>JAQPPZ010016529.1:2428387-3642581 GCA_028583015.1 Wollemia nobilis | reverse complement strand
ATAGAGTAAGTGCAAATTGGAACCTAAGCCCAGTTAGGAGGATGCAACTAAAATTTGATAGAGATTCTAAAGAAAATCCAGGGAAGGTTAGAGGAGGAGCAATGCTAAGGGATAGTTAGGAAATGATGATCAAATCCAAGAGTAAATACTTAGGCATAATGAGTATTCATTAGGCTAAAGCCAGAGTAGTGTTGGTAGGAGTAAAGATGTCAATTCATCTTGGGGCTAAGAGATCAATTATTGAGGGAGACTAATTGAATATTGTTAATTCCCTCAAAAAAATATCAATGGAGAATTGGAGAGAAGCAAACATAGTAACAAACACACTAAGATACCTAAATGTATTAGATGAATTTCAAGTGGTACATATATATAGAGAAGGAAATGGGGTAGTCGATTGGCTAGCCAATTGGAGAGATCTTAGAGAGGAAGATAAAACATGGATACCACCAGATGGTATACATCCAAATGTCCTCCATCTAGTGGAAAATAAAGGAGGAAATTAAGGAAGTCAAGCCAAGGGGTAAAATTTCCTATGTTAAAAATATCCATATTGCATAATGTAATGAATGTACTAAATTTTGGAAGTTATGATGTTGCTAGAATAAAAAGAATAATAAATATCTGATGTTATTGTAAGAAAGTATATGAATATTTGTAAAAGGGTTCATGCCCTTTAAAAAGCCCTAATTTTACCCCAATAAAAAAAATATATCAATCGAATTTAGTTCCATGTTGAAAATTTAAGAAACTTCATAAAAAATAGTCACATCTCCCCCTACACAACCAAGCCTATTCTTCTAAAAATTTCTTTATGAAAGGGAGGATGATATATTGGATTATAGAAAGGATTTCATAAATGGTAGCTTCTCCACATGTGGGAATAATTCAAAGTTTCTATAAAATGATATTTGACTCTTTAAATAATTCTCAAGTAAAATGGGAAAGGTATGTGGTTTAGGTATGGTATTTTATGATTATGTATAACTACTTGTGTGAGATATTGATATTTTTTACAAATATTTAAATGATAGCTTTATTAAACTTATTACTTATACATGAATGTTCATTATAGGTTTGAATATATGAATTACAAAAATAGTCAAAGAAGATAAAGCTTGTAGAGTTTGATATGAATGCCATGGAATTCATGAAGAACTTTATAAATTGTTTTTCCCTTTAATCAAGCACATCCATGGTTTTTATTGGTAAGCCAATGAATTTTAAAGTCCCAAGATGATCCTCCCACTTGGAACAATTTTGTCCTTTATTTACTTTGTAGAAAATTATACCCTTTAGAACATAAAAAGAGATCCAAATTCAATAGATTCACTATGACAAAGTCTTAATCATAGTGCATATTAGTTTTAGATATATAGAAACATCAATTAATGATGGGTTCAACACAAATGAAAATCATGTCATCAATAAAAATATATACTATAAATGACGACCTCGTTCATGACACTACATTTGTTCAAAACTATTGTGATAGACTTTTCATGTCAATATCTAATAAAGATATCAGTTTTAATAAGAGTTGGGTGTGGTCTAATAAATGTGGAGGATAATTTAAGTCTACAAATTGTTTCCTTTGGTTTTGTAATATTCATAGAAAATTCAAAATTAGACATTATGGAGTTTTTTAAAGACTAGGCATGGAAAAGGAGAACATGATGGTTTTGGTGCTATCATCAAGACTCTTCTTAAAAGGTATCAACTAAATTTTAAATTATTTTTTTTGAAGGATGTTAAATTGGTTGTAGAATGGTGTTTCAAGCTTTTTGATGAATGGGAGGATTGTAAAGGATCATTTTGGTTGATCAAAGGTATGTTATGCGGAACTAAAATATTTATTTATTTATTTTATTAAATATAATAAATAATTTAGATTCTTTTATTCAATATTAATTTTGAATTGTTTAAATTTATTTTTAGCTTGTTAAAAATTATTTATATATGTCTATCATGATCACTTGTTCCATTGTTAAACTATTTTTGGAACAATGAATCAATATTCTAAAATAAACACTAGCCATTTAGAGTGGAAAAATTAAAGTTACAAACTCTTTTCATCACAATGACTACTAAATTAAATATACTCTCTCCAATGATCCATTTAATTACAACAAGATACACAATGGATACACTGATGCTTAGAGAGATGTCACCCTTCATACAAATCTTATAGAGGATGGTATAATGGAAGAGGAAGTTGGATAGAACAAGCTTGTTTTACTTTATTATGAATGCATTTCAATCTTAGTTAAGAAATATAACTTTAAATGAACATTACATATGCTACTCTCTTAATATTTTGATTTTAGTCAAGTAAATTTCAAACATAGATACAATTTCTCTTAATATAATTAAATTGTGGTAATGTGTAGTATTTTTGTATTCATAGCAGAAAAGGAAATGGAAAATCTATAGAATGCTATTTGATGAATGTTCAAAAGATAAGTCAAAGCTACTTGAAAAACATAAAGATGAAGAAGAAAAATAGTTTGAATTTGGTTAGTTTTGCTTCAATGCACATGATTTCAATAAGTAAAAAGAGATATTGCTTCAAAGAGAGGGATACAATATCAAAATATTTTCCCACAAGGCCCCTTTAAAATGTAAATTTCATTGTCTTTAGTTGTTGAAGCCTACCCTTTTTAGAATTTAGCAAATTCTTGTAAGTGGACTTGGCCAACTACTTCCTCTAGGGGTAGTAATTTGAGGAGGATTTTAGATAGATGCCATGTCAATAGGTGAATTTAGTGATCTTACCCCTTTTAAATGATTTGGCATTATTAGTGATGATCGTGTGGGTTACCCCAAACCGGGTTATGATTTCTTCTAGTAAATTAATGATCACCTTTTTGTTTGCTTCCTTCAATGGAACTACTTTGGTTCATTGAGTAAAGTAGTAAGTGGTGGCAAGTATCCACTTATATCCTTTACTTGATGGGTGATTGATCATTTCAAAAAAATCCAACCCCCACTAGGAGAATGGCTCATCTTCAATGATAGATTTCAGAGGTAATGACATGTTTCTCTTTCTCTCAATGAAGAATTTGTATTCATTGCATTTATTTACCCACTGATGGGTATCTCTAAACATGGTGGGCCAATAATAACCATCCTTCATTATTTTAGTAGCTATGGTTTGGGCCAAAAAATTTCCTCTAGATAACCCTTAATGAAACTCTTGGAGTAGTCATTGAATTTGATTAGATCCTATGCACCTTAGAAGGACACTATCAAAATTTCTTCAAAAAATAACCCCTTCAACCAGGACTAAGTAAGCATTTTTAGAAGGTCCACCTCTAGTCTTGATGAAAATTAAATATAATATTAACAAGGGATTAAATGTAATATTTTATATGACCAAATCCCTTTTGATTTTATTTCAAAATATTTAATTAAAATTAGGAGGTTAGATAAAAAAATTTACAAAGAAATTAATTTAATCCTATCCAATTTTTTTTGAAAGAATCCTCCTTTGGTAGTGTAATCTAGCTATTTATAGCGTATTTGGTAATGCAATATTTATCTTTGTTTGTTTCATCCTTGCTCCATTAAGGTCCTTTGGTGACACATATCAGTTTGGTATCAAAGCAATAGATTTTGCTCCTGTCTACTTTAGGAACCATGTTGCCTATCCTAGAATCCATAGAGGATATGAAAATTTTAGCATGAACTAGAGAGCTCTATGCTCAAATAATGGCCTCCATGTTGATGGATGACCTTGACTAGGATGGTATGATTACCATTCAAGAACAATTTTTTATCTTGAAGAGAAATTGTTAATGCTAAAAAAGCAATTGCTAAATCTATAGATGAAATTATTCTTGTTGAGGAAGAAGAAATTGTTGAAAACCAAGAACCAAAACCTAGAGTTTAACTATGATCTATGGGTGAGATGCCCATCATCTTTCCTTTAGATAATGTTGTTGTTTAAGAAATAAAAAAAAATTGAAAAATTTAATGAAGATACTGCCACTCTTATTGATGAAGACACTCATATTGAAAATGTAAAAGTTGTTCTTACTAAAGAAATATTTGCATATTTATCTAATGAAGCCCATGAAGTTGAAGCTGAAATTTTTAAAGGCCTATCTGATGGGTTTTCTATCACAGATCTGGATGATGAAGATCTTGTTACTACTATTAGTATGGTGGTGAAGACTATGGTAGTCCCATGACCACTTTTATCTCCTATTGTGTTGATCCATTTTCAGCACAACTTAGACTGAATGCGATATTTCCCCTTTCGTAAAGCAAGAGAGTTGAAATCTATTTTGGAAACCTATGAATTAGCAGTTGGCTAGAAAATTAACTTTGTAAAATGCAAAATCTTCTTTTTAAACACTCTTGTCAAGAGGTTGTTGAAAATTGCAGGTATCTTTGGATGTGGGATTGGGGAATTTCCTTTGATTTATCTTGGGATGCCCATGTTTAAAGGCAGATATTTAGATGATATGTGGAACCCAATTGTGGAGAGATTTTCCAAGAAACTAATAGGATGGAAAGGAGCTCTTCTTAGTCAAGCAAGGAAATCTCTTTTGGTGAAATCCTCTCTTCAAAGCATCCTGATCTATTTTATGTCCCTCTTTAAGATGTTAGCTAAATTCTATGATAGAATTGAATAGATTTAGAGGAATTTCCTATGGACTAGTTTAGAGGATAAAAGACATCTACCACTAGTAGCTTGGGAATAGGTCTACTAGAAAAAGAAGCAAGGGGCTTGGGTTTTAGAAGACTAAGAAAACTAAATAAAGCCCTCTTGGGAAAGTGTGGGTGGAAACTAATAAGGAATGAAGAGGTAAGATGGGTGAAGATTCTTCAAGCCAAGTACTTGAGAGATGATGCTAATTTTTTGGAGGATAGGGATTTTCCTAGGGGATCTAACTTTTGGAATAATCTCCAAGTTGTCAGACCATTTTTATGGCAAGGTTTATAATGGAAAATTGGGAGGGGTAACAAGGTTCTTTTCTAGAAATATTCTTGGCTTAAGAGCATTCCCCTTAATCAGGACTTGGAATTCATTGTCTTAGAGAATGAAGTTTCTCATACTTATGGGCCCATGGTTAGTGATTACATTATAAGGGGAAAGAGTAGACCTAGATGGAAACAAATTGAATTTGAAGGTTTGGACCAAAGAAGAAACTAGGTTTTTAGTAAACTGAATAGGATGATTTAGGTTTATTCCCTGAATAACCTAAATGCTCAAGATTCTAGATGGTGGAAATTATCCAATCAAGGGACCTATTTGGTCAAATTTGGTTACTATTTGTTGGAAGGTGAAAGTCCTTGTTGGTTGTTGGCTTTGAATGTTTGGTTAAAGAATCTCACTCCTAAAGTTACCTTCTTCTTTTGGATCATCTACCAAAATAAGATCCTTACTATGGATAACCTTATGAAAAGAGGTTTTCAACTTCCAAATAGGTGCAACCTTTGTGAATGTATGCTAGAATATGTTAACCATTTGAGCTTGAACTACCCCTTTGCTCAAGAAGTCCTCCATATGGTTCTCAATAGATTCCAGGTTTCTTGGGTCTTCCCCAACTACCTTAGTGATCTTTATCTCCAATGGAAATCCCCTTTCAAGAGTAAGAGGTTTAACTCTTTATGGGACTTTAGTATTCCTCATTCTTTATGGGCTCTTTGGAAAGAACGAAATAGCCATATTTTTAAAGGAAAAATAAGGGATAGTCTTGTTATAGCCAATATGATTTTCTCTCTATGGAGAATTCTAGATTAGTTAAGTGGGAAGAGGTCTGGAAATCGAAGGAGGAAGGTATGATTATTGTTGATTGGGGCAGGGTTATGCATAAGCGTGAAATATCGTAAATTGGCTCTATTTAGGATTTTCAAAATTTTAAATTAGCTAATTTTGGATCCTTTCACTAGGGTCCATTCGGTCAAAATTTATGAGGTGGAAGTTTTTTTGGCTAAATTTGCCTGTCGTTGATAATCCATCATGGCCTAAAATTATAAATGATTTTATTTTTCTTGCCCAAATCGCCTTCAAATTATAAATGATTTTATTTTTCCTGCCCAAATCACCTTATATACTACTTGTATATATACTTTAGGGGGTACCAATAAAAATACATCTAAAATACTCTAACTCAAAAATAGATTTGAAACAACGAAAAATTTGACAAGGTTGCAGAGAAGTTTTTGTTGATATAAGTCGATCGATTGCAGAGGAGTGTCGATCGACATATGACTATTGATTGCATAGAATTGTCGATTCACTTACGATGATCAGCATAAGTTGATCGATTATAGAGGAGTATCAATCAACAAATGTTGATCAGTTGTAGAGAAGTGTCTATCGACATAAGCTGATCGGTTGCAGAGACATGTCTATTAGTATAAACTAATCAGATTTAGAGAAGTGTTGGTTAGCATAAGATGATCGATTACAAAAAATTATCTGTCAGTATAATCTGATCGATTTCAAAGAAGTGTCAGTCAGCATAAACTGATTGGTTGCAAAGAAGTTTTAGTCGGTATAAGTCGATTGGTTGCAGAGATGTGTCGGTCGACATAAGCCTATCAATTATAGAGACGTGTTGATCAACATAAGCTGATCGATTGTAGAGAAGTGTTAGTAGACATAAGTTGATCGATTGTAGAGAAGTATCAGTCATCATGCCTGTAATCGACCAACATTTCTATAACCCATCATCATGCCTGTAGTCGATAATCATACCTACTACCGATCATCATGCCTACTATTGATCATCATACCTGTTATTGATTGTCATGCTTGCAGTCGATCATCATATTTACAACCGATCATCATGGATGCAACCAATCATCATGCTTGCAACCTATCATCATGGATATAACCGATCATCATGGATGCAATTGATCGACATTATTGTAAATTATTGGCATTGTTGCAACACATAGGTATTATTGCAACACATCGGTATATCTACTCTCAATCATTTTTCTTGACCAGTATGTCTATAATCGTTCAACATTTCTTGACAACCATGTCTGCAAGCAATCATCTTAGACCGATCGTCATAAAGCATAAAAGGCTTAAAGTATTTCATGTCGGTCATACATTCCTAGAATTTCCAAAAACGATATTCATATCCCCCAATACATAAACATTCATCATGATTTGAAATTTTTTGGAGAAAAATGAATGCAATTCACCATGTATCCTTCGACATAATTCATTGGGATTCCAAGATAATTTTCCTTGATTTTATAAATATATTTCGGGGCCAACCCCTTATGCAGAATCCTGGATTAGGGTCTTGATCCAATAGCAAGTATGTTTGATCCTCCTAAAAACCTTTTAAGGAGGCAAACAAAATGGACTCCCCCTCTAGGTGGTATGCTGAAATTGAACTTTGATGGGGTAGCTAAAGGAAATCCTAGACTTGTTGGAGTAAGAGGTCTAATAAGAGATGAAAATGGTAATATTTTGATTGCTTATGTTGAAGCCTTGGGGGACTAGTCTAGCCACTTTGTGGAGGCCCATGCTATGTGCATGGGAATAAAGTTGGTGAGTAATCTTCAGGTTAAAAAAATAATTATAGAAGGGGATTCCTTAAACATGATTAATTTGATGAAAAAATATACAAAATTCAACTAGAATTTAGCCTCTATGATTGGTGAAGCTCGACATATTATAAGGCTTATGGAGGTAGTGGAATTTAATCATATTTATAATGCAAACTGTATGAATTTTGGAATAACACAAGAAAGGATCAGTGTTTAGGAAGGAGACTTCCCCAAACAAGTTATTTCTATTTTCCATTATGAAAAAGAAATGGGGCTCACAATGATTAATCTTTCATTACTTAACAATTTGTCTATTTTATTTCATAGAAGGATGTGGTGGGATCTTGGAAGTAGTAATATGGAAAATCGGTCCTATGAATCGATGTTTGGGAGAAATTTTGAAAATATAATATGGTACAACTCTTCTAATAGTGGTGCCCCCCATTTTTGCATGGTTTTTAGAATAAGGAACTTTGGTGATGTTGGCTCCTATTTGTACCACTCTTTTCAAAGAAAATTTCCCATGTTTGGCACCATGGTCATTCAGGCCTCCTTTTTGTTAACATTTGCTTTCAAATTTTTTGTTTGAATATGTTGTGTGCAAGTGAGTACCTTACCAAGGATGTTTTGACTTGGGTATTCCACCCAAGTTGGAATGTGTTAGTGGCTAATGTATGTTACAGTTCCAAGGACAAAAGGTTGGTGGGGCAGATTCATAGAGTTTTTCCCATAAATATTATCCATATGTGCTTGTTTGTGTTATCTAGATTGTAGCTCATGATCCTTATTTTGGCTAGTATGAAGCCCATGTGTTTCACTAATGGTCTTTTACTAGATTTTTTAGCATTGGGACTATCTCCTGTGGGTTAGATACTTTGAGTATATGGAAATAGATTACTAGGACTTCAAGGTTCATTGTCTAATAGAATTTATCTAGAATAAAGTTGCCAAGAAATTGATATTCCAAGAAATTGATATTTGATGCTTATGGTGGTGTTTAGAATGACTTGGTAGTAATTCCCATGGTGGTTGTGTTGTTCCCCTCCTCTATTGCTTCAAATTACTACAATTTTTGTTGTGTTTAATAGGTGATAACTTTTATTTGATGCAAATTGTTTTTCTAAGTTTTTGATGTTTGTATGGCATGGAAGGATGCCTGTTTGTAATGTTTGTGTTTCTCTTAGAAGCGTTTGGATTATCTTCTTGTAAAATTTTGTTAAAAGGTTTGGAGAACCTTTCAAAACCCCTTATTATACCCTTATAATAATAAAAAATATAGTTGCAAGCTTACTGCATTGATAAGGGTTTTGGCCTCTCTTTGAGAGGTCCAAATTTCAAACCCCACTCAATATGAGGGGACCAAGACCCCTTATAAAAACCTATATAAACTCATTGAAAAAAAGTAGTGTAAAAAATATTAGAAGTTATCACCATTATCATAACTTTCTTTTTCAAAATAGACTTGAAATTAACTTTTATTTTAATATTTTTATATATTGATTTAAATGATTATTATCAAATATAAGAAAAAATATTTTTTAAATATTAAATTATGTATGTAATTAATGTAAGGTGGGTGGTGGAAAATGGCTCTATCATTAATTTTTTGGAGTACACCTCCCTTCTTGATAGCTCGCTTATCCCCAGTACAACTCTAGCCCTTGTTGTTGCTCTTACCCGTAGACTGGGTTGGTCCAAAGTTGAAGATTTCATTGAGTGGGAAGGGAACATGAGGTGCTAGAAATAAATTCCTCAAAGAGTATTTAAAAACAAGGAGGAAGCGTTAGCCTGGGAGACCATTTATAATCATCGTAGACTCTATAGTATTGCAATCCAAGAGATGGAGGAATCTCTCATTTGAAAATTCGAAAGTGAATGTTGTTACTCTGTTAGATCAACCTACCATCTTTTTGATGTAGAACCTCAACATTGGTTTCTACCCGAAAATGTTTGGCTTAAAAACCTGACTTCAAAAGTAATTTTTTTTATTGGTTGGATATTCAAAATAAATATTTAATAGCAGAAAATATTCGCAAGATGAGGATGGCTCTGATAAATAGATGTTACTTATGTTAATCTTTAGAGGAAACTTGTCAGCATATTTTTTTCTAGTACCCCTTCTCGGTTTTAGTAGTTTCTCAAGTGTTGTCCACTTTGGATGTCAGTTGGGTTTTTCCAAACACTATCTCTGATATGTGCCTATAGTGGACTTCTCCTTTCAATTCCCTCGGTTGGAAAAAATTTGGTCTTTCTTGCTCCCACATTTGTTTTGGAGCATCTGGTGGGAATGCAACCAAAGAGCTTTCAAGAATTCAAGGCATGATCCAGATCAAGTTTTTTCTAGATATCTTGAAGTTTTTGTGGAGAATGCATCTCATTGTTTCTAGGATCTCAAAGCGGGTTATTTTGATGAAAACCTTGTGGAGGCTAAAATTGGATTTCCATCTTCTTGCAAGTTTTCTAAACTGATTACTACCTTGGTATGCTTGACCACCTCATGGTGCCCTCCTCTTGAGGGATGGGTCAAATTGAATTGTGATGGTGCCTTGAAAGGAAATCTGGGCCCTGTTGTTGGTGGGGTAATTAGAAATTCTAAGGGTGAGCTCATTGGTGCATACACAAAGAATATTTCTATCCAAACCTCTCATTTTGCTGAATCCAGGGGTCTCCTTCAAGGGCTACTATTGGTAGAACCACTTAAATATCATAAAATAATTGAAGGGGTCTCTTTAAATCTAGTAAATATTTCCAATTCTATTAGCAAGCCTCACTAGAGCATTTCAAATATTCTAGTAGAGGTTTTTAGAATTCTAAAATCAAGAGACGAGTTCAAAGTTCAGTATATTTATCAGGAAGGCAATAAGGTGGCATATTATATGGCCAACTTGGGTCTTTCTCAAAATGCCTAAGGGTCTGGTTGGATAATTTCCCCCAAGATATTGAATCTCTTCTCTTCAATGATCATGGTTAGTTTTTTGTTGTGCGTGAGGCTTGGTATGGGAGTTCACTCTGTGCACTCTTTTCTATATGTTTTGTTTTATGCTTGATTGGGTGGGCCATATTAATTGGTGATCTTCACAAGTCCCTTAACATTTTCTAGATGACTATCATCGGTTGGGCATCTTTGTGTGGATGTTGGTCAAAATTTTCTTGGCCTCGATCCCAATGGTGTCCTTATGGTGATATGTTGATGTTTTATGCTCTTGTGGTGATGTGGTGATGTGTTTATCTGTACTAGAGGAAAAGCACTTTGCTCTTTTGGGTACATTGCAGGTTGTGGTCTCCTTTGTCAACGAGATTCAAAGACGTGGTTAAAAAGTAGATGGATATGGCAACCCTGAACTAGATCTTCTATGATGTTATTTTATCAGTTGATATCAAGTTATATTTTATGTTGGTTTTATGGGGCCCTCTCTGGTTTTTTTTACTGAGAGGCATTGTTCCTTTAGCTATTGTTGCCTAGCTTTTATGGTATGTTGTTTGTATGGGGCCCTCTCTATTTTGCCTTGTTAAGGGTGGCCTATTATTCCTTCCCCTTGGTTGGTTTTGATTTAGTGTTGTATTTTAGTGCATTCTCATGCCCTATATCAGCCTATTGTAATAGGTTTGGGGACCTCAAAACCCCTTCGTTTACAAACAAAAAAAAATGTAAAGAATATTATAGCTTTTAATTTTTATCCTAATTTATTATATATAATTAATGTAAGGTGGGTGGTGGGAAATGGCTCTGTCATTAATTTTTGGGAGGACACCTCGCTTATTGATATCCTACTTATCCTCAGTACAACTCTAGCACCTTCTGTTGCTCTTACCCGTATACTGGGTTGCTCCAAAGTTGAAGATTTCATTGGGTGGGAAGGGAACAGGAGGTGCTAGAAATAAATTCCTCAAATAGTATTTGAAAACAGGGAGGAAGCAATCATCTTAGACTCTATAGTCTTGTGAGCCAAGAGATGGAGGAATCTCTCATTTGGAAATATGAAAGTGAAGGTTGTTCCTCTATTAGATCAGCCTACCATATTTTTTATGTAGATCCTCAGCATTGGTTTTTACCCGAAAAAGTTTGGCTTAAAAACCTGACTTCGAAAGTAAATATTTTTTATTGGTTGGCTATTCAAAATAAATGTTTAATAGTAGAAAATATTCACAAGAGGGGGATGGCTCTAATCAATAGATGCTACTTGTGTGAAGCTTTAGAGGAAACTTGTCAGCATATTTTTTTCTAGTGCCCCTTCTCGATTTTAGTAGTTTCTCAGGTGTTGTCCACTCTGGATGTTAGTTGGGTTTTTCCAAACACTATCTCTAATATGTGCCTATAGTGGACTTCTCCTTTCATGTCCCTCGGTTGGAAAAACTTTTGTCTTTCTTGCTCCCACATTTATTTTGGAGCATCTTGTGGGAACGCAACCAGAGAGCTTTCAAGAATTCAAGGCATGATCCAGATCAAGTTTCTTCTAGATATCTTGAAGTTGTTGTGGAGAATGCATCTAATTTTTTATAGGATCTCAAAGCGGGTTATTTGTATGAAAGCCTTGTGGAGGCTAAAATTGGATTTCCAACTTATTGCAAGTTGTCTAAACCGATTTCTACCTTGGTACGCTTGACCACCTCATGGTGCCCTCCTCTTGAGGGATGGGTCAAATTGAATTTTGATGGTGCCTTGAAAGGAAATATGGGACTTGCTGCTGTTGGTGGGGTAATTAGAAATTCTAAGGGTGAGCTCATTGGTGCATACACAGAGAATATTTCTATCCAAACCTCTCATTTTGTTGAATCCAGGGGTCTCCTTCAAGGGCTACTATTGGTAGAAACACTTAAATATCATAAAATAATTGTAGAAGGGGACTCTTTAAATCTAGTAAATATTTCCAATTCTATTAGCAAGCCTCACTAGAGCATTTCAAATATTCTAGTAGAGGTGTTTGGAATTCTAAAATCAAGAGAGGAGTTCAAAATTCAGTATATTTATCGAGAAGTTAATAAGGTGGCGGATTATATGGCCAACTTGGGTCTTTCTCAAAAAGGCCTGAGGGTTTGGTTGGATAATTTCCTCCAAGATCTTGAATCTCTTGTTTTTATGATCATGGTTAGATGTTGGTTGTGTGTGAGGCTTGGTATGGTATTTCACTCTGTGGACTCTTTTCTAGATGTTTTATTTTATGCTTTATTGAGTGGGCCATCTTAATTGGTTATCTTCACAAGTCCCTTAACATTTTTTAGCTAACTATCATTAGTTTTGCATTTTTGTGTGGATGTTGGTCAAAATTTTCTTGGCCTCGGTCCCAATGGTGTCCTCGTTGTATGATTTTATGGCGATATGGTGATGTTTTTTGCTCTTGTGGTGATGTGGTGATGTGTTTATTTGTACTGGAGGAAAAGCACTCTGATATTTTGGGCTCATTGCAGGTTGTGGGGTCTCCTTTGTCAACGAGATTCAAAGACGTGGTTAAAAAGAATATGGATATGTCAACTCCAAATTAGCTCTGCTATGATGTTCTTTTAGCAGTTGATATCAGGTTATATTTTATGTTGATTGTATGGGGTCCTCTCTATTTTGTTTTACTGAGAGAGGCTTGGTTCCTTTAGTTGTTGTTACCTAGATTTTATGGTATGTTGTTTGTATGGGGCCCTCTCTATTTTTCCTTGTTGAGGGTGGCTTGTTATTCCTTCCCCTTGGATGGTTTTTATTTAGTGTTGTATTTTAGTGCATTCTCAAGCCCTATATTAGCCTATTGTAATAGGTTTGGGGACCTCAAAATCCCTTCGTTTACCAAATAAAAAAAATGCAAATAATATTAGAGGTTTTCATTTTTATCCTAATTTCTTCTAAAGAGGTATACTTGAGGTGTTCACTTATTTAAAAGAAAATCTCTTTAATTTTAATACATCATTATATTTTACTTAAATGAGTAAAAAGGGAAAAATATTCCTTGTTGGAACACCATAGCGGTATGTCTTTGGGTTCTGATTCAGAAGATCAATGTTCAAACTACATGAGGTATGTATAATTGGGATTTAAAAATCATATTTAATCTATGTGTATTTAATATTAGTTTTAAATATTAATTTTTGTATCAAAATAATATAAAATATATATTGAAATTTGTCATTGTATCATATTTTCATTATGTGTGTTGTCATATGAAATAACATTTTTTAACCTAATATATCAATCTATTTCAATTAAAGGAAATAAAATAATATATTAATCAATATATTAAAAATTTTATTTGTATGTTGTTTCTAATATCAAAGCAATGCAAATGTAAATAATACCATAAGTTATCACCATTATCATAATTTTCTTTAAAGCATCAATTTGGGTCTTGACTTAATAAATGAAATCTTATTTTTTTAATATCGTTGTCTCTTCTACTTTTTTAAAGTATTTTTTTTGTTAAATATAGAATATAATTAATTAATTAATTTTATACCAAAATGCAGCAACAAAAAAAAACACTCTAGCAATGGAAATGATAAAACAAGCAATATGCAATAAAAAGAATTTGCATTTGTATTGAAATGTGTAAAATTCGTGTTCTTCCTTTTCTATAAGATGTTCTAGTGTGTGGGGGTAAGATTAGAAAGAATGCTTGTTTGTTTCAAATACAACGAAAAGAGAGAAAGCCTCAATTTTGCAAAATTAATGAAGGTGAGTACCGATGTCTTTGTATTGCAATCAAAATGTGGGTGGGCTTGTTTATCCTTGTGGGCCATCCTTGCTTCAAAAACTTTCAAAACTTGTTGCTTACACACAGATTCTGCAAACAATAGGATCAATAGCATATGTGGAGCCTTCACTATGTAAGTCCTGTATCAATATGAATATAGGCAATAAAACCATCAGAATGAAATTGCAAAAACCCTGAAAGATGTGTAGAACTCAAAAAAATAAAAATTAAAAGTGCCTTGCTAAAATTTTTACCTATGTTGATTTGTATCTAAATTTGGTCGCGTGGTACTATGAAAATGTAGAGTGCTGCATTTGGGGATGAACAAACATATAGTACTACATTTGGGTTATGCAAATGCATACTGTTGCATTTGGGAGATTGGGAAAACATAGGGAGATACATTTGGGACTAGTCAAACATAGGGAGTTGCATTTGGGATTGGTCAAACACAAGGAGATGCATTTGGGGTTGGCTGGTAGATAAAGGGCAACTAGGCTTGGCAGGATCGTTCCTTGGGCTGTGCAACTCAAACCTTGATCAAGATGTGAGGGTTTTGGTACAAATATGGTAGTGTGATAGTACATTTTCTCCTCCTCTCAATGAATGAAAATGGTGGGGTAGTTGTAGGATCATGGGAGGTGAGGGGTGTAAGGATAGGTGGCAAGCTAGGGCAACCAAGTGGCAAGCTAGGGCAACCAAATGGCAGTGGCAGTTAGAGTGGGATACTTTAGGTGTCTCACTTAGGGGAGACGTGGAAAGTGGGGTATTGATTAGCATGATAGATGTGGCAAGGGTAGGGGTAGTGGTAGTTAGGACATGTGTCAAATGGAGAGACAATGGATCCTAAGGAATATTTTCTAGATTTTATAAAATATGGAAAATAGAATAATGTGCAGAAAATAACCTAAGTGAGACCTTAGGCACATTTTTATTATGTAGGGCTTAGGGGATGCAACATGAATGGGTTTTACAAGTGGTTAGGATTTGGTGTCTACACAAAATATTCTTAAGAATATTAAAATTTATTACCATTATTCTAGTTTCTTCTAAAACTATAGATTTGAAGCATTGATTTGTAAAATAAATATATTTCATGTTAATAAATTACTTCATTTTACTTAAATAAAATGAAAATAAAATTATTATAAAATATTGAAAATTTTAAATTTTAATATTAATTTTTATATCAAAGTAACATAAGGAATATTGAGATTCTCATCATGAAGGAAATGACCTAGAGACCTAGATTCAATAAGAATCTAAAGACAAAGATAAGATTATTCATAATATTTCATGGAAGCTTTTAAGTCATATGCAATATTATCATACTCATGCAATAACTCAAATATTGAAACTAATCTAAGATACTTCTCATTCAAATAAAAATTACATAGTCTTGCCATCCATATATATAGTTTTACATGAAGCCTCTTCATATTCATGAGACTCTTGATATTCCAACTTTCTCTTCACCTTCTCTCAATCTCATGGGAGATATGTCTATTCATATTTCTCATGTGAGAAATATTTTATTAACCTCCTAATAGTTTAAAAAAAAAATGATTACAAAATACCAAATTATATGATAT
Source organism: Wollemia nobilis (assembly GCA_028583015.1). Lineage (NCBI taxonomy): Eukaryota > Viridiplantae > Streptophyta > Pinopsida > Araucariales > Araucariaceae > Wollemia > Wollemia nobilis. The sequence continues at coordinate 3,626,794 of JAQPPZ010016529.1, read as the reverse complement.
TCTCTAACACTCCTTATCCCAGTATTATATTATTTGGTATAAAGATCAATATTTGACTTTGGATTGGATAGATCAAATAATCTCTTTATTACATTATTTGTGCAAAGATAGTTACAAAATAATTCAAACTTGTTTTGACCAAGTATATTTGTAAAAATATCTACAAGTTGATCTTCAGTGTAGATGTATTTAATTTTAATATGATGATTTTGAATATGTTCTTGAATAAAATGACATTATACTTTAATATACTTAGCTCTCCCTTGAAACATTAGATTTTTTATTAGTTTCAAAACTCCTGGATTATCATAATTTAACATTATAGGATTTCTATTTATCCCCTTATCTAACATAATGTATTGTAGTCAAAGTGTCTCACATATAAAATCTCCTCTTACATGATATTTTGTTTCTATGGAAGAAAGTGCTATTGCATGTTATTTCTTGCTATACCATGAGATAGGTCCTTAACCAAGATAAACCACATAACTTGATATTGATTTTCTATCATCAATGGATCCTTCATGCTCTAAAATTGTATATTAATATAAGTAAAATTTGTCATTCTTCTTATATTCTATACCATATGCTATTGTGTTTCAGATGTAATATAGTATTCTTTTTGTAGCTTTCCAATGACTTTCCCTAGGATCTTATAAAAATATTTAGAGGTAGTTTATAGCAAATATGATGTTTGGTTTGGTATTCATCAAATAAAAAATAATTTCAATCAATTATTGATGTAGAGTAGCATAAATTTAAGGCAACTCATCATTTTTTGATAATTTTAATCCTTGTTCCATTGGTTTTGCTTTAGGTTTATAATATATCATCCCATATTTTTATAATACTATTTTGACATACTTAGTCTATGGAATTACAATATACTTTTTTTTTTCTATACTTCTAAGCCAAGACAATAGTGTAGGAACCCTAGATCTATCATTTCAAAAGTTTTTTTAAAATCATATTTTACATTGTTTATCAATATTTCTAAACTACTTGTGATAATTAGATCATCAACATATACTACAAGGATGACTATATTAGAACCAATTTTTTAATATAAATATTTGGATTAAAAGTACTTTTTTTAAAACCTTATTGTAAAATATAATGATTGATTTTGATGTACCATGCCCTAGAAGCATGTTTTAATCCATATAATGATTTTTTTTAACTTAAAAACTTTTTGTTCTTGTACTTTAACAACAAATCCTTCTACTTGATTCATACACATGTCTTCTTCAAGGTCACCACTTAAAATTTTACTTTCGACATCCATTTGATGTATTTTCCATCCAAAGTGTATTTTTAATGCACAAATTGTACAAATAGTAGTAATTTTTTATGTAAATGTAAATTTCAAGTAAAGCCTTTTGCAACTGGTCATGCTTTATACTTGTCAATGGACTCATATATTTTATACTGTATTTTGTAAATTCATTTATAACCTATATTTTTTTTTGGAAAATCAAGCAGATCCCATGTTTTATTTTCATCAATGATGTGTATTTTTATTATATTGCTATTGAATAACACAATCTTCTACTGAGAGGGGGGTGAATAGTATAAGACCAACTTTTAATTTTTTTTCTCAAACAATATTATATTAATGACAATATCAATTGCAGTAATTAAAGTAATGCACAAATCATCACACACGATAGAGACACCAATTTAACATGGTTCACCCAATGTGGGCTAATCCACGAAGAAAATATTTCACTAAAATTTTCAAAACAAATATCTTGGGAATCCTTCCCTATTACAATGTTTATGGACCTCTGTCCAAAGGAGACACCAATCCCCTAATCAAGTTTGTGGATCTCTATCCATAGGAGAACTCCTTCCCCTTTGCTGGTTTGTGGATCTCTATCCACAGGAGAACTATTTCTCCTTTGCTCTGGCTGGTGATCTTATAAAAGACTACTACCTCCACTGGACTGGCTTGTGGATCTCTCTCCATATAATACCTTTATCCTCACTCAGAATATCTATGTCCTCACTACTCTAGCTAATGGATCTCTATCCATTGGAGATTATGTTCCTCTACTCTCTCACCTCCAAAGCTTACTCTTAGCTCTACTCAATCTCTATCTCAAATCTACACTAAACATTATCCTCATTCTAGTACAAATTTGATTTCCAATTTGTCTCTAGTCTGGCACAAATTTGCCCTCAAATCTACACCAAAATATTTCCTCAAATCTATCCTCAAGACTTAACACAAAGCTTGATAAAATCATAAATCAACTCTACTCTCAAGTCTTCTCAAAGACTTACCTCAAATCTGCTCAACAAGTCCTCTCAAGAACTTGCTCAATCTGCTCAACAAGTCTTCACCAAGACTTACCTCAAATTTTCTCAATAAGTCTTTACCAAGACTTACCTTAAATCTATCCAACAAGTCCTCCCTAGAACTTTTCAATTATTATCAACAAGTCTTCACCAATACTTGCTTAAATCTTTCCAACAAGTCCTCCCTAGAACTTGTCCAATCTACTCAAAAAGTCTTCACCAAGACTTACCTCAATTTTGCTTGTAATATTTCACAAAATCTCACACAAATCTATCCTTAATATTTCACAAAAGCTTACTCAACATTATCCTTAAGTCCCCTCTAGGACTTACTTAAATCTGCTCATAAGATTTCACAAAATCTTGCTCAAACAACTGCAATACTTGCATACAAAACTCAATATCTTTCAAAAAACCTCTTCAATCACACAAACAAGTTTCACTTAGAATATTTTTTAACCATAGAAACATATAGAGAATGATCAAATACTCAATATGTTTCACACTCACAATGTTTTATGCTCAACAAAATAATCTTCCACTTTCAAAGTCTCTTTCAAATAATTTTAGAATAAAGTATAATTTGTTTCAAAAAAATTGAACTATCACTCCAATGCTTTCAATCAATAATGCTCAATCAACTTCACTCAACCATTCACTCAATGAAACACAACTTGTTACAAAACCTAACCAAGTGTTTTACTATACTTCCAACAATTCACACTATGGAACTCAAACCTCGACTCAAGATGATTCCAATGTCACATAATAATAATACTCATGTTCTTTCACAAATCCTAGCTCAAGATAGTTTTCAATCTCACATAACAATGATACTCATGATCTTTCACAAAACCAAACTCAAGATAGTTCTCAATATCACATAACAATGATACTCATGATATTTCAACATCTACAAATCATGCACATGAAAGCTTACTCAAAACATTTCCAACAATGCTTATCAAACAATCCTTTTCACTCCAACTTTGTATTTCACACCATTCAATCCAACAACATTCCACTCACAAGGAAGATGTGCCCATACCTTTTGTTTTTATGGAGATATGTCTTCAAAACTTGTCTTAATCACAATCAAATCCTCTTTGCCAATTTCAAGGTTAGATAGCAACAATCTATCTCAAAATCTCCACTCAAATATTTCCTAATAATTATTTCACCATACAAAAATATCAAGTCTCAAGTACAACTTATAATATCCAAACTCTCAAAATAATATTCAATACATAAACAATCAAATTTCTTTGTTAAAACCTTCTAAAATTCAAGCTTCACAAAATAACATTCAACAAAATAAAAATTAATTCTTTTGTTAACACCTTATAACTCCAATTACTTTATTTATATTTCCAATCAAAAATAAAATATTTTAATCAACCTTATGACTCCGTATTCTTTTGCCTTTGCAAAAATAATCACTTGGCCTCTAGTACCTTTCAAAACCTTGGCATAAATTAAAATCAGACACTTACATTATAATTGCTACCCACATCTTCAAAAATATTGCACCCTATTATAACTGCACCCAAAAGCGAACCCATAACCTATCGCAACCACAACACCTTAGCCCAAGGCTAGGCTTCCATTGGGCTACATGCTTACATAAAACTCAAAGCGTACGATCCGCGCTTTATTCCTTTCTTTCGGTGATTTTAAAAAACAATCAAAACCTTGTTGTGTCAAAACGAGAGGGGAACCCTTGACCTGCCCTACGCGAATGTCTTAACCATCCTCTGACCACCGACTGTGTTACCCAGTACTTTGGGATCTTTTTGGTGCTCCACTCAGATTTTAATACGAAGTCTACCTCCTTAAACTTTGACACATGCAAATTCTCTTCTTCCCTCTTAATGCAGCACACAATTACTCTTTTCACTTTGGCATACGAAAAATTGCATGGATATTTAAATGAAAATCATTGCCCCCTTTTATACCTTGTTCTTTGCACTCCAACATGTCGGCTTAGAAAATTTAAATTTTAATTCGAATTTAAATTTAAACCTTTTGGCGCCTTATTATTTATTTAAATTAAAATTTTAACCATAGGTTAAAATATTTTAATTTAAATAAATTAAATAATAACCTTTAAAATATGCTCAATGGGTCTTTTCAAGGATTTATTTTTTAAATGATTCCTTGAACCTCGTTTTTCTTTACCTCAATATTTTACCCGAAATATTATAATATTAAATATTATAATATAATTATTTGTTTTTAAACTTGCTTCTCCTTCCTTGGGTCTTCAATATTTTATACCTTTTTAGGCATATAATATTTAAAATAAATATTATATCCTTTTTCTTTTAACCACTTCCTTGCCTTTTGTAAAAACCACCTAATGACATTAATGACAATGAAACTTGGACATCAACCTCTTGAAATCAATGACAATAAAACTTGCTCAAATTTCCAACAACTATTTTCCATTCGAGTAAATTAATTGCATCTTGTATTAAAATTGGTTTTGCATTTTCTATTACTGAGGTCATTAGTCCCAAATTTGTTTCTTCCCTGGTGTTGCTACAAGTATTAGGTCTAGTGGAGGTAAGATCAAGTAGTTTTTCTAACTTTGAATCTTTAAAAGTGTTTATATACCATTTTGTAACATTTTTTTGTTGGGGTGGAGTTGGAGTTAATGATTCTTTGATAGGCTTATACACTATTTTTATTCTTCAAAATATTCTTTATGAGTTTTTTTATTTGAATCAATATCTAAAATGGACAATGTAGTGTCCTTAGAATTTTTAATATTTTTATTGCATCCTTCATCAATTATTATATATCTACTCACAAAGATTTTATTTTGTGATTGGATCAATTTTTTTTGCAATATTTTAATACATCATCATATCCAAGGAATATAGCGCATAAGATTTTTGTATCTAAAATTATCTTATTTTTATTTTAGAACATGCATATATGCTTTAGATTCAAAAATCCTTGGATGTGATTTTGATGGTTTTCATCTTGACCAAGCTTCTTCGAGTGTAATATTTTTAAGAACTTTTTTGGGTGACCTATTTTGAATATATATTGTAGTTTTAACAACTTCTACCTAATATTATTGTTCAAGATTTGCTTATTTGAGCATATAATGAACCATTTCCATAATAGAGAGATTTCTTCATTCTTTAATACCATTCTATTGTGGTGTATTAGTTGTAGTAAGTTGTCATTTAATTTCATTTTATTTTGAGAATATTTCAAATTCATTAGAAAAATATTACCCTCCTTTCTCTAAGTGAACTATTTGAATTGAACATTCAATCTCTATTTCTATAAGTTGTTTGAATTGTTCAAAGTATGAAAAGCATCTAATTTCACTATAAAAAAATATGCCCATATTTTGTATAAGTAATTATCAACAAAGAACCCAGGTGTTGTAGGTGAGTTGGAGAGGAGACGACAATCCTCCAAGGGAGGTCCTAGGTTCAAATCTCCACCCTACCAAAAAGCTGAATTGGGTATCCAAAATCCAATTGATAATTTTGGTGTGAGCAGGGTCGAGTGCAACTTCCTGGTGAATTTGACGGTGTAGAACCCCTTGTTCATGGTCTCTTAGACCAAGTCGGCCCCACAAGGGATTTTTCGCTTTAAAAAAAAATTATCAACAAAGAGTTGAAAGTATTTGTGTCCACCAAGGCTGACTAACATTGGTCCACATAAAATTGTATGTATCACATGTAATGGTTCTATAACTTTGTATGAACTAAGTTAAAAATGTGCTCTATGTCATTTTCTTGCTAAACATTCTAGACAAATTGTGGTATATCAATTTAAGTTAGGCATCCTTGTCACTGTTTGATATATGTTTAATTCATTTAAGGATGAAGCACCTATATGCCCAAATCTCTTATGCCAAAGATCATTTTCTTGTGATGTGTTGACAAATAGAGCAACATTTGGTGATGAAGTAATATCAAGAGCAAACAAACCATTTTTAAAGGAACCAATGGCTATAAATTTCTCTTGTTTGGTAATGAAACATTTTTTCCATCAATAATTCTAAATTCAACCATCATATCTCGGTCTAACATTTGAGATATTGATAATAAATTATTAACTAATCTAGGTACATACAATACATTTTTAATTGTGCATTTTCCATCAGATAGATTGATTGAAATATTTTGTATGCCTTTAACATCATAAGTTTTATTATATACAATTGTAACCAATTTGTCATTTTTTTCTTTTAAAAAATAAACTATTGTTTGTTTCCAATCATATGTTTGCTCACACCTAAGTCAATATACCAATAATTATCTTCTAATTTTTTTAATATTTGATTCACTAGTACTTTGTTTGTAATTGTCATGATAGGAACTTTAACCAATGAAATAGAACTTGAATATATTTTTACTAAGAAAAAATTTTCATTCTTTTAATCAACATTCTGAAAAATTATTGTCTCTTTCTTATGGTCCCAATAACATTTTTTTTTTCCTTTTCAATATTTCTTATGAAAATATCAATCTTCATAATATTTACCGATTTGCTTCTTTTAATTTTTTCTCTTCTCAAAAATTTCCTTTGAATAAAAGCCTTTAAATATTTCCCTCTTAAAAAAAATTAAAGCAATGTCCCCTTTAAAATATTTCCACCAAAGCCAATGGGATCATGATTCAATGGTTGAGACATATTGGTGACGTAGCACACACCATGGTTCAATATTTTGCAACACCAAATAAACTATATTGCTTGATGTGACTAAGTTGATGTAAAAGGGAAAGGTGAACCCTTTCAAAACCTCTTAAAAAAAATTCCACCAAAATTTTTTTTGCTTTCTCTAAACAATATCAACTTTTTATTTTTGTAAAAAGGTGTTCACTTAAAACATACTTTAATAACGTTTTTTATATACTTCTTTTAACTTCTTTTTAAATTTCCCATTTTTAAATATTATTCTTTGAATAACTAAAAAAATTATTTTAAAATTAAGTTATTTTAGATAGATATATCTTATAATAGGCACTCAATATTTGATTTTAATTTTCTCACTATGTCATGGTTCAACAACATCGCTTCATTCCAAACATAACTCTTTATCGATCAACTAAATAATGTTACGTCTAATATGTCTTAGGCGTTACAATTTCTTCCAATTTGGCTTCATCATTTTGAATATTGTATACACTAAGCTTTACTTTATCCTCTCCTTCTATCAGATGCAAATAGACCCTTTTCCTCTGTAGGTTGCACTAGAATTGTCTTGTTCTCTAGAACACATGCATTATTTTCCTTCTTTTATTAACATACAATGCACAAATATTTTATTGCTTTCTCAAGATTGGATGTGCTCATAATAGAGATATTTGAACAATAATAGGGTCTTTTGGTTTATACTAGATTTGGATCTGCTCATAATAAATGAGTTCAAATATTAACAATATCTTTGGATTTGCACACTAACAGGAGAATTATCACTTGCATCGATATTCATGCTTGAACAAGAGAACATTTTTCTTACATGAATTTATAAACAAATCCTTTGAACACAATGAAAGTCAGATAAAAAAAAATGACCCTATATCAATCCAAGGGTAAAATGAATGTAGAAAATTTGAGGGCCAGTGAGTATAAACAAGATAGCTTATTTTTGGGGCTTTTTTCATGCTATCTTACAATGTTTAATAATTTCTTCTAAAGATCAGGCACAACATTTTCTCACATAGGGATTGTCATCGGATGGCAATGATTATCCCTACAACTTCAATAATAACCTTACACAAGTTTCTTGTGGCTCTAATACCACATGAAGGGAATGACCCAAATTCAATAAGATAATCTAAATGTAAGGATAATATTATTCATAATATTTCATGCAAGATCTAGGTCAATATTATCATACTAATGCAATAACTCAAATCTTGAAACCGATCTAACTTCTCACACAAAATCCAAAATCACATTGTCTTGTCATCCATATATACAATTTTACATGGAACCTCTTCATATTTATGAGACTCTTGACATTCTAACTTTCTCTTCCCCTTTTCTCAATCTCATGGGAGATATGTTTATTCATATTTCTCATGTGATAAATATTTTATTAACCTCCTAATAATTAGAAATAACAAATGATTACAAAATATTAGATAATGTAATATTCTCTAACACATCATTATTATATTTTCATTTACAAAGATAGTTTTTATGTATTCACTTATATAAGATTTCTCTTTCACTTTAATATGCCCATCTCTTTTACTTAAAGAGAAAAAATAACTTAGTAATAAATATTGAAAATTTGATTTTTATATTAACATTCATACAAAGCAATAAAGAAAATAAATGTTATATTATAACTTCCTTTAAAAAGGTATATTTGAGGTTGTTTTACTAAAGAAATTATCTTTCATTTAAATATCTCAATATCTTTTACATAAATGAAGGAAAAAACACTTATCAAATATGTGGGAAAAAATATATTCTTAACATCAATCTATATACTCATTCCACCTAAATTATGTCTTGAATACATAGTAGTATTACACTACCCTAACAATATCTCTTTGAAAAATTCAAACTTAAGTCGCCTCCTTGGAAACTAAGGTATTAAATCGATTGAAGCTAGTGTCATTTATTCAAATATCCTTCATTTCAATCTATTTTTTTATTATTATTCGTGGTGTGATAAAACCCTACCACTAACGCATAGGGCTGAGTAGTACCCCCGTCCATGACCCCTTGTAAGGGCGAGATCTATGCATATCAATAGGGGATTAACACACATACACACATACCACGATTGTTGGAAATATGAGCAAGTTTTGTTGTCATTGATGTCAAGAGGTTGATGTTCAAGTTTCATCGTCATTAATGTCATCAAGTGATTTTTCCACAAGGCAAGGAAGAAGTTTAAAGGTATAGGATATAATATTTATTTTAATATTATATACCTAAAAAGGCCTAAATAGATTAAAGACCCGAGGAAGGAGAAGCAGTTTAAATGGAAATAATAATATTATAATATTTAATATTATAATATTTTGGGATACATGTTTGCTTGAATAAAAACAAGGGCCAAGGAGTTATCACATTTTAAATCTTCCTAAAAACCCATTTGGCAGATTTTGAGGACCAAGGTTTAAATTATTTAAATTTAAATATTTTAACCATAAGGTTAAAATTTAAATTTAAATCAATTATGGCACAAAAAGTTTAAATTCAAATTCTCTATCTCCGCCGATGTGTTAGACAACATGGCAAACATTATAAAAGGGGGCAAGATTTTAATCAAAAAATCATCCATGCGATTTGTGAGAGCCCAAAGTCTAAAGTATTTCGAGCACCGAAGATTAAGAAAATTCACATGTGTTTTAAGTTTATGTGGGCAGACACAACAATAAGGAGAAGGGAAGCACCATGAAGGTTCCAAGGCACTTGGTAGCACAAGTGGTGGTTGTGGGTTGCGTTAAGGCGTTTGCGGGTGCAAGGTTGTGGGTTCGATCCACGTGATCAACTTTTACAAAGGAGAATGCTAGTTTTCATTTATGCCGAATCAAGGAAAGCATAAGGATTAAGGTATAGTTGTGTGCCTTTCATTTTTGTGAGGGCACGTAGCCCAAGCGATGGATGTGCTTTACATAAAGGAATTTGGGAAAGTGAGGTCGGGTGTTCGAATCTCGCCAAAGGTTTCTGGTTGGGTAGAATAAAAGATATGCACCTCACATTTTGAATTTGCCAAGGTTTTGATATTTCAAAAATTACATAAGTGAAATTTAAAATTGGATTAAAAGTACTTTTTTTAAAACCTTATTTTAAAATATAATGATTGATTTTGATGTACCATGCCCTAGGAGCATGTTTTAATCCATATAATGATTTTTTTAATTGAAAAACTTTTTGTTCTTGTCCTTTAACAACAAATCCGTCTGCTTGATTCATACACATGTCTTCTTTAAGGTCACCACTTAAAATTTTACTTTCGACATCCATTTGATGTATTTTCCATCCAAAGTGTGTTGTTAATGCGCAAATTATACAAATAGTAGTAATTTTTTTATGTAAATGTAAATTTCAAGTAAAGCCTTTTGCAACTGGTCATGCTTTATACTTGTCAATGGACTCATATATTTTATACTGTATTTTGTAAATTCATTTAGAACCTATATTTTTTTTGGAAAATCAAGCAGATCCCATGTTTTATTTTCATCAATGATTTGTATATTTATTATATTGCTATTGAAGAACATAAGCTTCTACTAAGAGGGGGGTGAACAGTATAAGACCAACTTTTACTTTTCTTTCTCAAACAATATTATATTAATGATAATATCAATTGCAGTAATCAAATCAATGCACAAATCATCACACACGATAGAGATACCAATTTAACATGGTTCACCCAATGTGGGCTAATCCACGAAGAAAATATTTCATTAAAATTTTCTCAAAAAATATCTTGGGAATCCTTCCCTATTATAATGTTTATGGACCTCTGTCCAAAGGAGACACCAATCCCCTAATCAAGTTTGTGGATCTCTATCCATAGGAGAACTCCTTTCCCTTTGCTGGTTTGTGGATATCTATCCATAGGAGAACTCTTTCTCCTTTGCTCTGGTTGGTGATATTCTAGAAGACTACTACCTCCACTGGACTGGATTGTGGATCTCTCTCCATAGAAGACCTTTGTGCTCACTCAGAATATCTATGTCCTCACTACTTTGGCTAATGGATATTTATCCACTGGATATTATTTTCCTCTACTCTGAAACCTCCAAACCTTACTCTTAGCTCTACTCAACATCTATCTCAAATCTACACTAAACATTATCCTCATTCTAGTACAAATTTGATCTCTAATTTGTCTCTGGTCTGGCACAAATCTGCCCTCAAATCTACACCAAAATATTTCCTCAAATCTATCCTCAATACTTAACACAAATATTGATCAAATCATAAATCAAATCTACTCTCAAGTCTTCTCAAAGACTTACCTCAAATCTTCTCAACAAATCCTCTCAAGAACTTGCTCAATCTGCTCAACAAGTCTTCACCAAGACTTACCTCAAATTTGCTAAATAAGTCTTTACGAAGACTTACCTTAAATATATCCAATAAGTCCTCCCTAGAACTTTTCAATTATTCTCAACAAGTCTTCACAAAGACTTGTCTCAAATCTATCCAAAAAGTCCTCCCTAGAACTTGTCCAATCTGGTCAACAAGTCTTCACCAAGACTTACCTCAATTTTGCTTGTAAGCTTTCACAAAATCTCACACAAATCTATCCTTAAGATTTCACAAAAGCTTACACAACTTTATCCTTAAGTCCCCTCTAGGACTTACTTAAATTTGCTCATAAGCTTTCACAAAAGCTTTCTCAAACAACTGCAATACTTGCATACAAAACTCAATATCTTTCAAAAAACCTCTTCAGTCACACAAACAAGTTTCACTTAGAATATTTTTTAACCTTAGAAACATATAGAGAATGATCAAATAATCAATATGTTTCACACTCACAATGTTTTATGCTCAACAAAATAATCTTCCACTTTCAAACTCTCTTTCAAATCATTTTAGAATAAAGTATAATTTGTTTTAAAAAAATTGAACTATCACTCCAATGCTTTCAATCAATAATGCTCAATCAACTTCACTGAACCATTCACTCAATGAAACACAACTTGTTACAAAACCTAACCAAGTGTTTTACTATACTTCCAACAATTCACACTATGGAACTCAAACCTCGACTCAAGATGATTCCAATGTCACATAACAATGATACTCATGTTCTTTTACAAACCCTACATCAAGATAGTTTTCAGTCTCACATAGAAATGATACTCATGATCTTTCACAAAACCAAACTCAAGATAGTTCTCAATATCATATAACAATGATACTCATGATCTTTCAACATCTACAAATCATGCACATGAAAGCTCACTCAAAATATTTCCAACAATGCTTATCAAACAATCATTTTCACTCCAACTTTGCATTTCACACCATTCAATCCAACAACATTCCACTCACAAGGAAGATGTGCCCATAACTTTTGTTTTGATGGAGATATGTCTTCAAAACTTGTCTTAATCACAATCAAATCCTCTTTGCCAATTTCAAGGTTAGATAGCAACAGTCTATCTCAAAATCTCCACTCAAATATTTCCCAATAATTATTTCACCATACAAAAATATCAAGTCTCAAGTACACCTTATAATCTCCAAACTCTCAAAATAATATTCAATACATAAACAATCAAATTCCTTTGTTAACACCTTATAAACTCCAAGCTTCACAAAATAACATTCAACAAAATAAAAATTAATTCCTTTGTTAACACCTTATAACTCCAATTACTTTATTTATATTTCCAATCAAAAATAAAAATATTAATCAACCTTATGACTCCCTATTATTTCACCTTTGTAAAAATAATCACTTGGCCGCCAGTACCTGATGGGGTACGCAAAATCGCTAACCCCAAAATCACAACCAGATCCGAATTTTCATTCAAAAAATTGGAAACACGCTTAAGAAGAGATAGAAACCCCAATGTTCTATTAAATAACTTGCTAAGCTTTACAATAACAGCCTGCAGGCTTTACATCAACTGGCGCACAGCACAGTTCTCACACTCTGGTGCAGATCTCTCACTCTGCAATACTATGGAAGGAAAAGCACTCTAGCCGGTCTGAGTGGCCTCTACCTCAACTCGACAACTCGACTGTGCAAACTCTGTTACAGATCTCTTATTCTGCAACTATCATTTTCCAATAGCTCCTCCAACTGCCGGTTTTCCAACCCCTTCTACATGGCTTGGATTGCCCTTTTATAACTTTTGAGCGTGAATCTTTGTCTTCCATCTGGCGACCCTTCGATTCAATTCTGCCAAAACTTTTCATTTCATTTTCCCGTGTCGCTTCATTGCCCAGGTATTCGAAACGTCTCCCTTTATGAATCTTCGTCTTTGCCTTGTCTTTTGGGCACGAAAATACGACATGTCGCGATATCGCGAGACTTTTCTGTATCTGGCTCCTTCTCTGCCTTTTCGTCACGAAAATGCGACATGTCGCGATATTGTGACATCTTCCTCCGCTTGGCTTCTCCTTCGCCTTTTTTTTGCGAAAATGCGACATGTCACGAAATCGTGACATCTTCCTCCCCTGGCTTCTTCTTCGCCTTTTTGTCGTGAAAATGTGACATGTCGCGAAATCACGACATCTTCCTCCGCTTGGCTTCTCCTTCGCATTTTGGTCGTGAAAATGCGACATGTCAAAAAATTGTGACATCTCTTCCTCCTGGCTTTCTCTCTCCTTGGCGGGTTGCAAAACTGTGACATGTCACGAAATTGCGACATCTTCTCCTATGTGCCTTCTCTCTCTTCTATGGGTTGTGAAACTGCGACATGTTGTGAAATTGCGACATCCTCCTCTTCCACTCTTCATCCTGCCTTCGGGTCATGAAATCGTGACATATTTGCTTGTAGCCTCCTCCTTCTAGTCTACGTCGTGAAATCGTGACATACTTGGCATCCTTGCTTCTCCCACGAGACCTGTCACGATATCGCGATAGTTGGCCCTACTAGCTGCTTTCTCTGCTTGTGTCGCAATATCGCGACACATTTTTTGTTGCGATATCGCGACAGTATTCTCCGCTGCTTCCCCTTTCCTCTTGGTGTCGCGATATCATGACACTTTTTCTATCGCGATATCATGACATATTTTCCTCCTTGCCTTCTTCAGCTTCTTCTGTTGCGATTTCATGACATGTCGTGAAATCGCGACGTCTTTCCTCCTTAGCCAACTTTTCAGAAGTGGCCCTCCTGCCACTGGATGCTTCTGCATCAGGTGCTACTGGATGCTCCTACATCAGTACCTTTTAAAACCTTGGCATAAATTAAAATCAAACACATTATAATTGCTACCCACATCTTCAAAAATATTGCACCCTATTATAATTGCACCCAAAAGCAAACCTGTAACCTGTCGCAACCACAACACCTTAGCCCAAGGCTAGGCTTCCATTGGGCTACATTCTCACATAAAACTCAAAGCGCACGATCTGCCCTTTATTCCTTTCTTTTGGTGATTTTAAAAAACAATCAAAACCTTGTTGTGTCAAAATGAGGGGGGAACCCTTGACCTGCCTTGCGCGAATGTCTTAACCATCCTCTGACCACTAACTATGTTACTCAGTGCTTTGGGATTTTTTTGGTGCTCCACTCAGATTTTAATTCCAAGTCTACCTCCTTAAACTTTGACACATGCAAATTCTCTTCTTCCCTCTTAATGCAGTGCACAATTACTCTTTTCACTTTGGCATACGAAAAATTGCATGGATGATTAAATGAAAATCATTGCCCCCTTTTTATACCTTGTTCTTTGCATTCCAACACGTCGGCTTAGAAAATTTGAATTTTAATTCGAATTTAAATTTAAACCTTTTGGCGCCTTATTATTTATTTAAATTAAAATTTTAACCATAGGTTAAAATATTTTAATTTAAATAAATTAAATATAACCTTTAAAATATACTCAATGGGTCTTTTCAAGGATTTATTTTTTTAACAATTCCTTGAACCTCGTTTGTCTTCACCTCAATATTTTACCCGAAATATTAGAATATTAAATATTATAATATAATTATTTATTTTTAAAATTGCTTCTCCTTCCTTGGGTCTTCAATATTTTAGACCTTTTTAGGCATATAATATTTAAAATAAATATTATATCCTTTTTCTTTTAACCATTTCCTTGCCTTTTGTAAAAACCACCTGATGACATTAATGACGACGAAACTGGACATCAACTTCTTGAAATCAATGACAATAAAACTTGCTCAAATTTCCAACAACTATTTTCCATTCGAGTAAATTAATTGCATCTGTATTAAAATTGGTTTTGCATTCTATTACTGAGGTCATTAGTCCCAAAAAAAATTCTTCCCTAGTGTTGCTACAAGTATGAGGTCTAGTGGAGGTATGATCAAGTAGTTTTTCTAACTTTGAATCTTTAAAAGTGTTTATATACCATTTTGTAACATTTTTTTTTTGGGTGGAGTTGGAGTTAATGATTCTTTGGTAGGCTCATACACTATTTTTATTCTTCAAAATATTCTTTGAGTTTTTTTATTTGAATCAATATCTAAAATGGACAATGTAGTGTCCTTAGAATTTTTAATATTTGTCTTGCATCCTTCATCAATTATTATATATCTACTCACAAAGATTTTATTTTGTGATTGGATCAATTAATTTGTAATATTTTAATACATCATCATATCCAAGGAATATAGCGCATAAGATTTTTGTATCTAAAATTATCTTATTTTTATTTTAGAACATGCATGTATGCTTTAGATTAAAAAATCCTTGGATGTGATTCTGATGGTTTTCATCTTGACCAAGCTTCTTCAAGTGTAATATTTTTAAGAACTTTTTTGGGTGACCTATTTTGAATATATATTGTAGTTTTAAAAACTTCTACCCAATATTATTGTTCAAGATTTGCTTATTTGAGCATATAACGAGCCATTTCCATAATAGAGAGATTTCTTTTTAATACCATTCTATTGTGGTGTATTAGTTGTAGTAAGTTGTCATTTAATTTCATTTTATTTTGAGAATATTTCAAATTCATTAGACAAATATTATCCTCCTTTCTCTAAGTGAATAATTTGAATTGAACATTCAATCTCTATTTCTATAAGTTGTTTGAATTGTTCAAAGTATGAAAAACATCTAATTTTACTATAAAAAATATACCCATATTTTGTATGAGTAATTATCAACAAAGAACCCAGGTGTTGTAGGTGAGTTGGAGAGGAGACGACAATCCTCCAAGGGAGGTCCCAAGTTCAAATCTCCACCCTACCAAAAAGCTGAATTGGGTATCCAAAATCCAATTGATAATTTTGGTGCGAGCAAGGTCGGGTACGACTTCCTGGTGACTTTGACGGTGTAGAACCCCCTGTTCGTGGTCTCTTAGACCAAGGCGGCCCCACAAGGGATTTTTCTCTTCAAAAAAAATATATCAACAAAGAGTTGAAAGTAATTGTGTCCACCAAGGCTGACTAACATTGGTCCACATAAAATTGTATGTATCACATGTAATGGTTCTATAACTTTGTATGAACTAAGTAAAAAATGTGCTCTATATTATTTTCTTTCTAAGCATTCTAGAAAAATTGTGGTATATCAATTTAAGTTAGGCATCCTTGTCACTATTTGATATATGTTTAATTCATTTAAGGATGAAGCGCCTATATGACCAAATCTCTTATGCCAAATATCATTTTTTTGTGATGTGTTGATACATAGAGCAACATTTGGTGATGAAGTAATATCAAGAGCAAACAGACAATTTTTAAAGAAACCAATGGCTATAAATTTATCTTTTTTGGTAATGAAATATTTTTTCCATCAATAATTCTAAATTCAACCATCACATCTCCGTCTAACATTTAGGATATTGATAATAAATTATTAACTAATCTACATACATACAATACATTTTTAATTGTGCATTTTCCATCAGGTAGATTGATTGAAATATTTTGTATGCCTTTAACCTCATAAGTTTTATTATATACAATTTTAACAATTTGCCATTTTTTTCTTTTAAAAAATAAACTATTGTTTGCTTCCAATCATATGTTTTCTCACACCTAATTCAATATACCAATAATTATCTTCTAATTTTTTTAATATTTGAGTCACTAGTACTTTGTTTGTAATTGTCATGATAGGAACTTTAACCAATGAAACACAACTTGAATATCTTTTTACTAAGAAAAAAATTTCATTCTTTTAATCAACATTCTGAAAAATTATTGTCTCTTTATTATGGTCCCAATAACATTTTTTTTTCTTTCCTTTTCAATATTTCTTATGAAAATATCAATCTTCATAATATTTACCGATTTCCTTCTTTTAATTTTTTCTCTTCTCAAAAATTTCCTTTGAATAAAAGCCTTTAAATATTTCCCTCTTAAAAAAAATTAAAGAAATTTCCCCTTTAAAATATTTCCACCAAAGCCAATGGGATCATGATTCAATGGTTGAGACATATTGGTGACGTAGCACACACCAAGGTTCAATATTTTGCAACACCAAATAAACTATATTGCTTGATGTGACTAAGTTGATGTAAAATGGAAAGGTGAACCCTTTCAAAACCTCTTAAAAAAAATTCCACCAAAAAATTATTTGCTTTATCTAAACAATATCTTTTTATTTTTGTAAAAAGGTGTTCACTTAAAACATACTTTAATAAAAAAAATTATATACTTCTTTTAACTTCTTTTTAACTTTCCCATTTTTAAATATTATTCTTTGAATAACTAAAAAAATTATTTTAAAATTAAGTGATTTTAGATAGATATACCTTATAATAGGCACTCAATATTTGATTTTAATTTTCTCACTACGTCATGGTTCAACAACATCACTTCATTCCAAACATAACTCTTTATCGATCAACTAAATAATGTTATGTCTAATATGTCTTAGGCGTTACAAATTCTTCCAATTTGGATTTATCTTTTTGAATTTTGTATACACTAAGCTTTACTTTATCCTCTCCTTCTATCAGATGCAAATAGACCCTTTTCCTCTACAGGTTGCACTAGAGTATTATCTTGTTCTCTAGAACACGTGCATTATTTTCCTTATTTTATTAACAAACAATGCACAAATATTTTATTGCTTTCTCAAGATTGGATGTGCTCATAATAGAGATATGTGAACAATATTAGGTTTTTTGGGTTTATACTAGATTTGGGTGTGCTCATAATAAATGAGTTCAAATATTAACAATATCTTTGGATTTGCACACTAACAGGAGAATTATCACTTGCATCAATATTCATGCTTGAACAAGAGAACATTTTTCTTACACGAATTTATAAACAAATCCTTTGAACACAATGAAAATCAAATAAAAAAAAGTGACCCTATATCAATCCAAGGGTAAAATGAATGTAGAAAATTTGAGGGCCAATGAGTATAAACAAGATAGCTTATTTTTGGGGCTTCTTTCATGCTCTCTTACAATGTTTAAGAATTTCTTCTAAAGCTTAGGCACAACATTTTCTCACATAGCGATTGTCATCGGATGGCAATGATTATCCCTACAACTTCAATAATAACCTCACACAAGTTTCTTGTGGCTCTAATACCACGTGAAGGGAATGCCCCAAATTCAATAAGATAATCTAAATGTAAGGATTATATTATTCACAATATTTCATGCAAGATCTAGGTCAATATTATCATACTAATGCAATAACTCAAATCTTGAAACCGATCTAACTTCTCACACAAAATCCAAAATCACATTGTCTTGTCATCCATATATACAATTTTACATGGAACCTCTTCATAATTATGAGACTCTTGACATTCTCACTTTCTCTTCCCCTTTTCTCAGTATCATGGGAGATAATTTTATTCATATTTCTCATGTGATAAATATTTTATTAACCTACTAATAATTAGAAATAACAAACAATTACAAAATATTAGATAATGTAATATTCTCTAACACATCATTATTATATTTTCATTTACAAAGATAGTTTTTATGTATTCACTCATATAAGATTTCTCTTTCACTTTAATATGTCCATCTCTTTTGCTTAAAGAGAAAAAATAACTAAGTAATAAATATTGAAAATTTGATTTTTATATTAACATTCATACAAAGCAATAAAGAAAATAAATGTTATATTATAATTTCCTTTAAAAAGGTATATTTGAGGTTGTTTTACTAAAGAAATTATCTTTCATTTAAATATCTCAATCTCTTTTACATAAATGAAGGAAAAAACACTTATCAAATATGTGGGAAAAAACATATTCTTAACATCAATCTATATACTCATTCCACCTAAATTATGTCTTGACTACATAGTAGTATTACACTACCCTAACAATATCTCTTCGAAAGATTCAAACTTAAGTCACCTCCTTGGAAACTAAGATATTAAATCGATTGAAGCTAGTGCCATTTAATCAAATATCCTTCATTTCAATCTATTTTTTTATTATTATTTGTGGTGTGATAAAACCCTACCACTAATGCATAGGGCTGAGTAGTACCCCCGTCCATGACCCCTTGTAAGGGCGAGAGCTACGCATATCAATAGGGGATTAACATACATACACACATACCATGATTGTTGGAAATATGAGCAAGTTTTGTTGTCATTGATGTCAAGAGGTTGATGTTCAAGTTTCGTCATCATTAATGTCATCAGGTGATTTTTCCACAAGGCAAGGAAGAAGTTTAAAGGTATAGGATATAATATTTATTTTAATATTATATACCTAAAAAGGCCTAAATAGATTAAAGACCCGAGGAAGGAGAAGCAGTTTAAAAGGAAATTCCAAGGATGAAGAAGCAGGTTTAAATGGAAATAATAATATTATAATATTTAATATTATAATATTTTAGGATACAGGTTGGTTTGAAGAAAAACGAGGGCCAAGGAGTTATCACATTTTAAATCTTCCTAAAAACCCATTTGGCAGATTTTGAGGACTAAGGTTTAAATTATTTAAATTTAAATATTTTAACCATAAGGTTAAAATTTAAATTTAAATCAATTATGGCACCAAAATTTTAAATTTGAATTCTCTATCTCTGCCGACATGTTAGACAACATGGCAAACATTATAAAAGGGGGCAAGATTTTAATCAAAAAATTATCCATGCGATTTGCGAGAGCCCAAAGTCTAAAGTATTTCGAGCACCGAAGATTAAGAAAATTCACATGTGTTTTAAGTTTATGTGGGCAGACACAACAATAAGGAGAAGGGAAGCACCACAAAGGTTCCAAGGTGCTTGGTAGCACAAGTGGTAGCTAAGGGCTGCGTTAAGGCGTTTGCGGGTGCAAGGTTGTGGGTTCGATCCACGTGATCAACTTTTACAAAGGAGAAGGTTCATTTTTGTTTATACCGAATCAGGGAAAGCATAAGGTTTAAGGTATAATTGTGCGCCTTTCATTTTTGTGAGGGCACGTAGCCCAAGCGATGGATGTGCTTTGCACGAAGGCATTTGGGAAGGCGAGGTCGGGTGTTCGAATCTCGCCAAAGGTTTTTGGTTGGGCAGAATAAAAGGTATGCACCTCACATTTTGAATTTGCTAAGGTTTTGATATTTCAGAAATTGCATAAGTGAAATTTAAAATTGGATTGTAAGTTGTTGAGGGAGATATAAGGGATTATAAAATTAAAATATTTTATTTTAATTTTGGTGGCTAGAAATTTTGAAAATAAATTTATATTGTGATAATTAATTTTTGAGAGGAGTAATAAGGTGCATGAAGGAAATCAATTGTGGAAGTGAGTTATTTTATCTTTGCTAATAATTTTTGAAGTGTGGAGATTATAAGGTGTAATTGAGATTTAATATTTTTGTATGGTGAAATATTTTTGAGGAAAATAATTGGGTGAAAATTTTGAGAAGATTTTTGCTATCTAACCTTTGAGATTGGCAAAGAGAGTGATTGTGATTGAGACAGGTTTTGAGGTCAAATATTCATCAAAACAAAAGGTATGGGCATATCATCCTTGTGAGTGAAATAGTGTTGGGTTGAATGTTGTGAAATGCAAAGTTGGAGTGAAAATGTTTGTTTGATAAGCATTGTTGAGTGAGTTATCATATACATGATTGGTGAATGTTTGTGAGAACAATTGAGTGTGAAATTGAGAACTATCTTGAACTAGGGTTTGTGAAATATCATGAGTATCATTGTTATGTGAGATTGTTTGATAAGCATTGTTGGAAATATTTGAGTGAACCTTCATGTGCATGATTAGGTTTTGTGAAAAGATCATGAGTATCATTGTTATGTGAATGTGGAATCACCTTGAGTCAAGGGTTGAGATTCATAGTGTGAGTTATTGGAAGTATAGTGAAACACTTGGTTAGGGTTTGTAAGCAAGTTGTGTTTCATTGAGTGAATGGTTGAGTAAAATTGGATGAGCATTATTTATTGAGAGCATTGGAGTGATAGTTCAAATTCTATAAAAAAAATTGTTCTTTATTCTAAATTGATTTGAAAAGGAGTTTGAAAGTGATAGAGTGATTTGTGAGTGTGAAATATATTGAGTCTCTTACCATTCTCTATATATTTTTGTGGTTAAACAAAATTTTGAGTGAAATTTGTTTGTGTGATTGAAGAGGTTTTCTAAAAGAGATTAAGTTGAGTTTTGTGAGTGTGAAACATATTGAGTCCCGCCTATATATTCGGGTTAAACCAGATCGAGTGAAATTTAGTTGTGTGATTGAAGAGGTTTTCTGAAAGATATTAAGTTGAGTTTTGTGAGTGTGAAACATATTGAGTCTCTAACCATTCTCTATATGTTTATGAGGTTAAACAAGATTCTGAGTGAAACTTGTTTGTGTGATTGAAGAGGGTTTCTAAAAAATATTGAGTTGAGTTTTGTATGCAAGTTTTGCAATTGATTTGAATAAGCTTTTGTGAAATCTAGTAAGCAAATTTGAGTAATTCCTAGAGGGGACTTAAGGATAGAGTTGAGTAAGCTTTTGTGAAAGCTTAAGAATAGATTTGTGTGAGCTTTTGTGGAAGCTTACAATCAGATTGGACAATTTCTAGAGAGAACTTATTGAGTAAATTTAAGGTAAGTCTTGGTGAAGACTTATTGAGCAGATTGGACAAGTTCTAGAGAGAACTTGTTGAGCAGATTTGAAGCAAGTCTAAGTGAAGACTTGTTGAGTGGATTGGACAAGTTCTAGAGAGAACTTGTTGAGCATATTTGAGACAAGTCTTGGTGAATACTTGTTGAGCAGATTGAGCAAGTTCTTGAGAGGACTTGTGGATAGATTTGAGGTAAGTCTTTGAGAAGACTTGAGAGCAGAGTTGATTGATTGATTTTTTCAAGCCTTGTGTTAAGGTTTGGGGTAGATCTAGGAGATTTGATTTGTGATTGGATCAAGCTTTGTGTTAAGCCTTGAGGATAGATTTGAGGACATATTTTGGTGTAGATTTGAGGGCATATTTGTGCAAGACCAGAGATAGAGATTGAGAAAATTTGTACTAGACCGAAGGACTATGTTTAGTGTAGATTTGAGACAGAGATTGAGCAAATTTGTGCTAGACTGAAGGACTATATTTAGTACATATTTGAGACAAAAGATTGAACAAATTTGTGCTAGATCGAAGGATTGTGTTTAGTGCATATTTGAGATAGATATTGAGCAAATATGAGAGCAAGCTTTGGAGGTGATAGAGCAAAGGATAATAGTCTCTAGTGGATAGAGATCCATTAGCCAGGGTAGTGAGGATAGAGGTCTTCTATGGAGAGAGATCCATAAGCTAGTGCAGTGGAGGCAGTAGTCTTCTAGAGGATCACCAGCCAGAGCAGAGGAAGAGTTCTCCTGTGGATAGAGACCCATGAACCAACTAAGGGGATTGGTGTCTCCTATGGATAGGGATCCATGAACTTTATTAGGGGATTGGTGTCTCCTTTGGATAGTGGTCCATAAACATTGTAATAGGGAAGGATTCCCAAGAGATTTGTTGAGAAAATTTTAGTGAAAGATTTTCTCCGTGGAGTAGCCCACATTGGGTGAACCACGTTAAATTGGTGTCTCTATTGTGTATGGTGATTTATGAATTGATTTGATTATTGTTGTTGATATTTCCATTGATATATTGCATAATATTGTTTGAGAAAGAAAAGTAAAAATATTTTAGAAACAGATTTTTGTCACAAGATTTTAAGATCACTTCTTAAGAGGTATAGGGAAAATATTTTAGCCATCGAAGAGTCAAAAGATATCGAATTTTTGACAAGGTATGAGTTACATGGAATTCTCACAGCTTTTGATATGAGAATAAAAGAGGAGCCTATTCCCCAGAAAAAAGCAACCTTAAAAGTAACAAAGAAGTGAAAGGGTGAGAAGTCATATTCAAACAATGAGTTATCCAGTGATGAAGAAGCAAACTATGGCAAAAGGAACAAGGACTCAAGAAAGTATAAAGGTACGAAATCAGTTAGGTGTTTTAATTATGGTAAATATGGTCACTATGCAACTGATTGTCCATAATCTAGAAATAGTAGTGAGGATGAGAAACAAGATCATAAGAATAGGGAAACAGGAAAACACAGGTATCAAAATAAAAGTAGGGATGGACAAAGCAAGCAAGGAAAGAAGTTTTTTCAAAGGTATAAGAATATTTTTTATGTAGATAAGGCAGGTAAGAGTTCAAGTGATAGTGATGGAAGGTCCTCAAATAATGAAGAAGAAATTCTATTTCTAACAGACGAAAAATATGTTATTCGAAAAAGGACACCAATAATTCTCAAGTGTTTTAGATGTGGTAACTTTGGTCATCTTGAATATCATTGCACAAGGAATGTATTCAGTTTCAGTGAAGATGAATATGAATATGCTCTTGAAGGTCCATAAGAAGAAAGTCTTATTATGGAAATAGAAGAAGAAGGAAGTGCTTCTAGTGGAAATGAATAAAAAAAAGGAGAAGTTTATCTTGAGGGTGAGCTTATTTTTTCTCTTGATGCATTAAGAGAGGTAAGAAAGCATAATTATAAACTCAAGATTCAATTTCAAGAATGTGATAAACAGAAAGGAAGGCTTATATAATAACTCAATGATTCAAAAGATAAATTTGAAAATAGAAATGGAGTTGAAGAGGACATGATTGAACAATTAAAGATAAAAGAGCAAGAATGTGATGTTCTAAGGAAAGGACTTGAAAATTTTAATAACAAGATATATCATTTCAGGAAAATTTCAAAATATTTGGATGATATTATCAAATCACATAGATCTCCATTTATGAGAATAGGACTTGGTTTTGAACAAGAACATAGAGAAAAAGGAGAGCAATCTCAAGCTCTAAAGAAGAAGAATATTAAGAAGAAGAGAGTTTAAGATAGAGTGAGACTTCTGAGGATAAGTTGGACAATAGAAAGTTCAACAAGGAAAGGAATAGTGCACAAATGAGGAATAGATGGAACATGAAACAAGACAAGGTAGTAGAGACTAAGAGACCAATAGGGTAAAGGTTTCTTCAATGGATGATGCTTCTCATATCACAGGTTTGGGCACAAGGCTACACAATTCATGACACATGAAAGACAAGAATGTGGAAATTTTAGAAACATGCATCTCTTTCAAGGGTATTGCTACTCTTGTAATAAGTTTAGTCATAAGGTAGTTAATTGCAGATTTCATGATAGGAATGGATATGACTTCACCAGCAGGAACTACAAGATATTTGCACCTTCAAGAAATCATAAAATTAAGTATTATAAGTGCAATAATGTTGGGCATTTGGCTAAGTGGTGTAGAGAAAAAATTCCAGAGATAAGAAAAAATAGGAACATTCATAGGAATCAGAAGGATTAGTTGAGGAAGAAGGTTGACAAAGGTAAATATCAGTGTAGGCTAGGAGTAGAGATACTCCCATCCCAAAATTAACAACCTCAAGAGAGGAGGTTGGGGAGGGGCTAAGCTAAGAGTATCATTCTTAGCCCCAAGTCCCAAAGGTGGTCCTTTGCCATTAATGTCAAAGGGGGAGATATTTGAGTTATGGGGAGAGCATTCAATTAGGGGGAGTAGTTTATCAGATGGAGTAGAAATAAAAAAGATAAAAGAAATGGTTAAAGAAAAATGGGTTGCCATCAATGACAAAGGGGGATATTGTTGGAAATATGAGCAAGTTTTGTTGTCATTGATGTCAAGAGGTTGATGTTCAAGTTTTGTCGTCATTAATGTCATCAGGTGATTTTTCCACAAGGCAAGGAAGAAGTTTAAAGATATAGAATATAATATTTATTTTAATATTATATACCTAAAAAGGCATAAATAGATTAAAGACCCGAGGAAGGAGAAGCAGTTTAAAAGGAAATCCCAAGGATGAAGAAGCAAGTTTAAATGAAAATAATAATATTATAATATTTAATATTATAATATTTCAGGATACATGTTGGTTTGAAGAAAAACAAGGGCCAAGGAGTTATCACATTTTAAATCTTCCTAAAAACCCATTTGGAATATTTTGAGGACTAAGGTTTAAATTATTTAAATTTAAATATTTTAACCATAAGGTTAAACTTTAAATTTAAATCAATTATGGCACTATAAGTTTAAATTCGAATTAAATTCAAATTCTCTATCTCCGTCGACGTGTTAGACAACATGACAAACATTATAAAAGGGGGCAATATTTTAATCAAAAAATCATCCATGTGATTTGCGAGAGACCAAAGTCTAAAGTATTTCGAGCGTCGAAGATTAAGGAAATTCACATGTGTTTTAAGTTTATGTGGGTAGACGCAACAATAATAAGTGAAGTGCCACAAAGGTTCCAAGGTGCTTGGTAGATCAAGTGGCAGTCGAGGGCTGCGTTAAGGCATTTGCAGGTGCAAGATTGTGGGTTTGATCCATGTGATCAAATTTTGCAAAGGAGAAGTTTAGTTTTCGTTTGCACCGAATCAGGGAAAGCATAAGGATTAAGGCATAGTTTTGTGCCTTTCATGTTTGTGAGGGTACATAGCCCAAGCAGTGGACGTGATACATGAAGGTGTTTGGGAAGGCGAGGTCGGGTGTTTGAATCTCGCTAAAGGTTTTTGGTTGGGCATAATAAAAGGTATGCACCTCACATTTTGAATTTGTCAAGGTTTTGATATTTCATAAATTGCATAAGTGAAATTTAAAATTGGATTGTAAGTTTTTGAGGGAGACATAAAGGATTATAAAATTAAATATTTTATTTTAATTTTGGTGGCTAGAAATTTTGAAAATAAATTTATATTGTGATAATTAATTTTTGAGAGGAGTAATAAGATGGATGAAGGAAATCAATTGTGGAAGTGAGTTATTTTATCTTCTCTAATAATTTTTAAAGTGTGGAGATTATAAGGTGTAATTAATATTTAATATTTTAGTATGGTGAAATGTTTTTGAGGAAAATAATTGGGTGAAAATTTTGAGATGATTTTTTTTTCTATCTAACCTTTGAGATTGACAAAGAGAGTGATTGTGATTGAGACAAGTTTTGAGGTCAAATATTCATCAAAACAAAAGGTATGGGCATATCATCCTTGTGAATAAAATAGTGTTGGGTTGAATGTTGTGAAATGCAAAGTTGGAGTGAACATGTTTGTTTGATGAGCATAGTTGAGTGAGTTATGATATACATGATTGGTGAATGTTTGTGAGAACAATTGAGTGTGAAATTGAGAATTATCTTGAACTAGGGTTTGTGAAATATTACGAGTAGCATTGTTATGTGAGATTGTTTGATAAGCATTGTTGGAAATATTTGAGTAAAGTTTCATGTGCATGATTTGGGTTTGTGAAAATATCATGAGTATCATTGTTATGTGAATGTGGAATCATCTTGAGTCAAGGGTTGAGATTCAAAGTGTGAGTTATTGGAAGTATAGTGAAACACTTGGTTAGGGTTTGTATGCAAGTTGTGTTTGATTGAGTGAATGGTTGAGTAAAATTATATGAGCATTATTGATTGAGAGCATTGGAGTGATAGTTCAAATTCTGTGAAACAAATTGTTCTTTATTCTAAATTGATTTGAAAAGGAGTTTGAAAGTGATAGAGTGATTTGTGAGTGTAAAACATATTGAGTCTCTTACCATTCTCTATATGTTTATGTGGTTAAAAAAAAAATTGATTAAATTTTTTTTGTGTTATTAAAGAGGTTTTCTGAAAGAGATTAAGTTGAGTTTTGTGAGTGTGAAACATATTGAGTCTCTAACCATTCCTTATATATTTTTGAGGTTAAATAAGATTCTGATTGAAATTTATTTGTGCGATTGAAGGGGTTTTCTAAAATATATTAATTTGAGTTTTGGAGTGTTAAACATATTGAGTCTCTAACAATTATCTATATGTTTATGAGGTTAAACAAGATTCTGAGTGAATATTGTTTGTGTGATTGAAGAGGGTTTTTGAAAAATATTGAGTTGAGTTTTGTATGCAAGTTTTGCAATTGATTTGAATAAGATTTTATGAAATCTAGTAAGCAGAATTGAGTAAGTCCTAAAGGGGACTTAAGGATAGAGTTGAGTAAGCTTTTGTGAAAGCTTAAGGATAGATTTGTGTGAGCTTTTGTGGAAGCTTACAATCATATTGGACAAGTTATAGAGAGAACTTGTTGAGCATATTTAAGACAAGTCTTGGTGAAGACTTATTGAGCAGATTGGACAATTTCTAGAGAGAACTTGTTGAGAAAATTTGAAGCAAGTCTTAGTGAATACTTGTTGAGCAGATTGGATAAGTCCTAGAGAGAACTTGTTGAGAATATTAAGTCTTGGTGAAGAATTTTTGAGCAAATTGAGCAAGTTATTGAGAGGACTTGTGGATAAATTTGAGGTAAGTCTTTGAGAATACTTGAGAGTAAATTTGATTGATTTGTTCAAACCTTGAGTTAAGGTTTGGGGTAGATCTAGAAGAGTTGATTTGTGATTGGATCAAGCTTTGTATTAAGGCTTGAGGACAGATTTGAGGACAAAGTTTGGTGTAGTTTTGAGAGTAGATTTATGCCATACTAGAGACAAATATTGATAAAATTGTGCTAGACTAGAGGACTATGTTTAGTGCAAATTTGAGACAGAGATTGAACATATTTGTGCTAGATCGAAGTATTGTGTTTAGTGTAGATTTGAGATAGATATTGAGTAGATTTGTGTTAGACTAAAGGACTGTGTTTAGTGCATATTTGAGACAACAAAGGTGAGAGTAGGCTTTGGAGGTGACAGAGCAGAGGATAGTAGTCTTCAGTGGATAGAGATACATTAGCCAGGGCAGTGAGGATAGATGTCTTTTATGGAGAGACATCCATAAGCAAGTGTAGTGGAGGTAGTAGTCTTCTAAAGGATCACCAGCCAGAGTAGAGGAGAAGGAGTTCTCCTATGGATAGAGATCCATGAACCAGATAAGGGGATTGGTGTCTCATGTGGATAGGGATACACAAAATTGATTAGGGGATTGGTGTCTCATTTGGATAGTGGTCCATAAACATTATAAAAGGGAAGGATTCCCAAGAGATTTGTTGAGAAAAATTTAGTTAAATATATTCTCCGTGGAGTAGCCCACATTGGGTGAACCACGTTAAATTGGTGTCTCTATTGTGTGTGGTTATTTGTGTATTGCTTTGATTACTATTGTTTATATTTCCATTGATATATTGCATAATATTGTTTGGGAAAGAAAAGTAAAAAGTGGTCTTATATTGTTCACCCCCTTCTCAGTATAAGCTTGTGTTCTTCAACGGTTTGAACCTTGGACCTCTTGACGAAGAGCCAAATCTCATTGCTTGTCACCCAGATACTTTTAATCTCTTTTTACTTCAATAAAAGTAAAAACAAAACTTATTATAAATACAAAAAAAACCACATGGCATGTCCTTGGCTTGTAAGGAGGAGACCAATATTTGAACCTTGCTAAACAATACATACATGATTGGGCAAGTAGTTGTAATATCTCTAGGATTTCATGGTGTAGTCCAAATAGCGTCCATTTAAATCCCATATAACTAATTTAAAAAAAGAAAAAAATATAAAAAATTTAATTTTAATATTAATTTTTTATATTTACATGATACAATGTATATTTAACATTGTTATTATTTTTTGTGATTTTTTGGCATACTTGTTTTTTATTAGTTAGAAAAAAGGATTTTTGAAAGGACCTCCAAACCTTATAACAAAAAGAAGCTAATGTCCAACCTCTAGGATATTTAGGACACTTCAAACATTAAATCCAACTAGCCCTTTAACACAACTACCTATACCCAGACCAACATATACTAGCCAAACAAACCTAGACACATAATCCAAAAAAAAATAAAATTAGGCACAACGAGAAAATGAAGAACACAAGCTTATACTGATGGAATACTTCAAGGGTATAGGCACAATGAGAAAATGAAGAACACAAGCTTATACTGAGAGGGGGGTGAACAGTATAAAACCACTTTTTAATTTTTCTTCCAATTCAATATTATGTTGTGTAAAGATAATAGTATCAATAAAAATAATCAAAGCAATGCACAAAAACCATACACAATAGAGACACCATAATTTACGTGGTTCACCCAATATGGGCTACTCCACGGAGAAAATATTTTACTAAAACTTTCTCAATGAATTTCTTTGGGAATCACTCCCAATTACAATGTTTATGGATCTCTGTCCAAAGGATATGTTGATCCCCTAATCTCAAGTTCGTGGATCTCTTCCATAGGAGAACTCTTTCCCCTTATTCTCTGGCTTTGTGATCTTCTAGACGAATCTCTCTCTATTGCACTGACTGGTGGACCTCTCTCCACTTGAAGACTCATCACTCAAATTTATCTTCAACTATGTTGGCTATTGGATCTCTATCCACTAAGAATTTGTCCTCTATACTCTATCACCTCCAAAGCTCTATCAATAATCTCATTAAGAACCTACTCAATAGGCTCACACATAACCTACACAATAGGCTCACACAAAATATGCTTAACAATATCACAAAAACTTGTCAAAAATGCTCAAGCAAAATCACCAAGAACTTGCCCAATTCTACTCTAGCAAGATCACCAATAACTTGCCTAAATTTGCTCTAGCAAGCTCACCAAGAACTTTCCCAAATCTGCTCTAGAAATCTCACCAAGAACTTACCCAATCTTCTCTAGCATGCTCACCAAGAACTTGACCAAATCTACTCTAAAAATCTTTCCACAAATTTATCCACAAAGCTATCCCAAAACTATCCTCAAATCTATCCCAAAGGTCTTCTCAAAGGCTCAATCAATCATGCTCAAGTAGTACTCAAAATGAACTCAACAATGAATGGTAATCTCAACTCAAATTAACTTCATAGAAGCATAAAGAGAATTGTTAGAGACTCAATATGTTCTAATATCACTCTCAACCCAAATCAATCTCAACTCAACTCAACTCAAATCAATATCAAATCAACCAATCACCACAAGGGAAAAATCTCTCTCACACAACCCTAGTCCACGTATGTATCAACCAACTCAAATGTTTCCAACAATGCTCAACCACAAATATCACATAACAATGATACTCATGTTTTTTTCTTACTCAAGTTCTTTCAAAACCAATGGGCTTCAACAACTATGCTTATCAAACAAGGTTTAGACACAACTCTCAATTCAAAAAACCTTGAAGCATTCAACCAACCACTTTCAAAAAGGAAACCACAAACAATCATTTTCCCTCCAATGATATTTTAGAAATCAACCACCATAAACAATCAATAGGAGAATGTGCCCATACATTTTATGAAGATGAAAAAAACCCTTTGTAAATCTGCCACAATCACAAAATTATTTTACCAATATTCACAAGGTTTAGTAGATCATAAAATAATCAACATTACTCCACTTTTCAATAATCATCACCAAGGCCTTTAATTGCACAACTTCCTTATCTCTCCTAAAACCATTTGTACCATAAAATAAAATAAATCAAAACATTGCATAACCTTTTCACTCCCAAAAATACTTATACCATAAAATAAAATAAATCACAATATTGCATACCTTGTCACCTCATGAAAGAATTAATCCTCTTGAAAAATAACAAGGCAAACTTCACTTTTGGAACCCCTTTGCAAAATCATAAATATATCTTTACACATACCTTATTTCTCCTTCTAAATAAGTTAGTCAAATATCCCTCGAAATAATCTTTTCGACGATATATAATATGCCCACTTTCCAAAATAAATTGAAACCTTCACACACACACACACACACACACACACACACACACACACACACACACACACACACATATATATATATATATATATATATATATATATATATATATATACCTCCATTAATTGCACATAGGTCGGCCCTCCATTAATTTAAACTTAAACTTTAAACTTTAATATCTTCATCACCGGAGTTCCTTTTTTGATGAAACAAAATTCCACCTTGGATTTTAAGAAAAGCCCTTTCCACATAAGCCCACCATAGTTTTAAATAAAACCTTTTATTTTGCCTGCCTTGGTTTTCATAAAAACCTTGTAAATATCCATGCTCTCCAAAATATCATAGATGATTATCTATGAAGTGTTTTTGCCACCAAAACTAAATATGATCCATATGACATCAATGACAACATAAACAAATTAACTCAAATTTCCAACAATATCCCCCTTTGTCATTTATGGCAACACCTCTAAGAATCAAAGTTGCTCCCCCTGACTCAATACTCTCGATGGAGATTTCTCCCCCTAACTCAATACTCTCTTTGGAGGCTACTCCCCCTAACTCAAATCTCTCCCCATTACTCAAATATCTCCTCCTTTGATATCAATAACAAATGGGACACCTATGGGGCTAAAAAATATGACTCTTAATCATAGCCCCCTCACCACCTTCTCTATTGAGGTGATTAATTTTGGGGTGGGAGTACCTTTACTCCCATTTTACATTGATTATTTCCTCTATCAACTTCCTTCCATGTTTTTTTGATATCCTTCTCTTGATGAATTGCTTGATCTTCTTGTCTTGAACATTTTTTACCTTCTTTCCTTGAACCTATTTGAAATTGAGTCCTACACCATTTTGAAATATGCCCAAAGTTATTGCAATTAAAACACTTGATATTTTAGCCTTTGGCTGGTGCCCATGTCCTAAAATTATTCTTAAAATAATTTCCATATCCATTCCTTTCCTGAACCCTGTATTGTGAAGCTTTGTTTTCATGACCATTATAACCATGACTTCTGAATTGTGTAGCTCTAAAACCAAAACCATGTTGCTCATTTCATTTGCACTGAAAATCTCTATGACCAATCCTGTTGCATGAGAAGCAATGTCCTTGAAAACCATACCTTCTTCCCTTGAAGTTTCTTCTAGAAAAATAAAACTTCTTTGATCCACGGATCCTGCAATGTATAGCCCTGTGTCCAAATCCATTACAAGAAAAACAATATACTTGAAAAGCCCTTTGTTCATGCCTTGGTTCCTCATACCTTTCTTGACCATTATCCTTATGATCATATTCAACTTGTGCATTGCATTCTTGAACCTTCTTTGTAGCATCTAAAACCTCTTCCTTGCCTTTCTCTTCAAGAATTTCTTTTCCTTTTGAACTTGATTCACCTATCTCAAAACAAGAACCAAACTGAATATTTGGAGCCATAGGAACTTTGGAACTTTCCTCACAAATCTTAGGTGCTTCTTTGCTTTCATATTTTAGAACTTCCTTTCCTTTTGAGTGTGAATTTTCTTGGAAGTAAGATATAGCCTTAAAATAAGTTTCCACTCCTTTTTTAATTTTTTCATCTAATGTATCATGTCTTTCCGTTGTTACCCTTAGTTCTTTATTCATCCTCTCTTCTATCATTTTTGTATTTTGAAGCTCTTCTCCAATATTAATGATTGTTTGAAGTAGTTTTTCTCTGATTTTGAAATCTATTCAAATCTTATTTTCAAGATTCCTGTATTCTTCTTTTAACCTTTTGATTTTTGATTTTTGTTTACTTGGCTCATCCTCTTCCTTTTCTATTACCAAAAATGAGACTTCTTTGTTTTCACTTTTGCTAGAATTGTGACTAGAACTGTTGCTTTCTTTTTCAAATACACTTTCCTTGTAATTGTTTTAGTATGTGCAATCATCATCTATATGCCCAAAATCTCCACATATGAAGCATTTTAGTATCCTTAGACCTTTCTTGTACCTATCTGCTTGCTCAATGGCTATGGAAAGCTCTTCATGTCTTTCTTCAATAGGCACATCCTCTTATTTAACTTCAATACTTAGGAATAAGTGTTCTTGCTTTTCTTCACTTATTCCAAAGAATCTACATTCTTCTTCATCTGACTGATCTTTATCACTGTAATCTGAATTATCACTTGCTTCTACAATGTAGTAAGATTTATTTGCCAACTTTACCTTGGAATCTCCTTCATAAGTATTCCTCAACTTGGTCCACATCTCATTAGCTGAAGTACATACCATGACCTTTGCAAAATTTGTCTCACGTAGCCCACTCAAAATACAATTCATTGCTCTTGCATTTATCTCAACCAATTTCTTGGTAGTCTTATCTTCCTCGGGATCACCTTCAACCCTATACTCTTTTTCAACCATTTTCCATACCTCATATCCTTGTGATATCAAGTATTTCTTCATCCTCATGCTCTAGAAAGAATAATTGTTACCATCAAACAATGGAGCCTTACTTGTAGATAATCCATTTTGTGAAGCCATCTGTGTTCTTGTAGAATCTTCCCTCGATCTATTAGCCTTTTCGAATGAACCCACTCTGATACCAATTGAAGAACACAAGATTATATTGAGAGGGAGGGGTGAACAATATAAGACCACTTTTTACTTTTTCTTCCAATTCAATTTTATTTTGTGTAAAGATAATAGTACCAATAACAATAATCACAACAATGCACAAAAACCATACATAATAGAGACACCACAATTTATGTGGTTCACCCAATGTGGGCTACTCCACAGAGAAAATATTTTACTAAAACTTTCTCAATCAATCTCTTTAGGAATGACTCCCAATTACACTATTTATCGATCTCTGTTAAAAGGAGATGTTGATCCCCTAATCTCAAGTTCATGGATATCTTCCATAGGAGAACTCTTTCCTCTTCTACTCTAGCTATATGATCTTCTATAATACTTTGTATCTCTATTGCACTGATTGGTGGACCTCTCTCCACTTGAAGACTCCTCACTCAAATATGTCTTCAACCATGCTAGATGTTGGATCTCTATCCACTGAGACTCTGTCCTCTATACTCTATCACCTCCAAAGCTCTATCAATAGGCTCACTAAGAACCTGCTCAATAGGCTCACACAAAACCTGCACAATAGGCTCACACAAAACCTACTTAACAAGCTCACATAGAACTTGTCAAATCTACTCAAGCAAGCTCACCAAGAACTTGCCCAATTCTGCTCTAGCAAGCTCACCAAGAACTTGCCCAAATCTACTCTAGCAATATCACCAAGAACTTTCCCAAATCTGCTCTAGCAACCTCACCAAGAACTTACCCAAATATTATCTAGCAAGCTCACCAAGAACTTGCCCAAATCTGCTCTAAAAATATTTCCACAAATCTATCCCAAAATTATCCTCAAATCTGTCCCAAAGGCCTTATCAAAGGCTCAATCAATCATGCTCAAGAAGTTTTCAAAATGAACTCAACAATGAATGACAATATCAACTCAAATTAACTTCATAGAAGCATAAAGAGAATTGTTAAAGACTCAATATGTTCTAATCTCACTCTCAACCCAAATCAATCTCAACTCAACCAATCACCACAAGGGACAACTCTCTCTCACACAACCCTAGTCCAAGTATGTATCAACCAACTCAAATATCTCCAACAATGTTCAACCACAAATATCACATAACAATGATACTCATGTTCTTTTCTAACTCAAGTTTTTTCACAACCAATAGACTTCAACAACTATGCTTGTAAAACAAGGTTTAGACACAAATCTGAATTCAGAAAACATTGAAGCATTAAACCAACCACTTTCGAAAAGGAAACCACAAACAATACTTTTCCCTCCAATGATATTTCAGAAATCAACCACAATAAACAATCAATAGGATAATGTGCCCATACCTTTTATGAAGATGAAAAAACCTCTTTGTAAATATGCCACAATCACAAAATTCTTTTTCCAATCTTCACAAGGGTTAGTAGATCACAAAATAATCAACATTACTCCACTTTTCAATAATCATCACCAAGGCCTTTAATTGCACAACTTCCTTATCTCTCCTAAAACCACTTTTACCATAAAATAAAATAAATCAAAACATTGCATAACCTTTTCACTCCCAAAACCACTTATACCATAAAATAAAATAAATCACAATATTGCATACCTTGTCACCTCATGAAAGAATTAATCCTCTTGAAAAAGAACAAGGCAAACTTCACTTTTGGAACCCCTTTGTAAAATCAGAAATATCTCTTTACACACACCTTATTTATCCTTCTAAATAAGTTAGTCAAATAGCCCTCGAAATAATCTTTTCGACGATATATAATATGCCCACTTTCCAAAATAAATTTAAACCTTTATATATATATATATATATATATATATATATATATGCCAACCTCCATTAATTGCGCATAGGTCGACCCTCCATTAATTTAAACTTAAACTTTAAACTTTAATATCTTCATCACCGGAGGTCCTTTTTCGATGAAACAAAATTCCACCTTGGCTTTTAAGAAAATCCCTTTCCACATAAGCCCACCATGGTTTTAAATAAAACCTTTTATTTTGCCAACCTTGGTTTTCATAAAAACCCTATAAACCCCCTCTCAAATTATTTTAATTTTTTTTTTTTGAGTTGTTTTCCCCAAAACCAAATATGGTCATGTGATATCAATGATCCATGTGACATCAATGACAACATAAAATACCTCAAATTAACTCAAATTTCCAACATAAAATAAGTGGAAAGGCGATTCAAAATCCCTACTGCATAGAGGGAAAATCATTTCCCATTTTTGAATATTATCAAGAGTAAGATACTTTCCCTAATTTGCCAACCAGAAAAACACATTGAATTTAGGCGTTAGGACTTTAATTCAGACTTTATCTTTTGGGAACCAGGGATCCAAATCATAGTCCAAGCAACCATAAGCAGACTTAACATACATTATATAATAGAACTTTTTGTATTAAGGGTGAGAAAATCCTATTAGGTTGCATTTGAGTAAAGTTTAATTTGATCTTCTATAAATATATTTTTATATATCTATTCGTGGATGTAAAGTTTGAAATATTAATAGTTGACCTTCATTATTTTAATAAACTTAGAAATTAAAATAAAATAATATTATAATTGAAATCCTAAGATTAGGGTTTATATTATATTTGTCAAAATAAAAATGAAATAAAAAAATAAAATATAAATAACAACATGACATTCCAACATATTTAAAAAAAAAATCTCATCTTTTACGAGCCATATCTTCGTGAAGGGTTCGATTTAGCTGATTCTTGGACTACTTTATGTGGAATTTGAAGAGATTTAAAATGAGTGGTCATATGAAGGAATCTGAGCAATATTGAGTAAGATACAACCCTATGAAGTCATCCATCCGAAACAAGGGTAATGACAAATTTTTAAGTCACAAAAAATAAAATTACAAATATTTGTTAGCCAGGGTTCGGATGATGGGAGAAGCAATGGAGGGCTAGGGCTTCAGTGAGGCAAGACATTCCATATGGGCATAGAATTTTTCAACTATTTTTTCCCTTTATTTATCTTAGAAATTTTGCCTACAAATTATTATCATTTTGTTTATCAAATATTATATTTTATTGGATATTCTAGTAAATTTCAGTATATTTTGAGTTTTAGTTTCCTTCCCATGGATCAATTTATAACTAAATCCTTAGAATCGTCTCTAGTTGTAGATGTTAGTGAGAAAACCACAGAGGGTCAATCCTTGCTACTCAAAGATAGGGTGATTTTTGGTAATTTTAATGGCTATTGGTTAGGGACTTCAACGTTGAGAAAATGGATTGATAGGTATTGAAATTTTCTAGGAGTAATCCTATCCTTTATTCTCAAATGTTTCTTCCTAACCATTTTTTGTTATAGGGAAGAAAGAGATAGAATCCTAGAATGGGGTCCTTGGTTTATGGGAAGAGTAGGACTCTTCCTTACCTGTTGGTATGAAGGTTTTTCACTTAAAAATGTAAATCTATCCATAGTACTAGTCTAGGTTAGGATGTATGGATTTTCCATTGAGTTTTAGGAAATGGATAACTTCAAGGCAATAGGCAACACTCTAGGATAATTCCTTGAGATTTCAAAATCTACAAAAGATGGATTATTGGCTATTTATGCTCGAATATTGGTCATGATTGATATGAGTAAACATTTACTGAAATCAATCATTCTGAAGTATGGGGATAACATGTGGATTCAAACCATAGATTATGAAAACATATCTTTTACATGTAGAAGATGTCAGATATGGGACATATTGAGATATCATGCCCTAAGAAGAGTCCAACGTGATCATATGTAGAAAACTACAAGAGAAACTTACAAATAGATATGGATGATGATGGTTTTCAACTTTTAAAACATAGAAATAGGCAAATGAAAGCAAATAAAAAGTGGATACCAGTAAGGAAGGATATTGGAAGAAATGCTAACTCTTTTGAACCTTTAACCTATGAAGAAAAAGTAGATCAAATCTTAGAGGACACATTATAATAGGTTCAACATATTAATAAGGAACTACCTATTCAATATGATCCTGATTTATTGATGAACATTCTCAATTAACCTAAGAAATGTGTAATATTAGATTTTGAAGGCTCTTGAAGTACCATGCACTATTCAGGAAGATTAATTGGTAAAGAAAATGCAGTGTTAGATGTTAATACATCTACCATTAATTGGTAGGGTACCTAGGAATAGATATTTGAGGATATATTATTATATTGTATAAGGGTTGATATGGGCCACACATAACCCAAGGTTGATTGTATTATAATATTATATTAATATTATATTAGTAGTAGGCTCCCCAAAGTAGAATAAGAAAGATATATAAAGAAGAGATATTTATCATTGTAATCATCATTGAAGAAGAATCTTATGTAATCGTCTTTGCCCATGAAGTGGCTTATGGGACTTTGCCCTCCTTGAGTGGCTCTCTCATCTTGGGAGATCTTGTGGAGTGATTCCTTCCTTAACGAGTATTATTGGTGTTTCCCTACCTTAAGGGTATTATCTATCTCTCTTATTTGTGGATTGTTATTGTGGATGAATGATTTGATATTTTTGCATATAAGGGTATTATCTATCTCTCTCATTTGTGGATTGTTATTGTGGATGAATGATTTGATATTTTTACATATTTGTGAATGATTTATGTTAATAATAAATAAAAAGTTATGCAACAAGTGGTATCAGAGCAACGATTTTGGAAAAGTGAGGATTTTTGTGAAATTGTAAAATTAGGGCAATTTTTTTTTTAAAATGTCTCATCTTTCAGGAGCCATATCTTTGCGCAAGTTTATCCAATTCAGGCGATTCTTGGATCAAATTATGTAGAATTTGAAGAGCTTTAAAATGAATGATCATATGAAGGAATCAAAGCAGTATTGAGGGAGATATGACATTTTGAAGTTAGTCATCGGAAACAAGGATAATGATGAATTATGTAGGTTTTTTTTCTAGAAAATTTTCTAATATTTCAAAAGCCATATCTCTGTGAGAGTTTATCCGATTCAGGTGATTCTTAGATCATTTTATGCAGAATTTTAAGATCTTTAAAATGAGTGGTAATATGAAGGAAATAGAGTAGTATTGAGGGAGATACGACCCTATGAAGTCAGCTATCTCGAATAAGGGTAGTGACAAGTTTTTAATTCATAGTTTTTTTTTTTGAAAGACGAAATTTGTTTATTTCAGGTAAAAAAATCAGTTGCACTTTATTTTATTTGGAAGAAAAATTGTAGATCTAGTTGTCTATGTAGATTTTTAGCTTCAACTCGGTGGGAAGATATTTATTTCCATAAAACCCTAGTTTGCATTAGGGCATGATATATATTGTCAAAAATCCTAGTTGCATTAGGGCATCAACTATGTCACTTGAAAATTTTAATGAAGAAAATTATATTTATGTGAGAGAGTGGTTGAAATTAGTAAAATCTCAATATAATGAAGACACACCCAACACGTTCAAATATAACTTTCATAATTTTTTTGAGGGGAAGCTTTACAATGGGTAGACAACTTTGCTTGGGGTAAACTCCTGTACAGTTGGGATCAAATTGAACCAACATTCTTGAGCACATGGGTACCTATTCAATTACAAAGAAAGTTAGATTATAAGAGAGATCTTGAAGGAAGGAATACAAATATAGATAGCCGATTAGATGTCATCAAAGACCTTGAAAAGAAACTATAGGGAATTCAAAATGAGCGAAATGCAATAAAAGGAGAATGGAAAGTTCTCAAAAAAGTCTACCAATTCTACCAACAAAGTGAAGTTGTACTCAGGTAATAGAAAATGTTGGGTTCAGTTGTTGTGCTCCGTGACAAGTCACGCACCGAGGCTTTGCATACCCATTGATAATTGAAGAAATACAATGGTAAATCAAAACCTTCTAGGCTTTAGGGCCATCAATAGCTTTAACCACCCACTTAGCATACAAAGAAATGTTTTACCTGTAAATATCAATGATACCCATCCCACCCTTATCAATGGGTATGCAGCAAATATCCCAAGAAACTTGATGAAAACCATGTGAATTATTCTTCTTGGCCCAAAGAAAATCCTTAAGGAATATGCCCAACTTATTATAAGAATTCATATAAAGGGCCTAACATGAGGAGTAATAAACATGGGTGGCAACAAGAATCTTTGTGCAAACTTGAAACTTATCGATAAGAGAAAGGGGATCTGAGGCCCAACAAGAAATATTATTTTCAATTCTGTTAATGACAAATTGCCAGAGTTCAAAGGGCAAGCAGTCAAAAGCAAAGTGTATTTTTAAAAACCTAAATAACTCACCCATTTGAAGCCATGACATGAAGAATGCCTAAGCCAAGCAGACATAGAAGAATAAGCAAGGTGAAAAAAAAATACTTAGACCATTGGATGTTGGATCTTGAGGCCTTACAAAAAGTATCCAAATAAACTAAAGTAATTGAAACTAAAACCTCATCCTAATTTATAGTGAGAAAAGAATCATCTACAAAGTACCCATTAATATATTGGGTGGACATGGAAAGAAGATAACCAAAAGCTTCCACAACAAGGATGTAAAGTGAGGGGGCCAAAGGATAGCCCTGGTGAATAGAACAAAACAAGCCAAAATTCTTTGAATCGTGTCTATTAATAGTAAGACAAGCCAAAATATCAACAAATAACATACTGATAACCTTGATAAAAAAGAGATCAAAGCCAAGAGCTTGGAGCATGGCAAGAATGAAAGGCCACTTAATACGATCATAAGCTTTATCAAAGTCCAGTTTAAGGAAAATGAACTTTTGACAAAAGAGACGAGTCCATTCTAAATATTCCTAGATAGAAATAAGATTATCCAAGATGTAATGTCGTTTAACGAAACCCATATGCTCCAGTCTGATAATCATAGGGAGAATGTTACGATTACAGAGAGCTAAAGATTTAGCTAGAATCTTGTAAGAGACATTAAGTAGAGTAATAGGTCTCCAAATTGTAATAAGCTTAGGATTTCTCACTTTAGTAATAAATTTAATGTTTCCAAAATTGATAATATTACCCAAAGAATTATTGGCTAACACTTCATTGTAGATATTGAGCAGATCAAGCCCAGTAAACTTCCAAGTGGCTTTATAGAATTTTTAGGGAAAAACATCAATACTAGAAGACTTGTCATCCAACATAGTCATAAATGCATTATGAATCTCAACAAGTGAAAGAGGAGCCTCACAAATAAGTCAATCATAAGCATACAACTTAGCAGAAATAATATCAAGATATTGTTGGAGCACCATCTGACATTCTAGAGAATCTTGCTATGCTTGAAAGACAAGCTTATAATGATCCACAAAGATCCATGCAATATCAGGAAGAGAATTCAGCCTATCATGAGAGACTTGAATAGCCTTGATTTGGATCCTAGCCTACTTGGAATGAAGAGGTTTGAAAAATATTTTGGATGGATGATCACCAACCCTCAGCTAGTGCAAACGAGCCCAAATTTGAGCCCCCTAGATTCATGTCATTCAAGGACTATAAGTTGGTGGTGAAGACCAACAACATTGGTTTGTAACTATCAGCCATACGGATCATTTTCTAGATACAATAAATTTTGTTAATACTCCTTCATAACAACCAAATGAGCATGCTTTCTGATATGTGCCACCTATTTGCCAAAATATCGCATGAAATAGGTAGTATGGACTATTGTCTTATTCCACCAAGAAATACAACTAACAGAGTGAGGAGGTCGAGGTAATAAATTCTAGATTCTCTCAATCACAAAAATCATGTCAATGTGTTGCAATAAAGAAGTATTTAAATAAAATTAATTGCACAAAAAATTAAATTGGTGACCACTCTACTTAATCTAAAAGGAAATCGAGAAACCATATGACAACAAGAATTGATCCCAGACCATCACAATATTATTATTGATGGATGAGAATAAAAAAATTATTTCTTTGACATAATAACCCGATCAAGGCACTTTCCAACTCTATGATTATCTACATGAAAATTGGACCACGTGAACCATGGTGGAGGCGTGCAATTGCACTAGAAAAAAGGGGATAAAAAAATCCCATCTATTTTTAAGAAAAAACCAGGCCTCATGCTCTTCAACACACCAGTGCATTACGAGGCAACCAAATTTATATTTAGCATGCTCAACCATATTAAAATCACCATAAAAAATCCAATACGCCATCAGTAAGTGATTAGTCAGGTACCACCCAAGAGCATAGTGACTAGGCCCATCATTAGGCACATAAATATTGACAATGCCTAGGGTGTTCCCATTAATATTCAATAAAATCTAGACCACATGACGAGAAGGATCCTCACTAGATCCAAGTAGACAATCCTCAAGTTTTGAGGATATAGAAATAAAAGCACCATATAGACCATCTACACGGTGAGTAGTGAAATGCATAAAAGAACCTGCAATACAGTTGAGAGAAAAATCTAACAAAATACTAGAGATCTTAACTTCTTGTAAACAAATAACATCAACATGGCCAATACTTT
Organism: Wollemia nobilis; assembly: GCA_028583015.1. Taxonomy (NCBI): domain Eukaryota; kingdom Viridiplantae; phylum Streptophyta; class Pinopsida; order Araucariales; family Araucariaceae; genus Wollemia; species Wollemia nobilis. The sequence goes on along the minus strand of JAQPPZ010016529.1, from coordinate 3,584,723 downwards.
GTAGAGCATATCTATGTCCCTGAACATTCAATGAAAGTAAATTAATGGAGGAGGAATATCCATGGAGTCATCTCCCACAGGGTTGCCCCACTGTTAGCCAACACTGAAGAACTATTAAATGCATAGGTCTGAGAAGGTTGAAATAATTCACCAAAAATTGAGGGACTACCCACACTGTCAGCCAACATCAAAAAACTTTTAAATAAAGAGGTCTGAGAGAAGGTTGAATAATTCACCAATAGTTGAAGGATAACGCTTAGCCTTTTGGCTTCCCCGTGATGATGGTGAGCCATCCTAAGATGGACTACATGAATACATGGATGTTAGAGGTACTGGTAGTGAATTTCCTTCTTTTGAGGCTAATTTATGCTTGGGAGGTTTCTCACCAAGTAGAGCCTAAGGAGACAAAATAGGATGAACAAGAAAAAAAGGAGGTTGAGATGGCAACTTTACAACCTTATCTGCATTAGAAAGCATTGACTTAGGGTTAGTTACACCGTTCTTATTAGATATCGTGATCTAATCACTCTCAATAGAGGATTTGGGAGGTGCAAGCACGGTATGAGGAGTAGGGATAACCACTAGAGATTTTTGAGATACCAATGGACAGTCCTTCATACAATGTATGGTGGATTAGCACCGAAAAAAGGTATTAGGAAAATTAAAGTAAATAATTTTTGGAACAAAATGCTCTGTACCAACCTAAATATCCACAAAATATCTGAGATCCTATGTGAGGTCAATCTAAACATAGACTCTTTTATTATGTTGTGCTAATAAGAACTAATTTTCTTCCTGATAGATCACCCAAACAATGGGTTTAACAATATCGATAATAAATTCCCATAAGGTGAGTAGAAGACCAAGGAGTTCAAGCCAAACTAGCACTTTCTAAGAAACTTGCTTCAAAAATCAGAAAGAAGGAGTCCAAGGATAAAGGACCATCAAAGTATTGTGAAGAAACCAACAATTGAACTTAGCAACCATAGTTTGAACTTGCAAGGGTTCTTTAAAAGAGATAAAAAAAAACTTTAGTAAGATTACGAATACCCCCAACCACAACACCATAAGATTCCTAGTTAAGTTTTAGTCAATTTTGAAGATATTCTTGCAATGAGATTCGAACAATAAAATAAGCTATAAGGCAATGATTCTCATTCCATTTTACAATTGGAGAAATAACATCAGGAGAGAGCACAACATCTGGAGAAGAATCATTACCTTATCCACCACTTTTGAAATAAACTTTTGAGCTCACTTTGATGCCATGAGTTCCACTATAAGGCAAAGAGGGATGGCTTACAAGTGGATATAGAACAATTTAGGATGGATATGGAAGAGCTACAATGAGAGCATGATGTAGTTATGGCCAAGATATGGGATATAGAGGGAGAGATAGAGTGGTTGAGGGTTTTGGTGGAGTAGGTGCAACGAGATCAATGTAGCTACAACAAAGAGAGTTGTCATGTTGGCTAGAAAATGGGAGATGAAGGTGGCAATGGAGCAATTGTAAATGCAGATGGGAGAGCATAAGAGATAATGGGATGTGATGGTAGCTAAACGAGATGCTACCATAGTGGCCATAAGTGATATGGAGCAGCTAAGAGAATAGGTGGAGGAGCTATAGCAAGAGCAAGAGGCTATTGCAGTAGAGAGGTGTCGACTTTAAGAGAGGGTAAAGTAACCTGGCATGCAAGGGGCTGAGTGACCTGTATGCAAGGAGCGGAGTTGACTCTTCAAGATGAGATTACACAGTTGCAGTATTCCAAAGATGGTTATGGGAGATCCTATCTATAGGATAAGGATAAGGTGATAGCTTATGAGGTATTTTTGATTACCCATGGTAAACCACTTCCTAACTACTCAAGTTCAAGGTCGCATTGTCACATGAGTACAACATTGGTGATTCTAAGAGTACCATGATTTTTAGGGCTAGAAGCATCACAAGTGAGAAAATCATCCTTTATGCAGCTAGGTGGGGATTCGTAAAGTAGTGGATGAGTTACCTAGATGATAGGAGGGGAGTGGGGAGACTCCTGATGGTTAGTGGGGATAGCATTATTTTTGGTGTGGTAGAGGTACCATAATTTTGTATATGGTGCCTATAGAGTTATACATATGTATATGTATTGATGAGTTATGTAGATGTGGAGATGATGATGTATATGAGTTTATCCAATCGGTAATTTTGATGATGTATACTCTCATGTTGATATATATATGCATGTTGGTTTGATTTTGTTGTGAATTTTTGATTTTTTGTGATGATTGAATGCATTTGATTTGATATGGATGTAATGTAACATTTTCTATTCATTTGATGTTGTTAATGTTATGAATGCAAGTGGGTGGTTGTGTAAATGTATTTGGAAACTTCTAATGTATGTATGTAATCAAATCTCTTTGGATGTGTGTATTTGATTGATACAATATTGCATGGTTAACATAATTAATGACAATTTGACAATCATGTTGACATATGAACAAAGAATGAGATAGGTGAACATGCAATGTGGAGGATGAATGCAACTCTAATAATGGATGTATGCAAGTGCTTATGATGATATGTGGAAGATTGACCTAAGGATAATGCATATTGATCCTAATGGCTTTCTAGTTATGCAACTAGGCATGATGTGTGTTTGTACCTTTTGCTAAGGGTCTTTTAGATGCTAGAAGGATTTCTAGGGAGTCAAATATCTGAGTTTAACCATCAAACCCATCTATTAGTCAAGTGATATTCTGCTAAAATCTAGTCCATCCTGTTTGAGGTTGAGCCTATCATGAACCAGTGTGTGTGCAATGATGTTCATTTATCCATTTTGAGTGAGGTTGGACTAACCCATTATAAACTTAGCCGATTAAAGCTAGCTCATCCACAAGTGCATAGTGGTCTATACAAAATAAGGTTGCTAATGTGACAGATATGTCACCACTCTTAAGATATACTGCACTACCAAATAGGTTTCTATAGCCCCGATGGAGGTTAGTCCCATCATCCATATGTCCCTAAGGAAACCAAGGATTCAAGATTATTTTTTTTGTAGTTTGTCCTTTTGTCGATCCTTAGGGGGGATCATGCAAATGATAGGATGAGAAGGGGAAACTATTCACTTTGGTGGCCAGTGCATGCTAGGTGTTGTCTTCCCTAGACTCAAAATTTGTTTAGTGTTTCACATGTGATTGGTTCATGAAAGAACTCTAGTCAGTGAGGGGAGGTCTAAACTACATTAGAAGCCAATGACATTTGATAGAGGTTGATGGGATCAACTAAAATGGTTGACTAATAGAAAATACTTCTATTACCAAGCAACCTATGCATAGGGTTTGAACACAATATCATGATAGTTGCGATAACTAGTGCATGGTGTTGCATGAAATGAAATATGCCTATGTGGAAGCGAATAAACATAATGATGTGACAATGCAAATGCTAATGAGACACATGATAAATACATGACTTATGTACAAAAACATGCATGATAGACTTGTTAGTGATTAAGCTAACCAAGTAAGATCGATAAATGCATACTCACATATCCCAAAAGGTGATTAACATAGTATTATAGATGTTATAATGGGATGGTATATGCATGTATGTGATGAATGATGTAATTGCAAATGTTTAGTGGTATCAACATGAATGATTGGTGAGAAGGTTAGAAATAAGAAGAAGAACCTATCCAAGGTATGTAGCTACTCTAAGCATGACCATACAACATGGATAAGGGGAAGAAGAAATGGAGATGAAGAAAGAATGAAGAATATGGGAAACCTATTCAAGATACGTAGTCGTTTTAAGCATGACCATAGAATAGGGATGGGGGAAATAAGAAAGAGGTGTATGGAAAGAAAATATAGAGATCCTATCTTATGCATGTAGTCACTCTAAGTGTGACCATACAACAAGGGTAGGAAGAAGTAGAGAGAGGGGTGAGGAAGGAGAAATATAATCATAGAAGCATGGTGTTGTGTTGCAATGTGGTTATTTTTGTATTTTTATTTTTGTTGTTTTTGGTATAGAATGTACAAGAATTTGTGAGACTTTATTGGTGAATTCAAACATAGAATGTGTAGACATGAATTATGTTGAGGGACTCGGGTTCCACTATTCCCTCAATATTGGCAAGTCGATAAGCACTTGAACCATATTTATGTATGATGAAACATGAACCCAACCAATTGGGAGAAAATTTATCTCATAGATGGCATGGTTTGTTTAGGTTTTGTTGGTTCTCCTTTAGCACAAGGTCCCCTACTTTGAATTCTCATTCATGTATTTTGTTGTTATATGCATGGTGAACATGGTCTTGATAGACATGAAGGTGTTCAATGGTATTGATGTGATACTCGTCAAGAAGAGTAAGTTAGTCTAAATGAGCTTGGTAAGTAGTGTCATCATTGATGAATTCTTGTAATGAGATTCACAAAGAAGGGAGCTCTAACTCTAGGGGCATGATGGCCTCAGTGCCATAGACTAGTGAAAATGGGGTTGCTCTAATAGGTGTTTTGATGCTTGTTCTGTATACCCATAATGCTAAAGGGATTTGGTTGTGCCAATTATGGTGAGATTCAACAACCATTTTGTGAAGGATGGCACAAATGGTTTTGTTTGTTGCTTCTACTTGACCATTTCCTTGAGGATAATAAGGAGTTGAGAAGTTGTGTTTGATGTTATACTTTTCACACAATGCATGAACATCCTTGTTTTTGAATGGTGTGTTATTATCTAAAATGATTCGAGAGGGAATACCAAAATGACATATGAGATGTGTAATGAATTTGACAATTTTAGGTCTTATCATTTGGATGAGGGGAATGAATTCAACCCATTTTGTGAAATATTCTATTGCGATGATGATGAATTTATGTCTGCTTGAGGAAGTCAAGGTGATTTTTCCTATGAGATCTAGGTCCCATTGTGAAAATGGCCACATTGATTGTATGGGTTGTAGTGCTTGGGATGGTAAGTGGGTTAAGTTGGCATGTTGTTGGTATTTAATGCACTTCTTTATATAGGCACAACAATCATATTCCATAGTAGGCCAATAGTAACCCATGCATAAGATGCACTTAGTGATGGCTATTCCACTAAAGTGACCACCACAAGTACCATCATGGGCTATAGAGATGACTTGATTGGCTTCTTGTGGCTCTAAGCAACGAAGGAGGATGCCATCATAGCTTCATTTATAAAGTATGTCCCCCATCAAGGTATATCTCACAACTTTATATTTGAAAGTGTATTTATTAGCATGAGTTGAATCTATGGGGAGGATACCTAGCTTAATGTATTCTTTGATTTGTGTGAACCAAAGTTTGTGAGGCTCTGCTTGGACAAATTGGTGTTTGTAGCATCCATAGTTGTCTTTGGAAAAATGGAAGACTGATGGAGGGTTTGTACATAGACATGGGTTACCTTATCATGCAGGTTTTATGGAATGAGGGAGCCGAGAGATGCCATGGTATCCATAAATTAATTTTTAGATCTTGGTGAAGCCTCTATGTCATACCATTTGAATTGGGATAACAAATTTCTTGCCATTGCTTTATATTATTTGAGAATGGGGCAATGACATTGGTATATTTCTTTGACTTGGTTGAAAATTAAGAGGAAATTACCTATGATGTGTAGTCACTCGATGCGCATTGCGAGGGTAGTTTTGAGGCCGAGGATGAGTGCTTTGTATTCGACATTGTTATTAGTGTAGGGAAAGTCTAGTTTGAAGGAAAAGGGGAGTGGATCCCCTTGTGGTGTGAAGAAAACTATTCTCACACCTCCCACTCATCTATATTTAGACCCATCAAAGAATAGGGTCATGTCAGCCTCATCTTTAGGTTTAACATATTTTTCAACTTTAATAGTGTTGAACATTGAGTCATTAGGAAGCTCGATAATCAATGGTTTGTTAACACCGAGTTGGTTAGCAATGACTTGGTCTTTAATGGATTTTTGAATGATAAATTCAAGGTCAAATTTAGTGAGGAGCATAATCTATTTGGTGGTGCAATTGTTTTGATACGTTTTGCTCATAATGAACTGTAAAGAGTTTTTGCGAGCAATGACATGCGTGGTATGGTTAAGTGAGTAATGACAAAGTTTCTTAGTGGTAAATACGACCACTAAACATAGCTTATCCATTTAATCATAGTACATTTCATAACTAACCAGGGTTCTACTAATGTAATAGATAGCCTCCTCTTAGGCGAACTCATTTTTGTGGGCCAACATGGTTCCTAAAGAAAAATTAATCGCTACAATATATAGGTGAAAAGGTAATCCTAACCATGGTGGGGGAAAAACTAGTGAAGTGAGGTATGTTTTAATATCCTCAAAAGCCACCTAAAATTCATGATTCTAGTTGAATGCGACCCCTTTTGTAATAAACGATTGAATGGCCTGCACTTATCTGAAAGTTGGACAATAAAGCGATGAATCGCTTGGATTTTACCCTAAAATCTACGTAATTACTTAAGGGTTGTAGGGATATTTATGTTGATGATGGATTCAACATTTTATGGGTCCACTTCAATGCCCTATTGAGAGACAATGAAACCTATAAATTTTTGGAAAGTACACCAAAGATGCATTTCTTTGGATTAAATTGTACTTTATGCTAAAGGAGACTGTTAAATGTTTGATGTAAGATGTCTATGCGGTCTTGGTGTTTCTTGAATTTAGCTAGTAAATCATCCACATAGTCATCCATGATATTGTGCATGTACTCATGGAATATGTAGGTCATGGCACATTGGTATGTGGCACCTGCGTTCTTGAGGCCAAAAGGCATGACCTTGTAACAAAATGTCCCCCAAGGAGTGGTGAAGGATGTTTTATGTTGATCATCAGGATTAATTCAAATCTAGTTGTATCTTGAGAATCCATCCATGAGAGACAATATTTCATGACCTACTAGTGGAATCAACAAGTGTGTCAATGTTGGGCAAGGGAAAATTGTCCTTGGGACATGCTTTGTTGAGATCGTGAAAGTCTATGCAAATGTGGATCTCCCCTTTAGGATTTCCAACTAGTACCATGTTAGAGACCCATTCAGAATAATCAATAGGTTGAATGAAGCCTACATCCAAGAGTTTTTGTAACTCATCTTTGACCATCAAGGCAATGGTGGGGTGCATCTTCCAGAGTTTTTGTTTGATAAATTTTGCATTATTATCTAGAGTGAGGTTGTGGACTACCAACGAGGGGTCAAGGCCAGGCATATCGGTATATGACCAGGAAAATACTTCTTTTATACTCAATGAGGAGTTTAGTGAATTTGATGCACTCTTCAAGGGATAAACTTACACCAAAATTGAGAATGCAAGGATTTTTAGGGTCATCACTAATGTCAATATCGATGGTGTCTTCCACAAGCATGTGGGAGCCATATTCAAGTTGATTTGGCATAGGGATGAGGTGCAAGTCATTAAAAACATTCTCTAGGTGGATTTCCTCTTTGTGATGAACCTCGACTTGGTGTATATAAGGAGGAAGAGGAGATGGAGGGAGATAAGCATTGGAATGGTAGATGACATGTGTAGAGGGGAGGAAATCATGTGGGAAAGGGTTGGGAGGAAGGTGATCAAAATTGATGTAATATAGATTTATGGAGAGGATTTTATCATGATGGTAAGCATAGTGAATGGGGGAAAACATATCAACATAGATCATGTTGATCATGTGATGTGTGTATCCTTCATGAAGCATGGTACTGGTGGTTGAAATAGGTATCATTGGATCTTACGGATATGGTAAGAGTTGATGCAAGACTATGGGAGGGTATGGAGGCTAAGGTGGTGGTGGATCTGGGTGTTCATGTGGGAGGATAAATGGAATAATGTGTAGGGGAATGGAGAACTGATGGAGGAAATCGATGTCATCATTATGCTATTATATGATGGGAATTATGGGGGATGAGATATCATCAAAGCTATCTAAATTGATCAAGATATTATCAAATTGTTGTTCTAGCCCATATTTTGAGGTATCAAGGGACTTAAGGTGAATCATGATGACTTGGAAGAAGTGTGATGGGATGTCAATGAAATATTGAGGGGATAGGCTTTCACTAGAGGAATCACATTTTGTGTCCATGGGGTTCCCCTATTCATCATTTGTAGATGTGATGTCTAGATGTTTAAACTCATATTCTAACTCATCCTCTAGTTCATGGTGATAGCCCAAGCCGGATATATCCTTAGGTTGTTGGTAATGGGGTATGACAAGGTTATGCTGACGATGTTCATGATGACATAGGCCAAGAACATACCAATTATAATGTTGAGAGTAACATAAGGTGAATGATAGGTTGGATAGATAGTCGAGGTTTATACAAAATGTAGGCTCAAGTTTTGGAGGCTTGGATTCTTTAGAAGAGGTTTCAATAACTTCATATATGAAGTTTGAATTATTGTTGGGCACCCTATTTAGAATGAAAACATTGATGGTCAAAGGTATATTGTGTGGTTGACCAAACTCTTGTGTCATCTAAATATTGGGTAGTGCGATACGAGCATTATGCACAACATATTACCCTAATCCTATACTAGTCATGAGGACTAATGCATATGGTGTTTTAGGATGGGTGCATGACAACAAGGACCCACCATTATTTGATAGTTAAGGTGAGGAGGTAGATGCTTAGAATTCATGTGGAATATGGGTGCATGGAGAAGAGATGAGTGGAGGTAGGGTACTCAACCTAGGAAAGCAACGATAAGGGGACATAGTAAATTAGGATGGATGGGGAGGTATATGGGTTGGGTGAGAATGTGAGGGAAATTTTGTTGCTTGTTGGGTGTTATATAATGGGGGAGAAAAGTGACATGTAATAGTTGGCATTGTTGGAATGACAAACATAGATGATGGGAGAAATGACCAAGTGAGTGGAAGGAAGGGTAGGAGCTTGTAGGAGTGTGACCAGATTGTAGTATTTGAATGGTTCATCATCATCTTGGATGCGATGCACTTGTCCATCATGTAGATATTTTATGCAATGATGAAGGGTGGAAGGAACACATTGCATGTCATAAATCCAAGGTCTCCCTAGGAGGATATTATACTGCATTTCTCCTTCAATTATATGATAGAGGGTGGGTATGATTTTGATGCCTACCTTGATTGATAGGACTATCATACCTAGATTTTGGCACATTGTACCATTGAAGGCCTGCAAGTCCATGGTGGGGGTGGCACGATGGTTAGGAGGAATGTTGAGATGCTTGAGGGTTGGTGTGGTGATGATGTTGATGGAGGAACCAATGTCAATCAAGATGTATTTATAAGTGATACCATCTATACATGTCATGATGTGCATAGGGGGATCAGACCCTTCTCCCACAAGTTTTATGATTTCATGATCATAGAAGACTATGGAAGGTTGCATTTCGGTGCACACATTTTGATGCAGGAGCATCCGGAGGCGAAGGAGCAATCTTGCATCACCCAAAAATGTTTTTTTTCTTTAAGTGCCAAAACTGTCGCGATATCGCGACGCTTTTTGAAGAAGGGCGCTAAGGGGGCCAAAACGTCGCGATATCGCGACGCTTTTTGATGAAAAGGGCCAAGGCGCCAAATGGTCACGAAATCGTGACATTTTCGAAGTAAAGCAGCTCGGGCGCCAAATGGTCACGAAATCATGACAGTTTCGAAACAAAGCAGCTCGAGCGCCCAATGGTCGCGAAATCATGACAGTTTCGAAACAAAGCAGCTCGAGCGCCCAATGGTCACGAAATCATGACATTTTCGAAGCGGAGAGGTCAAGGTGCCAAATGGTCACGAAATCACGACAGTTCCGAGGAAAAGCAGCTTGGGCACCAATTGGTCACGAAATCGTGACAGCTCCGAAGCAAAGCCACTTGAGTGCCAAATGGTCACGAAATCGTGACATTTTCGAAGTAAAGAGGCCAAAGCACAAAATGGTCATGAAATCGCGACACCTTCGGAGGCACAGCTCTAAGGCACAAAGACGTCATGAAATCGTGACACTTTCGAGGGGCAAGACTTGAAAGCACAAAATGGTCGTGAAATCGTGACACTTCCAGGAGGCAAGACTTGAAGGCGCAAAGACGTCACGAAATCGTGACATGTCACGGTTTCGCGGCCCAAAGGCGAAAAGCGAGCAAGGAAGGCTTAGACGTCACGATTTCATGACGTGTCAAGAAATCGTGGCCCCAAGGAAGAGAAGAGTAGCCAACGCCAAAACGTCGCGATATCATGACCAAAGAGGAGAGAGAAGGTATGGGAGCAAGAACGTCGTGATATCGTGACAGAACGCTCACGACGCCTGACCAGCCGGTGATTGCAGAGACCATTGCAGAGGGACACGTGGCGTCAAATTACAGGTGGTCCTAGAATGTGAAGCGGTTACTGGGACTCTGGCAAAAGGACACGTGGCAACAAACTACAAGCGGCTATGGCGCATCCCTTTGAATGATGACTTGGCGGATGGATTGACAGGCGGTCGCAGCGCACTCCGCCATTACGGACCATGATAATACGGGGCACCTGGCAGCATCTTGCAGGCGACAACAGAACATTCATGCGGATGGTTAGAGGGAAGCCCGCACTTAGTGTAATGATGTCGGGAGAAGCTGGGGTCTGGGATAAAAAGGCCGCGCATGCATTGTATTAGGGGGCTTGGCCATTTTAAAAAAAATGGTTGTATTTCCGAATTTAAGACCTCTGTTGATGAAATTGGCTTGATTTTGGCCTGTGTTTTATTCTAGTCTTGCGTCAAGTGGTATCAGAGCCAGAAGGTTCTGAGTGCGCAAACCGATCGCCGACAGTGAGGCAGTTTGCGCCAGGATTGTGGTTGTGGGTTGTGAAGAAGAAGCAGGATGCCTCCGCGCAGGAACCGTGGTGGTGTGAGGAACAGACAAGCAGAGGTCGATCTTAGAGCCTTGCAGAGGCAAGTTGAAGCCCTGTAGGAGGAAATTAGAAGAGGAGTTGAGCCAAGAAGGGAGGAACCCAGTGAGGATGAAGTTTGGGAAGAAGAGGGTCCATCCGATGAGGAAGAAGCCTTGGATCCAGCAGAGGCTAGGCTGTATAGGGCCATCTCCCAGATCGGGAAGAAGCCAAAATTTGACGTCTCTACTTACTCTGGGAACCTCAACCCCGAGGAGTTGATAGATTGGATCAACGACATGGAGGAGTATTTCGAGTATGAAGAGATCTCAGACCCAAATCGGATCAGGTTCGCGAAAACCAAGTTGAAAGGACATGCTAGCATCTGGTGGAAAGGAGTGCAGCTAGAAAGGAACAGGAGGGGAAAGGAAAAGATCACCAGGTGGGATAGGATGGTGGAGAGATTGAAGAGGCAGTTCATCCCTACAGATTATGAGTTGGATTTATTGAGAAAGATGCAGAGTCTTCGACAAGCAAGTAAATCTGTCAAGGAGTATACGGAGGAGTTCTATCAGATCTCGATTAGAACCGGCCATTATGAGGCGAATAAGGAGAAAGTCGCACGATACATCAATGGGTTGCGAACCAGCATTCAAGAAGAGCTGGGACTGGTTAGGATGGGCACGGTGGAGGATGCATACCAGTTTGCCTTGAAAGTAGAAGAGAAACTGAATAGGAGATTTGAAGGAAAGCAGAGAGGAAAGGACAGGGGTGGAAGAGCTGGTGGAAGAACCAATGGAGGAAGGTACAGATATTTGGGGAAAATTGGTGAAGCTAGCAGTAGCCAGAAATAGAAAGAAGGGAAGGAGGAGAATGACCAACGCCCACGCAATCAGAACAACAACTACCCGAGAGGAAGAGGTAGGCCTGGGCGAGGGTTTGGAAGAGGTGTCTTTCGAGGAACCTGCTTCAACTGCGAAGAAGAAGGACACAGGGCATACAACTGCCCGCAACATCAAGAGAGGCCAAATCAAAGACCTGAGGGTCAGGCCCGAGCTGCTGTAGCAGACGAAGGTGTAGAATCTGAGCACTCTAAGGAGGCAAAAAGGGGAGAAGCAATGATCATCAGAAGAGTCCTGTTGAATGAAGAGAAAAAGGCAGACCAAAGGAACAGCCTGTTTTGAACAAGATGCAAGTGCGCAGGCAAGGTCTGTAACATCATCATCGATAATGGAAGCACTGACAATTTGGTTTCTGAGGAAATGGTTGCCAAGCTGCAGTTGGAGAGGAGAAAACACCCGCACCCTTATCGAATTGCATGGTTGCAAAAGGACCATCGGGTGCTAGTAAGTGAGCAATGCCTGGTGAAGTTCAATATTGGAACTTACCGAGATGAGGTCTTATGTGACATCTTGCCTATGGATGCATGTCACCTGTTGCTTGGGAGACCATGGCAGTTTGATCGAAGTGTTGTACATGATGGTCGAGCCAACACATACTCTTTGTCGAAGAATGGAGTTCGCCACAAGTTGAAACCCTTGAAGGAGGCGGATGAGAAGGTATGCAGTAGTGCACGAGTCTGTCTAGTTGATGGCAGAATATTTTTGGAAGGCCTGAAGTCGGATCATATGTGCTATGCCATAATCCCTAGGGTTAGGGAAGAAGGATGCAAGGAAATTCCAGTGGAGGTCATGGGACTGTTAGAGGAATTCCTAGATATCATTTTTGATAATGTTCCTGTCGTTGTTAGGAAGATCAGTCACCACATAGATTTGGTGCCTGGATCGAGCTTGCCAAACAAGGCTGCACATCGAATGACGCCTGTGGAAACTGAGGAGTTGAATCGGCAAGTTCAAGATCTGTTGAAGAAAGGGCTGATTAGGGAGAGTCTTAGTCCATGTGCAGTACCAGCAGTACTAGCACCCAAGAAGGATGGAGAATGGAGAATGTGCATAGACTCTCGGGCAATTAACAAGATCACCATCAAATACAGATTCCCACTGCCAAGGATGGATGATATCATGGACTATTTAAGTGGAGCTGAGTACTTCACAAAGATTGACTTGAAAAGTGGTTACCATCAGATCCGCATTAGAGAAGGGGATGAGTGGAAGACAGCCTTTAAAACCAGAGAGGGGCCGTATGAGTGGTTGGTTATGCCATTTGGGCTAACCAATGCACCGAGTACCTTCATGCGGTTAATGAATGAAGTCCTGAAGGAATTTCTGGGCAAATTTGTTATTGTCTACTTGGATGATATCCTGATTTTTAGCAAGACCCTAGAGGAGCACCTGATGCACATCAGGAGGGTTTTTGAGAAACTGCGGGAGGAGCAGTTACTGATCAATCTAAAGAAGTGCAACTTCGTGAAGAAGGAGCTGGTATACCTGGGATTTGTTATCTCAGCAAATGGTCTCAAAATGGACCCCAAAAAGGTGAGGGCTATCCTAGAATGGCCTGCTCCAAGAAGTGTGACCGAGGTTAGATCATTTCATGGTCTGGCCAGTTTCTACAAAAAGTTCATTAGAAACTTCAGCAGTATTTGCGCATCTCTTACGAAGACAATGAAGGGGAACAAGAAGGAATTCCAGTGGACGGTTGGAGCAGACAAAAGCTTTGCTATGCTGAAGAAGAAGGTCACTGAGCAACCCGTCTTAGCACTTCCAGATTTCAATAAGGTGTTTCAGGTAGACTGCGATGCGAGTGGCAGTGCCATAGGAGCCGTATTGAGCCAAGAGGGTAGGCCTGTTGCGTATTTCAGCGAGAAGCTCAATGATGCCAGGAGGAAGTATTCGGTGTATGATCAGGAGTTCTATGCCATAGTTCAAGCACTCAAGAAATGGAGGCACTATTTGTTGCCAAAGGAGTTTGTTCTTTATACCGATCATCAGGCATTGCAGTATATTAACAGTCAAGGGAAATTGAATCAGAGGCATCTGAAATGGGTAGAATTCCTGCAGAGCTATACCTTTGTGCTGAAGCATCGGAGCGGAAGGTCCAATAGGGTGGCAGATGCCTTGAGTAGGAGGCAATGTCTGATGATGGAAATGAAAGTGGAGGTTGTAGGGTTTGCTGAGCTCAAAGGTTTATACCCTGCAGACCCCGATTTCGTAGAAGCTTGGAAAGCCTGCACTGCGCCTGTTACGTTGGACAGGACTAAATGGTTGAATTATCTGATTCAAGATGGAATGCTGTTCAGGGGGAACCAATTATGCATTTCGAGGAGCTCAATGAGAGAGAATCTCATCAAGGAAAAGCATAGCGGAGGTTTAGCTGGACACTTTGGTCGTGACAAGACCATCTGCCTGGTTAGTGAAAACTACTACTGGCCGCAATTGCAACAAGATGTGGCAAAATTTGTGCAGAGTTGTAGGATATGCCAGATGGCAAAAGGTGTGAGACAGCCTACTGGTTTATATCAACCACTACCTATACCTGAAAGGCCATGGGAGGATATTAGTATGGATTTTGTGCTTGGTTTGCCCAGGACGCAGAGGGGACACGACTCCATATTTGTGGTAGTGGACAGGTTTTCAAAAATGGCTCACTTTATCCCGTGCTAGAAGACTAGCGATGCGGTCCATGTGGCTGGTTTGTTCTTTAAGGAAGTGGTACGCCTTCATGGGCTACCAAGAAGCATTGTGTCGGACAGGGATACCAAGTTTGTAGGGTATTTCTAGAGGACCCTATGGAAGAAACTGAAGACGGATTTAAAGTTCAGTTCTGCATACCACCCCCAAACAGATGGCCAAATAGAGGTGGTTAATAGGAGTTTGGGCAATCTACTGCGATGCTTGGTAGGGGACAAGCCCAAGGGATGGGATCTAGTTCTGCCACAAGCAGAATTCGCGTATAACAGCTCGGTCAATCGAAGTACCAATAAATCGCCATTCCAGATCATTTATGGGAGCAGCCCAAGAAACGCTTCAGAGTTGAGAAGGATAGATACGAGAGAGAAATGCAGTGCTGAGGCCGAAGACTTTGCCGAACACCTGAAGGGAGTGCATGAGGAAGTGACAAGACACATTGCCAAGATGAATGCTCAGTACAAGACAAGGGCGGACCAAAAATGCCGAGCTAAAGAGTTCAAAGTAGGAGATTCTGTCATGGTCCATCTGAGGAAGGAGCGGTTTCCTGCCAAGACCTATAACAAACTAAAAATGAAGAAATTTGGGCCATGCAGGATCATTGGCAAACGGGATTCGGGTAATGCATACGAGGTGGAGTTACCAAGTGAACTTAACATCTCCCCCATGTTTAACATTTCAGATTTGGTCGAGTATCATGAAGGAGAAAGCAGTGAGATACCCAGCCCAGATTTGTGGAGCATTCTAGCAGTCATCCCAGTTGTGAACGAGATAGAAGAAGTTCTTGATACGCGTGAGGGCCGAAGTACTCGAAACAGGAGTTACTCTGAGTATTTAGTCAAATGGAAGGGCAGGCCCATAGAAGATGCGACTTGGTTATTGAAGACAGAGGTTGATCGCCTGGGTCTACCTCAGGCAAATTAGAAGTGAAGGTCACTTCTCAAACTCACCCCGGGTGTCTGATGCAGGAGCATCCGGAGGCGAAGGAGCAATCTTGCCTCACCCAAAAATGTTTTTTTTTTCTTTCTTTAAGTGCCAAAACTGTCGCGATATCGCGACGCTTTTTGAAGAAGGGCGCTAAGGGGCCAAAACGTCGCGATATCGCGATGCTTTTTTGATGAAAAGGGCCAAGGCGCCAAATGGTCACGAAATCATGACATTTTTGAAGTAAAGCAGCTCGGGCACCAAATGGTCATGAAATCATGACAGTTCCAAAACAAAGCAGCTCGAGCGCCCAATGGTCGCGAAATCATGACAGTTCCAAAAAAAGCAGCTCGAGCACCCAATGGTCACGAAATCATGACATTTCCGAAGCGGAGAGGTCAAGGCACCAAATGGTCATGAAATCGTGACAGTTTCGAGGAAAAGCAGCTTGGGTGCCAATTGGTCACGAAATCGCGACAGCTCCGAAGCAAAGCCACTTGAGTGCCAAATGGTCACGAAATCGTGACATTTTCGAAGTAAAGAGGCCAAAGCACAAAATGGTCACGAAATCATGACACCTTCGGAGGCAAAGCTCTAAGGCACAAAGACGTCATGAAATCGTGACACTTTCGGGGGGCAAGACTTGAAAGCACAAAATGGTCGCGAAATCGTGACACTTCTGGGAGGCAAGACTTGAAGGCGCAAAGACGTCGCGAAATCGTGACATGTCGCGGTTTCACGGCCCAAAGGCGGAAAGCGAGCAAGGAAGGCTTAGACGTCGTGATTTCGTGACGTGTCGAGAAATCGTGGCCCCCAAGGAAGAGAAGAGTAGCCAACGGCAAAACGTCGCGATATCGCGACCAAAGAGGAGAGAGAAGGTATGGGAGCAAGAACGTCGCGATATCGCGACAGAACGCTCACGACGCCTGACCAGCCGACGATTGCAGGGACCATTGCAGAGGGACACGTGGCATCAAATTACAGGTGGTCCTAGAATGTGAAGCGGTTACTGGGACTCTGGCAAAAGGACACGTGGCAACAAACTACAAGCGGCTGTGGCGCATCCCTTTGAATGATGACTTGGCGGATGGATTGACAGGCGGCCGCAGCGCACTCCGCCATTACGGACCATGATAATACGGGGTGCCTGGCAGCATCTTGCAGGCGGCAACAGAACATTCATGCGGATGGTTAGAGGGAAGCCCGCACTTAGTGTAATGATGTCGGGAGAAGCTGGGGTCTGGGATAAAAGGCCGCGCATGCATTGTATTAGGGGGCTTGGCCATTTAAAAAAAAAAAACTGTTGTATTTCCGAATTTAAGACCTCTGTTGATGAAATTGGCTTGATTTTGGCCTGTGTTTTATTCTAGTCTTGCGTCACATTTCCTATAAAGTTAGAAAATGAAATGTTGTCCTCATTTCATAAATTGATAGACCTCAATATGTCATTAAGAGCCTCATAATGAGGATGGGATTTTTGTAATAAGTCATAGATTGATAACCTTGTAGGTGCAATTTTTAATTTATGGGTGAGACTACTCCTGATGATGATGATTGATTGTAGAGGTGGAGGGGGGGCTTGTGTTGGTGGGTTGTGGAAGATGAATGTGTGTGAATGGGGTCTGGTTGTTAGGTAGGGTGAGCTAGATATCTCTAGTTTCTTATAATGACATTTATCATGCACAAAAAACCATGATGTTTCGATGCACAATTAACTTAATTGACATATGGTTGTGTTGGTTGTGAAGTTGAAGCTTGAGCCTATATGTTTGGAATGTCATGGTTAGGAAAGGGGGTCTGAGAAATGCTCAAATTTTTATTTGGAGGAGTTAAGGTATTGTCCACCTAAATGGTTCCTCAGTCATTCAGATCTTGGACAATATGCCAACATTTTTGATAATTATTAATATCATATCCTTTGCAGTGATGATAATCATAGAAGGCATGTTCCTTGTAACATTTTTATTTTTGGTTATTTGGGTCCAACATTTTAATTTGAAACAAGGTGATGTGAATTGCATCATAGAGCTTTTAGAATATGTTGATCAATGGCTCAACGAGAGGAGTCCAAATGTAGGGTGGAAAAATGGTAGGACATAAGAAGGTGCATTGTTGGTTAGGCTGGGGTGGGGGGATTGTTGGTCTAGGGTGTTGATAACCTTGGGGTTGCAACTATGTGTTGGAATGGGCTAGGGTGATTTCCACACTAAGCACTAAGTTTTTTTCTTGAGGTGGCCTTATTTGGGTGAGGTTAGGAGTTCTCATATTGAATCGATTTGTGACAGTCTAGCTTCCTAGGAGGTTTTCCATTCCTATTTTGTATTTTGACTTCTTCAATTAATTTTGTGTGTGTAGTCGCTTCCTTAAAAGAGCCATGTTATTGCATTTGTATATTTTCTAAATTGGCTTTAATGCAACTCCTTATGCAAACCTTGATCAGCTCAGCTTGGGGGATGGCGAAAGGAAGCTCATTGATAATGGTCTACCATCATGCAACATAATCATGGATGGGATGATCATCAAATTATCATAGACTATATAGGTCTGGTAATGATGTCTTATTTTTATGTTGATTGAAAAATGTTCTAAGAAAGCATTAGTCAGTTGTTTAAATGTGTATAGATTTTTCTTGGGCAAGTTATTGTACCAACTTAGGGATGGTCCCATAAAAGATCGTGGGAATATTTTGATCATTAAGGCATCACTATCATTGATTCAAAATCAAGCAAATTGATAGTTGCTCAAATATTTGTGAGGGTCCTCCTTGCTTTTAAATTTATCAAACTTGGGGTATTCAAATTTGGTAAGGTAGAGCGGCATGATCATTGAGGGGTGAATAGGTTTTGATCACAACTGACTATAAGTGGGTTTATCATAACAATAGTCGGTTGATCACATTTGCAATACTTTAATTTGTTCCAACATGACCTGCATTACATGAGGTATGGCTAGCATTATAAGATTTTGATTCATAGGTGCATCTAAGAGAGAGTGATCAAGGTAGTATGGGATGGAGTATGGCAGTTAGGAGGTAGTGGAGGTGGAGTGGGATGTTGGGAATGGATGTAAGGGGAGGCAACCTCTGCTTGGGAGAAGGTGGATGATGGTTGGTGGGGTGGGAGGTTTGTATTGTAAGGAGCTTGGATGTGATTTATTCATGCATACAAATTTTGATATTGTGCATGGTTTATTGAAGGGATGGGTTCTTGATAAGATGTTTGATCTTGTATCTTATGATATGGCGTTATATTTTGAATCTTTAAACTTAAAGAAAGTTCAACCGTAAGTATGGAAATAAGCATGCAATGTAACAAATATGATAATGGCTAACTAATATGCATAAAAATATGATAGAAATCTTGATACAATGCTCAATAAATGCTTGCTTCGATGATGGCCGCATCTAGGCTGAATATAGATACCACAATGGACGATGTGATTTGAGTGGCAAGGAGAAATAGTAGGAATATAACCAAGGTCCACCATTGCTGAGGGTATGCTTCTCAGGAACTAGAGTTGAACAATGAAGGAGAGGGCATCAGAATCATTAGAAAATTGAACAAAATTGCTCTGTCAAAATCTGATCATGAACAAAACCCTTTATTTATTTTTTTGGCCATTTCTTCTTGTGGTGGATCTTGAGTGTTCCATAGTCAAACTATTTCTAAAAGGTGAACATGGAGGTTGTGGCTAGCTATGATAAATTTGGAGGCTATGGTCAACACAACAATGGACATGGGCAACATGTGATGAGCTATGATGAATGCAGAGGCTAGGGCAAGTACAACAATGGATATGGGTAGGAAGGCTCCTATGGAGATGCGGAGGTAGGTGAGGGTAAAGTTCATGAGAAAACAAAGGATTATAAGAAACACCAACAATAGTGAAATTGGTTGGATGAACCATCAGTCATGTGTAAACCCTAGGTGCACTCAAGCGTTGAAGGGAGAGGGTTGTTCGTAAACCATCTCTTCAGTCTATGAGAAAATATCTTTGATTAGAAGAAATATATCTGAAGGATATTTGGTTTCTGGTGTGGATGAAACTTTACCCTCTATCATTATTTTGGAGGATAAATTTGGGTTGGATATGATTGATTATGAAGCTTGAACGATTATCTGTAAACTCAAGTGCAAAATACCAAGCTTGGAGGAGCTCAAAGGATACATTAAATTTTGGTGGAGTAAAAAAATACAAGTAACTCTCCTACCCAAAACTTTCTTTTCTGTTTTCTTTTCTAATTTAACAAATATAAATGAGGTAATGGACTACAAATATAATTGGTTTTTTGGACAAAGGGTGTCTATATAAGACCTTGGACTCCTTGTTTCAACCCCTTTATAGAAGAATTTAATGGCTTCCTAGTTTGGGTGAATCTGTATGGTTTCCCTGTAGAGTTTTAGGAGAGAAGATATTCACCAAAATTGGTAATGCTATCAGTGCATTCCAATATATGGATACCCAAACAAAGGAAAAATTATCTAGTAAATTAATGTGTAAAGCAAAATTGGTTGTTTGGATTGATGTTTCAGTTCTTAGGCCTTAATCCATTACTATCTCCTCGAGCAAAGGGAAATGCATATAAAATATTGAATATGAAAACTTCTCTCTAAGATGCTATAGTTGTCAACAATATGGCCACATGAAAAAGAGATGCCTGAACATACGATCAAGCTTTGATTCCTCCATGGTGAAGGCCTTACATGTGAATGATTCAAAACCTTAAAATATCCTAGTTCAAAAGAAATAATCTCATCTTCCCGAGACAAAAATTATCCATCAAAAACCATGCGAGCAAGAGAAGACTCAACTCCAAAAGGAGAATTTGAAGCAGATCATTGATAAAAGCCAAACAGTTACTAAATACCATTTAAACGGTTCCATGGAAAATATTAGCACCTCAGATGGTATTATCGAAGTTAATTATGAAATAATCAGTTATGGTTAGTTTTCTAAAAATTAAGATCCTACAAAATGTGTAACAACTAGATATCACCTTAGAATCTTGAAGTGAAAAAATGCATTATCAAATATTTTAACTCTACAGAAGGAAGAACATATTCTACAGAAGAAAAATAGTCAAAATGGATGACTAAAGGAAACTAGCAATCCTGATTGGGTAAAGAAGACTATTATAGTGCAATGTTTTGGAAATATTACTCTACTAAAATGTAATGCATAGATAGCAGATGTGAATTTTTGGTATTCATATGATCTAGAAAATAAAAATCAAGAATTTAGATATTTTATGTAAAATGATGTAGGTTTCTAGCTATAGCATCTCAATTGAGATGAGAATTATATCCATTTGTAAACTCTCTAGATATAAATAAGAGAGTTGTAATTTATCAAGGGTGGGGGACCCAAGTACAACCCTTTATTATCCAAAAAAAAAATGCTCATATATGAAAGCTCATGAAAATATACAATGTTATTCAATGGAGGTTACAACCTCTCCATATTTGCAAAAATGGATCTACATTGTATCTACTACTACTCTATCTATGCACTCAAAAATCCTCTCTTAATTCTAATATATGAAGGCCTATTTATAACGAGATGCAACTCTTTGCCTTCAATATTCCTGTGACACCTCACTATTATAATCTAAGGACTTATGTACATGTGGACTACATGCACATTTACATCATTGCACATTTTGAAACTTATTCATTTATTAAATTGCTTTAATAAAGTACTTAAGTCCTAATAAACTCCTAATATAAATATGTACCCATGATGGTACATTAGTAAAGAACTAAATAATGTAATATATTCCAACACCCCCCTATATTACATTATTTGGGTATTGAAGACTTTTAGTCTTCAATATGGATCTTTGTCTTTCAGATATTATTTATCTTGATCAGGTCCTTCTTCTTCTTTAGTTTGTATATGGCCAAGTAATGTGTAGTTTTTTTGACCTCTCATCCTCCTGATTTTGAATCTTCTAGTTCTTTTTTTGTCTTTATGATATGTTGGTTCTTCATTTTTTGCAATTTGTTTCTCAGAAAAGATATTAGCATTATTTTGGAATACAACATCTTGTGAGGTTCCAATTGTATCTAGTGCATATATGTTTCTATGGATTGATCCAATGGCTTCTATCTCATATTGATTCATGATGAGACACCTATTGATTCCATTTGAGTATCTAAAATCAATTATCCTTTTGCTCTCTACTAGATTTGCTACTAAAATAAGATTAGATGATAATACAAGAACATACATTACTTCACGTAGAAAAAAATGGAAATTATTTTCTAGGAGTTACACATCCATATCCATGTATATGATAGAATTTTACATCTGTAATTTTTAGTGACTTCAAGGCAATCAAACCATTGTAAGTTTCCTGTCATATGATGACTTGCACCAAAATCAATATACCAAATATCCTTTTCATTTTGACTTGTGAAATTATTTTGGTTTGAAGTGATTTTGCATCTTTGATATGGTATATTGGATGGATTTTGATCTTGAGTCCTTTTGTAGTGAGTATTGTGATGAAATATCCCTTTTGCCAATCTATCCATACTCTAAAAAATTGTAGTATTTCTTTTATCAATATGACCAAACTTTGATTAGAATTTCTTTTGTCTCTGAAGAATATTCAAGTTTTATAACCTTTGAAGTTTTCAACCTTATGACTCCCTAGTGGTTGATAATTGAAGAACACAAGCTTATACTAAGAGGGGGGTGAACAATATAAGACCACTTTTTAACTTTTTCCTTTTACTTTAGAAAGCAATGCAATGAAACAATAGCAAAATAAAAGCAGTAATCAAACCAGTGTACAAGTCATCACACAATTGAGACACCAATATAACGTGGTTCACCCAAGGTGGGCTACTCAACAGAGAAAATATTTCACTAAATTTTCTCAATAAAATCCTTTGGGAATCCTTCCCACTTACAATGTTTATTGACTTCCTTTCCAAAGGTGAATCCTTCCTCTAATAAAATGTTTATGAGCCTCCTTCCCAAAGGATATGTTCTATCCCCCAAAGAAGTATTTATTAGCCTCCTGCCCAAAGGAGATGTCCTATCCCCCAAAGATCTAAAAATGATACTTCAAAATATCACTGCCTCTTCTATCGCTATTAGGTGGAACTCCTTTCCATAGAATATGTCATGTTCTCCTTGCTCTAGCTCTAGAGACTTATGTCCTCATTGATAACCTCCACAACTACTCATCAACACCTGTACTAAACACATTCAGTCGGTCCACAACAAGTCCTCTCAAACTCTATCATAAATCTTCACCAAACTTAGTCCTCTAGTCTAACATAAATCTGCTCTCAAATATCTGTCATATCTATCCCAAGATTAAGCCAAAAGCTTGAACAAATCAATCACAACTTCTCACTACTCTTCACCAAGACTTCATCAAAATTTTCCACAAGTTCTTCAACAAGAACCTGTCCAAATTAGTCCACAAGTTCTCCAAAAGAACCTGTCCAAATATGTCCTAGCAAGCTCACCAAGAACTTGCCCAAATAAACTCAAGCAAGATTACAAAGAAACTTGCCCAATGTGAACACACAAAGAGAATTATTAGAGACCCAATGTGTTTCATCCAATCATATCAAATCAATCTCATAGAAGCATAAAGATAATTGTTAGAGACTCAATATGTTCTATCCTTCAACTCTCAATCTCAACTCAAATCAATCTCGTAGAAGTAGTATACTTTCACAAGATCTTGAATCACAACCCAACAATTACCAATAATGCAATATCAAGGAATCAACTCCTCCAACATAGAACCATAACTTGCTATCAAACCCTAGCCAAGTTAGTTTTCAAGAACTCAAAGCAATCTCTCTCTAAGAATCAAAAAGGGGTTCAATATATTTCCAACTTCTCTCAAATGGGAATGCTCAACTTAACCACACAACCAAGTTTATCAAGCAAAGTACAACTTGATAAAATCAAATCTCAAAGGAGCAAACCCAACTCATGTATCAAGTAAAGCATAAATTGATCAACTCAATCTCAATGGAAGCAATCTCAAAACCAAACTCTCAACAACCAAACAACTCAATTAGGGTTTAAAAAACTTATAGCAATGGCATACACTTCTCACTCAAAAACCCTAAAATAAACTTCAAATGCTTCCACTCTCATAAACCAGAATTATGCAATAACTCATAAACTCATCATGATATCATAATGCATAATCAATACTTCCACTTTCAGAAAATAAGATCCACTCCAAATAAGGAAACTTAATTTAATCCTTTTCACTCCAAACTTATTTTTAGAAAACCATCAATCAATAATAACCATGGAATAATGTTCCCATACCTTTACTTTGATGAAGAAGGAGAACTCAAAATCTGTCATAACACTAAGTCTCAATTTGCCACAAATTAGAGTTAGAAACAATGGAATAATGCAAAATGATAAGAGTCCTAATAACACCTTATCACTCCAACTCATCAATAATCAAAACTCACAAATATACATATCAACAATATTCCTTTACACCTTATAACTCCTACTTAATATATCACAAAATAACTTCAGCCTCAAAAATAATTACAATAGAATATCCACTCAATAACTCCAAAGGCTTTCTAACCCCAATATTACATTAAGCACAATTATTCCTTAAACCCTTATAACTCTTAAAATACATTTACTTCTAAATGCATTTACCACATTAACATTAAGCATCGATAACAACAATGTCAAAGCAATATTTCTATTTAACCTTATACCTCCATCCAATTACCAACAATAATTTGCCAATTAAAATCAAATATTTCACATTATCAACAAAAGATCTACCTTGGCCAAAAACCAATTCTCCAACCTTAGGATAAGTGTGGAGACACCAACATAAGGGCCAAAGCGCTTCCTCCTCCAAACTTGTGGCCAAAGGCAACTTCTGTACCATGTGCACAATAATTCGTGACCAAAAATGAAATATGCTCGACGTGAATTGATCTCGACACCTCTACCTAGCAAGAACCTTTGCTCCACTACCTCCATCGTTGGAGCACAAGTGCCCAACGAAACTCTCAAGCACCACTCGTCGTTTTACCTTCCCTTTGCTTGTAGAAATTAAAGACAAACATATTTGTCTTCCTCATAGGCGTACGAAATCAAAACTTAAACACAGAGCAATATGAAACTTGAAAATCACAAAATAATCCAAAATTGAAGGTCATAGAGCAATACGAAATCAAAGGTAATCGCACAAATCGGAGGTGCATTGAACCTTAGGAATTAATGCCCTTTAATAGTCTTTTGCATCCCATGCAAGTTGACGTCGATGCTGTAAGTCTTCCACATGAGCATCGCTAAGGGTTTAGAAACCCTTTCAATAATAATTATTAAATTAATAATAATTATTTTATTAATAATAAACTTAACTTAAAACATTTTCAAAGGTTTGAGTTAATTTATTTATTAATAATCAAAATGGAATTTTAAGTTTTTTTCAAGGAGAAAAAACCTTTTCATTAAGCCAAGATGGTTTTAATAAAAACCCTTAATGAGTCCAGATGGTTTTAAGAAAAATATTTAACCTTGTCACCATGGTTTTAATTAAAAACCCATAAACAAACATCATGGAACTTTCAAGATATTTTTGTCACCAAACTCTTTTTGACATCAGCACAAATTCCTTTTGACATCAACACAAACTCCTTTTGACATCAATGACAACTCACAAACATGAAGCTAGGCAACATACCCAAAATTACCAACAATCTCACCTTTGTCATTGATGGCAAACCACTACTAAAACCACTGCTAAAAAAAAACTTTCAAGCAACTGCCAACTGTCAAAACTAAAACCAACTGAAAACCATCCTCTAAAGCTTTGCTCCCCCTGACTCAAGGCTCTCCCCCTTACTCAAATCTCTCCCCATTTGTCATCAATGGCAAAGGGTCACCTTTGGGGCTCAGGGCTAAGAATGATCCTCTTAGCTTAGCCCCTCCACCACCTCCTATTGAGGTTATTAATTCTAGGGTGGGAGTAAAAATCCCATTAGGCACTGATCATCATCAGTGTCCATAACTACCTTTCCATAATTTTTCCTGTTATCCTTGTCCATGTTCCTGTTCCTGTTCTTGTTCATATTCTCATCCCTGTTTCTGTCCAAGCCATTATTCCTATTCTTGTCATTATTCCTATTCTTGCCATTATTCCTATTCTTGTTCATAGCCCTGAACCTATACCTTGGAACTTCTGCTCTACACCATATGGCTTTATGTCCTTCATTATTACACTTATAACATTTGACAATGTTATTCCTTTAAGATGTACCTATTTTTTGAATCCTCTCTGTTGGACCAAACCTATTCCTGTTGTTAACCCTATAATTAACTGCCTTGTGCCCAAAATGATTACAAGAGTAGCAATACCCTTGAAAGAAATTACCATTTTTGAAATTTTCATTAACCTATCTTGCTTGAGCCTTGCACTGTGAAGCCATGTGTCCAAACCTGTGATATGCAAAACATCTTCTATTGAAATTTCCTTGCCTTGACCTTATAGGTCCTTTAGTATTTCTCCCCTTATGCTGATTCCTATTTTTTGATTATGTACTATCTGAATTACCATCTAAAAACTTACTCTCTGAAGTACTCTCTTCATCTGTACCATCTTCTTCTTGGGAAATCATACTAGATTCCTCAACCCATTCCTTTTGTTTCTTTCCAAAACCAAAAGCTATTTTATCTGTTGTCCTACTTTGATCCTTGATGATTGATTTTACCTTCTTGGAACTTTCTTCAAACCTGTAAAGATTCTCCTTGTACTCTTTAGTTTTCTTTTTCAAGGAAGCTATTTCATGTTTTAACTCTTTACACTAAAGAGACCTAGCTGCCAACTCTTCTTTGAGTTCCTGTGTCTTTGCTATAGAGATATCAAGATTCCCTATAAACTCATCTCTTTCATAACGATATTCATCAAACCTATCAATGAGTCTAGCATATTTCTTTCTTTCTTTCTTTAACACATCAAGAGCATTAACAAGTTCAACCTCAAGATCTACTTCTCCCTTTTATGAAACATCCTCTATTTGTTTACATTTTGAAACATCAATATCCTTTTCCTATTTCTTACCACTAGAGGTGCTACCTTCATCTAAAGCCATAAGAAGATCTTCCTCATAATTTTATGAAGCATCCTCATACATAGTATTACTAGAATTCAAACCATCTTTTGTACAATCATCCTCAAGGTGACCAAAATTTCCACATCTAAAGTACTTAAGCACAACAAATCTATTCCTCTTTTCTTTTCCTTCCTTTTCTGTGACCAAACTTTCCACAATTGAAATATTTAATAGATTTCATACCTTTGTGCTTTCTTGAGAACTTGCCTTTCCTACTGTAGTTTACTTCTTCGTCACTAGAAGACTCATCACTATCTTCTTGCTATGTACCCTTGGACTTCTTGGTAGCTTTGAAAGCTGCCTCCTTCTTAGGATCAGGTATCACTTTAGTTCTTAACTCAAAAGCTACAAGTATACTATGAAGCTCATCTTTTTTCAATTTATCCAAATCCTTGGCTTCCTCAATAGCTGAAATATTTTCACTAAATTTATTTGGAAGAGACCTCAAAATTTTATCACAAACATCATTTTCAGCAAGATCAAGACCTAGTTCCTTCATGGAATTAACAATCTCATCCATACGAAGTATATAGTCACTAATATTTTCTTCATAATTCATCTTGATTTGTTCAAACATACCTTTGTAATATCTCAATTTTGCTTTTCTAACATTTGCATCACCTATATGAACCACTTGCAATTGATCCCACATTTCCTTTGGTGTATTACAATGGATCACCTTTGTAAGATCTGCCTTTTGTAGACCTTTCAGAATTGCATTCATTACCCTTGAATTGTTGTTATGTAGAAGTTTCTCTTCTGTTGTAGTAGGAGTAAGATTTGGAATAGTGTACCCAAACTCAACTGCTTCTCAAACTTCATTTCCAAGATCCATTAGATGAACCTTCATATTTATTCTCCATAGACCAAAATCTGTCCCATCAAGAATAGGTGCTGAATGACCACTTGTAAAATCCATTGTGTTCTTTTCAAGGTTTTCCTTCAAGTTGTGAAACTCTTCCGAAGGAACCTGCTCTGATACCAATTGAAGAACACAAGCTTATACTGAGAGGGGGGTGAATAGTATAAGACCACTTTTTAACTTTTTCCTTTTACTTCAAAAAGCAATGCAATGAACCAATAACAAAATCAAAGCAGTAATCAAACTAGTGTACAATTCATCACACAATTTAGACACAAATATAACGTGGTTCACCCAAGGTGGGCTACTCCACAGAGAAAATATTTCACTAAATTATCTCAATCAAATCCTTTGGGAATCCTTCCCAATTACAATGTTTATGGACTTCCTGTCCAAAGGATAATCCTTCCCCTAATCAAATATTTATGAGCCTCCTGCCCAAAGGAGATGTCCTATCCCCCAAAGAAGTATTTATGAGCCTCCTACCCAAAGGAGATGTCCTATCCCCAAAGATATGGAAATGATATTTCAGAAGATCACTGCCTCTTCTGTCGCTAGCAGGTGGAACTCCTTTCCATAGAAGACATCATGTACTCCTTGCTCTAGCTCTAGAGACTTTTTTCCTCACTGATAACCTCCACATCTGCTCATCAACACCTATACCAAACACAATCAGTCAGTATAGCACAAGTCCTCTCAAACTCTGTCACAAATATGCACCAAACTCAGTCCTCTAGTCCAACACAAATATGCTCTCAAATCTCTGTCAGATTTGTCCCAAGCTTAAGCTAAAATCTTGAACAAATCAATCACAACTGCTCACAAGTCTTCACGAATACTTCATAAAATATATCCACAAGTTCTTCAACAAGAACCTGTCCAAATCAGTCCACAATTTCTCCACAAGAACCTATCCAAATCAGTCCACAATTTCTCCACAAGAACCTATCCAAATCAGTCCACAATTTCTCCACAAGAACCTATCCAAATCAGTCCACAAGTTCTCCATAAGAACCTGTCCAAATTTGTCCTAGCAAGGTCACCAAGAACTTGCCCAAATTAGCTCAAGCAAGTTTACCAAGAAACTTTCCCAATGTGAACACGCAAAGAGAATTGTTGGAGACCCAATGTGTTTCATCCAATCATATCATATCAATATCATAGAAGCATAAAGAGAATTGTTAGAGACTCAATATGTTCTATCCTTCAACTCTCAATCTCAACTCAAATCAATCTCATAGAAGTAGTATACTTTTACAAGATCTTAACCACAACCCAACAATTGCCAATAATGCAATATCAAGGAATCTACTTCTCCAACATAGAACCATAACTTGGTATCAAACCCTAGCCAAGTTAGTTTTCAAGAACTCAAAGCAATATCTCTCTAAGCATCAAAAAGGTATTCAAGATATTTCCAACTTCTCTCAATTGGGAATGCTCAACTTAACCACACAACCAATTTTATCAAGCAAAGTACAACTTGATAAAATCAAATATCAAAGGAGCAAGCCCAACTCATGTATCAAGTAAAGCATAACTTGATCAACTCAATCTCAATGGAAGCAATCTCAAAACCAAACTCTCAACAACCAAACAAATCAATTAGGGTTTCAACAACTTATAGCAATAGCATACGCTTCTCACTCAAAAACCCTAAAGCAAACTTCAAATGCTTCCACTCTCATAAACCAGAATTATGCAATAACTCATAAACTCATCATGATCTCATAATGCATAGTCAATACTTCCACTTTCAAAAAATAAGATCCACTCCAAATAAGGAAACTTAATTTAATCCTTTTCACTCCAAACTTATTTTTAGAAAACCATCAATCAATAATAACCATGGAAGAATGTGCCCATACCTTTACTTTGATGAAGAAGGAGAACTCAAAATCTGTCACAACACTAACTCTCAATTTACCACAAATTAGAGTTAGCAACAATGGAATAATGCACAATTATAAGAGTCCTAATAACACCTTATCACTCCAACTCATCAATAATCAAAACTCACAAATATACATATCAACAATATTCCTTTACACCTTATAACTCCTACTTAATATATCACAAAATAACTTCAACCTCAAAAATAATTACAAGAGAATATCCACTCAATAACTCCAAAGTCTTTCTAACCCCAATATGACATTAAGCACAATTATTCCTTAAACCCTTATAACTCCTAAAATACATTTACTTCTAAATGCATTTACCACATAAACATTAAGCATCAATAATAACAATGTCAAAGAAATATTTCTATTTAACCTTATACCTCCATCCAATTACCAACAATAATTTGCCAAGTCAAATCAAATATTCCACATTATCAACAAAAGATCTACCTTGACCAAAAATCAATTCTCCAACCTTAGGAGAAGTGTGGAGACACCAACATAAGTGCCAAAGCACTTCCTCCTCCAAACTCATGGCCCAAGGCAATTGATGTACCACATGCACAATAATCCACGACCAAAAATGAAACACACCCGACGTGAATCGATCTCGACACCTTTGCCTAGCGAGCACCTTCGCTCCACTGCCTTCGTCGTTGGAGCACAAGTTCCCAATGAAACTCTCAAGCGCCACTCGTCGTTTTACCTTCCCTTTGTTCGCAAAAATTAAATACAAATAGATTTGTCTTCCTCACAGGCATACGAAATCAGAACTTAAACACAGAGCAATATGAAACTCGAAAATCATAGAGTATTATGAAATCAAAAGTCATAGAGAAATACAAAATCGAAGGTAATCATGCAAATCGGAGGTGCATTGAACCTTAGGAATTAATTCCCTTTAATAGTATTTTGCATCCCATGCAAGTTGATGTCGGCGCTGTAAGTCTTCCACATGAGTGCCACTAAGGGTTTAGAAACCCTTTCAATAATAATTATTAAATTAATAATTATTATTTTATTAATAATAAACTTAATTTAAAACCTTTTCAAAGGCTTGAGTTAATTTATTTATTAATAATCAAAATGGACTTTTAAGGTTTTTTCAAGGAGCAAAAACCTTTTCATTAAGCCAAGATGGTTTTAATAAAAACCCTTAATGAGTCCAAATGGTTTTAAGAAAAACATTTAACCTTGTCACCATGGTTTTAATTAAAAACCCATAAACAAACATCATGGAACTTTCAAGATCTTTTTATCACCAAAATCATTTTGACATCAGCACAAATTCCTTTTGACATCAACACAAACTCCTTTTGACATCAATGACAACTCATAAACATGAAGCTAGGCAACATACCCAAAATTGCCAACAATAATATGACTAATTAATATCTTTCAATTTGTAGAATCAATCTTGAAAAGACTTTTCCAATTTTCAAGTTTTGTAAAATATCTTTCTACCTTGAAAATAAATGAACTATGGACTTGATAGAATGCTTGGATTTCAATATTTGAGTTGAATTCCTTTTGTCTCCCTAGTAATGTGATGATAAGTTTAATATAATGTTCAACTCTTTAAAACAACTATTTTATCTCTCCTTGTAGAAAGCTTAATGATACAATTAGATAGTAATTCTCAATATCTTTAAGATAGTTAAGTTGGATTCTCTATGTCTCTTCAACTTGAGTATGAGACTAATAAAATCAATCTTCCAACTTTTAAATAAATCTAGAGTTTGACTTGCCTCTACCTTTGTATAATGAAGTTTCTAAATTTCTACAATTTCAATTTGGAGTAGGATTCCTTGTATCTCCCAAGTTAGAAATTTAGAAAGACTAAATATTTGCAAATTAGATTTCACTAACCTTATATCTCCTTGTTAAATATTTGCAAATAGTTGAAGCAATAATAATAAAGATTTTAATGCTTCTATTTTCTACTTCTTTCTCAAGATAATCAAAATGATTTCTAGAGATTAACACCTTATTACTCCTATCATTCAATATCTCTAGAGTATAAAGTTTAGTTGATTTTAACCTTAATAAACTTACAATATAACTCTTACCTTTCCAATGCTTAATTTGGACTTGCAAGTTCTCTGTAATCAACTTGAACTCCTGTGACTTGATGGTAGTTGACTCCTTTTCAACTTTGAGATGCTACATAAAAATCTCACTCCTTCTTTGTCACTAAATTGTGTGCTTTCTCCAATGTTCACAAGTTTCCCTATGCTCTTCTCTTCAACCGATGAGTGTGCTTCTCTTTGACGTCTATATGCTAACTTGTGCACTCCAATTCAATTGGCTAGCTTGCCCTTCAACATTGATATTTTTGCTTGTGCACTTCTTCTTCAATAGGTAAACTAAAATGCTTTATCACTCCTTGATATTCATGTGCTATAGACTCTTTAATGTTGCCTTAATTTCATTCTGTATGTCCCCTCTATGAGCGTTGCACAAGTGATTCTTTTAAGGTGTTTTTCTACAAGATTTAAAAATAATATGGGAATGATGGTGCCAAGTGGCACTTGCTTTACCTAACTCCTTTCAAATGCTTATACTACACCTTCTTCCAACATTGAATAACAAGTGGCATTAAATGGGTTATCCATTACCTTCAACGCCTCTGATCTAATGCTTCTTCAAGAGTGTTATACGAATGATGCTTCATCCAGGTATTCTTCTAATACTGAGTGCTTGAGGTATCTTCGATGTAGTGGTAACTTTCTACTATTTGCATGAGATACCTTCTTCCACATGGTGTAATTCCTTCACCACTTTGCCCTAACTCCCTTGGACTATACAAACACTCTTGCCTTGCTAGCTTAATGCTCGTTCACTACAAGTTTTGATGCTATTCTAGCACTTCAATAATCAATATTCTCCAACCACTTCACTTGAAGAGAAATGATGTTTATTCTCTCAATGCTTCTCTAGAAGAGATGGTTATCTTCCAATGCTCCTAAATAATGACAACCATATGTGATGACTTCGATGGGTAACTCCTTGAATATGAGTTAAACTTGGAGGATCTATGCTATAAATTTGATGTGTCTCCTCCTTGTCTAGATGGTGCAAATTGTCTGAGTTTGCTTTAGACTTCCATGATGTATATCTTAGTTGAATGCAATGCTTGCTTTGGTGCAAGTTGTATGGGAAAAAATATGCTTACTCTTGGTGCCAATGATGCTACTCCCAATGCTTCTATTACATGGACAGAACCCTACAATGCTTGCATCGTTCGATTTACATTGTTGAGTTTATCCTATGATGCCTTCACCAAAGGCTTCCAACTATCAAGTGTACCTCACTTTGCCTTCACCAAAGGCTATTGGATGTACCTTATTTTACCTTCACCAAAGACTACTTCTATGCTAGATGTATTCAAATTGACATCCTTGGTGTAGCTATATCTTCTACCTATTTATTTCACCTTTCTTGCTATATTTTACTTGAGAACAATATATGCTAACACTTGGGTGATTGATACATGTTGATGCTACTAAAACTATCTCCCTTTCCTTGGAGATACTTCCTTTTTAGAGCTCTTTAGAATGGCTCTAATGAGGTGCTATGCAAACGTAGAATAGGATGGTGTAGATGTTTACCTCCTTGTGCTCTTAAACTAACTCTCTTGACTTCTCAATGTTCTAGCTTCAACTTCCTTTGCAGGATGAGATAAAATTGGAGCCAATATTACCTTCAAACCCTTGGCAATACTTTTCTTTCTTGGTTACTTTTACACTTAATAATCCAAGCTTTTCAATAATGTTTTGCACTATAGTATATGCAAATTTTTAGAGTCTTCTCTTGCTTAGAATAGTCAATAGAATATTGATATTTTTTTCTCTCAAAATATATCTAACTTCTATTTTTCTGTGTAGGTTTGAACCTTGTAGACAATAACTTCTGCACTCCCTTGAAGACTTCAAATAGAAACCTATTTATGCAACTTTTAAATATTGAAACTAGTGCTCAATAAACTTTAATAAGAAACCAAATATAAAATTTTAGCTAATGAACCTTTTGCACCTTTGTTGCATACCTTTTCACCTTTGTAGATGATGATGATTATGGTGATTTGAATCACCTAAATGTTTGCCTTTTGTAGATGATATTGAAACTCTTCTAGGCTATCCAAAAATAGCTCTTTGGCTCACCTTTTTGCAGCTTTAACACTCCACTAATTTGCTGCCCAAAACTATGATTTGGTGGCTCTAATTCTTCTTCAAAATGCACTTCTAAAATATAAACCTTAGAAGCTACTAATGCTTCCCAAATTGCTACTTTCTCATTGTCCTCAAATATAAAAAAATCTGATTTTAAAGAAGTCAAAACCTTCACTAAAACGTTGTCCTTGAATCTCAAAATATTTGTAGGAAACTCCTCCAAATCATAGCTGAGATATTCACTCAAGAACCCTTCAATGATAATCCCCAAATATCTCAAATTTGGTGGTTTCTCTATCTCCTTTATCTTATCAAATTCTGAATTCAAACTAGATCTTCTTCTCAAGAATCTAAAAGTATTGAGATCTTCTCCAAACTACTCTAAAATTTGACAAACTTCTTGCCAAATATTTCTCCCTTGGGCTTGTTGTCGGATGGCGATAATTGTCCCAATTTATTTACTATCAAGAGCTTCTCCTTGGTAGTAAATTTATCCAATGATTTCTTCTAGGAAATCCTTTAATGAGGCTCTCCAAGCCTTCTCCTTGTTTCTCCTTGAGACCTCTCCAAGGTCTTCAATATTGTAGCTTCAAAAACCTTCAATGAGACCTTCCTTGATCTCCTTCTTGGATCTCCCAAATCTGTTGCTACTAAAATCTGAAATAGGACTTTTTGTTAGTCCTTCTCTATCCTCAATATTCCACTATGGAAGGAAGTTCTTCAACAGGGCCTTCTATGGACCTCTTCCTCAATGTGAAGTTTTCAATCTTCAATGGAGATTTCCAATCTCCAATCTTCACCAAGACTTCTCTCCTAGAGTCTCTTCTTCCTCAATGGGATCTTCTTTCTAGGAACTCCTTCCTAGATTTACAATCTCCAATGTGGCTTCCTTGGCCACTAGATATCTTCTCAATCTCCAACTTGGAGTCTTCAATCTACAATTATTTCAATGGAGCCTCTTCCTCAGGCCTCCAAATCTTCAACTCTGCAACTTGTTGCTTCAGGTACCGCATTGATTCCAAAGAAGATATTCTTCCTAGCTATTGTAGGAAGCTTTCCAAATTTATTTGAATCTCCTTTCTTCTGCAACAAAGTATTAGGAAATAATAATAGAAATTTCTATAAATCTATAGAAAACAATCTTCACTAGTTGGATTGCCAATCTAGTGAGAGCAATGCTAAGTTCTAGTCTTCATAAGTTTCTATGCAACTTTATGGAAAAACTCTAGCCAATAGTAAATTTATAAATCCTAGAAATGAGATTTGCAATCTCCTCTCAATCACTCTTGTGGCTCTCTCTATTTCCTATTGATCTACCTAGTGCTCTGATACCAATGTTAGCTTTTGAAGCTTTAAACTTAAAGGAAATGCAACCACAAGTATGGAAATAAGCATGCAATGTTATAACTATGATAATGACTAATTAATATGCATGAAAATATGATAGAAAACTTGATACAATGCTCAAGAAATGCTCATATATGAAAGCTCATGAAAATATACAATGCTATTTAATGGAGGTCACAACCTCTCCATATTTGATAAAATAGATCTACATTGTATCTACTACTAATCTATCTATGCACTCTAAAATCCTCTCTTACTTCTACTCTATGAAGACCTATTTATAATGAGATGCAACTATTTGCCTTCAATATTCCTATGACACCTCACTATTCTAATCTAAGGACTTATGTACATGTGGACTACATGCACATTTACATCATTGCACATTCTAACACTTGTACATTTATTTCATTGCTTTAATAAAGTACTTAAGTCCTAATAAACTCCTAATCTAAATATGTACCCATGATGGTACATTAGTAAAAAACCAAATAATGTAATATATTCCAACATAAGCTAACTAACTATATCCAAGTTGTTAAGATAGTGGATTGTACCATTCATGGTCTAGCACTTGATTATTGTGTGTGTGATTAAGAGGTGTTTGGATAGGCACTTGCTAAAGAGATACTTGGGTGTACCCTTGTTGAGGTAATCCTTAGATGACCACTTGTTGTGGAGGTACTTGGGCGTACGTATATTGTTGTGGATATTCTTGGATGTGTACTTGATTAGTGTTCAATTGAGGAGATGTTACTTGCATATAAAATTATTGAGAAGATGAAATCACTTGATTTTGGAACTATTGTTGAAAAGAGGGATGCACTTAATTTTGGAATTGTTGTTGAGAAGAGGGAAGTACTTTATTTTGGAACTGTTGTGGAGAAGAGAGAAGCACTTAATTTTGGAACTATTGTTGAGAAGAGGGAAGCACTTCATTTTGGAAATGTTGTTGAGAAGAAGGAAGCACTTGATTTTGGAATTGTTGTTGAGGGATCACTTGAATGTGTTATAATTATTTTTGAGGAAGCACTTGATTGTGCTACAATTATTGTTGAGATGAGGAAAACACTTGATTTTGAAATTTTTTTTGAGGGATAACTTGATTGTGTTGCAATTGTGGCTAAGGTACCACTTGATATTGTAAATGTTTTTAAAGGAGCACTTGAATGTGTTGCAATTTGTGCTAAGAGAAGGGAAGCACTTGATTTTGGATTTGTTATTTAGGGAGCACTTGATTGTGCTACAATTATTATTGAGGGAGCACATGATTGTGTTGCAATTGTTGTTAAGAGGAGGAAAGAACTTGATTTTGATTTTTTTTTTAGGGGGTGCTTGATTATTCTATAATTGTTGTTGAGGGAGCACTTGATTGTGTTGCAATTGTTGTTGAGGTAGCACTTGATTGTGCTACAAGTGTTTCTATTGAGAAGTGAGCACTTGAATGTCATGTTGCAATTGTTGTTTGGAGGAGAACTTGATTATGTTGTAATTATTGTTGTTGTTGAGAAGAGGGAAGGACCTAATTATGCATTTGTTGGGAAGGGAGCACTTTATTGTGTTGTAATTATTGTTATTGTTGAGGGAGCACTTGATTGTGCTATAATTGTTGTTGATGAGAAGAGAACACTTGATTGTGTTGCAATTATTGTTGTTGCTGAGGAAGCACTTGATTGTGCTATAATTATTGTTGTTGTTGAGAAGAGGAAAACACATGATTATGCATTTGTTGTAGAGATACTTGGTTATGCCTAGAAATCCCTTCAGATGAGAGATATATGGGTGGACTAAGATATGATATGGTAGGTGCCATTGAGGTCCATAAAGGTGGAGAAGTGAAAAACACAATTTTATTCTATTGGAATAGAGGAGGTGGTTGCTCATATATGAGAGTTTCATTAGTGGCAAAGGAGGTTAATGTACTGAGTTAGGCCTATGGTTTAGAGTGAGAGGGGATGATGTTATCTTGTGTAAGTGGCTAAGATGGGAAGAGAACATGTTGTTGATTACAAGTGGATGAGGGTGGGTGTGTATATACTTAGCCTAATTATGGAGGATATAATGGGGAGAAGGTGATGGATGGAATGATGGACGTGGGGTTACTAGAAGAGGTAGCTTCTTGTGTCCCCGTTAGAGGGAGATTAGAAGAAAGAAATGTGGATAATTTGGGGGTGGAATTAATCAGATTGCAATCTAAGTATATGGAACAAGAAGCTATGTAGGTTGACTATGGTGGTATGATGGTGCCAAAATTTGGCACTTTGATTTAGGACATAACTGGGGATTAAATTCGAAGTAGAGTTTGATGGAAGAGGTGGTGATTAGGAATGTTAAGGGGAGGCAATGAAGTTTGAGATCAACTAAATTATAAATTTTGAGATGATGTGAATGAATATTGAGGTGGAGGGAAGGATGTATCCCCTTGATGCTCTAACAAAGGATTCACTCTTGCATTATTCAGGACTACATGCTCTTGATCATGCGATTTATTTGGCATGGAGACCATCTTAGAGAAAATGACAAATATGTGTGCTCTGTGAAGGATAAAACTTAAAATTTTAGCTTTTTGAGTAGCCTCATGCTAGGATTTGTTTGAGTGCAGTGTTTTAGGTTAAAACGTACATATCCATACATTTTTTCAAAAAATGTACATATCTGTATGGTTTTTTTACAAACAAACTTTTTATAGACCGAATGTTGCAAAACCCGTTTTGGAAGTCCTTGGGACCGTTTTGTAAGTTTTTGAAATTGTTTTGGAAGTTTTTTTAGAAGTTTTATAACATGTTTGAATTAATTTCATAGGAAACAAACAAAAATAATATGTATGGTTGATGTTGAATCTTTTTACTTGACTATTTTGTTTTGTAGTTTATATTTTGAGATGAAATAACCGCTACAAACACAGGGTATGTGAGTGAAATATACAAGGCTACATTGATGTACACCCTTCTCTCTATACTCAAAGGTATGCAAGGAGTGGTGATACAAAAACAAGCACATGTATTTCTATAATGGGGGAAGGCTCGAGGTTACTAGAAGAGGGGATACAAAATACCTCTTATGCAAGAGATGGCACTATCTAAGACCTACTACCAATCTACCTAGGCTTTCACTTCACCCTCAATCGAGCTTAGTCAATAATGATAGCTGCACACTCACTTATTATGTAAATCCCTATGAGCAAGGGCATCTATCCTATCCTACCCCAAGGTAATCTCAAGAGTAGGAGATTTTCTGGTGATGAAGTCCAGAAAACCGCTCGTAGGGGCTACTATGGTGTCTAGGGTGGTGAGTATATGCTTGCTAGTGGAAACCAATGCCGTAGATATCTATTTGATAGTTAGTGATGAAATCCAACACAAACCTATGTGTGAAATTACATGATTATGTGCTTGTTTTTAGTGTTTTTATTCATTTAATAAATTGAAATGTAAAAATGAAACTATACTATAGAAAAAGACAATGAAGACAACATTTTCATATGCAATATTCAAAAGAAATTATTGTTTTAAAAAAAATCTATGCTAAAAAAGCATAGAAATTTTTACCAAAGTATGTCTTGGTGCATTTTTGAAAGAAAATAGGTGAATTGAATGATGTTGTAAGCAAATATAACTACTTTGAAAATGACCAAGAAATTTTTGTGCCTTTGGAAGAGAAAACAAGTAAAATACAGATGTTTTGTAAACAAATCTAACTACTTTGAAAATTACCAAGTGATTTTGGTTCCTTTTGAAAAGAACTGCAACACTTTTGAAATATGACCAAATGATTTTGACGTGTTTTGAAAGTAAACTTAGCAGCTACTATTCAATTTAAAAAATAGGTAAAAACATGAAATTTTTTTGGAAAAGTTAGATTTTGATGTGTCTACCTATGATTTCCCACTTCTAGGTGCTTTCTAAAACTTGTTAGGCTCCATTGCAAGTGCCAAATTTAAAAACACACCTATCCATATGTTTTTCAAAAAAATGTACCTATCCATACATTTTTTTGAAAAAGTGGAGTTTTGGACTATTCTGCGGTTGTCTCGAGCCTCTGTGTCAAAAAATTTGGATTTGGAACTACACCTGCAAATTTGGGAGGCAAAAAAGTC
Organism: Wollemia nobilis; assembly: GCA_028583015.1. Classification (NCBI taxonomy): domain Eukaryota; kingdom Viridiplantae; phylum Streptophyta; class Pinopsida; order Araucariales; family Araucariaceae; genus Wollemia; species Wollemia nobilis. The sequence goes on along the minus strand of JAQPPZ010016529.1, from coordinate 3,545,850 downwards.
AAATTTCCTAACAATCAAAATGTGCTTACTTTCAGCAATTGAATTGTGGAATATTTAGAACTATTGTGTAAAAACCACAAAAGGATGAATTGTGGTGTGGGCTTGAGATGTGTTTCAGGGCTTCTAGAGACTCCTACGCCAATTTTGTAATGCCCTAAAACATAGCAAACACATAAAGGTTGTTAGCGAGCTATCAAACCAACAAAAAGCATATAAACTATGATTGCCAAATGAATAGACATAAAACATGTCGTATTTCATTGATAATATGTAAAAGTGTTACAAATTGACATGGTATCCTTTTACAATTTTTCCCAAGTGCTACAAAAGAGGGCCTTCGAGATAAGGGACCGTAACATTGAATGTCTTCGTGACACCATAAGAGTCTTCTATGAGGTCCTTAGGAGAGAGTGGACTTATTAGATGTATGCCACTAATAGCTATGATGGTCCTCAAAACTTGCATAATCCTACAAAAAGTGTTAGAAAATTTGGAGACTTGTCTCAATCAGGCCTCTTGTAAATACAAATAGAAAGGACACCAAAGCTGATGAAAATGCATGAAAGAAACGTCAAAATGATCTGAAACTGAAGGAGATGCAAGTGCTTACCTAGCTGGATGATGTGGTAACCTTTTGTGGAAAACGTACCTATCCATACAATTTTCAAATGGTTGGACGTATTTATATGTTTTTTGGTTTCTTGTTATGGTTGGCTAGTGCTTCAATCGTAGAGGTCCTCGATGCAATTGGAACTGGAAATAGAAGTTGGAAATACTTGATCTGAACCTAAAACCACCAAAAATCACATAGAAAGTCACATAGGAGGAGTGCCAGGTGTGCAAAATGCTCAAGATTGACTTTTGTAGTATTTTGGCATCATAATGATGTATTTTTCTCCTCTTAAAACCCATAGGTAAAGGGGTTTATTTATATCTTTCCTGAACAACAAAAAGGGCATGTGATGTGGTGGGAGAGGAAGGCAAGAGAGAGGGCCTTCTTAATTAGGCATGTGTAGATGTGATTCTTCCACCTAAATAAATTATGTGGGCATTGTGTGCCATGCCCACCTAGAGGCTAGAAAAGAGGGAAAATACCTTTTTCCTTAAATCCCCTTAAATTATTTGTAGGGAGAGTAGGGATTTTATGGGAAAGAGAGTGGGTAAATGCTTAGGGAAGTGTGTAGAGGGGTGTAAGTTGGATTGGGTGGATTTGCCTGGGTTATAGAGTAATCTAGGGTTTAGGCTTGCTTAGGGATAGCTTTACCTAGGGTTTAGGGTAATTTAGGGTTTAGGCTAGCTTAGGGTTAATTTTACCTCGGGTTTAGGGTAATTGTAATGGTTTTTGAATGTTTCATTCACTACTCATTAATTTTTGTTGCATGATGTCAAGTGTAATATTTGAGGTGTCTAAAAATCTTAGGGTGCATGAAAGTGGTAAATGGCTCTTCTATAGTCCAAATTTGGATATCATACATATAGAATGGGATCGATGCTCTGGAATGTAGAGGATTAATCCGTTGATTTCTAGGTCTTCGTCGATGCTTTCAATATGTGGGCTACTAGACAATGGAGAACTAGAGGTGAGTTAAATATTTCTACTTATCCCAATGGTTTTTTTCTTAGTTATTTTTACTAATGAGGATAGAGAATACATTTTCCAAGGCATCCTTGGTTTTTAGGCAGGTCAAGTCCTTTCATGAAGCCTTGGCATACCCAATCTAAGTGAGAATTTTTTAGGTTTCCAAGAGAGTTTTAAAACCAAGTTATCTTCATGGAAATAAGCAAATACTATAGGTTATTATATGATGATAACAATTAGTACAAGATAATTTGAATAAATTATATATGCCAAAATTTGTGTTCTTATTGATCTTGATAAGCCTTTGCCAAAAAATATTACTCAATAGTTTGGGAAGGTTACTTGGGAAAAAAATGTGGACTATGAGAACATCCCCTTCAAGTGCATGATTTATCATAAATATGGTTACCTAGCAAGGGATTGTAAACATTGGATACTAGAGCAAGCACAAGAGGAAACAATGCCTAGAGGTTTTGAACTACCTAAACATCTAAGGAGTATGTATTCATCTCCACCAATAAGTTTGCTAACCTCCCAATAGATGATGAGAACATCATGGAGATGAAGATACTAGAAACACCTCTTCAATCCCTAAGAAAGGAACCAATAGTTGAAGAAATAAATTGCAACACTAAGCCAAATCTAGATCTACTAAGTCGGACACTATAAAAGTTGAAGAGATCCCAAAGGAAAATAGAAACCAAGAGAAACACAATGACTCTAACCAATCAAATGGAGAAACTCATAAAGTAATAGATAATGGAGGTGACATCCAAGAATCTTCTAACATGGCCATGGTGGTATTATCACCTACACCAGGTTTGGAGTCAATCCTAGAATGAACAAGTGTGAGTGAAGATTCTACTAAAATGATGAAGCTAGATATGTACCAAGAGCACGTAGGAAGACTACACAACTTCAAATAGGAAAAGAGGGTGCAAAGCTAATAGAAATGGGTAAGGTCAAGGATATTACCCATATTTTCAGTCCTCGTGGTTGACAAAGTGCATCACATAGAATATTAAATGGTTTAAGAGTAGCCTAGTAAAGCATAATGAAGTAAACGAATGATTTAGTAACATCATCGATAGATGGTTTTCATCCAAGAAACAATAGTGTCAAAAGAAGAGATGCAAATTTTTGCCAAAAATATTTGTCTTTTGTAGAGAGTGGAATCCCTAAGCTCCCAAGGAACTTCTGGAAGAGTGTCTTGTCTTTGGAATCCGAAAGAGATAGTAATACACTAAACAATGGGGTATTGGGAATTCTAGATTTACAAGCCTAGAGTAGACATTCTTCTTAGAATTTGTTATGTCTCAATGTATACTCTCCTATTAGCTTGGTTGAAAAACAAAAATAATGGAGGAATATAGCTTATATTATTAGTCATTTCCCTAGAGCTTGGAAACTTGTAGGTGGTGATTTCAACTCCATCCTCTCATTGAAAGAGAAGATAAGGAGAAATTACACTCTAGATAGTAGTAATAATCTCATGACAAAAAATATTAGATCTTTTGATCTGGTAGATATCAAACCAGACAACGGTATGATTACTTGATCTATTAAAGGCAAGGCCCTACATGCATTCTAAACAGGAGATGTAACATGATGGGATGGGATGGTGTTCCATTGAGGAAAACAAAGGCCATATTGAAGTGGAGTAAATGTGTGTAGAGTTAAGTTTGGTCCCCACACTTTAGATTCCAAGCTATAGATCACAAGGTTTAGGATTATCTTCTTATACTGTGCAATAAGTCGAAGTTGGTCCTCATGCCATCCACTCTATCTCCTCCCTAGGACAAAGAAGATGGTTGGACCACGATGGGAGGGCGCTAAAAGTTGTGTGCCTTTGTAGCCATAGTGCAACACCTCCAACCAGCAATAAAGACAAATGGTTTTTCATCTTTGTAGCCTTTGCAAAGGGTGGAAGAACAATCAGATGTAGGTCCACCAATAACGACAATGGTTGTCACTGAGGTTCCTCCGCCTCGCCAAAGATGCACCACAACAACTATTCTAGATGGCAAACTAGCTACCAAGGCAAGCTCATCTCCCCCTTCTTCTCCTATGAGTTCTCTACGTTCCCACAATCCCAAGTAGAGGAAATAAATATATTTTTTTACTAGACAAATGACTCCATCTCTCCAATCCTTGGCTAGAGAGCTTCAAAATTAACAACACTAGGATGTTACATCTGGAATTGCTTGCTTGAAAAGATGCAGAAGACGAAGAATCAATGAAGATGACATCCTTTATAGTTGTTCCAAAGGGTTCCTCTTGAACTAAAAGGAATCAAAAGTGCATAGGCACATGGAGGTGCACGGTCTGTCAACGATTTTTATATCTATGTGTTATACATATGTAGGAGCTGAAATTGGCAGAACTAACATTTTATATAAAATATCAATATTATTGATTTTTCAAAATATTTAAATTTAACCCTTTAATAAGGATGTTGTAATCTGCTGGGTTGCCCAATATTTTTATAACGTATTTATTTTATTTCTATTATAAAAATATCTCTGTAATTCTTTTTAAAGAATTTTAGTTTTGTTGTAGTGAACTTTTATTATTTAAAATACCGAAGTCTTTACTATAGAATCCGAAAAAAAAAAAACAAATACCTCTACGAGCAGGTTGTTTCTTTATGCATCGCACTGCACTGCAGGAGATTTAAGAAAAGGTAACCGCAATGTAGCCATTATTTAAATGGCGCGTAGTGTAGTGCTCCGTGACAAGTGAAGCACCGAGGCTTTCCAAGGTAATTAGTCAGTTGAGTGGGAAGTATGTGGATGAGGGCTAATTCTCTCGGCCACTACCTAAGGTATATTATTATTATTTTTTATATGCACGGGAATCGGTAAAAGTTTGTGGTGCTCTACCGTAAAATTGGCACGCATGATGTCGGGGGGCTAGCCACTGCGGAACCGGCCTAACCACCCACGGCACCCCAAACCACTGCGGAACCCTCGCAGCACGGGGACTACGCCTACTTCGTTCGGATCGCCTTCCACAGTCCAGCAAGTTGCCAAGCAGCACGACTTAACCTTAGCGCAAAGCAAACGTTCGGGGTTTCACGTATATGAGACAACCATTCATTCACAAAGAAAAGCTACAACAAACAGTAAACAAAGCATTCACCATAACACAGAGACGGGGCGAAAAGGGCCCATTGTATTATCATGTACTCGGTTACATAAGGCAAACGCCTCCGATAAAACAATGCACACAGACAGCATAAACTTGCTCTCTCACATTCAAAGATTGTGCAGCCCTTACAAAGACTCGACGCCCAACTTAAATAACACGTGGTCTCAACCACCACATTTAACACGCGCGCCTAAGCCATACAGCGGTTACCCGCCCAACGACTAGACAGCTACCTAACAGCATTAACTGCAGCATGGCAGACTTGTACGCGGACACCCCCGCCCTGACAGTCCACGAAAACGACATTAACTGCCTTCCCGCTCGCTGCCAGGCAAGTCCGCCACCTACCAAACACTGTAGCCATTAAATCGTTGTACAGCTTCAGCCTTTGCCATCGCCCAACAAAATCCCCCTCGTTGCGATCCCGAGGAGCCAGGCTCGGCAAGGTACTTGCCAGCCTGCTTGGCAGCAACCCGCCATGTCGTATGGCAGTCGCCCATCCGTATTCAGCTTCGTCGCTTGTCCAGCACGCAAGGGTCGCCTCGCTACTAACACGCCGCCGAAGGTCCCTCGCACAAGCTTCGCCGTCGAAGTCCGTCTGACCAAGCTTCGCGACCGAAGTCCGCTTGACCAAGCTTCGCGCCCGAAGTCCACTCGGCCAAGCTTCGTGACCGAAGTCCGTCGACGGCCGCACAAGCTGGGCCGCACCCGTCGCACTGGGCGAGTCCGTTCACACCAACTTCGGAACCCGTCGTCGCCGAGACTCCCTTGGCTGGAGACTTCACCGAACCTCCCGCAGTCGTGGCAGGAGCCATCGGACCGATGCCCCTACCACATCCTCCCCTCCTGAGTTCGACGACGCCCTCGTCGTCGCGGCCAGACTGCCACCAACTCAGTCGGGCAACCCACAAAAAAGCTAAGGGATTGAGGACTCCCCGGAAGCCTTTCGCTTCCAGTAGTCAGCAATCTTGCCAGCCCATTTCAACAAACTCTCCTCGCGCTCCCAACTGTCCGTCGTGTCTCCCTTCCACGTCACAAGATATTCTTTATACCGCCTGTTGCCCCAACCGACTGTGCGCGAGTCCCAGATCCGTTGAACCTCTTGCCCTGCGGCATCACGAACGTTCGCGGGAGGCCGGGTCGGCAACATTCTCTCAGGAGCAGCAGCATCAGCATGCAGTCGTCTCAATTGACTAACATGGAAGACAGGGTGAACCTTCATGTGGAGAGGCAGTTTTAGCTTGTAGGCAGCGGCGCCAATGCGCTCGACCACCTCAAAGGGACCGTCAAACTTCCTGACTAACGCCTTGGACTTCCCCTTCGACGGTTTGAAGACCTCCGGTTCCATCCGCAGCAAAACCAGGTTGCCGACAGCAAACTCTTCCGGCCGGCGCCGCACATCCGCCTGCTCCTTCATCTTCTCCGAGGCCTTCAACAAGTGCATCCTCGCCAAGTCAATTTTTGACTGCCACTGCCTTAGGTACTCTTCGGCAGGAGGGCACGTCTTCAAGTAACTGGCCAAGACGATGTGAGGAGTAAGCGACTGCTGCCCGGTCGCGAGTTCGAACGGCGAGTACCGGCTGGTACGAGTTTTCCAACTATTATAACAAAATTGGGCCATGTCGAGAAGGTCCGACCAATTGCCTTGGTCGCCGCTCACATAATGCCGCAAGAAAGTTTCTAGCACTTGGTTAACCCGCTCAGTCTGCCCGTCTGTCTACGGGTGGAAACGACTCGACATCTGCAGCCGCGTCCCCATCAAATGGAACAGGGTCTTCCAAAAGGTACTCGTGAACCTGCTATCACGGTCCGAGACAATGCTCAACGGCACGCCCCAAAACTTGACTTCATGCTTGAAAAACAACTCAGCCGCCGTCTCTGCCGGGCACGGCTGCGTGGGCACGGAACGAAGATAGCATACTTCGAGAATCGGTCGACGATCACCATGATTGAGCTAAACCCCCTCACCTTCGGCAACCCGACCACGAAGTCCATACTCACGCTCACCCACGACCTGTCAGGAACCGGCAGAGGCTGCAGCAAGCCTCCTGGCTTCACGTTGGTCGACTTGTCTTGTTGGCAGATGAGACAGGTGTGGACATACTCGTCCACTTCCTGGTCCATCCGCAGCCAAAACAACCTGCGCTCCAACAAAGCAAGCGTTCTGGCCTGCCCCGGGTGGCCCGCCCAAATGCTGTCATGGCACTCACGAATGAACTCACGGCGGAGTCCATCCCACCTCGGCACGACCAGACGGGTCTGCCTATACCAAAGCAGCCTGTCCCGAACCTGGTACCTACTGGACCGACCGACAGCAACTTGTGCCTTAGCCATTTCTGTGATGGCCTTCATGACCAAGTCTTTCTCGATCCCTTCACGCACACGCGCCAACACCTCCTCGCCCAGCTGGATCGAGCTCTCTCCATGCATTGCGACCGCGCTGTCACCGACCTCTTCCAAGGCCGCCAGCTGCTGTTTCCTACTTAGCGCGTCCGCCACAACATTGGATTTGCCGACCGCATGCACTATATCGAGGTCAAACTCGACAAGGAAATCCTGCCATCTAGCTTGTTTTCTAGTTAACTTGGACTGCGTCAAGAAGTACGTGTTGGCTATGTTGTCGGTTTTGACCATGAAATGTGATCCCAGCAAGTAATGGCGCCACGTCCTCAAACAGTGGACTAAGGCTGCCATCTCTTTTTCATGCACAGGGTACCGCCGCTGCACGTCGCCCAACTTCTGTGATTCAAAGGCAACTGGATGGCCAGCTTGAACAAGCACCCCGCCCATGGCGAAGTCAGATGCATCCACGTGCACCTCGAACGGTTTCCCAAAGTCTAGCAATGCAAGGACCAGGCTGGACGTCAATTTTTCCTTCAGCAACTCGAAGGCACTTTGGCATTTTGGCGTCCAGGCAAAGGACTGGTCTTTCTTTGTCAAGTCCGTTAGAGGGGCCGCCAGCTTGGAGAACCTACTCACAAAGCGGCGGTAAAAGTTTGCCAAACCCATGAACTGTCTAACCCCTCGGACGTCTTTCGGTGGCTCCTAGTCACGAATCGCCTCGATCTTTCTCAGATCCGGCCTGAGTTTTCCTTTACTCAATACATGGCCAAGGAAATTCACCTCCGACTGGCCGAAAGAACACTTCTCTTTCTTCATGAATAGGTCATGCGCCCTTAGTAGCTCGAATGCCTTGGCCAGATGCTTCTTGTGTTCTGCCATGGACTTGGAATAAACCAAAATGTCGTCCAAATACACAATGACACATTTGTCAAGCAACGACCGAAAGACGTCGTTCATAAGGGTACAAAAGGTCGTCGGGGCGTTGCACAAGCCGAAAGGCATAACCATAAACTCAAAGCTGCCATATCGCGAGACACAAGCCGTCTTTTGCTCGTCGCCCGGAGCAACCCTCACCTGATAATAACCTGAACGCAGGTCCAGCTTCGTGAACACCTGCGCCCCTCCCAAGCGATCGAAACAGTCGTCAATCCGTGGGAGCGGGTAGCTATTCTTTACCGACTGTTTGTTCAATGCACGATAGTCCACACAAAGTCGAAGGCTTCCATCCGCCTTCCGAACAAACAAAATCGACGTGCCATAAGGCGACCGCAACGGTCTTATGTATCCGGCTTCCAACAGCTCCTGTAGCTGCTTCTGCAGTTCGACCAGCTCCGGCCCGCTCAACCGATACGGCGCCTTTGCCGGCGGAGTCGACCCCGGTAGCAACTCGATGCGATGGTCGATGGCCCTCCGCGACGGCAAACGAGCTGGCAACTGCTGTGGCATCCAATCCGCATATGAACTCAGCACACTTTTCAAGTCGGGCGGAACCGGGACCTCCGGCTCCTCCGCTTCCCATCCCCCGAGCAAAGCTGCGAGGAACATGGGTTCCTTTAATTTCTTTCGGGTTGCCTTCCGCAAACTCATCGCAGAGATTTCATGCGCCTTGGGCTGCTTCAGGGGAACCTCCGCGGTCTGCCGCCTTTGCACGGGTCTTATAACACACGGCCCATTTTTGTCGAAAATCAACATGCAACCAAGGCAGGGCAAATAGCCGACCCTCGCACAGCAAATGAATTCTTGACCCAACACTAGGTCGAACTCATTTAAAGGCACCACCGAAATGTCAATTTTGTCGTGCCATTCCCCCAGCTGGAGAGGCACCTCTTTAGCCGCGCCACAAGTCCTCAAGGTAGGGTCGTTCGTCGATTTTAGCTCATGGCCACCGCCCGAGTACTTCAGTCCAATCCGATCGGCAACCTCCACCTTCATGAAGTTATGCGTCGCCCCGGAGTCGACTAGGGCCAGAACCCTGTGCCCGTCGACCACTGCGTCCACATAAAACAATCGGTTCTTTTCGAACAATTCCTTTGCCATCGGCTGGGCTGTGGCAACAGCGTTCAACTCTTGCAAAATAGACACTCTTTCATCCGCCAGCGTGCTCGGCTACGCTTCTTGGACAGACGTCAACCTCGCCTGCTATGGACACTCTTTCTGCGGGTGCGGGCCTTGGCAGGTCCAACACTGCAGCCATGATTTACCACCGTCCAACTTAGACACTTCGCCTTCAGACCGCTTCCTTTTAAAGCCCGCGATGGACTTCCCCGATTTGCCAGAGGCCACAGAAGAGGAGGGCGTAGCTTTCTGCTTCACAGTCGAACTGTCTTTCGGTCCGCTTGAGGCTGGGCCTTGACTCTTCCCACCAACCGGCGGTTTCATCTTGGCATAGCCCGTCGCCTGCGTCGCTTTCCTGCCTGTGCCCTCCGTTCTGAAATCGAGAAAGGAGTCCGTCGTTGCAATGGCTGTGGCGATGTCCTTCGGCTTATGCCTCCGCAGCTCGACCTGAGCCCACGGCTGCAAGCCAAACTCGAAGTTGAACAGACGATCCTTCTCGGTCATCTCGGTGATATCAACCATCAACTCTTGGAAGGCTTTGACATATTCCCGCAAACTGCCCGTGTGGCGCAGAGTGCGAAGTTTATGCCGTGCCAGCCAGTCCGCATTCTCGGGCCTGAACTGGGCACGCAAAGCTTCCTTGAATTCCAGCCAACTCTCTGGCTTCTTTCCCTTGCCTTCCGCAGCGTCTGTGATGGTGTTTCGCCACCAAGTTTTCGCGACACCATCCAAATACCTCGTCGCTGTCCGAACCTCTTCGTCGTCTGGCATCTTGCCCAGCAGCGACAGGTACTCTTCCACATCCCAGCAGAAATTCTCGAGCACTCTGTCGTCGCGGGCTCCATCGAACGAAGCCGACTCTTTCAACTTTGGAGCTTTTGGCTGGTGGGTTCCCTTGGCAGGCGACGCCGCCACAACCACGCGAAGCAAGTTTGCCTCTTATTTCATCGTTTCTTGAGACCGCAAAACCTCCACGACCTTGGCATCCATCAAGTCCTGCCATTCGGTCATCTCTTTTCGCCACGCATCAAACCCCAACAAGGATTCATCAGCGACGTCCTTCCAGTCAGTAAACACCGACTCCAATGCCAGGACGCTCGAGTGGAGTTCATCACAACGCAATGCTACTCGCGCCTCGAGCTCCTCAGCGATGCGGGCCCAAGTCGCCTTCTTCAGTTTTTCACCGCCCTTGGACGGCCCCGTCGAAGGCTGAGCTCCAGGTGCGTCCGCCATGGCGATTGGAAAGAACTCGTTAACCTCACGCGACTTTCGCTTTCAAGGCTGCAACTAGCTGGCTGTAGGCGCCAGCTCTGATACCATCTGTCGGGGGGCTAGCCACTGCAGAACCGGCCTAACCACCCGTGGCACCCCAAACCACCGCGGAACCCTCGTAGCACGGGGACTACGCCTACTTCGTTCGGATCGCCTTCCACAGTCCAGCAAGTTGCCAAGCACCACGACTTAGCCTTAGCGAAAAGCAAACGTTCAGGGTTTCACATGCATGAGACAGTCGTTTCATTTACAAAGCAAAGCTACAACAAACAGTAAACAAAGCATTCACCATAACACAGAGACGGGGCGAAAAGGGCCCATTGTATTATCATGTACTCGGTTACATAAGGCAAACGCCTCCGATAAAACAATGCACACAGACAGCATAAACTTGCTCTCTCGCATTCAAAGATTGTGCAGCCCTTACAAAGACTCGGCGCCCAGCTTATATAACACGTGGTCTCAACCACCACATTTAACACGCGCGCCCAAGCCATACAACGGTTACCCGCCCAACGACCTAACAGCTACCTAATAGCATTAACTGCAGCATGGCAGACTTGTACACGGACACCCCTGCCCTGACAGTCCACGAAAATGGCATTAATTGCCTTCTCGCTCGTTGCCAGGCAAGTCTGCCACCTATCAAACACTGTAGCCATTAAATCGTTGTACAACTTCAGCCTTTGCCATCGCCCAACAAAATCCCCCTCGCTGCGATCCCGAGGAGCCAGGCAGCCTGCTTGGCAGCAACCCGCCATGCCATATGGCAGTCGCCCATCCGTATTCAGCTTCGTCGCTTGTCCAGCACGCAAGGTCGCCTCGCTACCAGCACGCCGTCGAAGGTCCCTCGCACAAGCTTCGTCGCCGAAGTCCATCTGACCAAGCTTCGCGACCGAAATCCGCTTGACCAAGCTTCGCGTCCGAAGTCCGCTCGGCCAAGCTTCGCGACCGAAGTCCGCCAAAGCTCAGCTGCACAAGCTTCGGGGCTGAAACCCAACGTTACCAACTTCGGGGCCGAAGTCCGTTCGCACCAACTTCGGAGCCCGTCGTCGCCGAGACTCCCTTGGCTGGAGACTTCACCGAACCGCCCGCAGTCGCGGCAGGAGCCATCGGACCGACGCCCCTACCACACATGATATTGGAGGCCAAATTTGACCTTAACGAGATCGGAGTACTCCCCATGGAAACATGATGTATTATTGCTTTGATAAACTTTCAATGATAATTAATAAGTATTCTAAAATATACTTAACCTCTAGCTGAAGGATGTTGCAAATATAAGATACTTATCCTCGCGCTAGAGTTTGTTGCCAATATAAAATCGTCGTCTCTAAAAACAAAAGACATGGTAAAGGGATGTTGTTAGTATAAAATCCTTGCCTCTGCAGAGGAAAGACAATAAATAAATATAATGATTGCCGCACGGACCAAATGATGATTGATGTGATTCAGCACGTACTCCCTATCACCCCTTTCCTTTCTTCATTCACCGAATTACATGCTTTCACATCACTATGCCCATCTTTCTGCTGTACTTCAACCACAATAAATTTATATCAAGGGAGAGACCAGACTGAGCTGTGTGTCATGTGCTGTGTTGTGTCCTGTTCGACCTTACAGAATGGTCTCAATAACCTTTTTCCCTTTTTTCTTCCTTTGGATTTTCTTTCCTGATGTTGCCTATTCCTTCCATGGTTTGCATTCCCATCCCCATACGAGCAATGCTACGGACGAAGAGGCTCTCTTGGCTTTCAAGTCTGTAATCACCGTCGATCCTCTTCATTGGTTAGACAACTGGACTCCAAATGTCTCCTGCTGCAAGTGGGCAGGTGTCCAATGTTCTCATCGCAGACAGAGAGTTGTTTCTCTTGATATCTCTAGCTTGGCTTTGGAAGGTACCATCTCTCCTTTTCTTGGCAATCTCTCTTTTTTTCATTCACCGCAATTACATGCTTTCACATACCAAATGATTGCCGCACGGACCAAATGCCCATCACGTACTCCCTATCACCCCTTTCCTTTCTTCATTCACCGCAATTACATGCTTTCACATCATTATGCCCATCTTTCTGCCCTACTTCAACCACAATAAATTTACATGAAGGGAGAGACCAGACTGAGCTGTGTGTCATGTGCTGTGTTGTGTCCTGTTCGACCTTAGAGAATGGCCTCAATAACCTTTTTCCCTCTTTTTTTCCTTTGTTGCCTATTCCTTTCATGGTTTGCATTCCCATCCCTATACGAGCAATACAACGGACGAAGAGGCTCTCTTGGCTTTCAAGTCTGCAATTACCGTCGATCCTCTTCATTCAGTAGACAATTGGACTCCAAATGTCTCCTTCCACAAGTGGGCAGGTGTCCAATGTTCTCGTCGCACACAGAGAGTTGTTTCTCTTGATCTCTCTAGCTTGGCTTTGGAAGGTACCATCTCTCCTTTTCTTGGCAATCTCTCTTTTCTTAAGCTTCTTAATCTTTCAATAAACAGCCTTGATGGTCACATCCCCTATCAACTAGGAAGCCTTCCTCGGTTAACTAAGCTTTCGTTATTCTTAAATCAACTACACGGTCCAATTCTCGCGCACCTTAGTGCTTGCCGCAATTTACGAGTACTTCGTCTCGGCGGAAATCATTTGACCGGAAACATTCCGGCGGAACTGGGTTTTCTCCCAAATTTGTGGTTTCTCAATCTAGCTAGAAACAATTTGACCGGTACAATTCCGAAATCCCTAGGAAACGTATCCTCCTTAGAACGTATAGTTATGTTTGAAAACAAACTCCATGGGCGAATTCCATTCGAATTTGGTAGACTTAGTCAACTCAAATGGCTCGTTATTTCTAGCAACCATCTCACCGGAGAAATTCCTCGATTCTTGACAAACTGCACCACTCTGCAAGTACTGGATCTAAATACCAATAACTTAACTGGAGAGATTCCACATGACTTGTGCTTCAAGAATACCGGGTTGACAGGATTATATCTAGATATGAATCAATTGAGTGGCAGAATTCCTATTACACTTTCCAATTGTACAGAGCTACAAATGCTTGACTTGACCCTAAATCAGCTCAGTGGAACAATCCCTATTGAATTGGGAAAGTTGTCAAACTTACATTGCTTCACTTAGGGTCTAACAACTTTACTAGTGGCAGCAAGGCAAGCGTGCCTATTCTCAATGCTCTTATTAATTGTTCTCTTCTAGAAAAGATAGACTTAGGTGGCAACCATTTAACAGGATCCTACCTTCCTCTATAGGACAACTTTCTTCACAACTTGAAGTATTCTACTTGGATGAGAACAATTTACGGGGGGAAATTCCTCCCCAGATAGGAAATTTAACTGGTTTAATCCTTCTAAATTTACGTTCAAACATTTTCTCAGGTCAAATTCCTTCTACAGTCAGTAAGCTTCAAAGGTTGCATGGATTACACTTGCCTCATAATAATTTTGAAGGAACCATTCCAAAGGAATTTAACCAACTCAAAAGGTCAAATTCCTTCTACAATCAGTAAGCTTCAAAGGTTGCAGGGATTACACTTGCCTCATAATAATTTTGAAGGAACCATTCCAAAGGAATTTAACCAACTCAAAAGTTTAAGTGACCTAGCTCTGGCAAAAAATAAGCTTTTTGGAAATATTCCCAACTCTCTAACTGGCCTGCAAAATATAAGAAGACTGTTTCTTGATCACAACCAATTTACTGGAAATATACCTCCAGGTCTAGGGGAATGCATGAAGTTGGAATTGCTTGACATCTCATGCAACAAGCTCACCGGACCCATACCTTTAGAGGTAGCAAAGCTTCCAAATTTAGCTTTTGTGTTCAATCTTTCAAACAATCTATTACAAGGTCACCTACCTTCCGAGTTGGACAAGATGGATAAAGTCCTTGCTATAGATATTTCTGCAAATCAATTGATTGGTCATATTCCAAATGCATTGGGAAGTTGCATAGCACTTGAGTATATAAATCTTTCATTTTATCAACTCCAAGGAGTAATTCGAAATTCTCTTGGTGATCTGAAATATCTTGCCATTATAGATCTTTCCTCCAATAATTTGTCAAGTCAAATACCAATGTCTTTGGAAAAACTTAAAATGCTTTATGATCTGAATTTTTCTTTCAACAAGCTATTAGGAGAAGTTCTGAAGGATGGGGTTTTCAAGAATCTTGGTCAAGCATTATTTATTGGAAATCTTGATTTGTGTGGACCATGGTTAAAGTTACCAACATGCTCTAGTTCTAAACATGATAAACTCAGGCATCTCAAAAGAGTAATCATACCTATTGTTGGGGCTACTATTTTCATATGGTGTTTATTTGTTGTACTCTTATGGAGATGCTATTGCATTAACTCTCATATTAAACAAGGTGCACTAAGATTTTCAAAATTAGAATTAGAGAGAATTTCACTTGTGGATCTTGTATCTGCTATTGATGGATTCAACGAGATCAACTTGTTAGGAATTGATAGTTGTGGAAAAGTGTACAAAGGGGTATTGAAGAATGGAACAATGGTTGCTATCAAAGTTCTTAATGTGCAGAATGAAGATGCACACAAAAGCTTTGATAGAGAGTGCAATATTTTGAGACAAATTCGGCATCGAAATCTACTGAGAATCATAACTTCTTATTTAGATCTAAACTTCAAAGCACTAATATTTCCACTAGTGCCAAATGGAAGCCTAGACAAGTTTTTGTATCTTCAAGGTGAACAAAGTTCTCAAGGACAAGTGTGTAGATTGAATTTGATCCAAAGATTGAGTATAGCAATGGATATTGCACAAGACATAGAATACCTCCATCACCGTTGTTTTGTGCAAGTCATCCATTGTGATTTAAAGCCTAGTAATGTGCTCCTTGGCGAGGACATGACGACTTATTTATCAGACTTTGACATTTCAAGCCTAGTCTTTGGAAATTCTATGGATCTCTACACTTCTACACATACATTAAAAGGAACAATACGCTACATTGCTCCAGGTATGGAATTCAAATATTTAACATGACATATTGCCAATTGTTTTTGTTTGTTATTAAAAAATTTGAATGCAAAAGCTGACAAAGATGTGGCTTGACATGCAGAATATGGAGTAGGTGGAGTTGTTAGTACAAAAGGAGATGTGTATAGCTATGGAATATTGTTATTAGAGATGGTGACCAAAAAGAGGCCAACAGATAGCATGTTTCAAGAGGGAATGAATTTGCAAAAGTGGGCAAGTAGTGGTTTTCCAAATTCAATAGAAAATGTCATTGACAATTGTTTGTTGAGTGTTGCTACCAACAATGAGGAGGAGAAGATATTCAAGTGCCTCAAACAACTCATAAGTCTTGCCTTAGTTTGCACAAGACAATCTCCTGAAGAACGACCAACCATGGTTGACATTGTGGGAAAATTGCATAATATCAGATGTGCTTATCTTGGAGATGCTTATACCTCCAAATGTCAATCAGATTTACCATCTTTGCTTGCCTATACAAGTGTGTCCAAAGAAAACTTTGAGACCAATGATAGTGAAATCTCTTCTACATTCTAGCTTTCTTGGGAACATATATGTACAAAGTGTGAAAGGATGCAAAACTTGAAGCAGTTGTACCTACTTATATAACTCTGTCTCACACTTGTCTTTGATAATATGCTACTTTTTTCTCAATTTTAGTGTATGTAAGATCCTAAGGTTGGATAGAACTCATAATATACATAATTTGATCATCTAATAATGAATATATTGAAGGTTGATTGTTAGAAGATTTTTATACCATGACTGATTTGTTTAAGATAACTTGACTAAAGTAATCTTGCTTTCTTTTATGATTGTGTTGCAAAAAAAATTTGAATACAAGTTACTAGTAAATTGAATTAATCATGTCTGAAACAATAATAATTGTCTTGTATTAATTTACCCAAGAATATGAATATTTATTTAATGATTATATTCTCTTCAGTTTTTTTTGATGGACAATGTTTTCTATGAATTACTAGATTATTTACGATTGAATCTATCTTTAGGCATATTATTTTGTTATTCTTTACCTGTGTCCTTTTTGAATAGTCAAATTTATTGTATTGTTTTTTTCCTAATTTTTCCCTTCTTTTGCATGTGATTTATTATTCTCTCAAGGTTTTTCCCTTCCTTGTATGTGATTTATTATTGTCTTAAATTTTTCTCCTTCATTTTGTATGTGATTTATTATTCTCTAAAGTAGGTCTACTGTATAGTGCATGTTTTGGAATTCCTTTGAGACAAACCATAATGCCACAATAGTAAAAATATCAGAAAAAGACAGCTAGCAATTTTTTTTTTATAGTTGATAGATAGTTGATGCTGGAAGCAAATCTTAACAAATAAACTTGTTTGTCCACATCTATAAAACAGCTAACTAAGCTTCAAATAAGGCTGAATTTGGAAGATTTACATGCATTTCTACAAATATCAACCCTGATTCTAAAGAAGCAAGATCAACCCTGATTCTAAATAAGCAACGTCTTGCAGCTTACTAGAGCATCCCATTTTCATCTTTGTCTTCCTGAATGTTACAATCTTTCCACTTTGTGGTACCATGGATTAGAAAACAGCTAGAGCCCTTAGAAGCTAAATTAATTATCCTAAACTCATCATCTTGTTAAATTTATGTTAGTAGTATGAAATTCTTTCTGCATTTTCCATTTCCTCTACTGAACCAACTTATCCAATTTCTATCATGGCACTGCAACCCAAGATGATGAAGGCGCATCTTCATGAGTTTTCCTTCCATTTTTCGTTGCTATTGCCACTATGTATCCCTAATGTCTACTCCTGGGTATGAATTGTTCTGAACACTTGTTTAGTAACCTCAAATGGTAATAATTAGGATACATCCTCTATAGCAGAATTGTTATCTCAAATTGTTCTACATTGTGGTGTCCCAGCATAAAATCAGCCTCAACAATTTTGGTTTTTGTATCAATGAAGCTTACAGTTCTCTCAATGATTCAATCCATTTTCACAACGTGACTCTGCTGTTTACAATACTAAAAAAGTGCACAGTTTAGAAATGATATCCACTTCCTGAGCAAAATCTTCCAACAACAAAATAGAAACATAAAAAAGATTGTGAGCGAGACTGGGATTCCCTAGCTGCTCTGGCTTGCGTGGTCTAGAGCCCCTTGCAAGGTATATGTAATGCCCGATTAAAACTTCATTATTGGCGCACATAATCATAAATTGAACCGCCACATGCAAAGCACTTTAGATTGAATTTTTCTAAGAATTTAGCTCCAGCATTAACTGGTTTTGAACTATTGGCATTACATACACGCCTTTTATCACTTGACTGACTTCCGCCAGTTGTTGGAGGAGGATTCCTCAGCTTCGACAAACATCAATGTTAGATGGGATTTGGGGCTAAGTATGTATGAGAACACCTTTGCAACACCCAAGTTGAAAAGCCGCTGAAACTTATCACGCACTCTCCCTCTCTAATTTTTTCCCTTTTTCTTTTTTTAAAAAAATAGTACTTTAAAGAAATTATCCAGTTGAATATCTATGCATCCCTTTAGGGGCACACTCGTTCAGTTTCCAATGCCATTCTTCAACATAGAAGATGCAAGTTACATCAACCACCTAAATCAGAGTGCAAACTTTTTGGCTGTTTAGATTTCATACATGATTTTTTAAAAGCTCAAATTTATTGTTGGGCACTCCTTTACCTTTTTGTTTCATGCCATGCAGAGCCTCTCCAATTTTGCTTGGTCTTAAATCTGGCACGTTCAGGTTATCGTCGCGGCTGTCAATTTTGTGATTCGCTGTCAGGTTATTGTCACTCAGGTTATGGGCACTCCTCTTACATAGCTAGTTTTCTGGAATATGTTTACAGGAGAGGATAGAAAAAGGTGCTTATGCCCTATGACACGTGTAAAATGGGTGCACATACTACTTAGAAAAGCCATAAGCGTGCAGCTCAGGAAGTTCGTTGAGTGGAAATGGCACATTATGCAAGAAAACATTGGTGTCTATGCCATATAATCTAAATTTTAAACGTTTGATTGTTGGAAGGCCATCCACATGAGAGATTTTTCAGAAAATAAGGAACACACAAAAAATATTGATTGCAGAGAAAAAAAACAGAGTTACAGAAAAAAATACAGAGTTGTGTACTTAGGGAAAATTGAAAAGAACAGAATATATATGGTTTACAAAGAGCAAAAAATCAGCAATTTTCTTATCTTTAAACTGTTGGTAAATTTGATTTTTTACTTTTTTTTAAACCTTATCTTTCTATTGTTGGCAGTTTGCCTTGTCATTGATTTTCACCATGCCTATCCGGAAAAACGTACACCCATGAGATCAAACAGACTTTTCAATCTCCCCCTTGAGTGAAATGGGATGTACGCATAGGCAGTCTCTGATATAGCAAAAGCAAGCTTTTGGCAGGGGCTTGGTGAAGATGTCTACTAACTGAGCATCGGTAGAACAAAAGGTAAATTGAAGGAAACCATCGTCGACCAAGTCTCTCATGAAATTGTGCTTGATATCAATATGCTTGGTTATACTGTGAAAGACGGGATTCTTTGTCATTGCAATTGTTCTTATATTATCACAATGAATAGAAATGGGTAGCCCAAGCTCCATACCAAGCTCACCAAATAGATGCTCCAGCCAAATAGCCTGAGTACAAGTTGAAGATGTTGCAATATACTCTGCCTCCGCTATAGAAAGAGCTACAATCTATTGTTTCTTGCTACTTCAAGAGATAAGAGATTCACCAAAGAAGAATGCATACCCGGAGGTGCTCTTCCTATCATCAAGAGACCCGTCCCAATCAGCATCGGTGTAAGCAGTAAGTAGATTGTTGTCAGTGAATTTATACCACAATCCATGGTCTTTGGTACCACGAACATATCTTAAAATGTGTTTGGCTGCCCTCCAATGAGACTCATGAGGAGAATGCATAAACCATGCTACCAAACTCACAACATACATGATGTCAGGACGAGTAGCAGTCAAATACATCAAGCTACCAACTAAGGAGCGATACAAGGTTACATTGACAAGTGGTGAAGAATCATATTTCATGAGTTTACAACCAACAACAACTGGAGTATCAACAGGGTGGTAATCCTTCATGCCAAATTTGACAAGCATATCCTCAACATACTTGGATTGTGAAATGAAAATGCCAGAAGAAGATTGTTGAACTTGCATGCCAAGAAAGTAACTCATCTCCCCTAAGTCACTTATTTCAAATTCATTAACCATGGCACTCTTAAACTGATTTAACAAGAAATCAACTATGCTCAAGAAGATAATGTCATCAACATAAAGGTAAATAATGATTAAAATCATTACCTTCAATACACTATGCTCTTCGTTGTGCATCTCTGATAACCATGTTGCCTAAGATAGCCATCAATCCGAGCATACCAAGCCCGGGGTGCTTGCTTCAAACCATAGAGAGCCTTCTTCAAGCGGTATACCTTGTGCTATTGGCCAGCCACTATGAACCCTTCTGGTTGCTCCACAAAGACCTCTTCCTTCAAGTAGCCATTCAAGAAGGCAGACTTGACATCCATTTGATAAACCTTCAAACCAAAATGAGATGCAAGTGCCAAGAGAGAACGAACAGTCTCCAAGCGAGCTACAGGAGCAAATGTTTCATCATAGTCAAGTCCCTCTTTCTGAGCATAGCCTTTAGCAACAAGACGTACCTTGTGTTTTGCAACTGTCCCATCAACATTATGCTTTGTCTTATAGATCCATTTTACACCAATGACCTTTCTATTATTGGGAGCATCAACTAGTTCCCAAGAGTCATTCTTTTGGATCTGTGTTATCTCTTCTTCCATGGCCCTTTTCCAAACATCATGAGCAACAACTTATTGAAATGATGAAGGCTCATAAAATGAAGGAGAGATAAGAGCATATGTGATGTTTACCTCTTGATTACCCCCTCTAGTTTGAGATCGAGTCACTCTCTTGTTGAAGTCTTCATCCAACATTAGTGATGGAGGATGATACCACTCGCTAATCCATTTATTCTTAGCTGGTGGGAATGTAGGAGTAGCAGGGATACTGGTTGGCTATGCTTTTTTTGGTGAGGTGGTGGCCTATGTGGGAGGTAATGAAGGTTGAGGTTGAGAGGTCAAATCAGAATCAACAAGAGCAACATCATCATCAAATGTAAATGTAGGAGGATTGTCAACAACAATGTCCTCCCCCTTCTTGTAGACTCTCCCTTCATGGAAAATCACATCCCTACTAATATGTAACTTGCCAGTAATAGGATTGAAGCATCGATATGCCTTAGACTCATCAGAGTATCCAACAAAGATACATTTGATGGACTTTTCATCAAGTTTCTTCCTGTTCTCCTTGGGGACATGAACGTAGCAAGTGGATCCAAAAATTTGGAGGTGGGAGATGCTTGGTTTCTAGCCAAACCAAGCTTCATATGGAGTGGAATTTGTGAGAACTTGAGTAGGACAATGATTAAGAATATATACCGTAGTATGAATAGCCTCCCCCCAAATATTGTTATGAAGATGCATCTCTTTGATCATGCATCGAGCCATCTCCAAAATAGTTTGGTTCTTTCGCTCAACAACACCATTTTGCTGTGGTGTGTAAGCAGCTGTGTACTACCTCTGAATCCCATGTTTGCTATAATATTCTTTAAATTCATTGGATATAAAATATCCCCTCTGTCAGTCCTAAAATTCTTAATGAAATAACCAGATTGCTTCTCAACATAAGCTCTAAACTTAATGAAGCAATCAAAAGCATCTGACTTAGTTTATAGCAAATAACACCAGCTCATTTTGGAATGGTCATAAGTGAGTATTAGCATATATTTTCACTTATCTCAAAGAGTAGGAGTCTGCATTGGTCCACATAGATTATCATGCACCAGCTCAAGAGGAGACTTTACCCTATAATTATGCTTTGGAAAGGACTCCCTGTGTTGCTTACCAGTAATGCAACTTTCACACAAAGGATGAGAGGGATGGGAAAGGGTGGGCAAACCTTTAACCAACTTCTGCAAACTAGTCAAGGATTTAAAGTTGAGATGCCCAAACCATTTGTGCCACAACCAAGGAAGGTCTTCAATGGCTTTCAAGCAATTTCTAGCTGGTTGCATCCTCAACATGTACATTCTATTCTCAGACATGATTTATCTCATTCGTGATCTTGTAGTTCCTCTTTTCAAAGATAACCTTGTAGTTTTTATGGTAGAGTTATCCAATGCTGAGAAGATTATGCTTCAGCCCAAGAACATAGTAGGTGTCATGCATATACATAATCTGACCGGATCTTGCTCTAAAAGCAATTGTTCCTTTGCCAACAATCTTTACCTGGTTGTTATCTCCAAACTTGACATGACCACCAATTGTTTCCTCAAGTTTGACAAACAGGTTTCTATTTCCAGACATGTGATTAGAACAACCACTATCGAGGTACCAAATACAGTCATCTATAGCTTCAAAGTTGTTATGACTGAGCAAGAAAACATTGTGGTTACCTTCTCCTTCAGTGTAGTGGGCTGACTGTTGCATTTTATTCTTCTTCCAATAGTACTGCTCAGTGTGGCCATCCTTATCACAGAAATTATAATATCGAGGATTCAAACTCTGAGATCTGCCACCAGTAGAACATCCTCCCCCATGACCTCTACCATGGGATCTTCCATACCCAAATCTATGATGACCTTTGGAGGAAGATGTAGAACCAGAGGGAGGAGCTTCGTTTCTTGATGTAGATATCTGATCACTAAAACGAAGCTTCCCTTGGAATGCCTGATCGGGGGTCTTAGCTCTATCACAAATTTTGTGCTCATATATAGTCAAACTACCAAGCAAATCTACTACTTTTAGCTGAGAAATATCTTTTGATTCCTCAATAGCTATGGTGATGGGGTCGAATCTTCTGGGTAGACTACGCAGTACCTTTTCCATGATCCTGGTGTCGCCCAACTCCTCTCCATGAGAGTGTATAGCATTGACCAAGTCCTAAACCTTTGCAAAGAAACCATCAATGGTCTCCTCCTCAAACATGCGAAGAGATTCAAAATCCCTGCGCAGCATTTGCAATTTAGCCACACAAACTTTGGTCGATCCCTTGTAAGCAGCTTCAAGGGTATCCCAGGCTTCCTTAGAAACCTTGCACTCTGCAATCTTGGGAAAGATAGCAACATCAATCCCGCTCTGGATAGCAAAAAGAGCCTTAGCATCCTTTTTTCGGGTCTCCAGGAGCTCCTTCTTCTCATCCACAATCATACTAGCAAAGACAATTGCATCCACCTCAGTATAGCCCTGTGAAACCAAATTCCATAGGTCCTGAGATATCAAGAGGGTCCTCATACGAATACTCCAGTATTCATAATGATCTCCACTGAACATGGGTATTTGCAATTGCAGAGAACTAGGTTTTGCATCCATTTAACCCTACAAATTGAGTTGCTACAAAAATTATTGATTGCAAAGAAAAAAAAAATAGAGTTACAAAAAAAATACAGAGTTGTATACTTCTGAAAAATTGAAAAGAACAAAATATATATAGTTTACAGAGAGCAAAAATCAGCAATTTCCTTATCCTTTTGGTACTAGCAAATTGGTTTTTTTTTTTTTTTAAACCTTATTTTTCTATTTGTAGCAGTTTGCCTTGGTGAAAATCCAACAAAACGTACACCCATAAGATCAAACAATCTTTGCAATATAAATTGGCTTCAAATAAAAAATACGGAAACCTCTACTGGAGACATTCATAAAAACAATGCTAAAGAAACAAAGTTTTAAGCTGATTTTCTTTGGTTACAGACTTTTATATAAAATTATTTATTATAAGGAAAAAATGTTTGCATTGTAATATAACAGTCAAACTCTATTTATAAACGACAATTATGTTTTTACTTAAAACAAAAACTTACATTAGTTTGTAACAAAATTATTTAAAAAAAGGTTTAACTTGTTGCAAGAAAATTATTATTCTTTGTTTACTATATTTATATATATTTTTATAAAACTTCAAAAAGTTTTTTTCACTTTTTAAAATGTTGCTATAAATATTTTTAGTTGTATATTTTAATTTAGTAAATCGGTTTTTCAATTCTTAGGGTTTATTTTTATTTTTTATAGTATGCTTTCCAACCAAATTTTATTTTTAAATTTTTAAAGAAGTTATAGATGATTTTTACCAAATAAATTTTATTTTTAAATTTTAAAGAAGCTACAGGTTGCTTTTACTGCCGGATACTTTTATTAAAAAATACAAAATATTAAGTATTTGCTTCCTGCTTAACTCAACCATATCTAACTTGTCGTCTTGTTTTGGATGAAAAAACTATTATATTAATAAAATAATGTCTAATCTTTTTATTATATATTACTATTATATTTTTTATATATTTTTTAATAGTTTAAATTTATTGCAAAATAATTTTTACTAAGAGATAAAACTTCACTCTACTTGCTTTCTAAGATTTTTATTTCACCAAGATAAATATTAACATTGCTATTGGTTAAATTATTTCCTGTGTAAATTTCCTTAATTATTTTGTGTGTAAATTCCCTTTCTTTATATATACTCTCATCTTCAAAAGGTTGCGTTTAATAATAAATGAAGAACATAAGCAATAATGTTAATTTTGTGTTCAATCTCCACATTTGTATTTGTTCATGGCATTGATGATAATTTGTGAATCTCCCTTAATTGAAATATAGTTCCATCCTTTTTCAATTGTAAGTTTGATCTCTATAAGAAATGCCCTAATTTCCAATCCTAAACATCGTTGAGAATGTTGCTTTTATTATTTTAAAAAACACAGTTCTAGGACATTTGCATTATACCGTAGATTAGAACAAGTTCTTTGCGTTAAATTCATTGTCATAGATGATCCTTCTATGTATATTCAAATTGTATAACCAAGAGGCTAGCACCATTTTTTCTACAATTCAAACTTTCTATGATGAGCTGACTATATTTATAAATATTTTTGGAAGAGAGACAATAATATATTTACAAACTTGAGATTTATTTTTAAAAATTATATTATTCTTTTCAATGCATTATTTTTAACAAATAATAATAAAAGAATAAATCCTCCATAAAATACATAATGCTTTAACTTTGAAATAATTAATTCAATATTTTATCAACAATATTAATGTAGTTACTCAATATATTATTATACTTTTTAAAATATCCTTTTCTTTGTAGATATCATGTAAGAAACCATAAGTAAATTCAAACTATGGGCACAATGTTGCGAGGTTTCCCCGCTTAACTATGAGCGCAATTTTGCCGAGGTTCCCCCGCTTTGGATCCACTGCTGTGGCGTACACCGTGTAAACTAGCTCGAAGGTCAACACGATCTCGCCGTGCGACACCTTGAACGGATCCATATAAGGTACGGATGGCCATTGGAATCAGTGGGGTGAAGGCAGAAGAAGGGTTTCATAGTCTACAGTTGAATGCCGTCATACAAGCAATGGTTAAGCGGTTGGCAGAAAGAAAGGGTAGAAATGTTATGGGAGGACGAAGCGCCATACAAATTGCTATTAGAGGACAATCGTGCAAGATTGGAAGAGACCCTACGGAAAGAGAATTTTTGACAGCAGAAGTCAAGGGGTTGTCGTACAGGTACAGAAAGGGTTATCTGACGGGAGAAGAGAATTCTCAGTAAAGGGATGGGAAGGTCCGAGAACGTGGATATCGATGATTTTGAGCATTTTGGGTCCGCAAAAATTGTCGGGAAACGAAGTGGGTGTGATCGGTTTGGTCCGACAGATGACAGATCGACGATGGGCTTCAAAAGTGCCGGCTTTGTTAGCTGTAGTTGACCCTTGTTTATTTATGAGTGACAGGGTTCGCTGATTTTGCTGTTGGAAGCACATTATCTTATCTGTTGAAGGTGACATATGGATAGCATTATAGATCTGCATTTGGGCATTGATGGACAACCCTGATCTGATACTTCTATGGGCGTATATTTCACCAAAATAGAGTTCAGCAAATCGAACAGCAAGAGGGGTTGTTCGAGTAGTGGTGAAAGGTTTTGATAAATGTACAATAGTGGAGGCGGGAAGAAGCAGCTGAAAGGGGATTTAGAGGCGGTGGTTTCAGTGGTCACAGGGAAGGAGAGACAAACCCAAGCAATCAATTTTTATCTCAAAGAAGAGAATGAAGCATTTTCCAGTGCTAAAGAGAAAACTCTATATCCACAGCATTATAAGTAAGGTTCAGTGCATTTATTTCAAGTATTAATTTGGGGCTTAGAATGTTTTCATCAATTTGATATTATTATCTTAAGGCATTAACCTGCACCTTTCTAGTGAAAACTGAACTGATGAAAGAAAATCCTTGTATGTGGATCTTCCTTGTGTTTAAAATATGATAATGTTATTTTCTGTAAATGTGGGGAAATGGGTTTTGTTCACAAACCAGAAACATGTAATGGGTTATGCCCCAACTCATAAATTTGAAAAA
Organism: Wollemia nobilis; assembly: GCA_028583015.1. Classification (NCBI taxonomy): domain Eukaryota; kingdom Viridiplantae; phylum Streptophyta; class Pinopsida; order Araucariales; family Araucariaceae; genus Wollemia; species Wollemia nobilis. The sequence continues at coordinate 3,519,988 of JAQPPZ010016529.1, read as the reverse complement.
GGTTTTTATTCATAAATCAAATTAATGACTAGACCGTTAAGAAAAGGGAGATAGCCTAAGAATTGAAGGATGTTCCTTTGGAATTTCGAAAGTAGGTCAAGGGGAATTAGAGGCTCACCATAAGAAGGATTGTATTTATGAGAAGTACAATCTACTCACAAGTTTAAACTAGAAGTAACAAGAATTTGAGTTGGTTTATAGTCTTCCATCCTAAATTATTGTAGAATATCCAAGGTATACTTGGACTGAGAAATAGTGATCCCAGAAGGTGATCGATCGTCAATCTAAATCCCCATTAAATACTGAAGGAGACCCAAATATGTTATCTCAAACATGTTATGGGACCATGTCTTATTCTCTTAGATCATGGATGTTGATATTGACATGATAAGAAGATAATCAACATACATTATAATCACCAAATAAGAACGAAGCTTTTTGCATCATTGAAACCTACAACTGAGAAAGAAAAATAGGTCTTCTCATACCAAGCATGTGGATCCTACTTAAGCACATACAAGGACCTCTTCAATTGATACACTAAAGAAGTGGGAATAATGCTAAAAAATAGGTGAATGTTGCATATAAATATCCTCCTAGATCTCACCATGAAGAAAGGTATTCTTCACATCCATCTAATGTACCTCCCTTACATAAGAATTAACAATATAGATAGAATCATCCAAATATATTCCAAATGGGAAATCAAGAAAAATGTCTTAGAATAGTTAACCCCCTCCTTTTGAGAGAATACTTTAGTAATAATTAATGACTTCTTCTTATCCACTTGACCATCAAAAGTGTAGTTATTCTCATAGATGTTAGAGATATTACATTATTTGGTAGATGTTAAAGTACTCCTATGGTACATTTGTACCTATTGTAAATACTAGGTTAGAGTTTGAGTTATTTGTTAGAGAATATTACATTATTAGATTAGGATTATGTCTTAGATTAGTGAGTGAGTTGATATTTCGTGTAATGTAATAATATGCAAGAAATGCACAAGTGTCATGTAAATATGTGTGCAACTGTTATGAGTGTAAATGTGCATAAGTGTCCATTATGTAAGAGTGTACATGTGTCCTTAGATTAGGAAGATTCAAGTACAAGTGTGCATATAAGATAGTTTCATGTGTATTCAAGTGTCAAGTATAGAAGCCAAAAGTCATAAGGCTTGGCTTATAGAAAGGAGGAGTCATGGTAACCAAAGTCATTATAGATAGGCTATATATTACTCCATAGAGAGAGAGAGAGCAATGGAACATTCCAGATACATCTTATATAGTGATATACATATATTCTAGAGACCAATCCATATCTTCTACATTGTGATATACAGTGTCTATAGTGTTTTCTCCATGAGATGTTTGTAACAAGAGTAATACAAGTTTGCATAGATTTGAGCAACTAGTATTGTAAATGATATTACTGTGTATATTTTAGGATTTACATTCATATATGATCATAGTATTGAATGTTATTTGGTACATTACTAAACCTTGATAATACATATTAGTTGTCTCATTTATCTCTGTTACATTATTTTTTCTAGGTTCATTATATTACAAATTTATTATATTTGATCCTGTGATTATATTCTTGTGAATTTCAGATTAAGTATAAGGATTCAAAAGCCATCATTATTAGATTAGGGATTGTGATTTAAATTTCCCCTAAATTATGTATCAATGTGTGAGAAAAGTGCAAGTGCATAGAGTGTAAGAGTGTGTAAAGTGTCTTGTAATAAAGTGTGTAAGTGTCTAATATGTGAGAGTGTGCAATGTGTCATGTAAGTATATCAAGAGTTATATGTGTAAGTGTCAAGTGTACATGTAAATTCAAGAGACATGAGAGGTTTCTCATATGTGAGGAATAGAAAATGATACATCTCCTAGATATATTATTGAAAGGTAATTTGTAAGGATATATTATAGACACAAAGCTCTATGTATTTTAATGAAGAAGAATCCAAGAAAATAAAAGCTTATATATAATTTGAACAATAATATTGTAAGTTTGTTTATTAAATTATTGTTATTTTCTTGAATGTTATGTTCATTGATATTAACCAAAAATATGGAATTCTCTAATATGAAGATATTAACAAAAAAATATTGAATTCTCTAATATTAAGATTGATTAAGATACTATGAAGTGGCCCTATAAAATAATCTAGTTAAAAAGCTAATAGTGGTATTAGATCCACATGTCCTCACTTTATGTGAGAAGAAATTATGGTGTGAATTTAGTTAATAGTGCACTGAGGATAAGATAGAAGAAAGGGTTGATTTCACCCTAAAGTTGTTAAAAAAAATTGGGTTGGCAATAACACCCAAGAATTGATAGAATAAATTATTAGAGATTAGTAAAGTCATAGTGATTAGGAAGACAAGTTGATTGCACCCAAAAATTACTAAAAATTGGACATGAGAAGAAGGTGAATATTATCCACCTGAGAGAGTTGGGTTGATTACACCCTAAAGTTGCTAAGTTGAAAGATTAAAAAAAAAATGATTAGTTGCAAAGAGATTGTAGTTGTACTCAAAATATTAACATCTAAAAATCATCAATGTTGAAGCCATTCACTGCTATGTTGAGAAGTTAGAATATAAAGAAGTTTATTATTGATGTGACAAAATTTTGAGACTAGGAAGTTCTAATACTACTGCTATGACAAACTAGATGTCCTAGCTTAGAAAGGCCAACATGAAAGATGAAGTTAAAGTACCTAAGCAAGGAAAAGTTGAAAGTTGAGAAGCTATATTGAGAGCCACTTAAAGAGTGTTGGTGGAAGCCACCAATGAAAGCAAGAAGCCATATTTATTTTCAATTCATAAGCTTGTGAGTAGCATCCAAGGCAAGTTGATATCTAAGAACTAATATTTTTGGAGTTGTACTCCAAATTAGTGAAGAATCCATCAAGAAAAGAGCTTGGCGAAGAAGCTTGAACACATAAGAATTCAATTCGAGAGTGGAGAAATGTACCAAAGTGACATATTCATTGAAGGAATATGAAACACCAACTAATAATAACCTAAGAAGACATCTAAGAAAATTTAGAGCGATAAGCATACAAACCAGGGAAGATAGAAGAAACACTTGTTTGTGAGACTGTTAGGATCCTCCATCCTAACATTATTAGTTAGTATTATTAATATTTTAATTATTATATTATTAACTCATAAAGTGAACCATCACATCTCTTCATAATGTGAACCATCACGTCTCTTCCTAACATGAACCATCATGTCTCTTCACCAACATAGCTTTAGGTTATATATATATAATGGCCAAATCATCCATGAAGAAGAATATATAATTGTTTATTGAATGCATTGGAGGGACCTTCCTACCAGTGAAACAATGATTCTTTATAAAAGTGATTATTTTAATTTAGATGCTATTTTAATTATTTCTTTATTAAAATTGTGCTAGAACCTTTAGGGTTCTACCATTTGGTATCAGAGCCATGTTGGACCCAACCATGTTTGACCCAGTTAGGTTGGGTATGCTCATAAAAATCAAGGAAATTAAAAGTGGTATCACAGACTTAAGAAGATGCAATGAAAAAAAAAAAAAAAAGCAAAAGCATAGAAATTTTTGATGGTATTTTGAGCGATGTCAAATATCTAATAAATACCAAAGTGGAAAACAAGGACAATGAGAAAGAAATATCCCAAACACCTGATCACAATGATAAAGGTAATACGATTGATATACCAGAAGTGATCGATGCATCAGGTAAGGATGAGGTAGACATTCCCGAAATGATCCATTATGGCCAAACTTACACTCTACAAGAACTACACTCAAATTTCCCCCCAATTGTGAGTTCTTGCCATATAACCAAACCTATTCGAAAACAACATAGAAAGGTGATTACACACTCATTCACTGTTGGCTCTCCTAGGGAACAACAAAAGGATATGGAAGCATTACCACCACTTTTGATGCATCCTTCTAAAGTGTTTGAGGAACCCCAAGGGTTGCCCTCCCATCATCATCATGATTATCCTAAGGAAGATTCTACTATTGTTCTTGGAAACCCCCCACTAACACTCTGACCTTCAAGATATCCTTACCTTCGAAAAAGTGACATTAAAATAGTACAAGAACTTGCAAAAAATATGCTTGGAAAACAAAAGACAAAGCTCCTCACTTTGATATTTGAGGACAAATCTCTTTTTAAGGAGGGTGGCATGTTAGGATCCTCCATCCTAACATTATTAGTTAGTATTATTAATCATTTAATTATTATATTATTAAATCATAAAGTGAACCATCACATCTCTTCATAACGTGAACCATCACATCTCTTCCTAACATGAACCATCACGTCTCTTCACCAACATAGCTTTAGGTTATATATATATATTAGGTTGGTCATTCACACAAATCATCCATGAATAAGAATATATAATTGTTTATTGAATGCATTGGAGGGACCTTCCTACCAGTGAAATAGTGATTCTTTATAAAAGTGATTCTTTTAATTTAGATGCTATTTTAATTATTTCTTTATTAAAATTGAGCTAGAACGTTGACGGTTCTACCAGAAACATTTGATTGAAGAAGTTAATTTTTAATACCGTAAAATGAATCTATGAACTTGCCTAACACATATAACATAGTTTGACAAGAGCATAGCGAAATATTAGGTAAGATTATTATTTGTATGAAATATTTTTTCAAATAATTGGGTGCCTAATTCAAATTAAAGTTATAAGGCATATTGCAATTTGATTTTTGAAAAAGTGGATTCATAAGGTTTAGCAGACTTATTGTAATTTTATTAATTGAAAAATGAATTATTGGTGGGAGATATAAGGAAAATTGAAATATAAATTTGAATTTTATTAAATCATTGATGAATGCAAAATTGATTAATTAATTTTTGTAATTTTAAAAATAATGAATTAAATTGGAGTGATAATAAATAAATTAATGATTACTTGATTAAAGATTGAAATTAATTATTTGAAAATTTAAAATTTGAATTTGAAGATTCATTGATGTTTAAAATTTGAAATTAATAGTTTAAGAACCATAAGAAGATCATTGGTTGATTAAAGAAATAATTAATTTTTTGAATTAGAATGTTGGACAAGTAAGAATTTCTACATCAAAGGATTTCATTATGGAAGAAATTATTAAAAAATCATTTTCAACAGATAGTGAAGAAATGCCAAAAAAAGTGAAATATATACTAGACAACTTGAATAAAAAATTATCTTCAATTCTCAAAAATGCAATAGATGAAAAATTTACAACATTAATCAATTATATTCATAAAATATTATTTGAAGCATGGTGAAATTTTCAAAATGCTATTATATATTGTTAGAATAAGTGAATATTCTCTTAAGTTCTACTAGGATAGATACACTTGATTTTCCACTCCTCCATGTGTTAGGTGAACTCTCAGTGGTGTCTTCATCAAACTTGATGAGTTGTTGTAATCCAACGACTCTCAATGATAAACTTTGCTATTTATTCAAAGTTGATCCCTGGAATAAATAAATCAGTTCTATTTTGTTTCTTCAAATATTGTAATGCTTTGTAGTTCTACTCTTGGGAATTCTAACATGGTATCAGAGCAGGGTAGATTCTGCTAGCATTCTCTCTTGAAGGAGGTTTCTCGAACTGGTTCTTAATCTCTTATTCTTTGATTTTTTAAAGAAAGAGGTTTTTTTTTCATATTGTAGTATGCTCATATATGCAATTGTTTTAAAAGATATTTGCTTATGGTAATACCTGCTAGTTTATATAATTTTGTTTTACCATTTATGTAAATCTTTAAAAATTTCTTTATTCACTACTTTGTGTATGCATATTGATTTTTTTTTTGCCTCTATAAAAATACTCCTTCTTAACAAACGTAGCTTGCTTTAAAACAATTAAAGCAACGTTGCGTCCTGTTCTAGGTGTTTTTTAATGTATATTATTTCTTCCCCTATCGAACGCAGCCATCACTGTGTTTCACTCAAGAAGGAAACTAATATAAATCAAACATTTTTTTTAGAGGCCCCCTGTTTTTATTTGTCCTCCTACTTCGCCTACGTTTAATTTTTTTTTCCCTTAAATTCCAGCTTGTTCGACTTTCAATAGCCTTCATTGGGCATTTCATAACGTAGAAGGATAAGCGCTCGATGTCCTTTTTTCCCTCGCTACGTATCTTCTAACATGGAGGAAAGGGAAAAACCGTAGGCCTTTACTTTTGGTGGGCATTTAAATTTTTTTGATCTTACAATCTCAAATCGTTTTGTCTTCGTAAATTTTAATTAATGTAAGGATCGCTCTCCGCGTCACCAATTAATGACTCTTGGTCTACCTACCTAGACCAATGTTCATAATTTTTTTTTTCGAACGTGCCCTTTGGCCGACATTTTTCTGTGGTGCGCCTTGAGACTGCGTCTCTCAATGGGCATTTCCCTCATTAATTTTTTATATTCTTCGAAGATCTTGAGATTTTAGGAAGCGTTCTACTCAAAGTTCATCATATTTTTTTGTCCTTTGACGCTCAAGAGGATCTTATTTCCTCTTGTTATATAAACATCTTTCTAAGCTTAAAATCATAACTCTTTTGTATTCCTAAGATTTTCTTCGGTAAAGCTTAGATTGATATTTCTTTGGGCCCATTTTATATTGTTCCCTGTAAATCTCTACAAGTGTTTTTTCTTCAGGTTAGTGTGTGGTGAGGTAATCTGTTCTACAAGTTAAATATTCAGAAACACTCAGGTCATCACATCCTCTCTTTGACACCTTGCTCTCAGCATCTCTGATTCATCTTTTAAAGTTGTTCTGTGGCACATTTGCTAAGGGATACTCTCTGATTTGGTGCCACTCCTCTCAACGCCTCTTCAACGCGTCATATGGTAAGGTGTTATATGATTTTTTAAAATAATTTTTTTCTTATCCAGTGCAGATATAGAAGGAGTCTCATTTTTCCTAGACGTCGCCATTGGTGCGGCGAATGTAGATGCCACCCTTCCTTATATCAAGTGCATATATAGAAGGAGTCTCATTTTTTCTAGACGCCACCATTGGAGCAGCAAACGTAGATGCCACCCTTACTCACTACCTTTTTAAGATGTTTTTTCCATTGCATCCTCTGTCTGATGTCAACCCCTTTAATTTAAGCTATAATATCTTTTTTATATATATATTGTAGCAAGAAAAAAAAACATTTCATTCCCTTTCCTTTCTGGCTTTTTCTTCGCCCAAAAATCAAAGGAGAATTGTAAAAATTTTAATAAAAAAATTTATGTGGGGGGTTTATAGGTGCCTTTTGCACCTATACTAAGTTTGGGGGGGTGTCATTGCGTCATTTTTTTCCTTCTTTTCCCATATTTACTTTTGTTCTTAAGTTGGTAATATTAATTTTGTTTATATATCTTGGTTAATATTAAAAAGGTGTTGATTAAATCTTAAATCCTTAATTAAAGAAATTACTAAAATATTTTTTACTATTTTTTTATTTCATTAAGCAAAATTTTATATTAACAACTTAAATTCTCTATTTTACAAATGTCTTTAATATTTTATAGAGATATTTTAGTGAATGAAAAATCTTTCCTTTCAAAACAGTCTCTATATTCACCTATGTTCCAATTATCATATTTAATCAAATATCCGTGTTTTTGTTTATTTTCTTGCTTATTTCTCTACTCTAAGGTATTTGAGAAGAAAATATATATAGGCCTCGCATATTTGTTCTCTTAACCATAATCAATATCAAATTTACTCAAAATACTTATAGTTTACCTCTTGTTAGGGTGGGTATTTATTGAGTTATTTGGTGTTTCCTAAAAGCTTTGGCATATTTATCTCATTAACCTCATTAAATATCAAATAACCTCGAAATTACTTATAGTTTCCCTCTCATTAGGGTGGGTATTTTTGAGCAATTTGGTATTTTTTATAGGCTTCTATTGACTAATATCCATTGCAGTCTCTAAATTAAAGTTAAAGGGGGGACCTTTGGGTTAACTTCAAAATGAATTCAATGAATACAATTGATCCTCTCACTCCTCACAACTTCCATACATGGAAACCCAAAATTTTAAATCTCATTTCTCGAAAGGGCTCACACACCTATTAGAAGAAAAACAACCTGAATTCGAAAAAGAATATGAAATATTTGTTCACAAAGGGAAAATGCATGAAACAATGGGTATTATAAGCTCTAATATGCATGAAAGTTTATGGTTTCACATTGCAGATTTTAAAACTCCTTATGAAAGTTGGGAGAAACTAAAGACCTTATTTGGGAAAGTAGATCAAATAAGATCAATGCAACAAGAAGCAGAATTAACAACTCTATCTCCTGAGGACTTCAACAATATTGTTGACTTCCTCACCAAATTAAAAGAGGTCCTCACTCAATACAAAGGCAATGGGAAGACTAATATTGAAGAAGAATACATTTATCTAATCCTTTCTAAACTAAATGGTGTATTTCAAATCTTTGCTACCACATTTCTATCTACTAAAGATGCTCTTAGTGCAACCTTTAAAATGCCCTCTTTAGAAGAGTTTTGTGATAGACTAACTAGGGAAGAAACAAAACTTGCAAGATATGAAATCTCTTCTTCTTCCTCTTCCTCAAAAGCCTTAGTAGCCTCCACCTCTTCTAAAGAAAAATTCAAAAATAAGGAAAAGAATCCCATAACTTGTACTCACTACAAAAAGAATGGTCACTCTGTAAATAAATGCTGGAAAATATTACAACAACTAGAGGCAGCTATGAAGGATAAAAATATAGATAATAAAAATAAAATAGGAAAAGCCCTTAATGTTCAAGGGAAAACCTCCAATTCTTCTTCTAATCATTGGGTCCTAGATTTCGGAGCAACTCATCACATGACTGCTTCAAATGAGTCATTCTCTTCTATCTCCTCAATTTCAACCTGTAGCATAGAAGTTGGTGACTCTTCCTTCATCCCAGTCAAAGGAAAGGGTGATATAACCATTGATGGTGGCTCTATCAATAATGTTCTCTATGTTCCAAAAATTGCCACAAATCTCCTCTCCGTCTATCAGATTTCTACTTATGGAAAGGGGAAAATTGTTCTCTTCTCTCCAATAGGAGTTGAGATAAGAGACTTTCAAGATCCCCATTCTCTCATAGGTAAAGGAGATATTGATCACAACACTCACCTATTTCACTTCAAAGGATTCAAAAATCTAGAAGGTTTGTGGCTCATGGAGATCTTGAAAGTAAAATTTGGCATGAAAGGTTTGGTCATCTCAGTTACAACTACCTAAAGGAATTGAGCACCCATGAAATGGTAATAGGTTTACCTCAAGTCTCTTCTATTGATGGAGTTTGTCCTGGATGTGCTCTTGGAAAGCAACATCAAGATCCTTTCCACCCAAGTAGTTCTCTAAAAACTTCATCCCCTCTAGAATTAATCCATAGTGACTTGATGTCTTTTCCAAAACCTTCTTTCAAAGGAGCAAAATATGCTCTAAAATTTATTGATGACTTTTCTAGAAGAACTTGGGTCTACTTCCTAAAATATAAAAGTGATGTTCTATCCCACTTCAAATTCTTCAAAGCCTTAGTTGAAAATCAGGCCTCTTGCAATATCAAGCAAATTCGCACAGATAATGGGGGGAATACTACAGTAATGAGTTCTCCATATTTCTATCAAATCATGGCATCATTCATCAACATTATGTCTCCCATAATCCTCAGCAAAATGGCATTGCAGAAAGAAAAAACCGAACATTAAAGGAAATGGCAAATTGTATGCTCCATTCAAGAGATCTTCCAAAAGTTTTTTGGGAAGAAGCTATTAACTGTGCCAATTATATTCAAAACCACACACCTCATAAAGCTCTTTATCATTTAACTCCTGAAGAAGCATGGACTGGTTCAAAACCAGATGTTTCCTTCTTCAAAATTTTTGGGTGTACTACTTGGGCGCACATCCCAAAGAAGAAAAGGAAGGCTCTAGATAAGAAAAGCAGAAATCTCATCTTTGTTGGTTATTGTGAGGAAATGAAAGCATACAGGCTCCTTGATCCCTCAACTCATGAGGTATTTTTTCATAGGAATGTCCAATTTGATGAAACATTCCCTCAGAAATATCCTCAACTCTCCTCTTCCTCCATTGAGCCTTCTCCTATAATAGAACCTCAATATTATGAAGAAACAACTCTAGAGGTTAACTTAGAGATTGATAATCAGGATGAGGAACCTGTAACTCCAACTCAATGTCTTTCCACTCCTTTACTCCTTCCACTATGCCAAAATGGGCCCGCACCATTGTTAAAGAAGCTACTCCTTACATACAAAATCTTCCATCATCCAGATCAACCAACTCCATAGGCACTTGGTCTTGTTTGTCAGTCTATTTCCTCTGATCCTCGGTCCTTCAAAGAAGCAACTGGTATTAAAGAATGGGATGATGCCATGGAAAATGAATTCTCTTCCTTAATCAAAAACAAAACTTGGGATTTAGTTCCCTTGCCTAAAGGAAGGAAATTAGTTCGTTGTAAATGGATTTACAGAACAAAGTATGGTCCTAATGGAGAAATTGAAAAACACAAAGCTCGCCTAGTAGCCAAAGGTTTCTCTCAAATTGAAGGAATTGATTATGTCGAAACCTTTGCTCCAGTTGCTAAAATGGATTCTGTAAGACTGGTTCTTGCTCTGGACTCCTTCCCAAAAGTGGTTTATCTTTCAAATGGATGTAAAAAGTGCTTTCTTACATGGGGATTTAAAGGAAGAGATATACATGGAATAAACTTTTGGTTTCACTCAAGACTCCTCTCTTTTTTGTAGGCTAAACAAGTCTCTCTATGGCCTCAAACAAGCTCCTAGAGCTTGGTATGAAAATATGGACTCCTTCCTTCTTTTCGTAGGTTTTTCTCATTGTGAGTATGATAACATAGTCTACATTTGGAGAGATGAAGGAAAAATCACCATTCTTGTTTTATATGTTGATGATCTTCTAATCACTAGTAGTACCTTCAATCACATTCAGACTATAAAAGACTCCCTCTCTGAAAAATTTGATATGGCTGATCTAGGTTTAGCTCATTACTTCCTTGGGATCCAAATAAATCAAACAAATGTAGGTATTTCATTGTGTCAACAAAAATACACTCTAGATCTTCTTCAGAGGTTTAAAATGTCAGATTGTAAACCTTCTCCTACACCTTTTCAATATGGCATAAATATAAGTACTTCCTGCTCATCCCCTCTATGTGATGCAACTCTATACCATCAGCTTGTAGGGAGTCTATTATACCTTACTCATACTCATCCAGATATCTCATATGTTTTTGGCCTCATATCTAGATTCTCCCATCAACCTCACTTTAGTCATTGGCAAGCAACAAAAATAATCCTCCGCTACTTGCAAGGAACTACTCAATTTGGGCTCTTATATAAGGGAAAATCCATGGATATCATTGGCTACATAGATTCAGATTGGGCAGGTTCAGTAGAAGACATATGTTCAACTTCTGGCTATGTCTTTTGTCTTGGTTCTTCACCAATATCCTGGTTATGCAAAAAATAACAAGCAATAGCCTTATCATCTACAGAGGCAGAATACAGGGCAATAGTTTTAGCAAGTCAGGAAGCTCTTTGGCTTTGTCAAATTCTAAGGGAATTTGGTTTGTCCCATGACAAACCTATAACTCTTTGGTGTGACAATCAGAGCACAATTCACATTGCACGAAATCCAGTTGAGCATCAGCGCACCAAGCACATTGAGATACATATGCACTTCATTCGACAACACATTCAGAACGGGGACATATACTTGGACTATATTCCAACTGAGGAGCAAATTGCAGATATCTTCACCAAGTCATTTCCTTCTCCGCATTACATACAGTTGTGAGAGAAACTTGGAGTAATACAACTGCATTGACACAGAGGTCTTCCACCTCTCCTTTTACTATTGTATTCTTTGGAGGATGGTTTTTTCCCTTGTGGTTTTTTTCATCATCTCTCCAAAAGTATATATTGTTCATGAGTACCTAATCAGGCCAAGTTGCCGGGACTCATTATTTTTTGTGTTGAGAGGACAATCTTCGCCATCCGAAGACATACCTCTATCTTGGATATTTTTCTTGTAACAGATGGTTTTTCCCCAAGGGGTTTTTTCACCATCTATATATTGTAAATGAGTACCTCATCAGGCCATGTTGCCGGGACTCATCCTTTTATTGTTTTAAGAGGACAATATTCACCATCCGAAGACAAGCCTCTTCCTTATTTATTTTTTGATTGATGGCTTTTCCCATTGGGTTTTTACCATCTCTTCAGAAAATAAATCATTGTACATGAGTACCTCATCAGGCCTTGTTTTCGGGACTCATTTGTACAAACCACCCCTAGTATCACTTAAGGGGGGGTGTTAGAATAAGTGAATATTCTCTTAAGTTCTACTAGGATAGACACACTTGAGTTTCCACTCCTCCATGTGTCAGGTGAACTCTCAGTGGTGTCTTCATCAGACTTGATGAGTTGTTGTAATCCAACGACTCTCAATGATCAACTTTGCTATTTATACAAAGTTGATCCTTGGAATAAATCAATCAGTTCTATTTTGTTTCTTCAAATCTTGTAATGCTTTGTAGTTCTACTCTTGGGAATTCTAACAAATATCTATTGAATTAGGTGTAGTGATGTACATGGCATTACTCAATTTTGCGATTTATCAAGAAAAAACAAGAAGGAAAAATTGAAATGGAAGATGCCAACTATTATACATTTGATTTGAATACAAATGAAGAATGTCCAAAAGATGAACAAAATAATATGTTGATGAATTCAACATATGTTGACTTCAATGTGGAATCTTTAAATTCCAATATTCATAGAATGTATTATTGTGATGACTTGCTAATTCATTATCCAAAAGTCACACCAACAACCATACCACAAATGAATATGAATACAAGAAGATCAAAGAATAAAATAAAAGCAAATAACCAAAGAAATAAGAACAAAATACATAAGGCAAAAGCGAAATTCAAATATTAAATACTATAAGTCTTCAAACCAAATAATGTAATACAAAATAGTGTTGGAGATATTAAATTATTTGGTATATGTTAAGGTACCCCCATGGTATATTTGTACATATTGTAAATATTAGATTAGGGTGTGAATTATTAGATTAGGGAGTGTGATTTATATTTTCCCTAAAGTATGTGTCAATGTGTGAGAAGAGTCCAAGTGTCATGTAATAAAGTGTGCAAGTGTGTAGAGTGTAAGAGTGTGTAAAGTATCATGTAATAAAGTGTGTAATAAGTGAGAGTGTGCAATGTGTCATGTAAGTCAAGAGTCATATGTGTAGGTGTCAAGTATACAAATGAAGAGTCACATGTATGTGGCAAGATGTAAAGTCAAGCAACATGAGAGGTTTATCATATGTGAGGAATAGGAAAGGATGCATCTCCTGGATATGTGAGGAGAGAAATAGTAAAAGTATTGAAAGGTCATTTTTAAGGCTATATTATGGAGATAAATCTCCATGTTTTGTAATGAATAATAATCCAAGAAAATAAAATCTTGTATACAATTTGAACAATAATATTGTAAGTTTTACTCTGCTAGAGTTTGATGAAGAAAAACTGCTCTCTGCGGGGATGGTAGCAACTTCTGGAGGAGGTCTAAAAAATTGGAGGAATGTCGTGTGGCATCGGGTTCAACACAGAGAGTGCATGCTTGTGATATTTTTTCATCTGAAAATGAATGGAAGGAATAAGATTTTCCAGTGCATGTCGAGAACCGCTTGTTAAAGAACAATGGATGTTTAGAACGATGTGAAGCTAGGCCAGTTCTAGTGGTTCAACCAGACTCGATGGAAAAATATGTGGAGTATCTAACCAAACATGCCCTTATTGGCAAATTTTTGGGCATCCAAATTTCTCTTCCATTTGTGGAGGCTTGGGTCAAGAAGACTTGGAATCTTGAAGGCGATGTGGAGGTGATGCTGAGTGCGAACATCTATTTTATGGTGGTTTTATCTTGTATTGTAGATCGTAAAAAAACATTTGAAAGGGGTCCTTATTTCTATAACTAGTTGGGACTCTTTCTTAAACCTTGGCATGTGGGTTTCAACCCATCAGAGGAGCGGCCCTCGCAGGTTCCAGTATGGGTGCGGCTTCAATGGCTCCCATTGGAATTCTGGAGAACTAATATCTTGCATAAGATTGCCCTTCTGCTTGGGAAGCCGGTTGGAACATCACAATAGAAAATGGATAAAAAGGTAATCTCTGTTGCTCGTATTTGCGTTGAAATTGACTTAAATAATCCTATTCTAAATTCTATTGAAATACAATTTGGATCAACTACATGGGTTCAAAAACTTGACTATGAAGCTCTTCCATTTTGTTGTCGGATTTACCGTGAATATGACCACCTGCAAAGAAAATGCCCTAAGTTTGTCTCGCCTGTGGCTTCAAATCCTGGGTCCTCTTGGTCTGGACAAAGTTTGGATAAAGGAAAAACCTCGATAAATGAATGGGAACAAGATAAGGAAGGTTTTATTCTGGTAAAACCCGAAATAGAGGACGAAGGGCAAACAAAGACCTTAAGGATAGCCAGCCAGATTCTCTACTCAACCATTTTAAAATATTAGATGATCTTGATCAGTGCATGGAGATACCTGAAACGTCGCTACCTAATGTAAATATAACAAGGCCGAATCATATGTCTCTTCTTGAGGGGGAACTTAAGGAATCAGATCTAGGGGGTTTAAATGAGGAACAAAGGGCTTTAGATTTGAGTATAGGGGACATGGTTGGGTGTAGCCCTATAAGAATATGAAGGTGGGTCAGAAGAAGGACCAGGATAAAATTAAGTTAATGGGGGAGAATTTGGTGGAGTCAGGCTTGGTGAGAACATTGGACTCCCATTTTTATAACCCCCAAAAATTATTATCTTCTCATGAAATGTAAGGGGGTTGAATAGCATCCCCAGATAAAAATTTGTTCATGATTTGGTTCGTGTGCATTCTTCGGATGTGGTGTTTATTCAGGAGTCTAAATTGGCTATTGATAGTATGTTCAATATTGTTCCCAAGTTGTGGAGAAGGGGGCAATGCCAGTGTATTTTTGCATGTGGATATGCTGGTGGTGTCGCTTGTTTATGGGATCCGATTAAGATATCCCCTCTTACTTGGATTTCTAGCAGATGGTCTATTTCAATGGTCGGGCATGATAATGAATCTAGTGAAATCATCCTACTTACAAATGTGTATGCTCATGTTGATTACAATGGTAAAGTGAATTTGTGGAAGCACATTTGCTTTGTGAGAAGTTTGGTTCCCTTGTACCCATGGATTTTGGTTGGAGACTTCAACTCTATCACTTGTCTAGAGGAGAAACATGGTGGGGTGGACCATCTCGAGCCTTTTTCTTCTGTCTTCAATGTCCAGGCCCTAAACTTGGTTGACATCAATCCAAATAATGTGATCTTTACTTGGCACAATAGAAGGTGTGGGGAAGCTTCCATATCAGAGAGACTAGATAGGTTTTTGATATCCATTTATTTGATGGGTAATAATAGAGGTGCTAGTTCTATGATTTTGGAGGGTAGGGGATCTGATCATTGGCCTATCAAACTCTCTGCTTTGGAGTTAGGGCTAAAAAATAATTCCTCCTTTAATTTTCAACTTATGTGGCTTCGTGATCCTAAGCTTCATGATTTCATGTGAGGCTGGTGGACCATTGGTAAACCTCCTCATGGCACCGCTATGTATTCCTTTATGAAGTGAGTACAATTTGTAAAACATAAATTGAAGAGATGGAATAGACTAAATTTTGGGAACCTTTCCTTGGCTAAGCTGACATCTCTTAGGAGGATGGAAGAAGCTTCAAGGAATATTAGAGATCAGGGATTCACGAAGGAGCTTCTTATTGAGGAATCTCAGGCTACGAAAGACCTTGTTGAATGGGAACTGAGGGAAGAATTTTTTGGAAACAAAAAGCTCGAGTGGATTGGCTTTAGGAAGGGGATAGGAACACAACCTTCTTTTATAACTTAGTTAAGGCTCACCGTAATGGTAACCTGATTACCTCTCTTGTGAATTCTCAGGGTGCCCTGCTCTCTTCTTTCAGGGATATTTCAGAAGAGACTAAGAGGTATTTTTCCTCTCTCTTCAAGGACTCCCTATCATATGATGAGAATGAAAAGCTTATTCTAAACTGTATTCCAACAATTGTTTCTAGAGAGATGAATGAGCACTTGATGGGTCCAATTTCCCTTGAGGAGTTGGAAAATGTTGTATTCAAGATGAAAAAAGAAAAATCCCCAGGCCCAGATGGATTCCTGATTGAGTTTTATCAATAGTTTTAGGATTTAATAAAATTTGATCTTTTGGAGGTGGTCCATGAGTCCCAAAAGAACAAACATATGCTAAGGGCCCTAAATGCTACCTTTGTGGTGCTTATACCCAAAAAATAGAGAGAAAATTCCTTGGATATGTTTAGGCCTATTGCACTCTACAATGTTGTGTATAAGGTCACAAAAATTATTGCTAAGAGGCTAAAGATATGGTTGAGAAAAATCATCTCTGAGGAGCAAGGAGGGTTTGTTTCTGGCTGAAAAATCTTGGATGGGGTTGTTATTGCTATAGAAGCTATTCAATCGATGGAAAATTCTAAGGAGAAAACTATGTTCATTAAGTTGGACATGCCCAAAGCCTATGATCGAGTCAGATGGTCCTTTCTTCAGAAAGTTCTTTATGCTTTTGGATTTAAGGAGGAATGGATTAGATGGGTGATGAGTTGTGTTTCTTCTTCCTCATTCTCTGTTCTTGTTAATAATGAGCCATCAGAGTTGTTTGAGGCCTCAAGGGGATTGAGGTAAGGAGATCCTTTATCTCATTATTTGTTTATCATTATGGCAGAAGGGTTGGGAAGATTGCTCAAGTCTTAAGTCATGCAGGGTCTCATTCAGGGGTGGAAGTGGGATAGTAGTTTGCCACCTCTTTCCAACCTTCAATTTGTTGATGATACTACTTTGTATGGAGTTGCCACTATCAGGGAAGCTGGCAATATTAGACAATCTCTTGACATATATTGATGAGCATCAGAAATACTCATATTTTGTATATCATTTTTTGATTATTATGCGTCTATATAATAAGGATTACATATATTTATGAATGATTATGTAATTATTTTATGAAATTATGCGTGTTACCTGATTTGTGTGTTTTCAGTGTATTTTGTGGAATTGCAGTTGGTATAGTTATATTTGGATCAGTCGAGGTCTTTTTGATGGACCTGGCACTTTGTTTCTTTGGAGATCAATGCAGAGAACATATGCACCTTCCTCTTCCAGGAAGGCACCAAGAGAAAGTAGGTGCCTTCCTCTTCTAGGAAGGTGCCAAGAGAACGTAGGCGCCTTCCTCTTCTAGGAAGGTGCCAAGAGTAAGTAGGTGCCTTCCTCTTCCAGGAAGGTGCCAAGGAAAGACAAGTGCCTTCCTCCTCCAGGAAGGTTCCAAAGGGAATGAAGTGCCTTCATCTCATAAGGAATGCACCGACGAGAAGGCGAGCGCCTTCCTCCCATAAGGAAGGCGCCACTAGAAGGCAAGTGCGTTCCTCTCACAGGAAGGCACCAATAGAAAGCAAGTGCCTTCCTCTCATAGGAAGGCGCCAACAGAAGGTAAGCAACTTCCTCTTCTAGGAAGACACCAATGGCAGTAAGACACCTTTCGTATAGGGAAGGCACCCGATATACTTAGGATTCTTCCTCATAGGGAAGGTACCTCTGTTCTTCACCCGTTGACCAGATTTGCACGACGTGGACAACAATAGCTGGTGCAGTTTCAACTCTACGTCATAAAGAGCCAAATTGGAGATCGCACCAACATATGAAAGCATCTTACCAATGCCAGGCGAAGCACAAACAAATCAGTGAACATGCCACTATTAGAACCAAATGCCATTTTTAAGCAGACATCAATTGCATTCATCAGATTGTCTTAATTCAGTTTGGGATGAATCGACTGTTGTAATTTCTTTGTAACATAAGTTCTACGGGTGTGTTATATAAACACACGTAGACCGCTCTGAGATATATAGATTGATATAGATTTATATAGAGTTATAGAGACAGATAGAAGAGATAGATATTGTAACACTTTGATAAATATATTACAGTTCTAAGAGTTCTAAGCGCGTGTTCAGTTGGGAGGAATCTGTTGGAGCCTGGGCCCACTCCAAGCCAATATTTCTTCCCCACTTTTCTTATGTTTTCTAGATTATTTTATTGCTTTTATAGGATCATTTACCGCATTGCTATTTCCAATATTTGCAGTAGATTCATTTTTAGGAATGTGTGAATGTTTTATTTTTGTAGATTTAATTATTTTCTTCTTACGTAAATTATTGAGGAGTGCATGAGTGATTGACAACCATTTTGAAAACACCTCCCCAATAGTAGAATTAGCAGGACTCATCTCAAGTGGTATTGTAAGCAATATCGTTCCAGACCCTTCGCAAGTTTACGAAGCTCCTTGGGTTGATAAATTAAATGCACGGGCATGTGAAAAAATTAGGAAAAGAGTTAACCTTGTTGGCCTGCAACATTTTTGTGCTGTTGCCAGGGAAGCATCTCAACTAGACTATTTACAATACCCTGAAACCTTCCATATGACCTTGTATGAGTTCTTCGAGAAGAAGAGGACCGGACGATCAGTTTATAAGAACCAATCCATCAGAACTTGAGTCATCCGAGCATTTTGAATTTGAATTAGACTCGCCCGACCCACCAAAAATCCATTAGAGTGAGGAACCGCACTTTGTGCAAAGTGCCTCCTCATCCCATCAATGTGGGGAAGAACGAATCATCATAAATCCCCTGTTTAATAGGACTCCCTTAGAGGAAGCCCTATTGTGGAAAGTTGTAGAAGATCGGACGATCTCACTAGACAACCTTAGAGCTTTGACTCAAAAAGTCTTAAACGATCGTAAGGCCATAAGCACTGCATTAGAAACCACATTTCTTGAAAAAATGGCTGATAAAGATGAAGTCTCATCTGGATTTAGTTTCCCGATAGAGGAAGGAGTAGGAGATGCCAAAATGAAAAACATATCCCCTACTCACCTTTCGACCTTCAAAGGATACCCAACTGAGGACCCTGACCTATTTTTATTTAAGTTTGATGTCTTATGCAGGTCTGTGGACTACAAATCCAATACGCAGAAGCTGAAACTCTTTTCTTCTACATTGGACGATGCAACTTTGCGGTGGTTCATCAGTCTGGGAGACAAACATATTGCCATGTGGGACCAGATGAAGAGGATCTTTTTAGAGTAATACCAAGATTATGGGAGAGCAAGAGACTCCAGGAAGGATGTCCTGAGCATGACACAAAAATAATATGAGTCTCTCGAGGAGTACTGGGAGAGATTCAACTTTAATCTTTAACGATCTCCTCACGCGAGACTATCTGATAAGTCCCTCAAAAGCATCTTTTTGAGAGGACTTACAAATGAATCATTGGAGGCTCTTAACATGATCTTTGAAGGTGATGTCTACCAGCATGCTATGGAAGACATCTAAAAACTATGTCGAAACTACTCAATAAGGCGAGGCAAGGCCACCTCCAGAATCATGAAAGCGACTGCTTCAATCACAAAGATAGAAATAGGTAACATGCTGGAGGATTTAAAGAGCGAAATGCTCTCATATCTAGCATTGCAGATGGATACGCTGCTGTTAGAGAAAAAGAAGTAATAAAATGAGGCAGCATTGGCTTATTTTTGTCCAAAATGCAGAGGCATGCAAAGAATGCATGCCCGAAGAACAAAGTCAGAGTATGCGTAGTTTGTAGGCTGAATCATAAAAATTGATTGTACCCACAACTGCCCAGTAATCAGGAGGAGGATGAAAGCACGGATGCCTATTTCATAGGCAATCGAAAGAGTTGGCCACAGCCCCCTACGGGGAATATGCCAATCGAAATGCCGCCATATGGGGGAGGGCCATACATGCACCAAGGACCGCCTCAAAAACCTAACATGGGGTGGTGGGGGCCATCACCCTGGTCTAACGCACCCCCACTAATATTCTTGAACCAGCAGCCATGGATGCCATATCCATATCCTAGGCAGCAGTGGAGAGGCCACATTGCGTGGAATCAGGCTCCACATAATGTAGCACCTGCTCACCCCCAATAAAATTTATCGGTATTTCCAACAGTGAGACCTGTGTAGCTACCCGCACAATCGACGACAAATCCAAATAATAGGGTGAACCAGCTAGCATACAACATGGAGGATGAGATGTATCCTATGTACAATATTCAACTTAGGTAAGGTAGGCAACTAGGAGTAGGAACACCTCCACTGGTAGAAAGGGAGGAAGAGGTAGAGGAAACACCTTTGGTAGAGGAGGAAGAAACACTTGAGAGAGCGAAGGCTCCATTTCCCAATCGGTTGCAAGAACAGAGAAAAGTAACACAACCAAAATTCGACATCTTGTCAAGCTTTAAGAACCTCACAATGACAATTCCATTATTCCAAGCAATCCAAGATGTTCCAATATATACCAAGGCAATCAGAGAGATGTGTCTAAGGAAGCTGGCATGAAGAGCAACCCAGACTATCAACGTCGTGGGTAAACTGGTAGATTTGATGATGGGTAGAATATGCCATCCGAAGTAGGCAGACCCAGGCAACCCGATGCTAATTGTAAAAATTGAGGGACATTCCCTGTCCAATACGTTGGTCGATCTCGGAGCAGCCATCAACGTAATGCCTCAGGAGACCATGTAGAGGCTACAACTCATGAACCTAAAACCCACCATGACAGTGCTACAACTGGCTGATCGATCGACCGTAGCATCGAAAAGAATGTTGAAATACATGATAGTAACAGTTAGCGCATGGGAATACCCAATAGAAATTTTAGTATTGCAATCCAAAACTAGGCTAGGTGGTTACCCGCTCATCTTGGGGAGGCCATGGCTAGCAAAAGTTGATGCTTACATCAGCTATTGGGATGGGCTGATGACCATATTCGATGGGCAAAACGTTAAAAGGTTGACCATTTCGCCCCTGGCATAGTCTGTCAACTCAATAGAACCCATGTTCATCGAGCATGGAAATCTAGAGCTGTCCATGATCCAACCGGTGATGACATTGGAGGAGTTGATAGAAGAAGACGAAGATGATGCTATTGTGGAGTTTCTCCATGAAGAGTCCTCCATATCTACACTTGTATCTTCGTTGACTGGCGCCCAAGATCACCACGTTCGACAGATACACGTTGGGCCGGGAAGAACGTTAAATGTCAGCAGTAGGTTGATGCCCACACAACTAACGAAATTAGAAGATCTCTTGGTAAGGCACCAACAAGAATTTGCATGGGATTACTCATATATGCATGGCATTAGCCCAGAGATCTGTACCCATCAGATTTATCTATATGATTAGGCAACTCCAAGCCAGCAGTCGTAGAGAAGAATGAACCCGACAATGAAAGACATTGTCAAGGGAGAACTGCACAAACTCTTGGCTTTCGGATTCATATATCTGATTTATGATAGTGAATGGGTATCATCATTAGTGGTGGTCCCTAAAAATAATGAGAAGTGGTGAATCTATGTGGACTACAGAGCATTGAACAAAGCAACCAAGAAAGACCACTTCCTGCTCCCGTTCATTGATTAGGTCTTGCACACACTCTTGAGGAGGAAGTACTTCTCCTTTCTGGATGGATTCAGTGGATACAACCAAATCCAGATAGGAGAAGAAGATCAAGATAAGACAACGTTCACCTGCTCATGGGGAACGTTTGCCTATAGGGTATTACCTTTCGAACCGTGCAATGCACCTGCCACCTTTTAAAGGGCGGTGCTTAGCATATTCTCAGACATGATGGGATACAGGGTTGAGGTATACATGGATGACTTCACCGTCTATGGAGAAACCTTTGAGGAGACAATGACGAACTTGGAAAGAGTGCTTTACAGAAGCAAGAAAAATAATTTGTCCCTAAGTAATGAAAAATTTTGTCTGATGATGCAAGAAGGCATCGTACTAGGGCATCACCTCTCTACAAAAGGAATAAAGGTTGATAAAAGGAATATTGAGGTCATCAGGGACCTACCAAGCCCTAGAACATAGAAAGAGATGAGGATTTTCCTTGGATCAGCCGGGTACTATCGGTGATTTATCATCGAATTTAGAAAAATTTCCAAACCACTACACACTCTATTATCTAAGGATGTGGAGTTCAATTGGATGGAAGACTGCAAAGAAGCGTTCCAATTGCTTAAGGAGAAACTGATGTCTACACCAGTTTTAAGAGGACCAAATTGGGCTATACCATTCCATATCTATTGTTATGAATCCAACAGTGTGATTGGAGTAGTCCTCGGATGAAAAGATGACAAAGAATTTTATGCCATTTATTATGTCAGTAAAAACTTGGCAGGAGCAAAGCTCAACTACACGGTGACAGAGAAGGAGTTCCTCGTAGTTTTCCATGCTATAAACAAATTTTGCCACTATATCACCGGATATAAGGTATTTGTCCATATAGACCATGCGGCTATCAGATACCTAATGAGCAAGCCAGCCATTGGCAAAAGAATTATCAGATGGCTATTGCTACTGTAGGAATTCAACATCACCATAGTCGACAAACCAGGCAAGGATAACGTCGTGGCAGATTTTCTATCCAGATTGATACCATCAGACCATCAAGCAGTGGAAGACCAATTTTTGGACGAACATTTATTCACTATTAGTGAGCAAACCCCATGGTATGCAGATATAGCCAATTACTTAGACACTGGAAGGACCTCACCTGCTCTCTTTCCAAGAAAAGAAGGCAGTCATAGAGAAAAGTACATCGTTCCTATGGATGGATGAACTCCTATTTAAAATAGGACGTGACTAAATTATAAGAAGATGCATAGCAGAACAAGAGTTCTCAGAAGTACTCAAAGCATGTCACGACGAACCATGCGGAGGACACTTTGCAGGGAAACAAATTGCCTACAAAATCCTACAAGCTACATACTTTTGGCCCACTTTGTTTAAGGATGCGACTGCGTACACCAGCAAGTGTGACGAATTCCAAAGGATGGGCAGACCAACCCATTGAGATGAAATGCCCCTCCAGCCTCAGGTACACCTGGAACCTTTCGATAAGTGGGGCATGGAATTCGTGGGACCATTTAATCCACCTTCAATGGGGAGGAGGTTTATTTTGGTCTATAGGATTACGTTACCAAATGGGTTGAAGTTCAGGCATTGAGGGATTCAAAGGAAAGAACGGTTGCCGAATTATTATTTGCCCATATTTTTACATGATTTGGGGTTCCTAGGGAGATAACAACACAACAAGGGCCTCAATTTACCTCCAAGTTGATCAAGGAGCTGATGGAGCAATACAGAGTTTGACACAATAAGACTACGTCCTACCATCAATAGGAAAACGGGAAAGTGGAAGTGACAAACAGAGAAATAGAGAACATCCTAATGAAGACCGTGCAACGACATAGGAAATATTGGGCTACACAGTTGTCGGAGGTAGTATGGGCATATAACACCATGTGGAAATCCACCACAGGCTTTACACATTTCCAACTGATCTATGGGAAAAATGCGATGATGCCCATCGAATTTGAAATCAAGACGCTGAGAATGACTTTAGAATTGAACTTGAGCTTGGATGAAGCTCAAAAACAAAGGATTCAACAGCTAGATCAGCTGGACAAAATTTTATTAGATGCTTTGCAGAGAACAAAAATTATACAAAAGCAAAGAAAGCGGTGGCATGATAGCCACATTAATCTGAAGCAGTTCCAAGAAGGGGAATGGGTACTGTTGTACGATTCTTGGTTCTAGGAGAGGAAAGGCAAATTAATGCAGATATGGATGGGGTCGTATGAGGTGGTAGAGCTAATCAAGAATGGGGCAGTGCGCGTTAAGACAATTGACAATAGAAACATTGTGTTAATAGTCAATAACCACCGACTATGCCCCTATAACACGTCTAAAACATTACAGGTAGAATCCAGAATAGGCATGGGGGAGACCCCATATTGTTAGATCTAGACCAAAATCTCATAGGTGAAATGGTGGGCATGGAAGTGCTCACCCAAAATTAGTTAATGTAGTTTTTTCTTACAATGTTTTTTTGTAGGGACGACGCCCGCATGCAAGCTGCAGGCATCCTAACCCAGGGCCTAACAAGCATGAAATGCATCTAACTGCCTTTATTTTCCTTTATTTTTTGGTTTCTTTTTGCAGGTGGAGGACCTGATAGCACGAGGAATAGGTATCTAGGAAACTAGGCCTGATTCGGCTCAACATTATGACATCGGCTCGTAGGTAGAAGTGAAGGCAGCATGAGGCGAGACTGAGAAGGCTTGATCACCCTTTCCTGGTCAATTGCAGCATGACTACCAAGAATAAAGGTGCCTTATAAAGAAGGCACACCGTCAGAATAAGGCACCTTCCTTATAAAGAAGGCACCCCACCAGAATAAGGCGCCTTCCTTATAAAGAAGATGCTCCACCAGAATAAAGGCGTCTTACTTATAAAGAAGGCGCCCCACCAAAAGAAGGCACCTTCCTTATAGAGAAGGCGCACATAAGAGTTTAAAAAAAAAAGAAAAAAAAATATATATATATACATAGGCGCCTTCCATGGCTAGAACGCACCACAGAAGAAAAAAAAAAAGAGTAGAGACCGAGGCGCCTTCCACATCGAGAAGGCGCATGCAGACCAAGGCACCTTCCACATCAAGAAGGTGCATATAGACCGAGGTGCCTTCCACATCGAGAAGGCGCATACAGATCGAGGTGCCTTCCACATCGGGAAGGCGCATACAGAACGAGGTGCCTTCCACATCAAGAAGGCACATGTAGACCAAGGCGCCTTCCACATCAAGAATGCGCATACAGATGAAGGCGCCTTCCACATTGGGAAGGTGCAAGCAATCAGAGGTGCCTTCCACCACCGGAAGGCATATCCATTCGAGAAGCATCAACAACATAGGGAAGGCGCTATATAAGCGTCGTCCACATCGAGAAGGTACCAAAGAGTGCCTTCCATGCACAACCAGCACTCAAACCTCCTGGACGCCTCCATCAAGACATAGCCACCACACGAATGAGTGGCATCAGATGACCATACCCCTCCCCTGTGTCACAAATCAGCGAATCACTGATCTTCACAACGCATGAACCATCGAATCAGGTACGCGCATGTTAATTCAAATTTTTATATAATCATTTATAAATTATGTGGTATCGAAAAATATCATTGTCATAAAAATCGTATCCTCCCATAGCCAGAACCATGTTCTAATGATATGGTTCGAAATAAACTCCAGAGTAAGGTGCCTTCCCTATAAGAAGGCACCTTCCTAAAGAAGGAAAGATAGAAAAAAAATGCAGTAGGGAAGGAAGGTGCCATGGGAGGAAGGTGCAGTGAAGAAGAATGAGCCGAGTGACATAGAAGGAATCATGGGGGCTATAAGAACGTAGTTCGAGGTCAAAGGATGGCTCGAATACTATACCCTAGTTAGTCAGGGCTAGGATGTGGAGGCAGCCAAGGAATTCTAGTCACCCCCGACTACATCTCGCAGGCGACTGGATTACCCCTCACGGGGGAATGCATCTACAAAGGAGGACTATTGAAGCAGTACATTGAAGTGCTGCTGCCTGGAGAGACAATGCAGATAGATAAGAAAGGGATACCAAAAAATAGCCTCCCCATGCACTTGCAAAAGATATTCGAGCAGGTTGCTCAATTTCTTACATGCATCGAGAAGTATACCCATCTACACGCCAACCATGTGCAATTTTTGAACCACCTAGTGCATGGAAGGAAGCTAAACGTGCCTTTCTATCTAGAAAATTCCCTCAAGGATGAAGCAGCTAGGTATCAGAAAGGAGCACCGTCTGCCTTAGCCCACTATGGGATGATATTAGTTCTGGTCTGCCATGCAGAAGCGCATAGGTCGAACCCTGATGTAGAGGGAGATGGCGGTCGAGTAAGGTAACATGATGGTGTTGCCAAAGTAGGGCAAGTAGAGGGAATCCCTGAGGAGGAAATGACGAGTATTGGACAATCGACATTACCCTATTTCATGGAGGAAAGAGGGCATTCCCCAATGCTTGAATGTACAGAAGAATTAGGGCATTATCCAGTGCCCGACTGCACAAGGGAAAGAGGGAATTCCCTAATGCCCAAACATGAAGAGGAGGGAGCACCGCTTACTAGCAGTGAGGCCGAGTTTTGACTACCAGGCCCCAGGAGGAAACGACTACGGTGGACTCCTCTCGACAGAAGAGGAATAGGGTGACCCAAAAATTGACATGGCATACCAAACCCTTCAAGAATTGATAAACCAGAGCCCATAAGATGCAGGGACCTTCGAGAGCAACGATCAGGTCGATGTGGCCTTGGAGGAGGCACTGGAGTGGCAAACCAATTGCTGGATGGCCTAGAAAATTTTGGAAGACTGCCAGAACAAGCATAGAGGGGAGTTGAAGGAGCGAGAAGAACAAATTGCCCACCTCGAATAGCTGGTCTGGCAGTTGCGAGAGGAGAACCAACTATTCCAAGCCAGAGGACCAGAAAGGAAAGATGCGTTGGCCCAAATCGACTGGGCAACAAAAATTTCAATGAATTCTCCCACCTTTGCAGAACTAGTTTTTTCTTTGGGACAAATTCGATTGAACGCCCGTTAGAGTAGCCTGGAAACAAGGGAGAATTCCCCTGCTTTCGGGAATGAAAGGGAGAGAAGTCTCACAACACCCCCTGTCATCGTTCTTAGTGATACAAAGCAGGATGATGGTCGACAACAACAGATAGGGCCGGAGGATAAGGAGGAGTTTCTCGGATAGACAAGGGGACAAAGAAGTACCCCCAAGGATGACAATGCAGAATGAAGAGAATACCCCAGGGGCAACAGCGTAGAATGAAACGAACGCTCTAGGGAGAGGGAGAAGACCCCTGTTCGAGCCGTCACATTTTTTGTAGAGGCCAGAGGAAAAATGCCCAGGACAGCTCGAAAGAAGGTGAAGGTGACCTTCATCGAGCCATAAGAGGACGAGTGGGATATGCAACCATTTGCAGAAAGGTAAAAATAATTCTAACAACTGCTAAAGGAGATGAAAGTAGCAAAAGAGGCCAAGAAGGCAGCCTCAAGGATGCGAGGAGACTCTGGCATTTGCGTCAATCTGACAGAGGATAGCCAGTTCTAGGATATTTATGGTTCATCTCGGGGATGACCCTCCATGATGAGAAGGTATCTTGAATGGTGGGGGATATATGGACCCAAATTGGAGGCCGCTGTCATTACAAAGGATAACGTAGAGCTTACTCCTAAAGCAACCCAGTTATATAGAGCCCAAGTAGTTCATTCCAGGAGAGAATTCAGATATCCCTCTCACAGCAGTTAGACCTCTAGACGCTGACATATGGCAAGCCGTAGAGGCTGCATTCTAGTCAGCAAAAACGATGCTGGCTAGATCGCCATCGATAGCGGCCAGAACGAGGAGAGAACATCTTGCAACTGCACCCATGCAGAGGAGGCAGACATGGGCCGTAGGTACAATTAGATCCACCAAGAGACGGTGATGATAAGGGGTCAACAAGACTACCTGTAGTTTTGATGCCATGAGGGTGTGGCATATGTTAAGCGTGGGGGAATTATGAGCATCATAAATGCTCATATTTTGTACATCATTTCTTGATTATTATGCGGCTATATAATAAGGATTGCATATATTTATGAATGATTATGTAATTATTTTATGAAATTATGCATGTTACCTAATTTGTGTGTTTTCAGTGTGTTTTGTGGAATTGCAGTTGGTTTGGTTATATTTGGATTAGTTGAGGTATTTTTGATGGACCTGGCACTTTGTTTCTTTCGGGATAAATGCAGAGAACATAGGCGCCTTCCTCTTCCAGGAAGGCACCAAGAGAAAGTAGGCGCCTTCCTCTTCCAAGAAGGCACCAAGAGTAAGTAGGCACCTTCCTCTTCCAGGAAGACGCCAAGGAAAGACAAGCACCTTCCTCCTCCAAGAAGGTGCCAAAGGGAAGGAAGTGCCTTCCTCTCATAAGGAAGATGACGACGATAAGGTGAGCGCCTTCCTCCCATAAGGAAGGCACCACTAGAAGACAAGCGCCTTCCTCTTACAGGAAGGCGCCAACAGAAAGCAAACACTTTCCTCTCACAGGAAGGTGCCAACAGAAGGTAAGCGCCTTCCTCTTCCAAGAAGGCACCAACAACAATAAGACACCTTCCGTATATGGAAGGCACCCGATATACTTAGGCGCCTTCTTCATAGGGAATGCACCTCTGTTCTTCTCCTGTTGACCAGATTTGCATGATGTGGACAACAACGGCTAGTGCAGTTTCAACTCTACGTCATGTAGAGCTAAATTTGAGATCGCACCAATGTATGAAAGCGTCTTACCAATGCCAGGCGAAGCACGAACCAATTAGAGAACATGCCACCATTAGAACCAAATGCAAGTTTTAAGCAAACATCGATTACATTCATCAGACTGTGTTAATTTAGTCTAGGATGAATCGACTATTGTAACTTCTTTGTAACAAAAATTTTGCGGGTGTGTTATATAAACACACGCAGACCACTCTGAGATATATATATTGATATAGATTTATATAGAGTTATAGAGATAGATAGAAGAGATAGATATTGTAACACTTTGATAAATATATTACAGTTCTAAGATTTCTAAGTGCGTGTTCAGCTGGGAGGAAGCTGTTGGAGCCTAGGCCCACTCCAAGCCAGTATTTCTTTCCCACTTTTCTTGTGTTTTCTAGATTAGTTTATTGCTTTTATAGGATCGTTTTCCGCATTGCTATTTCCAGTGTTTGCAGTAGATTCATTTTTAGGAATGTGTGAATGTTTTATTTCTGTAGATTTAATTATTTTCTTCTTACGTAAATTATTAAGGAGTGCATGAGTGATTGACAACATTTTTGAAAATACCTTCCCAATAGTAGAATTAGCAGGACTCATCTCAAGTGGTATTGTAAGCAATCTCGTTCCAGACCCTTCGCAAGTTTACGAAGCTCCCTGGGTTGATAAATTAAATGCATGGGCATGTGACAAAATTAGGAAAAGATTTAACCTTGTTGGCCCGCAACATATATCTTGGTCCTTTTGGACAGTTGATTAATGAGGAAAAGTCTTCTATTTTCTTCTTCAATATCCCTCCTCTTATTCAAGCCAGGATTGCTCGTATTCTAAGATTCCAGGTTGGGACTCCCCCCTTCATTTATCTTGGTATTCCAATTTCATCTCACCCTCTACCTAGATCTTCTTGGCAATCTATGCTTGATAAGTTTAGAAGGAAGGTGAATCATTGGACTTTCAGATGGCTATCCACTACAGGTAGAGTGTTGCTTTTAAAATCTTTTGTTCAAGCTTTACCCATTTATAGATGTTTTGTACAAATAGCTCCCTCTCACTTCATCAAGGACATGGATGCTTTTTCAAGACAATTTTTATGGTTTGGAAAACTTGATCAATCTAAATGGAGTTTGGTTAGGTGGGATTCTATATGTAGGCCGGTGCAAGAGGGAGGCCTTGGGTTGTGAAATACAACTCTTTTTGGGTAGGCTTTGGTTGCAAAACTTTATTGGACATGGTGTACCTCTCAAGATTAGATTTGGGCTAAAATATTATCTTGTAAATACTTGAGAGGTATTTCTGAGGCTGAAATCCCTAGAGTCATCTTGGTTGGGAAATGTTTAGTTATCTGGGACACTCTAAAAAGAGGATCTAATTTAATCAAGCAGGGTTTGTTCTGGATTTGCAATCAAGGATCAAATGCTCTTTTTTAGGAGGATTCTTGGGATGGCCACCCTCCTATCTTGAATCAATATCCTAGGTTACGTTCCCTAAGCATTTTTTTCTTGGAAGCAGGTTGGTCTTGTGTGGAGGACTTTAAAAAAATCTAGTAATTTGGAAATATGCAGATGTACAGATGGAAAGATCCATAATAATGGCCTCAGGGGGGACTGGCCAAGGATAGAGAGGTGCTTTCTCTTATTCTTACGGGGAGGCCTTGTTATTCATTGAGGGGTAAAGATATTCTGGCGTGGAACCCTGATCCTAAGGGAACCTACTCAGTAGCCTATGGTTATCTGGTTCTTGATAAGCAAAAGTATGGGAGTCTTCCTGTCACTTGGTGGAAAAAGGTGTGGAACAAATTTTCCTGGCCAAAATGTGATTTCATTCTCTGGTTGGTAGCTCATAATAAATGCCTCACTTGGAATAATGTGAGGAAGAGGGTATTTTAGGGTCCCTCTTTTTGTGTCATTTGCAATAAGAATGAGGATGACTCTTCTCATTTATTTTTCCAATGCTCCTTTGCGAGAGACATTTGGCACCGTTGGTGGAGTGCCTGGAACCATCCATTGTTTCATGTACTGTCCCTAGTGGAATTTTGGAGTAGTCTGGGCAGACCTCCGGCCAAGGCCCCATTCCTTTTGGTGGCTTGGGATTTGGGCCCTTCTTGCATCATCTGGAAAATTTGGCTCGAATAGAACCGACACATATTTCAGGGAAGTTATTTGGTTGTTCAACATATCTGGCAAAGGATCCTGTATATGGTTCAGGAAACCATCCATAGCAAATGTAATGTGGATCCTCTTTTGGATTCTAGGGAGGAGAAGGTACAACAAGCCCTTGGTCTCTTTGGGGATGGTGTGAACTCTTCTATCCCTAGTAGGGTTCCTCAGCTTAGCAAGAAGGTTAGGAGAGATGGTAGGTGGAGGCCACCCCCTAGAGGAGTTTTAAAAATTAATACTGATGGATCGTCTAGGGGTAATCCTGGACATGCTGACATTGACGATGTTGGGAGAGATTCTACTAGTGGTGTCAGTTTTTTCTTTTCCATTTATAAAGGTGTTCACTCAAAAAATTTTATGGAAGCTCTTGCAATTCTTGAGGCCTTGCGGAGGGGGTTTTCTCTTGGATGGCATAAGATTATCTGCAAGTTTGACTCTCAAATTATGGTTGATATTTTAAACAATAAAAGGGTGGAGGAATTTAATTGGCAGTTGGCCTCTATAGCCGTTTAGATTATCAGAATGAGTGAAGAGTTTGAATTTATATCCTTTGTGCACATTCCAAGGGAATGGAATGTGGTTACTGGTTACCTGGCCAAAAGGAATTTCGAGCTGCTGGATCCTTGGAGTATCGATAATTGGGAGAGTCTCCCGTCTGGGGACTCTCAACGCCTATGGGAGTTGATCCATAAGGATGTACAAACTTAATGTGGTTTATTCTTGTTGTCTTTTCTGGGTGTCATTATAGTCTAGTGGTTTTAGCTTGTTTGGACGTTTATTTGAGTCATGGTTGGAAGCTCAGTTGTACTCTGTAATCTAGAATTTTTATCAATAAATTTTTACCCCTTTATTTAAAAAATAATAATATTGTAAGTTTTTTTATTGATATTATTATTATTTTCATGAATGTTATATTCATTGATATTAACTAGAAATATTTAATATTATATTATTGATATTGATTAAGATCCTATGAAGTGCACCTGTGAAATAATCTAGCTAAAAATTCAATAGTTGACCCACTTACAACCAAAAATATTCTTTCCTTCTAGAAGAGCAACTAGCTCTTGTGTTTGATTCTTCATCAATGGCTTGTACTTAGGAAGCATAACATCTTCCCACTTCAAACATACCTTGGTCTAAGAATAAGTTGGAG
Organism: Wollemia nobilis; assembly: GCA_028583015.1. NCBI lineage: Eukaryota > Viridiplantae > Streptophyta > Pinopsida > Araucariales > Araucariaceae > Wollemia > Wollemia nobilis. Next base: position 3,488,264 of record JAQPPZ010016529.1, on the reverse strand, counting down.
GGTCTCCAAAATCATCAACCTTCATGACCAAGGCCTACGAGAGGTCCTTTTGATGGCACATTTGAGAGAGAGTAGACTAAGCATATTAAAGGAGATTTTGATTCCCCTTAGGCTTTAGACAAACCATGGAAGATGGTGGAACATCCTATATATAGGAATCATGAGAATCCTATGCAATAATATCAAACCAAAGGTTATAATCCACTACAATATCCAACACCATAACACAACCATTGAAGGATCAAGTTCATCTATTATGAGATCCAAAACCATAGTGTTAGATAAGGGTCAAAAGGGATAGGAATCAAATTAATAAAACATATTTATGCACCCTTATTGATAGTAATAGAAACTAGGACAATTGGTATTGTTTTAGTGAGTTTCTTAGAGGGGGCAGTGTTGGTATTTTTGCCACATTAAAATTTTGTAAAAAATTTACCTAAAATATGTAAAAAAATTTGCCAGCAAAATTCATAAATTCATTTTGAGCATTTTTCTCCACATTTAAAAAAAAAATGTTTGTTGAAAATTTTTCTAAGTGATTGATGGGTGCAGTTTCGGGTAAATCCGAGTGAAATGCCTTTTCTATCTCATGCACAACGAAAAGCCTTTTCACCCCCAAGCACAACAAAAATCCTTTTTTGGGTATTTCACTGGTGAAAACACTTCCTGGGAATTTCGCTGGTGAAATCACTTTGCTGATAGTTTCACTCCTATTAATGGAAAAAATTTATTTCACTTCATTTATTAGTAAAATCCAGTTTCCAAGATGGGTCCCACTTCTGGCAATGCAAGCTTTTCCCAGGTGAAAACATAGCAAAAATGTAAGATTGGGGTGAAATTCCATTTCGCTTAGGTTTGGAGAGAAACTCTATTTCCAAGCGCAAGTCTAGGCGAAAGCCCATTTCGGGCATGACTTGGGCAAAGTGAATATGAAGGCCTGTTTCGGGTGAAACTTTGAGTGAAATCTCAATTTAGAAGCAAACACCATCGCCCCTACGTTTTTAGTGCAGATATTCTTTGGGAAAAAATTAAGGCTGGTAGAATTAATTCATGTGGCAACGCAATAGATATATCCATGATCACTACCAAAAAATTGCTGAATTTAAGTATTGCGCCCTTGAATCTGGTGTAATCTTGTTCATTTTTGAAGAACCATTCACTTTGGTGGGTATTCATTTCCAAGGCATTGTCATGAAGGTTTAAATCAAATCGATGATTTTTGCTAAATCCTTGACACGCCATGTGACAAATCGCTAGACGTTTCCCAATGCATTTGCTAATTGGTTCGTTGCTATTGCCAAGGAGAAATTATTGTTTTTTTATCCTTTACTAGTCGTCATTTTATTTTAATGTGAATTTAATTACAAAGGTGCAACCCTCTATAAATACTAAGCATTTTAATGTAAAGGAAGAGGATAGAAATTCTACTAAAAAACTCTTTGAGTTTAAATTTCTACCTTAATCAAAAGATGCTTGACTCTAATTCCTGGAGCAGTCTTTGTGTTTATGCTTTCTGCTTGTTATTTCTGTTAAATTCATATCTTGGTTAGATAGATTAAATTTTGCATCTAAATTTTATTTTTGATGAAGAGTGAATGTTAAAATACTAATTAGAGGTTATATTTGCAAGCTGTGATCGATTTCTATGTTATTATTTCAGTTAAATGTTGTTAAAACTTTATGTGGTTGCTTAGCTGCTAGTTTATCCCCACATTATGTTTCTGGCTCATAGCCATATTTCCCCATTCCTTTATATCATTTCAAATATCTTTCCTATTACCCTAATATTTAAACCAAATTAGATTAGTAAGGGAACCAACCCTCTCTGGATATTGGCCCGAAGGACATCTCTCTCTTTTGGCCTTTCAATGTTGGCCAGGTCCTAGGGTAAATACATTTTATGATTAGGCAAATTTGTGACCAACGATTTTTGGCACACCCAATGGGACTCTAAAAAAATTCCACTTTGAGCAGTATTAAGGTTTTATGTTTGTCTTTTTACTATCCGAATAGAACATCTGACAACTTAGTTTTACCAAAAAACCTCCAAACATGAAGTGAGAGAAAGCTTTTCTTCATGATCATAAGATCAAAGACAAAAAATCTAGAATATACCATTGATTTTTATGAACTTGACATCTAAGTGTTAGGAGAACATCCTATGTTAGTCACTTCGGATATCCCATAAAAAGCAACATCTTCACTGTTATCTGGTGTGTTCTCTGTTTCTTTGAGACCTACTAGCATAACCACTAGTTTTTTACCTCCCCAAGCAAATAATCCAGTCCAAATGGCTCAAATCCACCACCGCAACCACCAAGACAATTCCCAGCATGGAACTAATCTAGACCTTTGAATATGCAAGCTCAAAACCCGATTCTACAAGCAACAATGAAGGCTTTGCCTACTTACGATGGTACAAGAAAGATGGCTTATGAGCATGTCCAATATGTGGCTACCTTGGCAACAATCCATAACATCAAATATGAGGATATCATGGTAAGATTGCTTGTGCTCTCTCTCAAAGGTAAGTTGCTTTACTGGTACCGATAATTACAACCTGCCACCATTACCACATGGGACCAGTTGGCTGAATTATTAATCAAAGGTTTAAAAAAACAAGCGGATTTGTTCTCTCTATTGCATTAGTTTACCACCATTCAGAGGTATCCATAGGAGGAAATCATAGACTTCAATGTAAACGTTTCCTAAACTTGGTATAGAGTTCGAGTTGATCTTCGACCGACTCTTGAGCAAGCTACATTTTACTACCTTCGAGTTTTCAACTTTGACATAAGTACGACCATCCGGTAGTCTATTGCTAACACATTTTCTAATTTGTATTCTACTGTACAAAAGGCCAAGGCTGACCTAATTGCTATTGGTAAGATTCCATCAAAAATGGCGATGCCTATTTTTCTTGACCTTTCATAGTATTTGTATTTTTCCTGACCTTTCATAGTATTTGTACATCAATGCATCTTTTCATACCTCGCCCATGTACCCCATGTATCCAATCCCTTCATGGAGTCCGAATTCATATCAAACCATGATGACAATTTTTATCCCACAACTTCTTGCTCCAACAATTCCATAATTACCCGCACTGGTTCCATTCCCATCATTACCATCTCCGCCTGTACCTCTTCCATTACCTGCTCCTCCAACACTCTCAAATCCTAATCCACAAGAGAATTTACTTAAGGAGATGAAGTAAATGAACTTGACCATAAGAGCGATGGGCAATGAGATCACAGTTATTAAGAGGAGGTAGGGTGAAAGATATTTTTAGCCTAGGATATTTCAACCACCATAGATCACCAGGGAGCAAGCAACATCAACCAACAAGGCACCTGAAATAAACCTTACTGTATTGGCAAACGAAGTTGGCACATTAGATAAAGCATACTGATGCTCTACCTGTAATGATCTACATGGCGAGAAAACGTGCATGGTTCATATAGACTACATGTATATGTTTGCATAAAGTTCTTTCGATGGTCAAACCAACATGATTATAGAATTCGATCATAATTTTATGGTCCCTTATAAAGAGCAAGTTTTAGTTCTAACAAGAGCTGGAAGAAAACTCGTCATCGTGGACCTAGTTGAAATGGAGCCCTTGAAGGTACCTACTAATTTGAAGATATAAAATGAGAAAAAATAAGCACAAGCAAAAGTTCCAGTCTCAACGCCCAAGCCATATGCACTTGTCCTATTAAAATATCTTTTGCCTTCGTGAGTGAAAGAGAGTGCAAGAAAAATCTTCAACTCTGTAGGCAAAAGTTTAGATGGAGGAACATGCTAGGGAAAAGATCAAATATCCATCCTTGATCAAACATCAGAGGGTGGAGGCTACACAATATTACCAGAGAAAATATAAGGCTACCAATGAATAAAAAGAGTCTAGTGCATCCACGTATAACATCATTGAAGAACTAAAGAGGATTTCAACCAAGGTGAGTCTCTATGATGCATTGCAATTGTCTGGATAAGTGGACTTGTTGCAAGAATCGCTAAAATTTGTAAAAGATAAGGTAAATAATCTTACTCAAATAGTATTAGCTCAAAAAATTATGACTTTTGTCATGGGAATCAATAGACCACCCCCTTTTTGCATGTCCCTTAGAATGGAAGGTTGTGTTATGCACATTTGCATGATCAACTCTGATGCTACGACAACTGTCATGCCAAAGGTAGTTTGTGATGTTATGGGTATGCAATATACTAGAAGCAGCCCTGGCATCTTGCAATTAGATGGAAATCCTATGAGGATAGTTGGGGTCATCAAAGACATCCTCATTATGTTGCATAAAATACCTCATATCATTGTGATCCAAGAGGTGGTCATGGTTGATCTGGAGCCGTATTTCACCATGTGTCTATAAAGGAAGTTCACTGCCAAGTTGGGAGGATACCTTTCATTGGACTATTCTCATTTGGATAATCCTATGAAAGGAAGGAGAATCCAAATATATAATCAGAAGCCTTCGATTTACCACATAGAGAAAATTGAAGAAGAATATAAACCCATGAATTTTGTCAACTTGATAACCAAAGAATTGGAGGAGTTAGATTTTATGGAAAAAATTTTGGATGAGCTTCGGATAGAAGATGAATTTTCAATGCTATGATGGAAACTAAAATTGATTGTTATACCATTACTAAGCCTAAAAAAATTGAAGCAAAAGTGCTCTATGGTTAAGATCCTATTTTGGATCAATTATGGAAGTTGTACTTTGATGGTGCAAGGTGTAAGAATGGCACAGGAGCTGGAATCATTCTCATTTATCCTTCTGACATATAAAATATGTACTCATATCAGTTGACTTGGAGCTATACAAATAATGTCGTCGAGTATGAAGCACTCTACTTAGGTTTGAAGAAAGAAAAGAAACTTGGAATCAAACAACTGTAAATTTTTGGAGATTCTAATTTGATCGTCAACTAGGTAACCAGTAAGTGTATTTCCAAGCAGCACTACCTGAAAGCTTACCATAACAAAGTATGGGATTTTTTTGAGTCTTTCATAGCATTGAATGTTCAAGTGATTTCATGATAATAGAGCTAACATGTAGATATCTTGGCATCCCTTGGCACTAATTTTTCTCCAGTTGAACATGTGGTGAGAAAGCCCAAGACTGTGAGGTTAGTTTATAGACCTTTGGTCCCTAACAAAAATATTTACTAGTAAGTGTTCAAGAGTGATGAGCATATTGTTAATTTTATGATAAGAGAAGCTGGTAATGTGGAGGAAAGAACACATGATGAAGAAGTCGAGGGATTTGATACAATTGCAAAATAACAATATCCTAAAACTATTGATTATGCTTGAGAGCCTCTTTGATCAATACGACAGGATAGAGAAGCATAAGATCAAAGTGTATGAGAAGGTGTACACTGAACTGCATTTGGGACCTGATAAGTCGATCAAATTTGGCATCGATTGCACTCTGAAATATTTGGATCAGATCAAGGAGTTGTGCCATGAGTACCCAAAAATTATCACTTGAAGCTACTAGGATTTGAAAGGCTACAACAAGGATGTGATCCATGAAGAACACAAGCTTATACTAAGAGGGTGGGGTGAAAGTATAAGACCTCTTTTTACTTTTTCCTTTATACTTCAAAATAGTAAAGCAATATACCCAAAGCAATATCAAAACAATGCACAATATCATCCACAAAGTGACACCAATTTTAACGTGGTTCACCCGAAAGCTCAGGCTACGTCCACAAAAATTTTCTCTAAAATTTATCTCAAAGTTCTTTGGGAAACCTTCCCAATTACAATGTTTATGAGCCTCGGCCCAAAGGAGATACCTTCCCCCAATCTAAATTTATGAGCCTGTGCCCAAAGGAGATACCTTCCCCCAATCTGAATTTATGAGCCTCTGATCAAAGGAGATACCTTCCCCCAATCTAAATTTATGAGCCTCTGCTCAAAGGAGATACCTTCCCCTCTGCTCTGGAAATGATCCCTCAAAATATCAACTGCCTCTACCTCTTGCCAACACGTGGAACTCCTTTCCACCGAAGACCTCCTATCATCAATGCTTAGCCTAAGAGACATCTGCCTTCTATGATCACGTCCACAGTAGCTCAGCAACCTGTACCAAACACAGTCAGTCGGTCTAGTACAAGTCTTCCTCTGTCTGTCAGATCTGTCCAACTCTTGAACAAATCAATCCTCTGCACACAAGCCTTCTCAAAGACTTGCCAAATATGTCCTCAGGTTCTTCTCAAAGAACCAATGCACCTCTGTCCTCAAGTTCTCTGATAGAACTATCAAAAATCATCTCACAAGTCCTCTGCTAGGACCTGTCCAAATCTGCTCACAAGTCCCCACCAGAACCTGTCCAAAACCTCAGCAAGCTCACCAAGAAAAACTTTCTTAGCATGAACCCATAAAGAGAATTGTTAGAGACCCAATGTGATTCATAAACCTCATAGAAGCATAAAGAGAATTGTTAGAGACTCAATATGTTCTATACTTAACTCCCAATATCAATTTCAAATCTCATAGAAACATAAAGAGAATTGTTAGAGACCCAATATGTTCTATACTTAACTCCCAATCTCAATCTCAAATCTCATAGAAACATAAAGAGAATTGTTAGAGACCCAATATGTTCTATACGTAACTCCCAATATCAATCTCAACTCAATCTCAATCTCAAAAGAATAAGATAGATGTAGTATGCTTTTCTCAAGAATATGAAACACAACCCAACAATTGCCAACCATGCAATATCTCATATAACAATGATACTCATATTATTTTTACCAACAATTAGGGTTTCAACAACAATGCTCATCAAACAAGGTTTAGTCAACCAACACCATTCAACTCAACATCAACCTTGAAGCATTCAACCAATCATCACAAGAAAAGGAAACAAGTAGAAATCCTTTTCCCTCCAAAGATATTTGAACAAAACATCCACCAACACAATATCACCAAATGCAAAGAATAACTTGCTCAAATCAGCTCAATGGAGTAAGCCCAATATCATGTATCAAGTAAAGCAATAACTTGATCAAAACAACCTCTATGGAAGCAACTCAACCATCAATATCAAACCATCCAACTAAGGGTTTCATCATCTCAATGCAAGTAGCAAGACTTACTAACATAAACCCTAGTGCAAAAAATGCTTCCTCTTCCTCAACCAAAATTATGCATTCACCCAAAAACTCATCAATGATTTTAATGCATAAACAATCTTCAATATCTAGAAAATAGGATTTACACCAAAAAAATACCTAGTAGACAACCTTTTCACTCCAAACTCAATTTCGAAAAATACACCATCAACAATATACATGGAAGAATTTGCCCATACCTTTACTTTGATGAAGAAGGAGAACTCAATATTTGTCACAACACTAACTCTCAAATTGCCACCAATTAGAGTTAGCAACTATACAAAAATATACAATAATAAAGATCCAAATTAACACCTTATTTCTCCAACTTAATAAAAACCACCAGAAGTATAATATACATACAAAGTAAAACCTCTTTACACCTTATTACTCCACATAAACATTAAGCATCAATAAAACAATGTCAAAGCAAATATGATAACTTAACCTTATACCTCCAGCGCATTCACAGCCACTATCCTTTGCACACCGCGACCAAAAGAAAATTACCCACGAAGAGAATCAAACTCGGCACCTCTGCCTTCTAGCGCCTTCACTTAAATGCCACCGTCGTTGGGTCACAAGTGCCCAATGAAGAAATACAGTGTTGCCCTATATTTTATCTTCCTTTGACGCCAAGAATCCGGAAAACGTAAATGTCTTCCACAAGCCACATGCAACACCGGTGAGCGCTGTCCAAAACGTAACTCATCGGGCAACAAAAATAATCATCCACACAAGTGCAAACAGAAAACTGTTATCCTTCATGCAATCCAATCAATCGTAGGTGAAAGCAAACTGTCGAATGTCAAAGCGCAAACTAAAAACATAATTCAAGTGCAGTCCCAACAACTGTAGGTGAAGTGCAATCTGTCGGATGTCAAAGCGTAAACGCAAGAAATTACTTGGGCAACTCAATATCGATAATCAACTCTCAATGAAATACAACGCTTTCTCGAAGATCACAGAGCTATGATTTTCATTACTCGGAGTTACAATCACTTTAGAAAATCATCCCCACTTATATAGCCATTTCTCCTTAACTGTTTGACGTCGGTGCTCCTCCAACGATGGCAACACATCGGCAAAATAATTCTTTTTTTCTCCGTCGCTTAAGGGTTGAAAGACCCTTTAATAATAATTATTATTTTATTAATAATAAATTAAACTTAGACCCTTGTCAAAGGTTTGAGTTAATTTAATTATTAATAATAAACATCAACCTTCAAGGTTTTTCAAGAAGTAAAAACCTTTGCATTAAGTTAAGCTTGGTTTTAATAGAAACCCTTAATGAGTCCAAATGGTTTTAAGAAAAACCTTTAACCTTGTCACCATGGTTTTAATAAAAACCCTTTAACATTATGAAGCTTCTCAAGATATTTTTTACATCACACTCTTTTTGATATCAACACAAAAATGCCTTTTGACATCAATGACAACTTATACAATTGAGCAAAGGCAATATACCCAAAGTACCCAAAATTGCCAACAATCTCCCCCTTTGTCATTGATGGCAAACCTTTACTGAAAACACTTCTCAAGAGCCAAAACTGAAACCAACTGTGCTAACAACTGACCAACTGTGCCCACAACTAAGAATCTTCCTTTGAAGTTTTGCTCCCCCTGACTTGAAGCTTTCCTCTTCACTTTGAAGCTCTCCCCCTTACTCATATCTCTCCCCCTTTGTCATCAATGGCAAAGGGGCACCTTTGGGGCTCGAGACTAAGAATGAGCCTCTTAGCTTAGTCCCTCCCCCACCTCTTGATGAGGTGATTAATTCTGGGGTGGGAGTAAAACTCCCATTAGGCACTGATCATCATCAGTGTCTATAACTTCCTTGTCGGGCCTTCTCTTGAACTCTTTCTCCATATTCCTATTCTTGTCACTTTTCTTGTTCTTGTTCTCATCCCCATTCTTATCCATGCCTTGATCCTTAGACCTGATCATACCATTGTTCCTGTTCCTGTATTATGGAATTTCAGCTCTACACTGTCTGGTTGTGTGACCTTCATTGTTGCACTTATAACAAGTAGCAATGTTATTTCTTTTAGGCATACATGTTCTTTGAATCCACCAATTCTGACTAAACCTGTTCTGACCAAACCTATTCTGGCCAAACCTGTTCTGACCAAACTTGTTCTGACCAAACCTATTCTAACCAAACCTGTTCTGATCAAACCTATTCCTGATATTTGCCTTGCAATAAACTACCTTGTGCCCAAACTGTTTACAAGAGTAGCAATACCCTTGAAAGAAATTACCACCTCTGAAACTGTCATTTACCTTCCTTACTTGAGTCATGCAATGTGAAGCCATGTGACCAAACCTGTGACAAGAAAAACATCTGCCTTGAAACTTTCCTTTATTTGACCTCTTAGGCTCTGAAAACTTCTTCTTCTTATTCTGAATTCTGTTTTCTATTTCTGTGCATCTATCATTCAAGGAATCATGATCTGAAATTCTTTCCTCATAAAAACTCTCTTCCTTTTGGAGTCTCTTACTAGACTCTCCAACTTGTTCCTTATGTGGCTTAACAAAACCAAGGCTTGTTTTATCTGTTGTCTTTCTTTGACCTTTGATGAGTGACTTAACCTTTTTGGAGCTATCTTGAAACCTGTGAAGCTTATCCTTGTACTCTTTAGTTTCCTCTTTCAAAGAAGCCATTTTACTGTTCTAACTCACGATACTCAAGAACCTTAGATTCTAACTCATCCTTGAGTTCTTGTGTCTTAGCTATAGAGAAGTCAAGACTTTCTATAAGATCATCTCTCTCCATACAACATTCATCTAACTTATCCTTGAGTCTAGCATTCTTCTTTCTTTCCTTTTTCAAAGCACTAAGAGCACTAATAAGTTCACCTTTAAGATCTACTTCACCTTCCTCTATATCTTCCTCTATTTGTTTTCTTTTTGAATCATCAAAGCCTTTTTCAGATTTCTTATCACTAGAGGTGCTACCATTTTCAAAAACCATACATGCATCTTCCTTATAGTTTTCTGAAGCATCCTCATACATACTAGAAACCAAATAATTATTTGTGCAATCATCCTCAAGGTGACCAAAATTTCCACATCTAAGACATTTCATGATAATGAATCTATGTTTCGGTTCTTTCCTCTTTTTATGATATGAACAACATCTCATTTTCATCATCACTTGAATAACTTTCACTATCACTACTAGAACACTTACTTGCTTTGTCTAGGTAGAAAATCTTCTTGTGCTTGTGAGAATACCTCTTTCTTTGATTGTTGTGCTCATCTTTGATTCTTCCTGTGATGCTTGTGCTTTTCAGAATCCTTGCTCTTAGAATCTTGTTTATCTTCATCACTTTCATTCTTGGGAACAGTACAGTTAGTAGCATAATGACCATACTTTCCACAATTGAAACATCTTATATTTTTCATACTTTTGTGTTTTCTAGAGAACTTGCGTTTCTTGCTGTAATATGCCTCTTCATCATAGCATGAAACATAAAGAGACCCAATATGTTCTATACTTAACTCCCAATCTCAATCTCAAATCTCATAGAAACATAAAGAGAATTGTTAGAGACCCAATATGTTCTATACTTAACTCCCAATATCAATCTCAACTCAATCTCAATCTCAAAATAATAAGATAGATGTAGTATGCTTTTCTCAAGAATATGAAACACAACCCAACAATTGCCAACCATGCAATATCTCATATAACAATGATACTCATATTCTTTTTACCAACAATTAGGGTTTCAACAACAATGCTCATCAAACAAGGTTTAGTCAACCAACACCATTCAACTCAACATCAACCTTGAAGCATTCAACCAACCATCACAAGAAAAGGAAACAAGTAGAAATCCTTTTCCCTCCAAGGATATTTGAACAAAATAGCCACCAACACAATATCACCAAATGCAAAGAATAACTTGCTCAAATCAACTCAATGGAGTAAGCCCAATATCATGTATCAAGTAAAGCACTAACTTGATCAAAACAACCTCTATGGAAGCAACTCAACCATCAATATCAAAATAGCCAACTAAGGGTTTCATCATCTCAATGCAAGTAGCAAGACTTACTAACATAAACCCTAGTGCAAAAAATGCTTCCTCTTCCTCAACCAGAATTATGCATTCACCCAAAAACTCATCAATGATTTTAATGCATAAACAATCTTCAATATCCAGAAAATAGGATTTACACCAAAAATACCTAGTAGACAACCTTTTCACTCCAAACTCAATTTCAGAAAATACACCATCAACAATATACATGGAAGAAGTTGCCCATACCTTTACTTTGATGAAGAAGGAGAACTCAATATCTGTCACAACACTAACTCTCAATTTGCCACCAATTAGAGTTAGCAACTATACAACAATATACAATAATAAAGATCCAAATTAACACCTTATTTCTCCAACTTAATAAAAACCACCAGAAGTATAATATACATACAAAGTAAAACCTCTTTACACCTTATTACTCCACATAAACATTAAGCATCAATAAAACAATGTCAAAGCAAATATGATAACTTAACCTTATACCTCCAGCGCATTCACAGCCACTATCCTTTGCACACCGCGACCAAAAGAAAATTACCCATGAAGAGAATCGAACTCGGCACCTCTGCCTTCTAGCGCCTTCGCTTAAACGCCACCACCGTTGGGTCACAAGTGCCCAATGAAGAAATACAGTGTTGCCCTATATTTTATCTTCCTTTGATGCCAAGAATCTAGAAAACGTAAATGTCTTCCACAAGCCACATGCAAACTGGTGAGCGCTGTCCAAAACGTAACTTACTGGGCAACATAAATAATCATCCACACAGTGCAAATAGAAAACTATTATCCTTCGTGCAATCCAATCAATCGTAGGTGAAAGCAAACTGCCGGATGTCAAAGCACAAATTGAAAACGTAATTCGAGTGCAGTCCCAACAATTGTAGGTGAAGCGCAATCTGTCGGATGTCAAAGCGCAAACTAAAAACGCAAGAAATTACTTGGGCAACTCAATATCGATAATCAACTCTCAATGAAATACAACGCTTTCTCGAAGGTCACAGAGCTACGATTTTCATTACTCGGAGGTACAATCACTTTAGAAAATCATCCCCACTTATATAGCCATTTCTCCTTAACTGTTTGACGTCGGCGCTCCTCCAACGATGGCAACACATCGGCGAAAGAATTATTTTTTTCTCCGTCGCTTAAGGGTTGAAAGACCCTTTAATAATAATTAAAATAATAATTATTATTATTTTATTAATAATAAATTAAACTTAGACCCTTGTCAAAGGTTTGAGTTAATTTAATTATTAATAATAAACATGGACCTTCAAGGTTTTTCAAGAAGTAAAAACCTTTGCATTAAGTTAAGCTTGGTTTTAATAAAAACCCTTAATGAGTCCAAATGGTTTTAAGAAAAACCTTTAACCTTGTCACCATGGTTTTAATAAAAACCCTTTAACATTATGAAGCTTCTCAAGATATTTTTGACATCACACTCTTTTTGATATCAACACAAAAATGCCTTTTGACATCAATGACAACTTATACACTTGAGCAAAGGCAATGTACCCAAAGTACCCAAAATTGCCAACAATCTCCCCCTTTGTCATTGATGGCAAACCTTTACTGAAAACACTTCTCAAGAGCCAAAACTAAAACCAACTGTGCTAACAACTGACCAACTGTGCCCACAACTGAGAATCTTCCTTTGAAGTTTTGCTCCCCCTGACTTGAAGCTTTCCTCTTCACTTTGAAGCTCTCCCCCTTACTCATATCTCTCCCCCTTTGTCATCAATGGCAAAGGGTCACCTTTGGGGCTCGGGACTAAGAATGAGCCTCTTAGCTTAGTCCCTCCCCCACCTCTTGATGAGGTGATTAATTTTGGGGTGGGAGTAAAACTCCCATTAGGCACTGATCATCATCAGCGTCTATAACTTCCTTGCCGGGCCTTCTCTTGAACTCTTTGTCCATATTCCTGTTCTTGTCATTGTTCTTGTTCTTGTTCTCATCCCTGTTCTTATCCATGCCTTGATCCTTGGACCTGATCATACCATTGTTCCTGTTCCTATACCTTGGAATTTCAGCTCTACATTGTCTGGTTGTGTGACCTTCATTGTTGCACTTATAACAAGTAACAATGTTATTTCTTTTAGGCATACCTATTCTTTGAATCCACCAGTTCTGACTAAACTTGTTCTGACCAAACCTGTTCTGGCCAAACCTGTTCTGACCAAACCTGTTCTGACCAAACCTATTCTGACCAAACTTGTTCTGATCAAACCTGTTCTCGATATTTGCCTTGCAATAAACTGCCTTGTGCCCAAACTGTTGACAAGAGTAGCAATACCCTTGAAAGAAATTACCACCTCTAAAACTGTCATTTACCTTCCTTACTTGAGTCATGCAATGTGAAGCCATGTGACCAAACCTGTGACAAGCAAAACATCTGCCTTGAAACTTTCCTTTATTTGACCTCTTAGGCTCTAAAACTTCTTCTTCTCATTCTGAATTCTGTTTTCTATTTCTGTGCATCTATCATTCAAGGACTCATGATCTGAAATACTTTCCTCATCAGAACTCTCTTCCTTTTGGAGTCTCTTACTAGACTCTCCAACTTGTTCCTTGTGTGGCTTAACAAAACCAAGGCCTATTTTATCTGTTGTCTTTCTTTGACCTTTGATGAGTGACTTAACCTTTTTGGAGCTATCTTGAAACCTGTGAAGCTTATCCTTGTACTCTTTAGTTTCCTCTTTCAAAGAAGCCATTTTCTGTTCTAACTCACTATACTCAAGAACCTTAGATTCTAACTCATCCTTGAGTTCTTGTGTCTTAGCTATAGAGAAGTCAAGACTTTCTATAAGATCATCTCTCTCCATACAACATTCATCTAACTTATCCTTGAGTCTAGCATTCTTCTTTCTTTCCTTTTTCAAAGCACTAAGAGCACTAATAAGTTCACCTTTAAGATCTACTTCACCTTCCTCTATATCTTCCTCTATTTGTTTGCTTTTTGAATCATCAAAGCCTTTTTCGGATTTCTTATCACTAGAGGTGCTACCCTTTTCAAAAACCATACATGCATCTTCCTTATAGTTTTCTGAAGCATCCTCATACATACTAGAAACCAAATCATTATTTGTGCAATCATCCTCAAGGTGACCAAAATTTCCACATCTAAGACATTTCATGATAATGAATCTATGTTTCGGTTCTTCCTCTTTTTTTGATATGAACAACATCTCATTTTCATTATCACTTGAAGAACTTTCACTATCACTACTAGAACACTTACTTGCTTTGTCTAGGTAGAAACTCTTCTTGTGCTTGTGAGAATACCTCTTTCCTTGATTGTTGTGCTCATCTTTGTTTTTCCTGTGATGCTTGTGCTTTTCGGAATCCTTGCTCTTAGAATCCTATTTATCTTCATCACTTTCATTCTTGGGAACAATGACGATTAGTAGCATAATGACCAAACTTTCCACAATTGAAACATCTTATATTTTTCATACTTTTGTGCTTTCTAGAGAACTTGCCTTTCTTGCTGTAATATGCCTCTTCATCACTAGAAGACTCATCAAGAATAGGTGTTGCATTGCCACTTGAATAATCCATTGTGTTCTTTACTAGCTTTTCCTTCAAGCTATTAAAATTTTTGAAGGCACCCGCTCTGATACCAATTGAAGAACACAAGCTTATACTGAGAGGGGGGGTGAATAGTATAAGACCTCTTTTTACTTTTTCCTTTATACTTCAAAATAGTAAAGCAATATACCCAAAGCAATATCAAAACAATGCACAATATCATCCACAAAGTGACACCAATTTTAACATGGTTCACCCAGAATGCCTGGGCTACGTCCACAAAACTTTTCTCTAAAAGTTATCTCAAAGTTCTTTGGGAAACCTTCCCAATTACAATGTTTATGAGCCTCGGCCCAAAGGAGATACCTTCCCCCAATCTGAATTTATGAGCCTCTTGCTCAAAGGAGATACCTTCCCCCAATCTGAATTTATGAGCCTCTGCTCAAAGGAGATACCTTCCCCCAATCTAAATTTATGAGCCTCTGCTCAAAGGAGATACCTTCCCCTCTACTCTGGAAATGATCCCTCAGAATATCAACTGCCTCTACCTCTTGCCAGCACGTGGAACTCCTTTCCATCGAAGACCTCCTGTCCTCAATGCTTAGCCTAAGAGACCTCTGCCTTCTATGATCACGTCCACAACAGCTCAACAACCTGTACCAAACACAGTCAGTCGGTCTAGTACAAGTCTTCCTCTGTCTATCAGATCTGTCCAACTCTTGAACAAATCAATCCTCTACACACAAGCCTTCTCAAAGACTTGCCAAATCTGTCCTCAGGTTCTTCTCAAAGAACCAATGCTCCTCTGTCCTCAAGTTCTCTGATAGAACTCTCAAAAACTAGCTCACAAGTCCTCTGCTAGGACCTGTCCAAATCTGCTCACAAGTCCCCACCGAAACCTGTCCAAAACCTCAGCAAGCTCACCAAGAAAAACTTGCTTAGCATGAACCCACAAAGAGAATTTTTAGAGACCCAATGTGATTCATAAACCTCATAGAAGCATAAAGAGAATTGTTAGAGACTCAATATGTTCTATACTTAACTCCCAATCTCAATCTCAAATCTCATAGAAACATAAAGAGAATTGTTAGAGACCCAATATGTTCTATACTTAACTCCCAATATCAATCTCAAATCTCATAGAAACATAAAGAGAATTGTTAGAGACCCAATATGTTCTATACTTAACTCCCAATATCAATCTCAACTCAATCTCAATCTCAAAAGAATAAGATAGATGTAGTATGCTTTTCTCAAGAATATGAAACACAACCCAACAATTGCCAACCATGCAATATCTCATATAACAATGATACTCATATTATTTTTACCAACAATTAGGGTTTCAACAACAATGCTCATTAAACAAGGTTTAGTCAACCAACACCATTCAACTCAACATCAACCTTGAAGCATTCAACCAATCATCACAAGAAAAGGAAACAAGTAGAAATCCTTTTCCCTCCAAGGATATTTGAACAAAACAACCACCAACACAATATCACCAAATGCAAAGAATAACTTTCTCAAATCAACTCAATGGAGTAAGCCCAATATCATGTATCAAGTAAAGCACTAACTTGATCAAAACAACCTCTATGGAAGCAACTCAACCATCAATATCAAAACAACCAACTAAGGGTTTCATCATCTCAATGCAAGTAGCAAGACTTACTAACATAAACCCTAGTGCAAAAAATGCTTCCTCTTCCTCAACCAGAATTATGCATTCACCCAAAAACTCATCAATGATTTTAATGCATAAACAATCTTCAATATCTAGAAAATAGGATTTACACCAAAAATACCTAGTAGACAACCTTTTCACTCCAAACTCAATTTCAGAAAATACACCATCAACAATATACATGGAAGAAGTTGCCCATACCTTTACTTTGATGAAGAAGG
Source organism: Wollemia nobilis (assembly GCA_028583015.1). Lineage (NCBI taxonomy): Eukaryota > Viridiplantae > Streptophyta > Pinopsida > Araucariales > Araucariaceae > Wollemia > Wollemia nobilis. The sequence continues at coordinate 3,471,624 of JAQPPZ010016529.1, read as the reverse complement.
AGAACTCAAAATCTGTCACAACACTAACTCTCAATTTGCCACCAATTAGAGTTAGCAACTATACAACAATATACAATAATAAAGATCCAAATTAACACCTTATTTCTCCAACTTAATAAAAACCACCAGAAGTATAATATACATACAAAGTAAAACCTCTTTACACCTTATTACTCCACATAAACATTAAGCATCAATAAAACAATGTCAAAGCAAATATGATAACTTAACCTTATACCTCCAGTGCATTCACAGCCACTATCCTTTGCACACCGCGACCAAAATAAAATTACCCACGAAGAGAATCGAACTTGGCACCTCTGCCTTCTAGCGCCTTCGCTTAAATGCCACCGTCGTTGGGTCACAAGTGCCCAATGAAGAAATATAGTGTTGCCCTATATTTTATCTTCCTTTGACGCCAAGAATCTAGAAAACGTAAATGTCTTCCTCAAGCCACATGCAAACTGGTGAGCGCTGTCCAAAACGTAACTTACTGGGCAACATAAATAATCATCCACACAGTGCAAACAGAAAACTATTATCCTTCATGCAATCCAATCAATCGTAGGTGAAAGCAAACTATCGGATGTCAAAGCGCAAACTGAAAACGTAATTCGAGTGCAGTCCCAACAATTGTAGGTGAAGCGCAATCTGTCGGATGTCAAAGCGCAAACTAAAAATGCAAGAAATTACTTGGGCAACTCAATATCGATAATCAACTCTCAATGAAATACAACGCTTTCTCGAAGATCATAGAGCTACGATTTTCATTACTCGGAGTTACAATCACTTTAGAAAATCATCCCCACTTATATAGCCATTTCTCCTTAACTGTTTGACGTCGGCGCTCCTCCAACGATGGCAACACATCGGCGAAAGAATTCTTTTTTTCTCTATCGCTTAAGGGTTGAAAGACCCTTTAATAATAATTAAAATAATAATAATTATTATTTTATTAATAATAAATTAAACTTAGACCCTTGTCAAAGGTTTGAGTTAATTTAATTATTAATAATAAACATGGACCTTCAAGGTTTTTCAAGAAGTAAAAACCTTTGCATTAAGTTAAGCTTGGTTTTAATAAAAACCCTTAATGAGTCCAAATGGTTTTAAGAAAAACCTTTAACCTTGTCACCATGGTTTTAATAAAAACCCTTTAACATTATGAAGCTTCTCAAGATATTTTTGACATCACACTCTTTTTGATATCAACACAAAAATGCCTTTTGACATCAATGACAACTTATACACTTGAGCAAAGGCAATGTACCCAAAGTACCCAAAATTGCCAACAATCCAACATAGCATTGAGCTACAGGAAGGAGTGAAACCCTTTAGGCAAAATCATAGGCCATTTCAATTCCAAGATTGAAACCTTGATGAAAGTGAAACTGTTGAAGATGCTTGAAGCCAAGATCATTTACTCGATTAAGCATTCTACTTGGGTAGCAAAATCTGGTCCCTGTATGAAAGAAGAATGGATATATTCATCTATGTGTTGAATTTCAAAATTTAAATCAAGTGTCTCTCAAGGATCATTTTCCTTTACCTTAGATTGACCAGATTCTTCATGTAATTGCTGGTGCTTAGAGATTTTCTCTATTGGATGGATTCTCTAGCTATAACCAGATTTAGGTCAAAGATGAAGACCAACATAAATTGGCATTCACCATGAAATGAGGGAAGTTTGCTTATCAACGAATGTCATTTGGTCTCTTAGACACTGGAGTAACTTTTCAAAGAGTAATGGACGTAGTATTTGGTGAGTTGTTAAATCGTGTTATTATGATTTATCTAGATGACATGACTATCTTCTCTCATAAGATGGAGGAGCATAGTCTACATTTACAACAAGTGTTTGAGAAATATTGAGAGTTTAGAATATCCATAAACCCAAAGAAGTCCATATTCACGATAAAATAAGGGAATATCCTGGGCCACATCATTTCAGAGAAAGTTTTAGCTATTGATCTAGCTAGAGCTGAGGCTCTCCTAAAGATTTTGTTGCCATATAGCAAGAAGGATTTGCAATCATTCTTTGGGCAGATTAATTTTATCTAGAAGTTTATCATAAATTTTGCTCGAGTGATAAAATCTATGACCAAGCTTTTAAAGAAGAATGTTGAGTTCAAATGGACTTAGAAGAGGAAGCGAGCATTCAAATACATAAAAGAAATAATTTCTCAAGCCTCGGTCCTAGTAAACCTTGATTATTCAAAGTATTTTATCCTGTATACCATTGGTGAACAAGAGAGTTATGCAGTAGTGCTCATGCAGAAGGGGGATGATGGATATGAGTGGCCAATCACATTTTTAAACCAAGTCATCCAACTGCATGAAGAAAAATATAATTTCATTGAAAAGCAAGTGTATGTGATGATGAAATCTTTAAATAAGTTCTAGCAATTTGTTTCTTAGAGCAAGAAAATAGTTTATGTTGTTCATCCAGATATCCAAAGTTTAATCATTCAAGGAGAGCTTAAAGATAAGAGAGCTGGGTGGGTTTCCAAAATCTAGGAGTATGACATTGAAATCCAACGAACCAAGCTGGTTTGAGGTCAAGAATTATATCAAGAGCTTGCAAAAAGTGCTGCCTCTAAATCCATGGTCTGCCAACTTGAGGATTTAATAAGTGGAAATAATTTTGCCAATCACTCTACAGGTGATCGTGATTGGACAGAGGACCTTGTCAAATATTTCCATTTAGGAAGGTGCCCTCCACACCTCAATGCTTCATAAAGAAGGATATTTAGACTTTAGGCCCTTAGATACGTGATGCTACCAAATGAGTTATTCCACAAAAACATTGATGGAGTACTCCTTAGGTGCGTCCGAGAATTAGAGAAACAAATAATCCTAAAGGAGTTTCACTCTGGTTTATTAGGAGGCCATTATGCAGGGAGACCAATGGCATTGAAGATCATTAAAGGTTATTTATGGCCCACTCTCTTTTTAGATGCTTTCAAAGTCAGTCAAGATTGTGACAAGTACCAGAGATATGTTAGTAGAAGCAAGAATGCATATTTACTCCTTCATTTGATTCAAGTAGAAGCACCGTTTTAGTAATGGGGCTTAGAATTTATAGGGGTCATTGATCCCAATTCCTCTTCTAAACATAAATACGTCCTGATTGTGATCGACTATTTTACCTAATGTTTAGAAGCAATCCCAACCAAGAAGGTATACTAGGAGCCAATTATCTATTTCCTTGAAGGTTTAATCACTCGTTTTGGTGTACTAGATGTAATCATAACAAACAATGGAAATCCCTTCATTGGTACCAAGATCAGAAAGTTCATGGGTAAGTATAGGATTTATTTAAAAATATCATCTAATTAAAAATATCATCTAATTACTATTAATAAGGAAATGGCTGGATGAGTCCACAAACAAGAATTTTCTAAGAATTATAAAGAGAACCCTTTGTGACAACAAGCGTATTTGGCACTTGCTCCTAAACCAAGCCTTATGGGCTGATCGCATCTTCGTGAAAAAATCTATTAAAACATCCCCTTATTCCTTGGCATACGGTAAAGAAGCAGTACTACCCATTCATATTGAATTATCGACCCTTTAATTCTTGCACTTTCTAGATGTTGAATTTAATCCCATGAGTGCAAGGTTGGCTCAAATTTTACAGATAGAGGAAGAGGGAGAAATTTTACAACACCTTCATGGAACTTGCCCAGATGACGAAGACGTGGTTCGATAAGAAAACTTTTGAAAAGACTTTCAAGGTAGGTGACGTGGTGTTAAAATAGAATGAGAACAAGGCGAAACATGGTAAGCATCACAATTTCAAAATGATTTGGGAGGGCCCTTTCCAGATTTTAGGTGTGAATCAATTTAACTCATTTTATTTGCAGGATATGGACAGTCATGCATTGCCAATTTCAATCAATGGTCTTCATTTGAAGGCCTACTATCAGTGAAAATTGATATTATGAATATAAATATGTAAATATTTTTGTTTAATGTTTCTTGTTGTTTTAAAAAAATAGCTAAGGATGGGAAGAAAAATCCTTTTTTCGCTATGAAGGGGTGCTTTCGCTAGTGAAATTAGTTTTCACTAGTGAAAATCCTTCTTCGCCCCTTCCGTGGAAGAAAGAAGAAAGAAAAATAATAATAATAATAAATAAATAAATTTGAGGTGAAAAAGTGGTTAAGACCCGGGACTTCCCAGGAGGTCACCCATATGAGTACTACTCCATGAAAAAATGCTTAACTGTGGAGTTTTTGAAAAATTGGAAAACAAAAAATCAACTTGATGGAGTGCTCTTGATATAGGCCTACAAGAATGTACAATGTAAGCCTAAAATAATTCTTTATGTAGGAATATAAGCATTTTATATGTAAGCCTATAGGTATTCTCTTTGTAAGCCTATATGTTTTCTCTATGTATTCGTATGGGAAATAGTAATGTATTCACCCTTAGTGATACCAATTAAGTCACTTGTATGGTTAAAATCATCTAAGGGTCTAATATATTGTAATTCAACACCTAGGCTAAGTTATGTGGGCTTGATATTAGTAATAAATTGGGGGTTAGGTATATCCATAAATATATTTCAATGATTAATCCCTTGATTCAATTTATATGATGTGATATTATGGTGATCCCTACGATTACCCATCCCTTATTTCTATTTTTATTATTTTTCTCTTATATATTTCATTTATATGCTCTATTTGTTTTTCTTTTCTACGCTTTTGGATATGATTTTTAGTGAATGTATGATTTGGGATGTTTTTCAGAAAGTGTTATAAATTCCAATATGGCATCAAAACCAAAATGGAGTGACATTATTCAATTATGTAGAAGGAAATTTTATGTTTAGTAGTTTAAGGAGAAAAAAAATACATTTATTATTTTGGAGAAAATTTTAAAATTTTGAATTTTGGTGCCAAACATCATATGCCAACATCCCTTACACCACATATATCCTATTTTTGATTAGAGGGTGGTTGTATATTATATATTGTGGTCACAATTATTCATGTTCAATGTCTTGGGAATCTTGTTCAACTAAGTGCACATTAACATTTTTTTCTTGCACCAACTATGAGTTCAAGTCCATCCAACATTTCTTTATTTTTGTTGTATCACTATACATCACTTTCAAAAGTGAAAATATCATCGTAAGATCTAATAGCATCGTCAAAAAATATGGATAGTGTATATTTTAAAGCCTTCCAAGTGGAAGGTCATGAATTGCATTCCTTGTATTCTCTCTTTAGGAAGTGGTAATTTTTTAGTGCTCTTTATCAATTTGAGTTTTTAAACTATGAAATAGTGTCTTGCTCTTAATAGAAACTTGTGTTGTTCTAGTAAATATAAATTATTCTAAATACTTCATGGATATGAAGGTCATAGGCTCTATTCCCTTGCATGTCATATTTTTCTAGTCTAAAGGTGCCTTAGTTAGGGAGTTAAGGACATATTTTCTTTTTTGTTCTATGCATATAGAATGTTAGTATATTGGATTGCACAAATTTCTAAAATCTCCCCACTATAAAGATCATAGTAAAAAACTGAATTAATATCATATTGGTTGTCATTCCTACTCATCCAATCATCTACTACATTGGCCAATATATCTCTTCTAAAATCCTTCCAATTGAAAAGTTACAAGGTCAAAATTAATAAAAATATTTATATGCTCTTTCTTTAAGTGCAATATTTCATATCAATTTTTAATTCTCATATGAATTTAACTTCAAACAGGCCTATTGGCATGGTTATTGGTAAGCTCATATGTGTTAATGAAGTCCTATATTTGAATAAACATATTAGAATACTTTTAAATGCATTTTCGTTTAGATCATTCTTTCATTTTTCCCATGTCTATGACATAGTGTAAGTACAAAACTCAACCTTCCCATTGACATGGTATTTTGTAATGATTGTTGCTCCTTCAAGGTGACTAGTTCAATCATTTTGACCACCAATATTTTAATGATGGAGAAAACTTGTTTTTGATGTCGTGTTGGGTCAATGACTCTTTGTATGGATATCTCATGTTGTTCTCAATATACTTAGTGACATGTTGGCTAGTATAAGGACACTCTAAGATGTCTTAAATTCAAACCTCATCCTCTCTCCTTTGCTCTTTATTAATTCATATAACAACCCTTACTATATATATATATATATATATATATATATATATATATATATATATATATATATATATATATATATGATAATGAGGAACCAATCAAACTAACCCAAGTGTAAATTATTGATTCACAAAGCCAACATAGTGGTATACAAGTAACAAAGGACAAGTGATACTTATCTATTTTAATTGATAATATTTTCTGAAAATGAACAAAATAAAACTATACATTCAAATCTTATACATAGAACAAAAAATAAGGATGAAAGAAAAAATTTATTGGCACTTGTAGGTACTATAAATAATATTGCACAATAATTTTATAACTAATGAGTGTGGGGGTATTTATAGCAATATCGAACGCCAATTACATTATAAAGTTTAACCTAAGTTGACATAATAAGTCAACTTTAGATTAATTACAAATGATAAATAGGGTATAATTATAACAAGGTTAACCAAAGCCCATTAGAATTACTTAATAAACTATTATAGAATAATAAATACATTGTACAATTAAATGCACTTAGGCCTATCTAATACATTGCATAATTCTAGCTCATGTCTAAGAAGCAGATTATAATTTCAACATCCACCCCACATAATCTGAACTAAGGGACCAAGCAGATAATACATTAGTGAAAATAATACCTTCCCCCACATAATGAATGCTTTAGTGGGCCTTTGTAGTTGATGTGGATCCATTTAAATCTCCCTCATCTGAAAGACATCCATCTAACTTTAAGAAGTTGGCTTTAATCATTTGCAACTTTAGCAAGTAATTCTTTGTTGGATGTTCCTCCCTCTTACAACATATACAAGTGGTCTTCATTTTCTTTGAATACTTAGCCTAGACCTTGGTCAACTAAGTCTAAGCCTCCTTAGAATTTAATTCCTTTGCATGAGCTTATACTTTAGGAGTTCCACCATAAATCAACATTGACACTTGAAAATAAATTAGAATACCAAAAACTAGTCAAGAGTAAGAGTCATCTATGATTTTAAGAAAATAGGAATCATATGAACCATTATATTCAACATATAAAAGGAGGGGTAGATATTAGCAAGGATAATATTAATTCATTCTACATTATCTTTTATTTTTCCTCTAGAAGACATAATATCTACCTTCAAAGCCTTGAATCTTACAATATAGTACTCAATGTTATCAACCTCATCTAGCTTAAGATAAGAAACATCTAATTCCAAGTGACTTAATTTAGTAGGATTAACATTTTCAAAAATTTTCATGCAATTGCGACCATACCTTGATAGGATCACTCTCCTCTTAGATATATCACAATAACTCCAATTCAATCAATAAGGAAAACAAACCTAGAGCCTCTTTTGTCTTTTGATGTTGAATTTTATTGACAAGAACAATGAATTTATCCTCTTGAACGATGCATCATAGGTTATTACTTTGTATTAGGTCAATCATCTGATTTAACCAAATGCTATAGCTTTTTCCATTAATGTAGGTAACTAGAGATTTATGGTTCATCTTATATAATCTAAATCTAAACACTATAGTGGGTCCATTAACTAATGTCACTAATGTGTGGAGATTGAAAATTTATGACTTGAATTTTTTTGGATAAAAACACTTTCATATGCAAAGGTTATGACCTCCAAAAAAATTTCCCTAATGGAACCCAAAAAATATAATAATTAAATCTCCAAATCTTAGAAAAATGGAACCAACTACCCATTGTCTCTTTGCAATTCATGATTCACTAGAGTCAACCATTGATTTTTAATTGTCTCAATGCTCTTGAACCACTCTAACTATGAAACATGGTTGTTTTTTATTGGAGAGAGATATTTAAATACATATAAAAAAGTCCTTATGGCATCAAAAAGGCCATGTTTACCAAGGATTTGGCCAAAATTCCACTTTGTGAGCAAAAATATGCCAAATGCTCTTGGTAAGACATCAATTGGAGTCTCATTTGTGTTGAATACGATCAATTAATCACTCTTAGACTTCTCATGTTCTCACCATAGGCTTGCGTAATGTGGTGGTGTGGGGGTCAAACATGTGACCTGCCCTCCAAAAAATGGATCCATTAACTAGTCCACATATACGACTTTAGTTGATATTGATCTAGCAATTTTCATAGAAGAGCATAAGTCTGGGTTTGACAAATAAAAAATAGGGATGTGAATCAAACCTAAATCATGCTACCCCAAATGTAAAGCATATATTACCATACCATATGTGGATTCATGTTAGGAATAAAGCAAACAAGAAAAGCTATAATTGCACAATTTTCAAGTAGATCAAGGACCACCTTTCCTTCAAAATAGTCAACTATGCATGGCTTAAACTCAAAATATGGAGACATGAATACCCTAACATCTCCTCCCAGAGTAGCCATGGCACCATACATAGGTGGAATTGGGCACATCCCTCCCCATAGAAAAAGGGATTGCACCCTTCTACTATAAAGGATGCTAGTGCTAGGTGGGAAAATAATGCCCATTTGAATTTGAAAAATGGTACATGATCCTACCATATCATGGACCACCTCTTCTCTACTATATCTCTAATTTTAAAAAATGATTCTCCAACAAAAAAACAAGGTTGAATTTCATAGAAATTTTCACAAAAATGAATGATTGTTTAAGCCAAGAACTTTCAAAAAGGTAAAAAAAAGGATAGGAATTTTCTCCTAAAAATTGAAACAAAAATCAGAGGCTCCAAAGATCATTCTTGAGTGACCAAGTAATGTTTATCCATTATTGCTCTAATTCCATGTTGGAATTCACAATATTTTCCAAAAATAAGCTGAATCAAACCATGCACTCAAATCCTATACATAGAAAAAAAAATAAGAACAAAAGAAGAATTTTGTGGGCACCCATAGGCACCATAATTAATCACTATTTCTAAATAATATTACACAACACTTCGATAATTAAATAGGAGTGTGAGGGGGTGTTTGTAGCAATACCAAACCCCAATTACATTATAGATTTTAACTTAATCCTACATAATAAGTGGTATTTATGTTAATTATAAATAATAATTAGGGTTTAACCACAACAAGGTTAAGCAGGGCCCATTGCAATTACATAATAAAATATTACAAAATAATAAATACATTGTACAATGAAACACCCTTAGTTCTATCCAATGCATCATACAATGTTAGCTCATGGTCAAGAAGCCAATTATAATTTCAACATCAGTGACATATGACACATGGTAGGCATAATTTAGTTGTTTACTTCCTAAGTTATGAAGACTTAAATATAGTATTTTTATTGTAATGATATGTTAAACCTTACAAAGGCCATAAATTTTGGATATCAAAGCATATTAAGCAATTTATTTATATCACATGGTTTATTGAGCTTTGTGCATTGTTGACATTAGTTGATGAACCTATTGTAGTGCTGTGAAATATCTTTTGGCTATAAAATGAGTAGGTTTTACATGGTCAATTCAATATATGCCTTACTTTGATGGGCCCTTTTCAAATGATGGGTGTTATTTATTCAAAAACTTAACTTTTTGCTTGATGATTCATTTATTTTCTTTTAATATTGAAGGATATATTATAGTAACCATATTATATGTTAAATACCTTCTCATATAAAATTCAACATCTTTAATCCAGAACATGGAGTTGCGACTTCATGTTTGTAAAGGGTTGATCAAGTTCATGTACCGTTGGAAAAAAAGATAGGAAAAATTATAGTGATGATTCATTGACCCATTCGAGCATTTATTGTAAGGGGATGTTACCATCTCTAATTTCTTCTCTCCTTGGCCTCTCATCTAGAATTATAGATAGTGTAGAATCTATTAATGCAACCTTATTGGCAAATACCAACATTTGTTATGTGCCTATGGGTGCTCTTGATGTAATCCTAAAAGCATGTGTAATCAAATCATATGGGCATTCTCTATGTAAGCCTATATGCAGCAATGATTTGTCCATCCTTAGAAATATTAGCTAGACCATTTGTATGATTAACCTCAATCAAGTGTTTAATATATTTAGTATATTATAATTTAACCTTTAAGCCATTTTTTTTTAGCTTGAGATTAGAAATAAATTGGGGATTAGATATTTCTATAAGTACACCCCAATAAATGATCCACTAAATCAATTTATATTATGTGATATTGTGGGAGTACCTATTGGAATCCACCCCTTATTTCAATTTTGGTTATCTCTCTTTTATTTATTTCATCTATATTCTCTTTTTATTTTTGGTCTTCTACTCTTTTGTATATAATTGTGGTGAATATTTTCTATAAAGTATTCTAAATTCCAAAAAACACATCCATGAAACAACTACAATGTGCAACTATTGGACACCCATACCTTGGTAATGCATGGACTAGTCATTGATTCATGACTAATCATGTGTTTAAATTGTGGAACTATTGAACTAGGTAATTAACCTAAATTATAATTTAATTATGTGCCCCAATTCTAGTTTCAAAAAAATTGGAAATAAGGGCGAATGGATCCTTCAAAACTCTAGATTGAGGTTGTGTTTCCATTATCCCTATTGAATACTACAACACTAATCTACACTAATAGAATAAAAGTAAAGTGTGAAAAATGAAAATGCATAAAATATTAAGGGTGCAAGATATTCAAATAAAATATGACCATAGTCATAGCGAGAAAGTGTGCAATCAACCAACACATGAAAATTAAAATAGCATCAATATTTTCCCATTAATTAACTGTGAAATTGCTAAGTAAATGACAAGATGGACAAATGGGCTAAGCCTCAATCACCACATGCTTAGAAAATGGAGAGGGTAGTTCCACTAATGGAATGCAAAATGACTTGCCAATTTCTAAACAATCTCATGAGATATAAAGCATGATGTGGGTTTCATAGAGTGTGGTTCTAAATTATCATGGCCAGAAGATGAATACAATGGATCCCATGACTCCTATTTACAATGAGAGTTTACTTCTAAGTTACCTTGGGTGAGAAACTATTACTCCTAGTAAACATAAATATTTAGAGGTATATCTAACAAAATTATGCATCTCCAGCTATTGTATTCCTCTAAGTATGGCTCTAATAGGCTTATAAGTTATATAAAATAAGTTAGTGTGCTACTATAAGCTAAAATACCACTCTTAAAAGATTACACTTGGGATCCTTGTCTTTAACTTATCTCTTTGTTGGTTGGTGAGAAATTTACTCTAGGAAGCAAGTTAATCACTTGACTCTACTAGTGAATCACTAGATATCCCTAATCACTTCACTCCTATAATCCAACTGGATCCCTCTACAAGTGGATTACTCCTAAACCAATTGACACTTGAGCTAGACTTGGTCAAATTTTAGAGAGTGTTGGAATGAATCAATTTTTTTAAGCTCAGAATTATTATGTGGAGATTTTTCATATGCTTGTCAAAGTGAATGCAAAGAATAGGAGGATCCATGCTTAACTGCTCCAAGTACATTTTGCTAATGTGTTTTGCTTGGATTTCTCTTGAGAAGTTGGTTTGCATGTTTCACCATTAAATTTTGATCATATTCTAACAAGTCTACTTTTTTCCTCTTATATTTTTTGCATCATGCTAACTATATTGGGATAGGTGTGTGATGGAGGAACTCTCAATCATTGAGGTCTCTGATAACAATGATATTGTATGGCTAGTTGAAACGTAATAATTTTTCTAACTAGGATAGGCCTAGAGGATTCTTGTAAGGTATGGTAGTGTAAGACTAATTTCCTCTATGTCCAACTATTTATCTTAGTTGAATTTGTAGTCCGGTAGCTATTTATTAATGTTAGGTATTTTTGCATTGTTGATGGTATTAGCTACTTCAATAGTCTAGCCCTCATATAATAGTTAGCTGAAGAATACAATCTTATACTAAGAGGGGGGTGAACAGTATAAGACCACATTTTACTTTTTCTTTCTCAATCAATATTATGCAATATATCAATAGCAATATCAACAGTAGTAATCAAAGCAATGCATAAATCACCACACACAATAGAGACACCAATTTAATGTGGTTCACCCAATGTGGGCTACTCCACGGAGAAAATATTTCACTAATATTTTCTCAACAAATATCTTGGGAATCCTTTCCCTATTACAATGTTTATGGACATTTTTCCAAATGAGACACCAATACATCAATCAAGTTCGTGGATCTCTATCCATAGGAGACACCAATATCCTTAGCTTGTTCGTGGATCTATATCCACATGAGAACTCCTCATTTGCTCTAGCTAGCGATCTTCTAGAAGAACTATTGCCTCCACTACAATGGCTAATGGATCTCTATCCACTGAAGACTCTTATCCTCACTCAGAAGACATGTCCTCACTACCCTGTCTAATGGATCTCTATCCAATGGATATTGTCGTCCTCTATACTCTGTCACCTCCAAAGCTTACTCTCAACTCTGGCTCAAATATATACTAAACATAGTCCTTTGGTCTAGCACAAATCTGCTCAATATCTATCTCTAGTCTAGCAAAAACACATCCTTAAATCTACACCAAACTCTATCCTCAAATATGCACTAAACATAGTCCTTCGATCTAGCACAAATCTGCTCAATATCTATCCTCAAGCCTTAACACAAATCTTGACTCAATCATAAATCAACTCTGCTAGATCTACCCCAAACCTTAACCCAAGGTTTGAAAAAATCAATAAATCAACTCTCCTCACAAGTCTTCTCAAAGAATTATCTCAAATATGCCTTGTAAGCTTCCACAAAATCTCACACTAATCTATCCACAAGTCCTCTCTAGAACTTGTTCAATATACTCAACAAGTCTTCACCAAGACTTACCTCAAATCTTCTCAACAAATCCTCACTAGAACTAGTCCACTCTCACATAAACATATAGAGAATTGTTAGAGACTCAATATGCTTCACATTCACAAAAATGCTCATACACTTTCACTCTCTCTTTTTATCATAGAAACACATAGAGAATTTTTAGAGACTCAATATGCTTCTTACTCACAATTATGCTCAATCACTTTCAAACTCTTTCTCAAATCAATTTTAGAATTAGAATAATTTATTTTACAGAACTAGAACTATCACTTCAACACTTCCACTTGAATAGGATCAATCAAATCCACTCAATAAATCACTCAATGAAATACTTCCTTACCTACAAACCCTAGTCCAATTATATGAACACTCACTTATTTTCAACAATGCTTATCAAACAATCTCACATAACAATGATACTCATGATATTTCACAAACCCTAGTTCAAGATAGTTCACAACTTCACATAACAATGATACTCATGTTCTTCCACAACCCTAGTTCAAGAATATGAAAGCTTACTCAATTATTTCCAACAATGTTTATCAAACAAGGTTTCTATAATCAAATTTCATTCCAGAAAACTCATCAACTCAACAATGAATACTCAAATCAATCATTTTCACTCCAATTTTTTTTTATAACATCAACCAAACACTTCAACCAAAGAAGAATGTGCCCATATCTTTTTACTTGATGAAGAGTAGACCTCAAAAATCTGCCTCAAACACAATCAACCTCTTTGCCAATCTCAAGGGTTAGATGACAAAAATACTCCTCAAAATATTTCTCAATACAAAAATAATAGCACTCAAATACTTATTACTCCATATTTAAATTAGCAATCATCAAAACATACATAAAAAATAATTACTCAGTTACACCTTATAATATCCAATCTTTAATTAACAACCTCCAAAAATCAAACCCTCAAAAATAATTCTACCTACCCTTTTATCTCCCTCAAATACTCAATAACCAATTTCAGAAAAAACTTTATAAACTTCCAAAATATTTATTTTTATCCAACCTTAGAAAATCCAAAATATTTCATGCAACCTTGGCAAACATTAGCGCATACATTTTAATTCAAGCAAAAGGTCTCGGTGGGTTTCGAACGTGAGACCACTCCTAGTCGAGTTCCTTATCGTGGTGCTAGCCCATGACGTGGACCACAAGCCTCCACATGAAGGGTAAGTCTCAAGGCTCCCCTTTGTTCTTTTTCAATCAACGTAGCGCAAAATAAAAAAGCACTCTTCTCCCTTGCAAAACCAACTCAATGGGTTTTGAACCTTGCTTTCCTCGGCTATCGAACTTCTTAGCGCCACTAGCTATCACCAACTATGCTACCAGCACCTTTGGCACTCAACCCAGTGCTCCCTTTATCTTGTCTCTTCTCACTACCCAATGTCAATTTTACCACATGAGAAATCCTCTTGACTTTAACGCTCGAACTCTTAGCTTTTGTGGGCAATCAATCGCATGGATAAGTTAAATAAAAATTTAACTCCCCTTTTTATACACTTTGGCACATGCGCTTCCAACGTCGATGAGTATATCAAATTTTAAATTCGATTTAAAATATATTTTTTAACTTTGGAACCAAAAGGATTATTTAAATTTAAATTTTAAGCTTAGTTAAAATATTAAAATTAAAATAATTAAACCTTATCCTTTCAAATATTCCACTTGGGTTTTTTAGAGAACTTGGAGAATGATCAATTCATGGTATTCAATTTTATTCAAATTAATATTTAATTGGAATATTATAATAAAATATTATAATATTTTTCCTTTGGCCTTGATACAATATTCCTCTTGCACTGCTTACTGAAATTGCTTCTTCTTGCATTGCTCACTAAAACTGATGCTTGACATCAATGACAACTCAACTACTCAAAATATCCAACAATATCCCCCTTTGTCATTGATGGCAACCCACTCTCTTTTTATCATTTCTTTTACCTTTTCTTGTTCTACTCCCCTAAGAAACTACTTTCCTTGACTGAATGCTTTCCTCCTAACTCAAATCTCTCCCCCTTTGACATCAATGGCAAAGGGTCACATTTGGGGATCAAGGCCAAGAATGAAACTCTTAGCTTAGCCCCTCCCCCAACTCCTCTTGAGGTGGTTAATTCTAGGGTGTGAGTATTTCTACTCCCAGCATGCACTGATATTTACTTTGACCACTTTTATTATTATCTGGTCCTAATTTCTATGACTATTCATGTTCCTGCTTGTCTCAGGAATTTCTGCTCTACACCACTTTGTTGTATGTCCATCATTATTGCACTTATAACACTTAATATTATTATTCCTTGGATGTGCAAATATCTTGGGATTTCTCCTAGTGAAGCCATATCTATTCCTGTCATGAACCCTGCAATTCATTGCCTTGTGACCAAACTGATTACAAGAGTAGCAATACCCTTGAAAACATTATCTATTTTTGAATTTTCCATATTCATGTCTTTCATGTGTCCTACACTGTGTAGCATTGTGCCCAAAATTGTGACATGAAAAGCATCTTCCATTGAAACTACCTTGTATTGACCTTATTGGTCTCTTAGTTTCTTTTACCCTATGTTCGTTCCTGTTCCATATGTTCCTCTTTTATGCATTTTTCCTTCCTTTGTTGAACTGTCTCTTGTCCAACTCATCATCAGAAGTATCACTTTCTCTTACACTCTCTTATTATGAATTTTATTATTATTTAGAACTTGAGGTTGACTCCTCTTATTGTTTCTTTTGTACCTTCTTTAATGCATCAAGAGCATAAATGAGTTCTTCTTCAAGATCAACTTCTCATGTTTTTGATTCTTCCTCTATTTGTTTACCTTTGAAAATATCTTCATTCTTTTCTGATTTTTCTTCTATAGGATCACCTCCTTCTCCTTCTAATGTCATTAAAATATTCTCTTCTGGTCCTTCAAGTGTATCTTCATATTCATCATCATTGAAATTGAAACCACTCTTTGTACAACTATCTTAAATATGACCAAAGTTACCACATCTAAAACACTTGAGAATTATTGGTGACATTTTCTTAACCATTTCCTTTTCTTTTTTCAGAAATAGAACTTCATATTTATTATTATCTAAGGAACTATTATCACTATAACTTGAGTACTTACTTGCCTTGTTTTCATAGGAACTCTTATATCTTTGAAATAACTTATTTCCTTGCTTGCCTTGATCATACCTACCTTTCTTTTGGTACCTATGTTTTTTTGATTGCTTGTTCTTATGATCATGTTTTTCTTCATCATTGCTATTTCTAACTTCTTGACAATCAGTTGCATAGTGACCATACTTTCCACAATTGAAACATATAATAGATTTTGTACCTTTAATATTTCTTGGATCCTTGTTCCTTCTACCATAATTTTCTTCTTCATCACTGGATGACTCATTTCTTGAATCTAACTTCTTACCCTTTGTCTTCTTAGTAGCTTTGAAGGTTACTTCTTTTCAGAGATTAGGTTCCTTTTTTGTTCTCATCTCAAAAGTTGTGAGAATGCCAAGTAACTCATCCCTTGTCAAAATATCACCATATTTTTATTCCTTTATAGCTAAGATATTTTCAATAAATATTTTTGGGAGAGATCTTAAGATCTTATCACAAACATCAGACTCTTGAACCTCAAGTCCAAGTCATTGCATGGATTTAACAACCTCATCTACACGAAGTAGATAAGCACTAATGTTTTCATCATCCTTCATTTTTAGATCTTCAAATTGTCCCTTGAGATTTGACAACTTGCCTTTTTGACCTTTTTATCTCCTTCATATATGCCTTGCAACTTATCCCAAATATCTTTTAACGATTTGCAATGCATAACCTTAATAAACTTTGATCTATGCAAACATCTCAAAATTGCATTCATTGCTCTTGAATTGTAATTATGTAGAAGCTTACCATATTTATCTATAGGTGGAGTAGTTGGTGGTGTGTATCCATTTTTAACTGCTTCCCATATTTCATTTCCAAGTGCCATCAGGTGAATCTTCATTCTCATACTCCAAAATACATAATCACTTTCATCAAACACTGGTGCTGAATTATCTGAGGATCCATTATTATAATCCATTGTGTTCTTGTAAGATTTTACTTAAATCTATTAAAATCTTCCTAAGGAACCTGCTCTGATACCAATTGAAGAACACAATCTTATACTAAGAGGGAGGGGTGAATAGTATAAGACCATTTTCTACTTTTTCTTTCCAATCAATATTATGCAATGTATCAATAGCAATATCAACAACATTAATCAAATTAATGCACAAATAACCACACACAATAGAGACACAAATTTAACATGGTTCACCCAATGTGGGCTACTCCATGAAAAAAATATTTCACTAATATTTTATCAAAAAATATCTTGGAAATCCTTTCCCTATTACAATATTTATGGACCTCTATCTAAAGGAGACACCAATCCCCTAATCAATTTCATGGATATATATCCTTAGGAGACACCAATATCCTTAGCTAGTTTATGGATCTCTATCCACAAAAGAACTCCTTCTCCTCTGCTCTGGCTAGTGATCGTCTATAAGAACTGTTGCCTCCATTGCATTGGCTAATGTATATCTATCCACTAAAGACTCTTGTCCTCACTCAGAATACCTATCCTCACTACCCTAGTCAATGGATCTCTATCCACTGGAGACTTTCATCCTCTATACTCTATCACCTCCAAAGCTTTCTATCAGCTCTATCTCAAATCTGCACTAAACATAGTCCTTTGATCTAGCATAAATATGCTCAATATTTGTCTCTGTTTTGGTACAAACCTATCCTCAAATTTGCACCAAAATCTATCCTCAAATCTGCACTAAACAGAGTCCTTTGATCTGGCACAAATTTACTCAATCTCTATCCTCAAGCCTTAACACAAATCTTGAATCAATTAAAAATCAACTATGCTGGATCTACCCCAAACCTTAACCTAAGGTTTGAAAAAATCAATCAATCAACTCTAATCATAAGTCTTATCAAATACTTGTCTCAAATCTGCCTTGTAAGCTTCCACAAAAGCTCACAATAATATGTCCACAATTCCTCTCTAGAACTTATTCAATCTTCTCAACAAGTCTTCACCAAGACTTACCTCAAATCTTCTCAACAAGTCTTCACCAAGACTTGCCTCAAATCTTCTCAACAAGTCCTCACTAGAAATTTTCCAATCTCATAGAAACATATAGAGAATTTTTAGAGACTCAATATGCTTCACACTCACAAAAATGGTCAAACACTTTCACTCTCTATTTTTATCACAGAAACACATAGAGAATTTTTAGAGACTCAATATTCTTCTTACTCACAATTATGCTCAATCACTTTCAAACTCTTTCTCAAATCAATTTTAGAATATAGAATAATTTTTTTCACAGAACTAGAACTATCACTTCAATACTTCCACTTGACTAGGCTCAATCAACTCCACTCAATCAATCACTCAATTAAATACTTCCTTGTTTACAAACCCTAGTCCAAGTATATGAACACTCACTCACTTATTTTCAACAATGCTTATCAAACAATATCACATAACAATGATACTCATGATCTTTCACAAACCCTAGTTCAATATAGTTTACAACTTCACATAACAACGATACTCATGTTTTTCCACAATCCTAGTTCAAGCATATGAAAGCTTACTCAATTATTTCCAACAATGCTTATAAAACAAGGTTTCTATTATCAACTTTTATTCCAGAAAACTCATAAAATCAACAATGAATACTCAAATCAATCCTTTTCACTCCAATTTGTTTTTTAGAAAATCAAATAAACACTTAAGCCAAAGAAGAATGTGCCCATACCTTTTTACTTGATGAAGAGTAGAGCTCAAAAAACTGCCTCAAACACAATCAAACTATTTTCCAATATCAAAGGTTAGATTACAAAAATAATCCTCAAAATATTTCTCAATACAAAAATAATAGCACTCAAATACACCTTATTACTCCATATTAAAATTAGCAATCATCAAAACATACATAAAAAATAATTACTCAATTACACCTTATAATCTCCAATATTTAATTAACAACCTCCAAAAATCAAACCCTAAAAAATAATATTGCCTACCCTTTTATCTCCCTCAAATACTCAATAAAAAATTTCAAATAAACTTTATAAACTTCCAAAATATTAATTTTTATCCAACCTTAGAAAATCCAAAATATTTCATGCAACCTTGGCAAACATTAGCGCATACCTTTTTCTTCAAGCAAAATGCCTCGATGGGTTTTGAATGCGAGACCACTCCTAGTCGAGCGCCTTATCAAGGTGCTAGCCCACCACATTGACCACAAGCCTCCACAAGAAGGGTAAGGTACAAGCATACCCTTTGTTCTATTCTGATCAACATGACGCAAAACAAAAACACACTCTTCTCCCTTGCAAAACCAAATAGATAATTTTTGAACCTTAGTTTCCTTGGTTGCCAAAATTCTTAGTGCCATCCGTTGTCGCCAATTGTACTACCAGCACCTTTGATACTCAACTCGGTGCTTCGTTTATCTTGTCTCTTCTCACTACCGAATGTCAATTTTAGCAAATGTGAAATCCTCTAGATTTTAGCGCTTGAACTCTTAGATTTTGTGGGCAATCAATCACATGGATAAGTTAAATAAAAATTTAACTCCCCTTTTTATACACTTTGTAACATGCACTTCCAACGTCGATGAGTATATAAAATTTTTAAAATTGATTTAAAATATATCCTTTAACTTTAGCGCCAAAAGGATTATTTAAATTTAAATTTTAACCTTAGTTAAAATATTTAAATTTAAATAATTAAACCTTATCCTTTCAAATCTGCTACCTGGGATTTTTAGAGAACTTGGAGAAAGATCACTTCATGGTCTTCAATAGAGAACTTGGAGAAAGATCACTTCATGGTCTTCAATTTTCTTCAAATTAATCTTTAACTGGAATATTATAATAAAATATTATAATATTTTTCCTTTGGCCTTGATACAATCTTCCTCTTGCACTGTTTACTGAAACTGCTTCTTCTTGCACTACTCACTGAAACTAACTCTTGACATCAATGACAACTCAACTACTACAATTGTCCAACATTAGCCAAATCTTCAACTTACCTTGTTGTATGCCAGAGTTATATGGTCACCTTAATGACATCGTCACCTAAATAGTTTGACCATCTTCTACACTTAGTCATTTTTGTAATGCATGCTACCGGGTGTCAAAAAGTTTCTTGCTTCAAAATTCTTCATCTTCTATATTGGGTTCCATGCCTTAAAATATTTTTGGATCTAGCCTTGGCCTTCCTATATGATAACATTTTATACTACTTATTATTACATCAACTCCTTAAAATTTTGACCATCTTTGAAATAGCCAAATTTTGCATCTAATAAGGGTTTTCTTGATGTCATATGTCAGATATTCATTCAAAAAAAATTACTGTGATACATCAGGTGTTGGATTTTTATATGCCCTTGATGACATAATCACCTTAGAAAGTATGACAACCTTCCATACTTAACCAAAATTTGAGTTCGACGTTGTTGCAAAATGTCAAACTCTACTACCTTGGTCAGTTTTAATTTTGGCACCTTTGGTCATTGTATGGCTACCTGGATTAATTGAATTCTTGTATCTAGCTAGGCACTCTTGAGTATTGAATTGATATACAATATTCTAGCCTTTATTTTACCATATATTTTTAGTTGAATGTACCTTAGGATCCTAGTCTAACACTCAACTTATGCTCAAAAAATTCTTTAAGTGTCATTGTTATGTTAATTCCTTAGAAAAATATTGATAAAGCTTGAAGAGGATCATAATATGACTTATTTACAAGGATTTGTGAATGCAGTTAGTGAAATGTACCTATATTATTGATGACTTCTAGGTATTTTACTTGAAAAAATAGAGAACCTAGTAAGCCTTATGTATGGAGTAAAGGCGATGTCGATAGGAATATAATTTAGAAATTAAGTTGATAAATATTAGGGGTATGGAGTTAAGTGAAGCTTAAAACTATAGGAAATAAAATAATTTTAGAATAGTAAATTGATATATAAAATAGGGATCTGAGGAAGATCAATGGATTTTATAGCTTTAACAAGACTTCTAAGACATGTTTTGGAAGATGCCTCTATTCATAATCCATCCTATTCACCTAAAAAATATGGGATGCACTACAAAGCCACAAGGAGGAAATGTCACAAGGGAGGACAAGGCTGAAGTTTTTAGGATTTTATAAGGTAAGGAGATGATTGGGGAGGTGATGAGTATAGGAAAATGGAAAGAAAACTACAAGAAGTAAGAAAGGAATGGATGATAGAAAATGGGAAATTTGGTAATGGTGGAGAGATATTTAGGTAGACAGGGTATAGAGAAAGAGGAGGGAAATACTAGAAGAGGGAGGAAAAGAAAAGAATAAGGAGATACTTGACTATAAGCACCCCTAGCAAAATTGAATTCTGCATGAGCATTATCCACCACAACTAATAAATACTTCAAATCAAGACAAGTAATATTAGGTAAATGTTCACCTATGCAAACATTCTTAGGTAATAATATTTTGCTTTCTACTACCTATTTCTTTACAAAACTGCATAGATAGTCTTCTTTAGAATTTTTGAAAGTTGAAAAATGACTAGGTGCTTCAAAGGTATTCATGGCTACTTAGTATTATCTTAACATAAAAAAAAAATCATACATAGCTTGACCTTGCATTCCTTTTATAGCTTTTGTCGATGTTGATGACAACTGAACTATTAATTGAACTAGGATTTTGTTAGAGATGGAACTGCTTTAATGGATATCACCCCTTATGTGAAGATTTTGCTCTTTACCTCTTTCTTGTGTTTAGTCAATTATATATTGTCACCATATATTTTACTTTATTATAACTCATGCTTGATTTTATTATCTCATTATAATGGTATATGATTATCAAATTGGTGTGGTGTCTAGCTTTTCAATCTTCATTGATTGATGCCACTTGTCATCTATCAACTTTGGTGATATCAACTTACAATACTTTGTGTCACCTTTCACTACCCTTGCTCTTTTTATGATGGTATTTGGTGTCTACTTTCATCATTGAGTTATTGAGATATCATATTCACACGATTCCTTAATCATCTAAGATGACTACAATTGCTTGCAATTGAAGAATTTAGTCAACCTTTACATTGGGATATGGAGTTAGTAAAAGGTGGTAGAAGATAAAAAATTTAGGAAATAATTGAGGAATACGAACAAATAATGAATGAGATGAACTAGAATTATTGGAGATAGTGGAGTGAGCAGTAAGAAGAATACCAATAGAATGGGAAGGATGGTAGAAGAATATGAAGAGAATAAAATAAAAAAGAGAAAAGAAATGCCTAATTAATGGATATATTTGGCTTCTCCTTGTGTCACCTAGAATTGCACTTCAACACTTTCTTCAAATTTTTACCTTCTTGTTGTCTGATGTATTGAAATATTCCACAAATTGAAAACGGGACTACAAATAGTCATTTTTTCTTGACAAGAGTTCAACACTTGTAGGCTTGCAAAGCTTATTGACCTTTGAACTTGTCCATATTATTTTATCTTTTTTTATTCTCCAACTTCACTCTCTTGGCATAATTTTGGTGTTCTCGAGAAATAACAAAAGCCAATTACAAAAATATTATGGCTATCTCTACTATACTTAATCAAAGGCCAAGAGAAGTGCATGCATTCTCAATGGAAGATCATGTCTAGAAAACACTAAGATAATTTTAGCTAACACTAGGATGGTTTTAGTTAACACTGGGATTGCTATTGGGTTCCATCAATTAACATGTCTACCTTAGATAACACCAAAAAGGCTAATATTGAGCATCCTTTAACTCCAATATTTTAGTAGGTCCTTAAGGCATATGAATTTTTAAACTCATCTAGAATTTCTTCCTAGGTTCATTCATTATTCTTGTTTACATCATGTTATAGCAGTTTGTCCATGATGCACCTCTAGGATGATTTGTTCCTTAGGAATGGTGTGATGCTAAAAGGGGAGACTCCTTATATAGGATTTTATTCCTAAAACATTTATCACTTGATTTACCATGTCAATCATCTTTTTCTTAGCTTAAATGTATCTAGATTTCAAGAAAGAACATTTCTCCATGGAACTATATCAACATTCTACATAATATGTTTCACCATGTGATATGTCCAGCGGGCCTTACAATACTTTTTGCTATCTCCCTGGCTAACTTCCTTATTCCCTAGTTGCATACAACTTTTATTTATTTATCGATCTATTTACATAAAATTGTAGTGTGTCTCTACATGCCAATGGTGCTTGATTATTAGCTCTTGCATCAGAATCTATTGTGACCAAACTAGATAGTGTAAAATTGTGTTTTTTCCTCTGGTATATATCTTGAGACACATAGCTTGTCTTGTCTTAATTTTTCCACAATATTAACTTTGAACTTGGATTAGTTTCCAAGCTTGCCTAAAAGATGGTATCAAAAAATAATAGTGGGAATTTGTTTTGAACATGTGAGTTGTTGATC
Source organism: Wollemia nobilis (assembly GCA_028583015.1). Lineage (NCBI taxonomy): Eukaryota > Viridiplantae > Streptophyta > Pinopsida > Araucariales > Araucariaceae > Wollemia > Wollemia nobilis. The sequence continues at coordinate 3,448,162 of JAQPPZ010016529.1, read as the reverse complement.
ACCTTTTCTATATACATTGATCTACATGCCATATTATTAACTAGTAATTGGATATTTCAAATGTACATGAGGCTCTCTAGATTGGAATGTAGCATTGAATTCTCTTGTACTAGGAACCATCCTCCTCTTGTTTATCCTAGAATTTTTGGGTTTGCTTGTTGGGGCATGTGATTGGCCATATATTGTGATGAATCATAGTTGAATTGCCTATTTTCTAAGTTTGACAAAAGCATTGTATTAGGACTCTTGAATAAAAATTCACTACCAATTAACCTATGTTCACCCTTTATCCAATAGATCACTTACACCTTATCTTATTAATCTATTTGGTCAAATATACCTTTTGTTCTTCGTATATTTGAATATGAAATGGTCTAATTTTTTTACAATAAATATAGACCATTTTTTGAAAGTAAGGGAACACCATATGAGCATGATCTTGTGCCAAGCATCCTTCCATTTGTGTCAAGAACCTCTTAGAGAAATTCCAAATATTGGTAGTACATCTATGATTACGACATCCATAATTATTGCCAAGTTTGGCAATTTATATAGCAAGACCAGAACATTTTCTTTGATTCCCATTGTCCTGATTAGCATTCCATTGAATTGCATTATCCCAAAGTCATCACTATTATATTTTAGGCCCATAGCATTATAGATTGCTTTTGGAATGATGGTGATATCCACTTTCAGGTCTATTATGCAATTATGTATCACCCAACCTTCTAAAAACACAAATAAGTAACATTGAGGAGAGTTACTTTTTTCATACCAAGGGATGAATACTTGTGTGCTCATTTGAAATCTGGATGTGGAACTCTTTTGGCCACTAAGATCTCCAGAACTACTCTAACTATATTTATCTATCTAAAAATGAGTAGATTTTCTTTCAGATATTTTACTTCTCTCATACTAATGCCTCTTAGTTTATGCACCATCCCTGTCATCTTCTGAATAAAGCTTTGATAAAATTCCACTATATATTCCTTTTGTTTTCTAAATATAGTTAGGTAATATAATTTTTTGTAAGCTTGTATCCTTTGAAAATGTAAGCATAAGGTTTCTAGACTCCATTATTTTACACATAGTTCTAGATTTTGCTTTTTTTGGTGATATTTGCATGAAGACAAGATCTCATTCGACTATTATTCTTATAATTATTCCTTTTCTTGCTCCTCTTCGTGGTCAATCTTTTCTCTCTCTTTGATTGGCTAAGCATGTGTCAACCACAGGGGTTATAATATTTATTTTATAAATTATTTAAATTCGGTGTGAATTTAAATTTTATAAATAAATATTAAAGGTACTTTATCAAAGGTATAATATTATAATAGTGGTTATTATAATATTAAATGTGCCATGGTGAAAACCCAAATAAAATATTTATAATTCTTATTATAATGTTTTATAAGGCAAAAGTGGGTTTTATAAAGTCTAAAGATATTTTAATAAACCCAAAGGTTGGGTTTAAGACCAAAGGCATTCGAAGCCTTTATGATCTCCATCGACGTCATAGAAGACAACAAGGAAAGCGCCAACGTTTTCAAAGTAGTGGAGGAAGCATATAAATACTATGCCTAAAGTTCAAATTTATTATCCTTGCTCTAAAGTGAAAATATTGGCTTGCGAAAGAAAGAGCTCGTGAGTGTATGCGAAAAACGTGACAACAAAGTGTTGAAGGGAGGAAGCTTCGATTTTTGAAGTTGCATAAGACAACATGGTCTAGTGGCATTTTGGAAAGCATGAAAGCGTTGGCTTGCAAGGGAATTCATGTTCGAATCACGATGGGTGCATCGTGAGGTGTGTTGAGTGAAGCACCTACGGTGCACGTTCTTTTGCCAAGGTGGAAGGAGAGAGTGGATATTAAGAAGCACGTGGTGCTTCGTTAATCTCAATGAGCGCTTGGCTCGTGCGGTGACTTTGGCCATGGTTAAGGTGCTCATAGGGGGCAACATTGAGGGTTCGATTCCCTCCAAAGGCAAAGGTAATATTTTTTATTTTATTTTTAATTAAATGCCTAAGTTGGAGGTATAAGGTTGTTTAGTGGTTGATTTTGGAAAGGTTGCTTTGTAATAAAGTTGTGGTAGTTGAGAATTACCTTTAGGAGTTATAAGGAGAATTCTGTTTTTATTTTTAAGTCTTAAAATTGCTATTGTGGAATATTGAAAGGTTAAGACTTTGTGGGTAGTATGTTATTTTGAATTAAGGGTTTTTGTGACTATTGTGAGGATATTGATTATTATCTAAGTTGGAGTGATAAGGTGTAATTTTGATATTATTTTTGTGATATGTTTTGTTGAAGAAAATTATCCTCTAACCCTTATTGAGATTGGCAAAGAAGTAATTGTGAGTGTGGCAGATTTGTGAGATCAACTACTTGACATTCAAAAAGGTATGGGAAAATTCTTCTTTGGTTGAGTTGGTTGATTGGCTTTATTGAAAATTAAGTTTGGAGTGAAAAGGACTTGATTAGGGTTTCCTTTTCAAAAGTGGTTGAGTTATTGCTTCAAGGTTTTCTGATTTGAGAGTTGAGATTAAAACCTTGTTTTATTAGCATTGTTGTTGAGATCATTGGTTGAGTGAAGTGTTTGAGTTAATGCTTCAAGGTTTTCTGAAATTGAGAGTTGTGATTAAAACCTTGTTTGATGAGCATGGTTGTTGAAGTGAGTTGTTATGCAAAGAACTTGAACTAGGGTTTGAAAAGATCATGAGTATCATTGTTATGTGAGATTTGTTGTTGAGCATTGTTGGAAATATTTTGAGTTGGATGATACATGCTTGGACTAGGGTTTGTGAGCAAGAGTTGTTTCTTGAAGTGATTGGTTGAGTAGAGTTGATTGAGCCTAGTCAAGTGGATGTATGAAGTGATTGTTCAAGTTCCATAAAACAAACTATTCTATATTCTGAATTTGAGTTGAAATTGAGTTTTGAGAATAGAACATATTGAGTCTCTAACAATTCTCTTTATGCTTCTATGAGATTGAGTTGAGAAAGTGATTGAGTTTTGAGTATAGAACATATTGAGTCTCTAACAATTCTCTTTATGTTTCTATGAGATTGGACAAGTTCTGTGTGAGCTTGTTGAGCATATTTGGACAAGTTCTGTGTGAGACTTGTTGAGCAGATTTGAGAGGTTTTGTGTGGACCTGTTGAGTATATTTGAGTAGGTTCTATGTGGACCTATTGAGAATATTTGAGTAGGTTCTATGTGGACCTGTTGAGCAGATTTGGACAGGTTTTGTGTGGACCTATTGAGCAGATTTGAGTAGGTTCTGAGTGGACCTATTGAGTAGAGTTGTGCTAGACCGACTAGACTATGTTTAGTGTAGAATTGAGATAGAGCTTTGGAGGTGATAGAGCAGAGAGGATAGTAGTCTTCGGTGGATAGAGATCCATCAGCTAGGGTAGTGAGGATAGGTCTTCTAAGTGGGGACAAGAGTCTTCAGTGGAGAGAGATCCACAAGCTAGAGTAGTGGAGGTAGTAGTCTTCTAGAGGATCATCACCAGAGTAGAGGAGAAGGAGTTCTCCTATGGATAGAGATCCACAAACTAGATTTAGGGGATCAACATCTCCTTTGGATAGAGATCCATAAACATTGTAATTGGGAAGGATTCCCAAAATATTATTTGAGAAATATTTAGAAGAAATATTTTCTCCGTGGAAGTAGCCATATTTGGGTGAACCACGTAAAAATGATGTCTCTCATGTGTGTGATGCTTTGTGTGATGTTTACTATTTTATTAATGTTGATGCTACTATTTGGATTAAAAAGCAAAAAATTTTATTGTATACTGTTCACCCCCCTCTCAGTATAAGCACATGTTCTTCAATTGGTATCAGAGCGGGTCTCTCCGTGAAAAGACTAACAACTTGGAAGAGGATCCTTCGGTAGCACACATGACTTCAGAAAGTGAAGAAGAGACTATGTTTGATATAAAAGAAGAATTCTTTGCTGCTCTCAAAAAATTGGAAAGACTTAGAGAGAAGAATTCAAGCTTGAAAGAGCAAGTTCAAGAAGATGAAGAAGCAAGGATGGAACTTATACAAAGTCTCACAGAACTCAAGATTAAGGTAGAAGAAGGAAAGAATATTGAGGAAGATATGACAGATCTATTGAGAGCCAAGGAAACAGAATGTGAAATATTGGAAGCAAAAATTGTTCTCCTAAGGAATAAAGTGGAAAGGACCAAGGTACTACAAGATACAAAATATGAGAAGCAGAAAGAGGAATCAAGTCTCCAAAAGGTAGAAACTTCAAACAAGGAAAAGCAAGCAAAGGACATCAGAAAGGAAGAAAGCAAAGAAGAACCCTGGATAAGAGTCAATCACAAGAGAAAGATAACTTCTCCACAAATTCCAAGACATCCAAATAGGTTACATAATTTCTTCCATGGACATTGTTTTTCTTGCAATAAATATGGTCATAGAGCTGCACATTGTATTCATTATGCAAGATACAATAGAAATTTCAATTCCTTTGCACCTCTCATGGATGATGATGTCATATGTTACAAATGCAATAATTTTGGGCACAAGGCTAGATGGTGTAAAATGATATCTCCTGAGTCTAGAAAAACAATTCCAACAACTAGGAAGGATGAAAGAAAGAATGTTAGGGCTAAATCAATGTTAGTACAAACAACCCTTCATGCTCAAGATAAATAAGAACAATGGTATCTTGATAGTGGTTGCTCTAGTCACATGACAGGAGACAAGGATAAATTCATTGTACTGAAAGAAACAAATAGAGGATCAGTTAGTTTTGGTGATAATGGATCAGCAAATATTGTTGGGAAAGGAACTCTGAGTCTAGACAATGGAAAAACAAAAATAGAGAATGTTTTGTACGTCAAAGGGTTAAAACACAATCTACTGAGTATAAGTCAACTTTGTGATCAAGGATACATGGTCACCTTCCATCCAGATAGGTGTGAAATAAGGAAAATAGAAACTGGGAAAATCATTGCCAATGCAAGAAGGACCCCAAACAACTTATACATGCTCAATGAGATCAAAGGGGAAAAATGCTTTCTATCACAAGAAGATGAGAGTTGGTTGTGGCATAGAATATTGGGTCATTTGAATTTTGACAACATAGTCAGTATAAGCAATAAACAGGCAGTTAGAGATTTACCCAAAATAAGAAGACCTCAAAACACAATTTGTGCACCCTATCAACATGGAAAGCAAACAAGGACAACTTTTAAACCAAAAGGCTATATATCTTCTGAGCCTTTGAGTCTAATACATACTGATTTGTGTGGTCCTACCAGAACACAAAGTATTCAGGGTGAGAGTTACTTCATGTTGTTTGTAGATGATTATTCCAGAATGGTTTGGGTAACCTTCCTAAAAGAGAAGTCAGAGGCCTTTGAAAAATTTAAAGCATTCAAGGAATTGGTTGAAAATGAAATAGGCAAAAGGATTAAGTGTCTACGATCCGACAGAGGAGGAGAATTTACTTCAAATGAATTTGTAGAATTTTGTGAACAACATGGAATCAAGAGAGAATACTCAGCAACAAGAACTCCTCAACAAAATGGAGTAGTTGAAAGGAAGAACAAGACTATTGAAAACATGGCTAGAGCTATGTTAAATGAATCTAAGTTATCAGATGGTTTTTGGAAAGAAGCGGTATCCACAATAGTATACATAATTACCAGGGCTCAATTAAGGGTAAATCATCACAAGACTCCATATGAGCTTTGGAAAGGAAGACCTGCTACTGTAAAACATTTCAGAATATTTGGAAGCAAATGTTACATAAGACGGGAAGATCAAAACTTGGGCAAGTTTGATCCAAGATGTGATGAGGGAATTTTTCTTGGTTATTCCACAAAGAGTAAAGCCTACAGATGTTTCAACAAAAGAACACGCACTATGGTGGAAAGTATGAATGTGACAATTGATGAGAAGACAGATTCTAGAGAACCAGTTCAGCAAACTGTGTACCAAGAAGATGGATGTTGTCAAGAAGAATTTTGTGAGGAATCAGACAAATATGAAGAAGAAACACAAAGGCTCCTTCCTAAGACTCCTTCCAGGTATGTACAGAAACACCATCCAAAATATCAGATCATCGGGAATCCAGATGAAAGACAGACAAGGAGAAGAATAATAAAACCATCTCAACAAGCAAATTTTTCTTTGCTATCTAAGATTGAGCCAAAAGACTTCACTCAGGCTAGTGAGGATGAATTTTGGGTTAAAGAAATGAATGAGGAGTTGGATCAGATAGAGAAGAGCAAAACTTGGGAACTTGTTCCATGACCAAAGGACAAAAATGTGATTGGCACAAAATGGGTATTCAGAAATAAGTTGAATGAAGATGGACAAGTGGTCAGAAATAAAGCAAGGTTAGTATGCAAAGGTTATGCACAAGTAGAAGGAATTGAATTTGATGAAACTTTTGCTCCAGTTGCATGACTTGAAGCTATAAGGATGTTTTTAGCTTTCTCAAGTTTCAAGAACTTCAAGGTATATCATATGGATGTCAAGTCAACATTTCTAAATGGGGTTCTAGAAGAAGAGGTCTATATTGAACAGCCAGAGGGATTCATACTAGCAGATACACCAGATCAGGTATGCAGATTGAAAAAGGCATTGTATGGTTTAAAATAGGCTCCCAGAGCATGGTACTCAAGATTGGATAAGTATCTTCAGGAATAGGGATTCAGGAAAGGAATAGCAGATAGTAATTTGTATATCAAAAATGAAGGAAATGATCTTCTAATAGTGGTTGTTTATGTTGATGACATAATTTTTGGAGGAAACAATGATAAGATGTGCAAATAATTTGCTAAGAATATGCAAAATGAATTTGAGATGTCTATGCTTGGTGAATTGTCCTTCTTTCTTGGACTTCAGATTTCACAATCAAAAAGGGGAGTGTTTCTCTCTCAAGCCAAGTACATCAAGGAAATGTTAAAGAAATTCATATTAGAAGATTGCAAACTAGTAAGTACTCCTATGGTCACAGGATGCAAGTTGAGTAAGGACGATGAATCTCTAGAGGCAGATCAGAGATTATATAGATCTATGATTGGTAGCTTATTATATGTTACAACTACAAGACCAGACATAGTACAGTCAGTGGGATTAGTGGCAAGGTTTCAAGCAACACCTAAGGAAACACATGTGGCAATAGTAAAAAGAATCTTCAGGTATCTAAAAGGGACTATGGATTTTGGGCTTTGGTACCCCAAAAGTGATAGTTTCACACTAACAACATATACAGATGCAGATTGGGCCGACAACATTGATGACAGAAAAAGCACAAGTGGAGGAGCATTCTTTCTTGGAGAATGTCTAGTCTCTTGGTTAAGTAAGAAGCAGGTTTCAGTATCTCTATCTATAGTAGAGGCAGAATATATTGCAGTAGTAGCCAGTTGTACACAGGTGTTATGGATGAAGAGAACTCTAGAGGACTTCAAGATAAAGCATGATCAGCCCATTCCTATACTATGTGATAATACAAGTGCCATAAGTATCTCAAAAAATCTGGTAATGCACTCCAGGACAAAGCACATTCCGATTAAGTATCATTTTTTGAGAGAATAGGTGATGGATAAACATGTCAGATTGGAATATGTCACTACAAAGGAACATATAGCAGATATTTTCACTAAGCCTCTTTCAAAGGAAACTTTTGAGTATCTTCGAGGAAAATTGGGAGTGAGACTCCCACCCTGAAATTAACCACCTCAAGAGGAGGTGGGGGAGGGGCTAAGCTAAGAGGCTCATTCTTAGCCCCGAGCCCCAAAGGTGACCCTTTGCCATTGATGTCAAAGGGGGAGAGATTTGTGTATTGGGGAGAGATTTGATATGGGGAGAGATTTGATATTTGAGAGAGCATTGAGCCAGGGGGAGCAGAAGGAAAAAGAAAGGTCAGGTTTCGGTAAGAAGAGTATGGGTTGCCATCAATGACAAAGGGGGAGATTGTTGGACATTTTGAGTCCCTAAGTCAAAGTTGTCATTGATGTCACCAGATGAAGTCATCATTAATACCAAAGATTTCAGTAGGAAACAAAGGGGATAAAAATGGTTATTTGATATCCAGGAAGAAGGCCAAATATCAAGTGAAATAGTGCAAAAGATAGAAGTTAAAAAGGAGTTATAATATTTATTTTATAAATTATTTAAATTCAGTGTGAATTTAAATTTTATAAATAAATATTAAAGGTACTTTATCAAAGGTATAATATTATAATAGTGGTTATTATAATATTAAATGTGCTATGGTGAAAACCCAAATAAAATATTTATAATTCTTATTATAATGTTTTATAATGCAAAAGTGGGTTTTATAAAGTCTAAAGATATTTTAATAAACCCAAAGGTTGGGTTTAAGACCAAAGGCATTTGAAGCCTTTATGATCTCTATCGACATCATAGAAGACAACAAGGAAAGCATCGACGTTTTCAAAGTAGTGGAAGAAGCATATAAATACTATGCCTAAAGTTCAAATTTATTATCCTTGCTCTAAAGTGAAAAGATTGGCTTGTGAAAGAAAGAGCTCGTGAGTGTATGTGAAAAACATGACAACAAAGTGTTGAAGGGAGGAAGCTTCGATTTTTGAAGTTGCATAAGACAACGTGGTCTAGTGGCATTTTGGAAAGCGCAAAAGCGCTGGCTTGCAAGGGAATTCATGTTCGAATCATGATGGGTGCATCGTGAGGTGTGTTGAGTGAAGCACCTATGGTGCACGTTCTTTTGCCAAGGTGGAAGGAGAGAGTGGAGATTAAGAAGCACGTGGTGCTTCGTTAATCTCAATGAGCACTTGGCTCGTGCGATGACTTTGGCCGTGGTTAAGGCGCTCATAGGGGGCAACGTTGAGGGTTCGATTCCCTCCAAAGGCAAAGGTAATATTTTTAATTTTATTTTTAATTAAATGCCTAAGTTGGAGGTATAAGGTTGTTTAGTGGTTGAGTTTGGAAAGGTTGCTTTGTAATAAAGTTGTGGTAGTTGAGAATTACCTTTAGGAGTTATAAGGAGAATTTTATTTTTATTTTTAAGTCTTAAAATTGCTATTGTGGAATATTGAAAGGTTAAGACTTTGTGGGTAGTATGTTATTTTGAATTAAGGGTTTTTGTGACTATTGTGAGGATATTGATTATTATTTAAGTTGGAGTGATAAGGTGTAATTTTGATATTATTTTTGTGATATGTTTTGTTGAAGAAAATTATCCTCTAACCCTTATTGAGATTGGCAAAGAAGTAATTGTGAGTGTGGCATATTTGTGAGGTCAACTACTTGACATTCAAAAAGGTATGGGCAAATTCTTCTTTGGTTGACTTGGTTGATTGGCTTTATTGAAAATTAAGTTTGGAGTGAAAAGGACTTGATTAGGGTTTCCTTTTCGAAAGTGGTTGAGTTATTGCTTCAAGGTTTTCTGATTTGAGAGTTGAGATTAAAACCTTGTTTTATTAGCATTGTTGTTGAGATCATTGGTTGAGTGAAGTGTTTGAGTTAATGCTTCAAGGTTTTCTAAAATTGAGAGTTGTGATTAAAACCTTGTTTGATGAGCATGGTTGTTGAAGTGAGTTGTTATGCAAAGAACTTGAACTAGGGTTTGAAAATATCATGAGTATCATTGTTATGTGAGATTTGTTGTTGAGCATTGTTGGAAATATTTTGAGTTGGATGATACATGCTTGGACTAGGGTTTGTGAGCAAGAGTTGTTTCTTGAAGTGATTGGTTGAGTAGAGTTGATTGAGCCTAGTCAATGTTGGAAATTTAAGTTTTTTTATGTTATCATTGATGTCACATGGATCATTGATGTCATATGGATCACATTTGAGTTTTGGTGGTGTTGGTCATCAAATCTACCCAGGAAAGGATTTTGGGAAGTGTACTCACTCTAGACCTGGACCAACATTGAAAGGCTGAGAGGAAGAGATGCCCCTCGTGCCAATATCTGGAGAAAGACCGGCTCCTTTACTAAACTACTTGGTGATTTTGAGACAAGAGTGTAGGAAAGAGATAAAATAGTAAGGGTGTAGGAAAAAGATAAAAATAGTAAGGGTGCAGGAAAGAAATAAATAGTGTAAGGGAAGAAATATTGGTGATTTAAAGTGGGAAAGAACCAACAGCATGATAACTAGCTAATAGCCCAAAACAGTAGCAATGAATACCAATAATAAAATGATATAAACGCAATACTAGCCCTCTTATGTATCCTCTGGACGAGTTCCAGTATTACCCTCCCCCTTATGTCGAAATCTAGAATTCAAAATTACGGTGACTAGGAAATGAGTGAATATAACAGAAACACTATCGAAGCATACAAAAGAACTATTACAGCGTTTTTATCCCCTATGTATCCTTCGGGAAAATTCTAGGGTTCTATCCTCAATCGCACACCTAAATCTAGAATGCATAATTATAGTATGCAAATGAAGAAAGAAATAACAAAAATAATCATAGAAGGCAACATACAAGAGAGAAATTAAGCTCGAAGCTCCTTTAGTATTAATCGCAGGGATTCAAGTTACAACATCTTTCTAGCAGAAAGTTCCCCCCTTTTCATTACAATGCCTGGGTTTTTATAGAGAACCCGACCCTCTGAGCCATTAATGCACAAAATGGAGGAGTACATCCTCGAAAACTTGAGAAGTTGGCTCCCGCAGCTCCCGTGACTAAGTTCTCAAATATCTTTCTATAACTGGCAATGGCGACCGGGTCAACCGGGGAAACTCACATTTATGAGCCGCCTGACTCATCCTAGGCTTCTGGGTGCAGAGCTCGAGTGGCCGCCATGTCCACTGGGCTCTCCGTCTGAGACTGATAATTCTTTTTAGATTGCTAAAAATGAGCAGTGGGTTCATCGGGCACATAAAAATTCATTTATGAGGCACTTGATTACCTCAAAAAAATACTCGGGTTGGAGTGCGTGCCCTTTATGCGCTTCACCAATTTCTAGTTTGTGACCCTGCTTTGCAATGGATGTAAGCCGAAGAAGATCATATCCATTGGTTATGCACTTTGCATGAAGGAGCTTCACAAAATCGCTTCAAGGATGTAAAATGTCGAAGTATATTTCTCCCCTCAAGATGGGGCTCTCCATCTTTCGCTGCTTCGTCTAGACGACATGTTAAAATTTGCTTCGCAAGGTTCTCTGCAAAAGTGGATTCTTCGATGATGGGCTTATCAAAATTCTTCGTCGTGAACCTTCTTCAAAACTACAGTTCAGGAGGTTTTTGGCCGAAGTGCAATTCTACCTTGGAAAGATGTTCTGCTCCTTACGGACTGCTACTGCTTCAGGTGAAAGTGCTTCGCATGAAATCTATCCGAAGTAGATGCTTCGCAATGATTTTGGGTGAAGTAAAAATGGTTCACCAGTAGGGAGGCCCAAAGTGGATGCTTCGCTAATTTTTTAGCGAAGCATTTTTCAATGTTTGGGCTTCTTCGAATCTCGCTTCGCAAAAATTTCACCCGAAGCATCGATTTGGGCTGCTTCGGGTGCGAAGCTCTTCTCATGCCTTAGCAACCTTCCTTCAGCGAAGTTGTTTTCCATGTTTGGACTTCTTCGAATCCCGCTTCGCAAAACTTTTTCCCGAAGCATCAGTTTGGGCTGCTTTGGGTGCGAAGCTCTTTTCATTCCCTACTTCCTTCCTTCAGTGAAGCCATCTTCCTTTTCCTGCAAAGCTCTTAAACTTAGCTTTCTTAGTAGCGAAGCTATTATATGTACAAGGGGGATGGCTATGAAAGCCAAAATTGCTGTAATGCTTCAAAATTTTATTTCTAAAAAAAACAAGGGAACAAATTCATGAAATAAAAAGAAACACTTTACAAAATTTTGATTTTACTACCCCTCTAGGCAATGTGACAAAATTGTCAACATTCTTGGTGGCTCGCGGGGCAACGAGATCATCTCAGTGTAAGAACCCTTATCCTTAATCCATTGGGCCAGAGTTACCTCCAGACCCTTCTCCTTTTTCTCTTTTCAGGGGTGCTTCCACAACTTCTTCTTCTTCTTCCTCTTCTTCCTCTTTTGGCGAGGCTTCCTGTTGCGGCGATTAGGGAAGGTGATCGCAAATGTGTTCCATGGTTAAGCGAACGTGAGCCCAAGAACCTTTTTGGAAAGGCTCTCGGTCTTGTAGTGCTTTGACCAGAACATGGAACCGATAAATTTACCCTATGTCGACATGTTTGGCTCTTGTGCTTAGATCATTCAGGCAGGTCGCGATCTTGCAATGTCTCAGGATGAAATTTGTGACTTGCCCTTCTATAATTGGCTCCTCCTACTCGTCTATATCTGATACATCACCTTCAAAATGGAGCCAATCCGGCTTGAGTTCTTCCTTAGTCAAAAGGTTCCAATCATCATCAATGAAACTTGGGAAACCTAATGAAGAGAGATCTTGAAAGTACTCCAGTGATGTGTGCTGCTCATGTTCAAATACATCCATGAGGTCCTTCGCCTTCTGTGATTTCTTCACCTTGGATAAGAAGGCGTAGACTGTGGCTTGAGCTGTGGACCAATCTCTAGTTGTCCGGCTCATCGCAGAAACCTGCAGGTCCCGTTATTTGATACTTTGGACCTCAAAAGCTAGTTTGAGTCACCTTCTAATTTTTTGGATGATCTCATCTACTATTGGCCCTTCTTGAGCAGCGGCATACTAGGCTTCGGTGATGTAGGTTAAAATTGACAGGGCACTAGAGGTTTGAGATCTAAAGTTTTTGAGCAGGTACACGTAGATTTCCTTTATTCTGCCTCTATCAAACAACTCCAGGCTCTCTTTTTTGTACAACTACTGCTGCATCTATAGGATTTTGCTTTAAAATTCTTTGGCCTCTAGATCAGCCTTGACCTGTATCTTGCTTTGATTTTTAGTCGTACCCTACAATTGTTCTACTTTTTGTTTTAATGCGTCTACTTCCTTTTCATCATCTTGCACTACTTCTCCGTGTCTTCTAGCTTGGAGCGGGTCCTGGCTAGCTCCTCCTCCAACTTGATGTTGGCACTCTCTGCTTCAAATCGACGCTTATTGGTGATATTTGCATGTGCACAGAATGTTTCTATTCATACATGCATAGATGCAGATTCATTATCTACATTTAAGTGTTCCAGGTCCTTAGTCTTCTCTTGATAGTCAAAATCTGCTGGAGTCATCTCGTCCAGAGGTTTCTAGACCTTGGGGACCTTTTTCACCTTATACAAATTTCTTCCTTTCAAGTAAAAAATGGCACACTTTTCTACTTCGGCCAGAGAATGCCCTCTATTTTTCCTCGCCTCCTTCAGTATCTTATCTGTGTTCTGTCTGGCTTGGAGCAAACGTTCCTTGATCATTGACAGCTCTATTTCAAACGAGGCTGGATCTCCAGCCAAAGGGTGAACAAATACAATGATTGTATAGGGGATGCCTCACTAGTAGGTTTGACAATGGGTGTGATAGGAGTTTCGATGACAGAAACAACATCGTGTGTGACAAGGGAGCGGGAGACGGGGTTCGACGTTGGAGTACTACCTTTTCCCTGACTAGAAACCAAGGTAATTGTGGCATGGATGAGCGAAGTAGTATCGACGGACTTGTCCCGGCCTACCGACTCGAAGGGGGTAGATATGCTTATGGGGCTAACGGGATCACAATGCAAACTCGCAATGGCGAAGGGCAACATGTGATGGGGTGACTAAACTTTTGAAGGAGAGGAAGACTGATGGGGATTTATGATCGAGACCTTTGTGGACATGACTTGAGGAACCAAAGTGGAGGGTGAGGGATGCATACCTGCGTACTCCCCTGATAGAGCAGAAGCAGTGGTTTCCTACATGATTGGCTCTTGTTCCTTTCCAGATTCTGCACTTCTGACTTCCATGACTTCTTCTTCAGAGGCCCCTTCTGTTTGGAGGAGTTCCTCCACATCGATGACATCTACGTTTGAGACTATCTCAGCCCTTTGTGATGCTGTCTTTTCAACACTTCCATCGGTTGAGATCATCATAGGCTGTCCACTAGAAGCACCTAGAGGTTTTGTACGTGGTCGCTTCGGGTGGGTTGGAGGCACTTGAGCTTGCTCCATCTTCTTTCTTTTTCTTTTCTCCCCCTTCTTTGATTGCTGTGCCAACCCTACGGGGCTCGTGTCATGGCTTTCCATAGGTTCTTGAGGCAACTCTTGTGGTGTCACCTCTGCCTCCTCCTCCTCTTGTTTTGAAGCATCATCGGCTCTCCTTGGGCTTTCGCCCGAACCTAGGGCACTGGGGGGAACAAAGTTGGTGAAGGATATGGGCTTCCAAGTCCCAGCATTGCCTTTGTAAACAATTGCAAAGTCTTTGTCCGTCTCCAAGAGCCCGTATTATTTCATCTTTTGACGATGGACTCTCATTATCCACCACTCCTTCAATTGTTCTTCGCCCCAACCCTTTAATTCTTCCCTCAAGTCATCTTTCATTTTCTTCCAAAATGTGGAGTCTGGGCCTGGGAAAGGGTGCTGAACTAGATCATACTCGAATTCCATGGGGTAAAACTCATGCCAGGGAGGCAAGGTTTTCATTCTCTCCAGATGCCACTCCAAATCCCTCCCATTGGGATTATTCCTTTGCTCTACAATTTTTGGGTGAGGGCAGACATGAAATTTTTTGAATCGGAGGTGATCCCTCATCACCCCCAAGGGGTCATAACACCACCATTGAGGAATTTGTAGCAAACCAAATTCGGAAAGCTTCTCCTCCAAGAATACATGCTGCTTTAGGGAAAACACCTCAATTACCCCCATTTTGAAAGGGAAGTCACATGTGTGCGCCCATTTTTGGCTGTGGCCGTAGATAACATTTTTTGCATCGCTCTACCGAGCGACTTCCAACATGAAGTGGTATTCAGAGGGGTATACGGGTAGCAATAAGGGTTTCCCCGTGAATTCAAACAAGAGAATCACAAGCCCTTGTGTCAATTGATAGACGTCTCCATTTTCCTCTTTCACCACTTTGTCCCTTAGACTGATAGGCACCCGAGGGCAAGAACCCTTCAACAAATGAACATCAGGTCCGAGAAACTATTGATTAAAAGAATAATACGACTCTATCCTCGCCAAGAGGGGAGTCCACTAATACATCGGTAGAGGAGTTCCATCCTTGCTGCTCAAAGAAATGGCAATGTGGGAAAAATGCTTATGTACATGATAGAAAAACAACTAGACTAGGAAAGAGCAAGGTTCGAAGTACTGGCCCGGCCCAGAATTCTTCATGCTAGTTAGTCGTGTGTGCAAGGTCCAAGCCACCCATTCTGCCCAGTCGAAGAAGATCGGGTTTATGTTTAGCATTGACGAATCTGGGGCATAAAACTCCCCTCGTGAAATACATTCAGCCAATGACACTTGCCAGGGGTACACCAAAGTATCAGTTGATAGGCCCGTGACCCACACAATGATGGAGAAGATGTCCGTGCTCTTGAAATTCGTCAAGGGGCGAGGCATCTGAGGAAGCTTACCCGAAGGGAGCCCGTCCTTGAGGTTCTCACTTAGAAATTTTATGATATATCTAGAGCTGGTGAACCTCTCCATTTGTTTGCTCAAGATGACATTACAAACCATATAACCCTTGGGTGGCCCTTGCTGTGGCACGAAAGCTCCTTACACATATTCTTTTAAAATTGAAAATAATTTATGGCCCACGGCATCCAACACTTGTCTGGAGGAGGGCTGGTAGTTTTGTGCAATGGCACAAATTAATTCGGGACAATGGTGTGCGGGCGGGGTCAGATACCAGTATATCTGCGAGTAATAGGCGACGGCTCTCTTGTTCTCCATGGAGAGTCTGCTTTTCATGAACTCAATAGTGTATCGGAGTTCGACCATTCTTTTTGAAAGTGCAATGTCCCTTATTTTATCCCATCCATCAATTGGTGGTTCGTCAAGTTGCTCCTCTTCTGAATCCTCCCTTTCCTCTATAGCTTGTTTTTTGGAGCAGAGGTTGAGGTTAAACTTCTTAGGTTTATATTTTTGCTCTTCTTTGTCCTTCTTTATTTTCTTTGGGCCTGCTACCTCGTACCTAGGTGTGAGATTTTCTGCTAACTGAATCCTCTCAGGATGTTCCCTGCCACATTTGCATTAAAATCACTTGTCCCAACATGTCTTTTAAGGCATGTTTTAAATGCTTCTTGTCTCGCACACTATTGGGTTGGAGAATTTGAAATCGGTGCTGAAGACGCTTCGCGATGAACCTCCGATGTGAGCTGATTCTCTATGCTTCGGGCCCAAAGTAGTTTTACCTCACCGTGTCGATGCTTTCTTTGCGAAATATAAGCCTCTGAAGCTTTTTCCCTTTGAAAAATGATTCGCTAATTTTCCTCCGAAAACTACTTTGCTCAAACTCCTTTTGCGAAGTATTTCTCACGCCTTCATTTTGATGTTATTGGGTCTGAGGACTCCTTCCAAGACAAAGTGCTTCGTTGCGAAGCATCTCGCATCAGTCACTTCACACATAAATTTCCCAAAGGAGATTCTCGCTATGTCCAGTGAAGCTGGGGCTTGTCACTGTGGTAGTGTGATACTTAACCTCTTGGCAATATTGAAACAGGGTATATAATCTTGAAACAGGGTATATACAAAGATAAAACATCTTACATACAAAAGTAAAACTTGAACCATTTTTTTTTTTTGTTTCTTCTTAGCAATGAAAAGTCTTCAAATGAAGACCATTGACAAAAATCGGCAAGATCTGACCATCTGCATCCTTGAGGATGAAAGAATTGGCTGAGTTTACCTTCATAATTTTGAATGGTCCATCCTAGAAAGCATCTAATTTATCATGATTTCCAGACTTGGCCTTCCAATATTTCCACTTCCATACTAGATCACCCACTCTGAAAGTGCGGTCTGAGGACTTTTTCTTGAACCAGTATCGGGTGATCTGGGCATGCTTCGCAAATCTCTGGTAGGCCTTCTCACGGTCTTCCTCCAGCTGTAGTAGCTGAGCCAACATGTTCTTCATAGGACTAAATTATTCTTCTTCATCCAATAGCTGCAATGCAGGGATCTCTACATGGGTTGGTAGGATTGCCTCCTTGCCATACACTAGGGCGTAATATGATTTTTTGATTGACTTCTTGATAGAAATCCGATCGGCCCACAAGGCCCGATCTAAGAGGAGGTGCCAAGTTCTTTTGTTATTCTCTATGAGCTTTATTAGCACCCTTAACAGAGTCTTGTTAGTTGATTCTGCCAAGCCGTTACCTTGTGGATAGTAATTGGAAGAGACCTTATGATATATCCCATATTTGTAGAGGAACTCGTTGATATTGGCGCCTGAAAACCCTAGATCGTTTTCTGTTATAATTGCTTCTGGGATGCCGAACCGGCTGGTCAAACTCTCTAGGAATGCAATGATGGTTTCTTGGTCGGCATGCTTTGTGGGTACTGCTTCGGCCATATAGTGAAGTAATCAGTTGCAGTCAGGATGAACTTATGCCTTGTGAAGGAGTTCGATGATATAACCCCTATGAAATCCAACCCCCATTGTTGAAAGGGTGTTTCTACCTGTATCAGTCGGAGAGGCATAGGAGCACTTCTACTTTGGCTGGAAAACTTCTGACATTTCTCGCATCTGCAATAGACAAAAAAAGCATCGACAAAGAGTGTAGGCCAATAATAACCCACCATAATTATCTTCAATGCCATTGTTCTTCCTATGAAGTGGCCACCGAACAACCCTAAATGGAATTCTCCCAGGACTCTCTTCTTATCATCTTCTTTTATGCAC
The DNA here is from genome assembly GCA_028583015.1 of Wollemia nobilis. Taxonomy (NCBI): domain Eukaryota; kingdom Viridiplantae; phylum Streptophyta; class Pinopsida; order Araucariales; family Araucariaceae; genus Wollemia; species Wollemia nobilis. Next base: position 3,430,459 of record JAQPPZ010016529.1, on the reverse strand, counting down.
CTGAGGAGAACACCATCGATGTTCCTGAAGAATAAGCCTTTGAGGTGCAACGTATATCGGAGGGACCGCATCCTAAAGTGTATTCACTATGAAGCATTCAAATGTGGAGGACATCTCTCTGTATTGAAATATTCAACTATCTCCCCAACCCAGTCCTTCTCATCTTCTTCTTGATTTGTGAAGCATCCTTCAGCTGCTAAGTCATCCCACTGACAAGATTTTACTTCAGCCGCTACGCTCTTTGCAATCTCTTGACATAGTGCGCGACTGCAAACCAATTTTGTGGGTCTAATATCGATGTCAAACTCCTATATTTTGCTAACCCAACCATCTCTTTTGCTACCCAATTCTCCCTGAATAATGAAGTTGCACACATCGAGATGAATGACGAACACTGTAACCCAACTCTGAGAAATGAAGTGATTAAACTTCCTCAAGGATTTCATTACTGCATGCACCTACCTTTCTATGAAATTGTATTTCTCTTTATGAGGGTGTATCACTTGACTTAGAAACGCGATAGGCCGTTCTTCATCGTCTTTCCCCTTTTGTGTCAAGACTACAGCATAGCTTTTAGGTTATCCTATAGCGTATAGGATGAAATCTCGGTTGTAGTTAGGGTTGGTCAGGACTGGAGCCTGAGAAATTCAGCCCTTGATCTCTTCAAATGCCTCTTTCCTTTCATATGTCCAGATGAATTCAGTGCCCTTCTTCAAAAGTTCAGACATCGGTTTGATGACTTGGGTGAAATCTAGAACAAACTTCCTTACGAAGTTGATCTGGCTGAAAAAATATTGTAGTTCTTTCTTATTCGTCGAGAGTGGGAGCTTCAAGATAGCCTCAGCCCTATTAGGATCTACGGTGATACCCTTCTATGATATCACATGTACCAATAACTTTCCCTCATTGACTGCTAATATGGACTTCTTTGGGTTGATTGAAATGCCAAACTCTCGGTACTTTTTGAATATCTATTTTAGGTGAAAAGGATGGTCCTACCTTATTTGGGAGAAAATGGTCATGTCATGCAAATAGATAACAATGACCTTATTCAATAGTTCACCAAAAGCTAAATCCATGGCCCTCTAAAAAGTGGCCCCTGCATTCGAAAGGCCGAATGGCATTCGCTGGTAAGCGAATGTTCCCCACTTGGTAGTGAATGTGGTTTTATGCTGGTCTTAATACCTAACCCATATCTGATTATATCCTGAGAAGCCATCAAGTAGGGAGAAGTGTTGAGCCCCAACCACTGAGTGCAAGATCTGATAAATCTACGAGAGAGGGTAATGATCCTTGAGCGAAGCCTGATTCAGGTTGCAAAAATCCATGCATAGTCGTATATCTCCATTATTATTTCTAATAGGGACTAGATTTTCTACCCAAGAGGAATGCTTTATGGGATAAATTATCTTCACCTCAAGCATTTTTAGGAGCTCGACATTCATCAGGACCTCGATCTTTGGATTAACAGGCCTTTGCCTCTATCGAAAGGGTTTGATCCCTTCCTACAAATCAATTGTATGTTGGATCAGTTGTCGGTCGTATCCTTTTAGGTCTTGATAAGACCACGCCACTATGTCAAGATACCTTCTGCACAGAGATCGGATCTGTTCTAGCTCTTTCGAAGTGCAATCTGTTCTAACTTCAATTGATTTTCTAGGTTCAATCTCTAAATCTTGATACTGCTTCACATTGACTTTGATCCTATGAGAAACTACTCGATCATTTCAATCGAATAGGATTTCCAGAGTAATTAATCCCTTGGGAACGTGATTATTATTCAATTGGATTAGCCCTTCATATTCCTCATCATCTGGGCTTCTTTCAATTGTTGTTGCTTCTTGAATCATAAAATTCACAATCTTCTCATCATTGTCAAAAACTTGCCAATGCAGATCTCTGTCTGGGATAGAGGGCCTGTAAATCATCCTCACAACTTTAGGTTTATGCACCATGTCTTCTATTGGAGAGTACCTAGCTGTGATGGATGCTAAGACATCAGAATGTCAATTCTTTCCACGAGGAATGGACTGCATATTGAGAGACTCGAATTGGTCAAACAAGTCCCATACCCTATTTTGGTATGCTTTGAGATAGTGCTTCTTTGACACGCACTTGTTGGTGACTTTATTGCATACCAATTCTGAATCTCCAAATACTGAGAGATGCTTTATGCCTAACTTTTTTGCTTTCTTTAGTCCCAGGCATAAGGCTTCATATTCTGTTGCATTGTTGGTGTAGCTCCAAACCAACTAGTAACAGTATTCCTTTTGCTCTCCAGATGGTGATATTAAAATAATTCCTGCCAAAGCGCCATTCCTCCATCAAGCACCATCGAAGAACAATCTCCATAATTCTTCTTGAGTAGAGATCTTATCTTCTGACTTGGCATGTTTCTCTGGTTTAGTGATGGTGTAGCATCCCATCTCTGTTTCTATCATGGCATTAAAGTCTACCAATGAAAACTCATCTTCACAACTTAACTGTGTAAGGGATTCCTCGACCAGGTCCACTTGCTCTATCTCTTCTAGTATTGCATGCACGGGATCACCGCTCTCTTCTTCGAATATCTTCTGTACAAGGAAGGTAGAAGGTTTCTCATTGTAGATTTTTACCTTCTTCCCTTTGAATGGAATCTCTAAGTGTGACTAATCCATAAATAGATATCATCCCAGCTTCGCTGTAAACTCTCTTGACAAGCACATACTAAAATATGGTTCAAGGTCGACGACCACCACCTCTTGTATCATCATGATCTGAGGCATCTTATGTAGTCGGATAGGTATATCTTTAATTACACCTACAGTATTCACAGGAGTACCATCCAGTTGGAGCATGCCATGGTTGCTTCGGGTATACTCCATTCCTATTTCCTCGCAAACTACTTTGGGCATGACTGTCGTCGTGGCCTCGGAGTCAATCATACAGTTGTGTACAACATACCATTCAATTTGTAGAGATAGGTAGAACAGAGGTGGCCTATTCTTTCCTATAATGGATGTGGATAGGGTCTGCACTAGGGCAAGCTGTACTGACTTTCTTGCCTTAGTTTTCTTCAACGATTCTTGCAGCAAGTCCACTTGTTCGAGTAGCTGCAATGCGTCATATAGACTGATCTTGGCTAGAGTCTTATTTAGCTCATCTACAATATTGTAAACCAGGGAGTTAGGCACCTTAGATTCCATTTTTGCCTCATACCTGGTGCGATACTACTCCGTGGCTTCGACCCTTTGTTGCTTGGTCAGTGAAGGAAGCTTGAGCTTATCTCTAGCTTGTTCCTTAGTTTCCACTTGAGGTGGACTTACAGGGGCCTGTTGAGCCTTTTCTTTTACTGGTGGAAGCTGAGAAGCTTTGCTCAGGGCTTGGGGAATTTGTTGTCCCTTCTCGTGGTGGGAATGCACCTTTAAGGGAGCCATTTGATCAACATCTACCTCCATTGCATTTTTTCCTCCTTTGGTGAGGACTCCAATTTGCTCTTCTTTGCCAATTACCAGGTTCTGATCCATTTGCCTGATAATGTTGACCTGACCACCATGACTACTGCTCGCCAGCATTTGCACATAATGTTGGTGTAGCATGCAGGTGTTTTCTTCATGAGGATCATTACATGTGGAGCACCAATGTATGTAGTCGAAGGTGCTCGAAGCTTCATCAATCATGACATTTCTTGTTGACACTCTCCCTTGCTAGACCGCTTGATATTTAGTAAGCACTAGTAGAGGATAAGACCTTATTGGTAGAAACTCATGCTGCACTTGGTTATTTTTCATAATGGTCATGTCATTAGATAGAGTTTGCACTATGGAGTTCAGGGAATGAACTTCCTGTAGTATCTTGGCTTGCATATCATCGACTTTGGGAATAGGTGGCAATGAAGCCATCATTGTTATTGGAGGTAGGGTGGGGTGTTGATGTGGTGTTAGCAATATAGGAAACTTTGAAGAGACAGTGGGTTGTGATGCCAAGAATGTGGGAAAATGGGTTTGCAGAGTAGCGATATGAGATACAATGGGATTTGGGTTCAAAGATGAGATCGGGTATGTGGGGGTTGCAGATATCTATGAAGCGGTTGCATTCACATACTGGGATTGAGGGAAATCAGGAAGTATGGGCATCGACATCCTTTGGGGAATTTTACCCATAGCTATTAGATCCGTCTCCGCTCTCTGGGCTAACTCATATAACTTGGGGAAGGTATTGATATTCAAATACCTCACCATTACACTGATATCAAGGTTGAAAGCCCTAAGAAAATAGTATGTTATAGCTTTGCTAGTTGGCCAAAGTCCAACTGGTATCCTTTGCCAGGTTTGAGAGAACCTAACATTGAATTCAGTGATCTCTTCTTATGGATGTCTTTGGATCTTTGTGAACTGATGCAGAAGAGAAGATGGATCGACGAACTCATTGAAAATTCTCATCAATTGTCTGGCTAACTAGTCCCATTCCTTTATAGTACAGGGTGGTAAATATCTATACCAGTAGAGGAGATTCCCTCTAAGAGATAGAACCAGAAGCTTTACCATAACTCGCTCCTCTGTGATGTCATGAATTGCCACCAGAGAAACTATCCTGGATGTGCTCCAGAGAAGTCTTCCCAGTTCCATCGAACGTTGGGATTTTCTTCATAGCATCAAGCAGAACTTACCCTTGTCCCGCTAGATTTAGTGGTCTAGAAGAATTTCATTCTGGGAACAGTCTGGGCGGTGGATGCTACTGCTACATTTGTTTTTTTTGTTGTTGTGCCATATTTCTGCCTAGATTCTGAGAAATAGGGATTCTCGAAGTTCCTCTTCGGTTGCTAACAAGACGACTAATAGGAACGGAGGCGCTAGGATGCTTCGGTGAGTTGGGAGGATTAGGAGGAAAGCTAGCCATTGTGCTATCTGAGGTTATCCCTTGTTCGTCAAAAGTAGCCTCTTGTGAGGATGTTCCATGTAACAGCGACTCAGGGGTGACTAACCTAGAACGTTCCTCGAAGGCGTCAATATCAAGCTCAAAGAAGTTAGTTTCCTCTCCTCTATTCCTAACTCTCCATATTGTTTGCATGAAGGCAAAGACTTAAGTACCGTTCTCTTACAACTTTAAGATTCTTGAGTTGAACAGAGTCACCAGATGCTAAGAGTCTTTCGGCAATGAGACGAGCATAGATTCTCACTACCACTCACAAGGTGAGACTGATCGGGTCCCATTGGGCATGCCAAAAACTGTTGGTCATCAAATCTGCCTAGGAAAGAATTTTGGGAAGTGTACGTGCCCTATAACTGGACCAACATTGAAATTCTGAGAGGAAGAGATGCCCCTCGTGCCAATCTTCGGAGAAAGGTCGAATCCTTTACTAAACTACTTGGTGTTTTTGAGACAAGAGTGCGGGAAAGAGATAAAATAGTAAGGGTGCAGGAAAGAGATAAAAATAGTAAGGGTGCAGGAAAGAAATAAATAGTTTAAGGGAAGAAATATTGGTGATTTAAAGTGGGAAAGAACCAGCAGCATGATTACTTGCTAATAGCCTAAAACACCAGCAATGAATACCAAGAATAAAATTATATAAATGCAATACTAGCCCTCCTATGTATCCTCTGGACAAGTTCCAGGATTACCCTCCCCCTTACGTAGAAATCCAAAATTCAAAATTACGACGACTAGGAAATGAGTGAATATAACAGAAACACTATCCACATGCAGCATACAAAAGAACTATTACAACGTTTTTCTCCCCTATGTATCCTTCAGGAAAATTCCAGGGTTCTATCCTCAATCGCACACCTAAAATCATAATGCAGAATTACAGTATGCAAACGAAGAAATAAATAACAAAAATAATCACATAAGGAAACATACTAGAGAGAAATTAATCCCGAAGCTTCTTTAGTATTAATCGCAAGGATTCAAGTTACAGTAGCTTTCTAGTAGAAAGTTCCCCCCCTTTTCATTACAATGCCTGGGTTTTTATAGAGGACCCGACCCTCTGATCCATTAATGCACAAAATTGAGGAGTACATCCTCGAAAACCTAAGAAGTCAGATCCCATAGCTCCCGTGACTAAGTTCTCAAATATCTTTCTATAACTGGCAGCGGCGATCGGGTCAGCTAGGGAAACTCACATTTATGAGTTTCTTGACTCATCCTAGGCTTCTGGGTGCGAAGCTCGAGTGGCCTCCATGTCTGTCATGCTCTTCGTCTGAGACCGATACTTCTTTTTAGATTTCTAAAAATGAGCAGCGAGTTCACCAGGCATGTAAACATTCATTTATGAGGCACTTGATTGCCTCAAAAAAATACTTAGGTTGGAGTGCGTGCCCTTGAAGCGCTTCGCCAATTTCTAGTTGGCGACCCTGCTTTGCAATGGATGTAAACCGAAGTAGATCATCTCCCTTGGTTATGCACTTCGCATGAAGGGGCTTCGCAAAACCGCTTCGGGGATGTAAAATGTTGAAGTATATTTCTCCCCTCAAGATGGGGCTCTCCATCTTTCGCTGCTTCATCGGGACGACATGTCAAAATTTACTTCGCAAGGTTCTCTGCCCGAAGTGGATGCTTCGTTAATGGGCTTATCAAAACGCTCCACCGCGAACCTTCTTCAAAACTGTGGTTCGGGAGGTTTTTGGCCAAAGTGCAATTTTGCCTTGGAAAGATGTTTTGCTCCTTGCAGACCGCTACTGCTTCAGGTGAAAGTGCTTCGCACAAAAGCTATCTGAAGCAGATGCTTCGCAATGATTTTGGGTGAAGTAAAAATGGTTTTCCAGTAGGGAGGCCCTAAGTGGATGCTTCACTAATTTTTTAGCGAAGCATTTTTCAATGTTTGGGCTTCTTCGAATCCCGCTTCGCAAAAATTTTGCCCGAAGCATCGGTTTGGGCTGCTTCGGATGTGAAGCTCTTCTCATGCCTTAGCAACCTTCCTTCAACAAAGTTGTTTTCCATTTTTGGACTTCTTCGAATCCCGCTTCACAAAAATTTTGCCCTAAGCATCAGTTTGGGCTGCTTTGGGTGCGAAGCTCTTTTCATTCCCTACTTCCTTCCTTCAGCGAAGTCGTATTCCTTTTCCTACGAAGCTCTTAAGCTTAGCTTGCTTAGTAGAAAAGCTATTCTATGTACAAGGGGGATGGCAATGAAAGCCAAAATTGTTGCAATGCTTCAAAATGTTGTTTCTAAAAAAAACAAGGGAACAAATTCATGAAATAAAAAGAAACACTTTACAAAATTTTGATTTTACTACCCCTCTAGGTAATGTGACAAAATTGTCAATAGGTGGTAGCAACACTTCATAAATAATCATTTATGATATTTTGGAGAGCATGGATATATATAGGTTTTTTGTGAAAACCAAGGCAGGCAAAATAAAAGGTATTATTTAAAACCATGGATGGTAGATTTGAAATGGGTTTTTCTTAAAACCCAGGTTAGCTTTTCGTTTCATCGAAAAAGGTGCCCTGGTGATGGAGTATTTAATTTTAAATATTTAATTTAAATTTTAAATTATTTAAAATTTAAATTTAAATTTTAAAATTAAAAATAAAATTATAGCAGCGACGTCTAAAGAAAAGAGGAAAGGCATATATATATGCCACCAAAATTTTCGATAAATTATTGTCCTCGATTTTCGAATGCATTAAAATTGATAATGTAATGCGAGAAGAGTTTGTGTGTTGAATCGTGTGTAAAGATGCGTGTGAAGGATTTACGAAATTCGGGTCTGTTGAATAATAGTTTGTGGAGGATAATCAAATGCATAGGAACATTTAGCCTAGTGTTTCGTGCATCCCGTACAAAGCAGGAGGTCCTGCGATTGAGTCTCACCGAGGATGCTTGCTGTGTTGAAACACTCAAAGCATTTTTAAGTTTTTGAAGGGCACAAAATATTGAGGTATTTATTTTGGTTCATGCCCCTTTGAACACATGAGGGTGTGTGGCCCAACGACGGCTTGGTCATGGTTAAGGCATTGAACGATGAAGCATCAAGGGATCAAATCCCGTCAGGGACAGAGGCAAGTTAATATTTTTTTTAATATTTTATTTTTCTAATGTTGCCCTAGGAGAAATAAGGGTTATGATGCACTTTAGGAAAAAGAGAGATTTTTGGTGATTTTATTTTTAGACGTATATCATATTATCTATCATTGGAAATCTTATTTCGAGGACTATTTGATTAACTTGCTTAGAGAGAGAAATAAGGTGTGTGTAAAGAGATATTTCTAATTTTATAAAGAGGTTCAAAAGTGAAGGTTGCTTTGTTCTTTTTCAAAGAGGATTAATTCTTTCATGAGGGGACATGATGTATTTTATTGAGTATGAGTAATAAGGTGTTATTTGGATATTATTGTTGTGTTATTAATAATGATACCTAACCCTTATTGAAAGTTGAAAAAGAAATTTTATTGAGTGTGGCAGATTTAGTGGACAACTAATAAGGCATCAAAAGGTATGAGCAATATTCTCCATTGACTTTGTTTATGGTGGTTGATTTCTGAAATATTATTGGAGAGAAAATGATTGATTGTGGTTTCCTTTTTGAAAGTGGTTGGTTGAATGCTTCAAGGTTTTCTGGTTTGAGAGTTGTGTTTAAACCTTGTTTTATAAGCATTGTTGTTGAAGCCATTAGTTGTGTGAAAAACCTGAGATAAGGTTTGAGAAGAACATGTGTATCATTGTTATGTGAAGAATGTTTTTGTTGAATCCCATTGATTGTACAAAGAACTTGAACTTGAGTTAGAGGAGAATATGAGTATTATTTTTATGTGAGATTTGTGGTTAAGCATTGTTGGAAACATTTTGAATTGGTTGATACATGCTTGGACGAGGGATTGTGAGAAAGAGTTGTTCCTTGTTATGATTGGTTGAGTAGAGTTGTTTGAGCCTAGTCAAGTGAATGAGTGAAGTGGTTGTTCAAGTTCCATGAAACAAACTATTCTATATTTTGATTTGAGTTGAGATCATTGTGGATCATTGTTGTCATCCATTGTAGAGTGCATTGCCATTCATTATTGAGTTCATCATTGAGCCTTGCCTTCATAGATTTGTGGATGAGATTTGAGTGCTACTTGAGAATGATTGATTGAGCCTTTGAGAAGGCCTTTAGGATATATTTTTGGATAAATTTGTGGTAAATTTTATGCATGATTGATTGAGCCTTTGAGAAGGATTTTGGGATAGATTTCTGGACAGATTTGTGCCAGCTTTTGTGCATGATTGATTGAGCCTTTGAGAAGGCTTTTGGGATATATTTTTGGACAAATTTGTGGAAAATTTTGTGTATGATTGATTGAGCCTTTAGAAGGATTTTGGATAGATTTGTGGCAACTTTTGTGCATGATTGATTGAGCCTTTGAGAAGGCTTTTGGATAGATGTGTGGACAAATTTATGGACAAATTTTGAGTAAGTTCTTGGTGAGCTTGCTGAGTAGATTTGAGCAAGTTCTTGGTGAGATTGCTAGAGCAGCTTTGAGAAAGTTCTTGGTGAGCTTGCTAGAGCAGATTTGACCAAGTTCTTGGTGAGCTTGCTAGAGTAGATTTGAGCAAGTTCTTGGTGAGCATTCTAGAGCATATTTAGAGCAAGTTTTTGGTGAGCTTGCTGGAGTAGATTTGACCAAGTTCTTGGTAAGCTTGCTAGAGAAGATTTGAGTAGGTTCTTGGTGAGTTTGCTAGAGTAGATTTTGAGTAAGTTCTTGGTGAGCTTACTGAAGCAGATCAATGGATTGCTTACCTGAGAAGATCAAGATTTCCTTACTGAGCATATCAGTGGATTTCCTAGCTGAGAAGATCAGTGGATTGCCTAGTTGAGCAGATCAGTGAATTGCCTTGTTGAGTAGATCAGTGGATTGCCTACCTGAGCAAATTGGGATTGCCTTTTTGATCAAATCAGTGGATTGACTACCTAAGCAAATCAAGATTGCCTAGCTAAGTAAATTAGTGGATTGCCTAGTTGAGCATATTAGTGAATTGTCTTACTGAGTAGATCAGTGGATTGCCTACCTGAGCAGATTAGGATTGTCTACCTAAGAAGATCAGTGGATTGCCTACTTGATCAGATTAGTGGATTGCCTATTTGAGCAGATCAATAAATTGCCTTGCTGAGCAGATCAGTGGATAGCCTAGATTTGATTAAATCAAAGTAATCATTTGTATTAGGATAAATATCCTTATTTATTTGTGAAATATTATAAGGATATTATCTTGTGCAGTACCCCACATTGGGGGAACCACGTTAAATCTTGTGTCTCAATTGTGTGTGGTGATTTTTGCTCTTGCTTACTATTGCTATCTATGTCATTAATGCACATTACTATATTTGGATACTACAATTAAGGAAAATAATTGATATTGGTTTGGAAAGAAAGTAAAAAGTGGGTGCTATACTATTCACCCCAACTCTTAGTATAAGTTTGTGTTCTTCAATTGGTATCAGAGCGGGTTCCTTCAGAAAGGCTAATAACTTAAGGGTAGATTCTACAAGAACACATATGGCTTCACATAATAGATCATCTACAAATAAGGCTCCATTTTTTGACTATTGGAGCATGAGAATGAAGAACTACTTTATATCACAAGGATATGAGGTATGAGAGATGGTTGAAAAATATTATAAGGTTGAAGGTGATCCCGAGGTAGATAAGACTATCAAAAAATTGGTTGAGATCAATGCAAGTGCAATGAATTGTATTTTTATTGGGCTACATGAGATAGATTTTGCAAAGGTCATGGTATGTAATTCAGCTAATGAAATGTGGACCAAGTTGTGGAATACCTATGAAGATTCTGAAGATTTGAGGAATTGAAAATGGAAGATTTTGAAGATATAGCAAAGTTTTTACTTCGAGTTGATGAGATTACTAACACCATGAGAGGTCTAGGATTTGAGATGAAAGAATCAAAAGTTACTCAAAATGTTTTGAGATCACTTCCCATGAAGTATGATGCAAAGGTTTCAGCAATAGAAGAAACAATGGATATCAACAAGCTAACAATGGAAGAACTACAAGGAACTCTCACAGCTTATGAGATGAGGATAAGTAAGCATCAGGTTCCAATAATATAAATTGCATTCAAGGATTTAGAGAAAAAGAAAGGGAAAATTCTAGAGATAGATAGAGATTCATATAATTATGAGGAATCTCAAAAGGAAAAAGGACTCAAGGAATTATAGAGATATGAAGAAATTCAAATGCTACAAGTGTGGTGATTTTGGTCACTATGCAAACAAGTGTCCACATGGAAAAAATAGTGATGATGAAAAATAATGTCACAAAAGAAAATAATATGGAAAGCATAAGCATGACAAAGATGACAGATACAAGCAAAAAAGGTATGAGAAGAAGAAAAGTTTTCTTAAGACAAAGAAAACTTTCTACATTGAAGAAGCAATTGATAGCTCAAATCACAGTGATAAAGACAAGTCAAGTGATGAAAAGGAAGAAAATCTATTCCTAGGAATAGAATGTGAAAGAGAATAGTGCTTTGTGTGTGGTGAAATAGATCACAGATCAGGATATTACAAGGGATTGAATGATAGTGAAGATGAGATGACACATCAAGGAAACAGGCATGGTCAAAGAAATCATGAAAGTTTGTTTTCTATAGAAGAATATAATGATCTTAGTGACAGTGAAGATGAAGAAAGGTTTTTCTATGGGATAAAAGAAGTAGAAGAAGAACATTCACTCCAAACAAAAGAAGTTAAACAAGATAATATTGTAATAAAGACAAATGTCTCAGTTGATCTAAAGGAAGACTTCAATGATATCCATGAGCAACTACAAGAGGTTAAGGAGAATCTAAAAGAATTGAGATGTTTCATACTTGAGAAGTTGGATCCATCACATGACTCAAAAGGTCAAGATATTTTCATTAAGAAGGAAACATGTATTTTAGAGACAATAAATATGGATGCCAATTTGCTATTTGAAACAAATGAAGATAAAGAAGAGGAAGGTTCCAAAGCACCAAATGTCTCATATTTTAGGTTTGGAGAATCACACTCAAAAGGAAAGAAAGTTCTAAAATATGAAATAAAGGAAGCACCTAAGTGTTATGGAGAAAGTTCAAAAGTTCCTATGGCTCCAAACATTCAGTTTGGATATTGTTTTGAGATAGGTGAATCAAGTTCAAAAAGAAAAGAAATTCTTAAAAAGGAAAGCAAGGAAGAAATTAAGGAAGAGGATGTAGATACTACAAAGAAGGTTCAAGGATACAATGCACAAGGCAAAAATGATCACAAGGATAATAGTAAAGAAAGATATGAGGAACCAAGACATGAACAAAGGTATTTTCAAGGACATTGTTTTTCTTGTAATGGATTTGGACATAGGACTATACACTGCAGGGTCTATGGATCAAAGAAGTTTGATTTTTCTAGAAGGAAATTCAAAGGAAGAAGGTATGGTTTTCAAGGAAATTGCTTCTCATGCAACAAGATTGGTCATAAAGAATTTCAGTGCAAATAAAATGAGCAACATGGTTTTGGATTTAGAGCTACACAATTTAGAAGTCATGGTCATAATGATCATGAAAACATAACTTCACAATACAGGGTTGAGGAAAGGAATGGATATGGAAATTATTTCAAGAAAGAATTCAGGATATGGGCACCATCCAAAGGCTACAATATCAAGTGTTTTATTTGCAATAACGTTGGACATATTGCAAAATGGTGTAGGACTCAATTCAAAAAAAAGTTTAAGACAAGAAGGTCAAACAACTTCAAGGCAAGAAGATCAAACAGGTTCAAGACAAGAAGATCAAGTAATTCATCAAGAAAAGGATATAAGATAAATATGGAAGGAAGTTGACAGAGGAAATAAACAATGTAATATGGGAGTAAAAGTACTCCCACCCCAAAATTAATCACCTCAATAGAGAATGTGGTGAGGGGGCTATGCTTAAGAGTCATATCTTTTAGCCCCATAGGTGTCCCTTTTGCCATTGATGTCAAAGAGGGAGAGATTTGAGTTAGGAAGAGTAGCCTCCAAAGAGAGCATTGAGTTAGGGGGAGCAGCCTCCAAAGAGAGTATTAAGTTAGGGGGAGCAGCCTCCATAGAGAGTATTGAGTCAAGGGGAGCAACCTTGATTCTCAGAGATGGTTTTTTGCAGTGATTGTGATGATTTGCATTAGAGGTGTTGCCATCAATGACAAAGGGGGATATTGTTGGAAATTTGAGTTATTTTATGTTGTCATTGATGTCACATGGATCATTGATGTCATATGGATCACATTTGAGTTTTGGTGGTAACAACACTTCATAAATAATCATTTATGATATTTTGGAGAGCATGGATATATACAGGGTTTTTGTGAAAACCAAGGCAGGAAAAATAAAATGTTTTATTTAAAACCATGAATGGCAGATTTGAAATGGGTTTTTAATAAAACCCAGGTTGGCTTTGTGTTTCATCGAAAAATGTGCCCCGGTGATGGAGATATTTAATTTTAAATATTTAGTTTAAATTTTAAATTATTTAAAATTTAAATTTAAATTTTAAAATTAAAAATAAAATTATAGCGTCGACGTCTAAAGAAAGGAGGAAAGACATATATTAAAAATAATAGCATCGACATCTAAATAAAGGAGGAAAGGCATATATATATATATATATATATATATATATATATATATATATATATATATATATATATATATATATATATATATATATGCCACCAAAATTTTTGATAAATTATTGTCCTCGATTTTTGAATGCATTCGAATTGATAATGTAATGCGAGAAGAGCCTGTGTGTTGAAACATGTGTAAAGAGGCATGTGAAGGGTTTACGAAATTTGGGTCCGTTGAAGAATCGTTCAAGGAGGATAAAAAAATGCATAGGCACATTTTTCCTAGTGGTTCGTGCGTTGTGTAAGAAGCAGGAGGTCCTGCGATCGAATCTCGTCGGGGATGCTTGCTATGTTGAAACGCTCGAAGCGTTTTTGAGTTTTCGAAGGGCACAGAATATTAAGGTATTTGTTTTGGTTCATGCACCTTTGAACACGTGAGGGTGTGTGGCCCAATGGTGGTTTGGCCATGGCTAAGGCACTGAGCGAGGAGGCGTCAAGGGATCAAATCCCGTTAGGGACAAAGGCAAGTTAATATTTTTTTTAATATTTTATTTTTATAAAGTTGCCCTAGGAGAAATAAGGGTTATGATGCACTTTAGGAAAAAGAGATATTTCTGGTGATTTTCGTTTTATAAGTATATCATATTATATATCGTTGGAAATCTTATTTCGAGGGCTATTTGATTAACTTGCTTAGAGGGAGAAATAAGGTGTGTGCAAAGAGATATTTCTGATTTTGTAAAGAGGTTCAAAAGTGAAGGTTGCTTTGTTATTTTTCAAAGAGGATTAATTATTTCATGAGGGGAAATGATGTATTTTATTGAGTAGGAGTAATAAGGTGTTATTTGGATATTATTGTTGTGTTATTAATAATGATCCCTAACCCTTATTGAAATTTGAAAAAGAAATTTTGTTGAGTGTGGCAGATTTAGTGGAAAACTAATAAGGCATCAAAGGGTATGAGCAATATTCTCCATTGACTTTGTTTATGGTGGTTGATTTCTGAAATATTATTGGAGAGAAAAGGATTTATTGTGGTTTCTTTTTTGAAAGTGGATGGTTGAAAGGATTGATTGTGGTTTTCCTTTTCGAAGGTGGTTGGTTGAATGCTTCAAGGTTTTTTGGTTTGAGAGTTGTGTTTAAACCTTGTTTTATAAGCATTGTTGTTGAAGCCATTAGTTGTGTGAAAAACCTGAGATAGGGTTTGAGAAGAACATGAGTATCATTGTTATGTGAAGAATGTTGCTGTTGAAGCCCATTGATTATACAAAGAACTTGAACTTGAGGTAGAGTAGAACATGAGTATCATTGTTATGTGAGATTTGTGGTTAAGCATTATTGGAAACATTTTGAGGTGGTTGATAATGCTTGGACTAGGGATTGTGAGAAAGAGTTGTTCCTTGTTGTGATTTTTTGAGTAGGGTTGTTTGAGCCTCGTCAAGTGAATGAGTGAAGTGGTTGTTCAAGTTCCATGTGTAACAACCCAAACACATACGCATTCAAAAGTAATCCTTGCATGAGAAAAATAATCACGGATACACCCATTGAAATATTGGTACAAGGCATAAAATTTCTTTGCACTTCAAGTTCGTTCACCACTACAACCGGTGACTTAAGTGCTCAGGATTATCCAATTCCCGCAAGTGTTTGCCTATTAGGATCTACTCTCTGCACAAGCATTTTTGATCCTAGCATGGGGTTGTCCTTTCAGGGCCCATAACACCTAAAAGGGTGAACGCTGAGTTTCCCCTATCCAAAGCATGTGGATTCACAATCCACTATTTTTCCTTGTGGTGAAATATTAAGCCAGAATGCTTCGGATTTAGCGTTATTATGCCAGTGCCTGGACATAACCTTCATCTAAGGAATGGCCAGGGTCCACCATCGCATGGCTATATGGACTGAAACCTTCGCTCCCTACTTCGGATAACGGTAAAGCTACCCATACCATCTACCGCTAGAATAAACCATCTGAGGTTATCTCAGCCAAGGCTTAATCGGTTATTCCTTATCCGAAGTAGAGTAGGGAAGTTCCTCACATACCGATTGGCTGTTAACCCTAGGGTGGCATCCCATACCATCACCCGTACTCTCTCCACAGCTGTAAGCTTCTACTTAACAAGCTGAAGATCAGTTAACACAATTTACGATAGTTGCCTCTACAACTGACGTCGATGGGTGAGCAGCCCTTCTCGGCTTTATTTTCTCAGCCCTAAATCGACATAGTATAGCAGGAATGTTATAACACCAAACCTTGCTTCCTCTCTTATCTTTAAGTATGCAATGGTGTCACTTAGGTTTTTGTTTAAAGTTAAAGTCTCTCTTTAATGAATTTCTTAACCACTTTATTATTTATTAATATGATTCGAATTAATACAAAATGTAAATCTTGTAATACATTTCCAAAGAATGGTATACTCTATGCATAACTAATCAAAAGTTATATTATCTAAGTTTTTCTTTTATATACAAATATACACAACTATTTTCTAAAAAAATTAAAAACATTAAAGACTTTTATAAACAAGTGACGAGCTTCTACCATTATACAAGAGAAATGTATTTGGAAATGAATGTCCAAACTAATCTAGGTATTTATTTTCTTGGCGAAAATGTCTCTTTTCCAAGGTCCTTACTATATTTAAATCCAAACATTTTACCGTATCATAAACCAACCTAAAATTTAAATACAAAATCCAACATAACAAATTATCTTTTATATTACATAAAGTGGATTTTTTTACCCTAAAAATTATATGAATACTAACATTTCTCAATTACGTTACACATTCTTGTAATTACCTACATTCTATTCTAAATGATCGTAAGCCTAAATGAAAAACATAAACATTTACTTACTATTTTTTCAAACTGTTGTTGAACATAAATAGAATATGATGCTTTTCTTATAGATGGAACAACCAAAATACATTGAGGCATTCTATTTCCATTATTTTCTTAAGTTTATAACCAGCACGATTCTAAAGAAACATAATACCCAATTAATATATCAGAATTTAAATTTCTAATTTATTTAAACTATATAACCATAACGTTTTCATTCCCTACGGCTAAAACTTGTATACCACAAGCGTCAGGTAAAGTATACACGACTTCTCCTCCGATATTTGAAATTAAAAGGGTATTGCCATAATTTCACATCAACCAATGATGTTTTGTAAGCACATGGCTTCACTATTCATTCTATAGGGTGGAGTGTAAAGCTTGCTCCAACATAGCCCTTTCACGTTGGTCCTCTGTTAGCGTAAACGCTTCTGACCTCCTTTCCCCACACTCGGTGGCAGAGATGGACGAAGAAGATTTTATTAAGAAACAGGGTCAGCTTGGCCACTATAAAGTCTACATGTTACAGACAAGCATGCAAGAGAATGGAAGTAGCCACCAGGAAGCCAATCAACAACCAAAATCTCCACACTGAAGAAAATAAAATACATTCTAAATGTGCAGCGAAAATAATCTTGGAAAATTGTTTTTAAGTAACAGTTCCATGCTATTATGCAACTACACAAACTAAGTTTTGCATTCCTTTAATTTTAAAATTACATTACACAACACTCCCATATCATTAGCGCTATCCTTTCTTGAAAACTACTAGGCTATCTTAACACAGGAACAAACCAGTTTTCCACATACACGACATCCAGTTACTCTATGGAACAATAGGCAGTTTAATCATCCAAAACTTATCTGATGCGTTCATAAACCAGAGCTTCCTTATTAATGGCTCTTCATCAAGTTATATATGCAACAAGTATTGATATACACACGATGCACAACATTTACCCTAGGTTGCTTTAGCAATTCATATATATTTTTTTAACTAAAAACTTTTAGCCGATGGTCTACGAAAACTCTACAAGCATGTACACAGTTTCCAATGCAATATTAAACATGATGACAACTCTATTATTAAAACATGCAATAATTATTTTCTTATAAAAGTTCATACCTTTTCCTTTGAGTAGCTCGATATCCAATTCCATTTCAGTACCGCCCACGGTGCTAGATGAAAGACTAACTTCCGAAAGTTAAGCAGAATGTGCAGATTCTAGAACAGTTTTCCAGAAGACCTTCCGTAACAGAACCCCCCTTTCACCTTCCGTAGTTTCTTCTTTTTAAAATGAAACTTACTTGTTAATCGTTTGACACCTCTCAGCTTGTATACGGACAGGTGGTAGTGTCTTTCTCTTCCACGTAGTGGAAGATTTAATTTTTAATTCAGGGTAAAAATTTTCCAATATTTATTACAAAGTTTTATTGTTTATTGCATATTTTTATACATGTTCTATATTTAATATAGTTCATTTACTTAGCTTGTATATTTCTTACGTACATACTTTATAAAGTTTAATTTTATAATGTGTTCTATCCACAAGGTTATCCACCATGTATTTTATAAATTTTTGATAAATCTTTTAGAAAAAGACGAGTTCCTTTACAAGCTATAGGTAACAATTAATTGTTTTCTTAATTTTTTTTAATTCATTATTTATTATTTTATTTTATTTATACTTACATATTTATTATAAATATTTTATATTAATGTTTATTTAAAATTCATTTTTAAAACAACGACCAATGATAGACTACAAGCAAAACTTCAACAAGCAGCTTACAACAATCATGCATTGTCAGTCAAAATGTGATGCATATGCAGATTCCTATGGTGGGCTTCCATGTACCCATGGGCCAAAGTACAAGTGGCATGACATCATACCCCACTTACCTGTAGCCCCAAAACTACTGTCTTTGCTAGGAGGTGGATTTCCTTCTCGTTTGGCATGTTTGTTTCAGCTGTAAACCTGCACCTGCAAACACAAATACTGAAGGTAGAATCATATTATTCTAAAAAGTAATTCTTAGAATTGGTGGGGATGTGACATACTCCCCCTCTTAGAAATAACACAATCTCTGTGTTATATTTGCAAGAATACATATAATGCAAGAATAAATATCAGTGATATATAAAAATAATCATAGCAGATTTAACTTACAATCGAATCATATACTTTCATATTAAAAAGCATTCATAGTTTTCTTTCATAATAAAGTGCACATCAAGAAAAGTATTGTATTTAAAAAAAAATCATGTTTTGAACAAATATGAAAATTGATTTTCATGCTAGAAGTTTCCTCCCAAGTGGCATTCCTTTCAGAATATTGGTCTCACTACACTTTACACTGGTCCACAGTCCATTTTATAAGCTGCTTGGTTCTAAACCTGAAAATCCTAACTGGCCGAACCTCAATGACCTGTGGATCTGAAATCTGCAAATGTGTGGTATCCAAGATATGGGTTGGGTCAGCAAAATATTTTCGAAGTAGGGATACATGAAAGACATTGTGGATTTTTGATAAATTTGGTGATAGTATAAGCTTGTAGGTAACGGGACTAATTTTGGCAGTTATTTCAAAAGGTCCTACAAAACTAGGGCTTAATTTGGTGGACTTAATTGAGCTTTTAGTAGGATTGACTCTAAGAAATACATTATCTCCTATAGCAAATTCTCGAGGTGATATTTTTGAATCAGCATAGCTTTTCTGTCGGTCAGCTACCTCACGCAATCGCTGACAGATTTCTTTTAGTTGGTTTTACATTTGTTTTACAGCATCAGGTCCGATCACTTCTCGATCATCCAGATTATCCCATGTTAATGGTGTCTTGCACCTATGCCCATATAGAGCTTCAAACGGGGCCATTCCCAACGTGGAATGATAGTTGTTATTGTAAGAAAATTTTACTAGGAAGAGATAGTCCTCCCATTTGCTTTGATGATCCATACAATACATGCGTAGCATGTCCTCCAGTACTTGGTTTACCCTCTTGGTCTGTCCATCTATCTAAATATAGTAAGCAGTACTTATATTGAGCCTCGTTCCCCAGGCTCGATGCAACGCTTACCAAAATTTAGATGTAAATCATGAGTCTATCTGATATAATAATTTCAGGAAATCCATGTAGTCTTACAATTTCTTGAGAAAATTTTGAGCAATGTTTGAGGCATCATAATGTGTGTTGCCAAGTATGAAATGTGCTACCTTGGTCAATTTGTCTACCACCACAAATATTGCATCATGCTGGAATCGAGTTTTAGTAAGTCCTACGATGAAATCCATGGTTATAGTCTATCATTTATGCTCTGGTATCTTAAATAAATGCAATTTTCCATCAGGGTGTTGATGTTCGGCCTTCACCTTCTAGTATTCGAGACATTTTGCCACAAAATATACTATGTCCTTTTTCATGCCAAGCCAGTAGTAGTCCATCTTCAAGTTTACCCTCATCTTGACTATTCATGGGTGTGCTAAATATGGTGCACAATGAGCTTCTTGTAGGATAATTCTTCTAAGCTCTTCTTTATTTGGTACAATGATATGGCTGCGAAATCATACCAATTCATCTCTAACGTTATATTCTCCAGGAGTTCCTTGTTCAATTTTCTTTAGATAGGATTTACAAAATTCATCTGTATTTTGCAACTCTACAATTTGCTTCTTAAATCCATACTGACATCTTGTAATAGTAATGTGTTTTCTTCTACTAATAGCATCTACCAGTTTGTTTTATTTACCCTTGATATATTCAATACCAAACTCATATTCAGCCAAAATTCCATCCATATTCATTGTCGAGCATTCAGCATTGGCTGAGTAAATATATACCTTAGACTCTGGTGGTCGGTTTTAAGATCAAAAGGTCTTCCCAACAGGTAATGCCTCCAAATTTTGAGAGCATGGACCACAACTTCTAGTTCCAGGTCATGTGTGGCATAATTTATCTCGTGCTTCTTGAGTTTCCTAGACTCATAAGCTATCACAACTTCCTCTTGCAGCAATACCCCTCCTAATCCCTCTATATATGCATCGATGCACACTGTAAATGGTTGGTTTGGGTCAGGGATTCTTAGTATTGGTGTGGTTGTCAGCTTTTCTTTGAGAATTCTAAAGGCTTCTTCACACTACTTTGTCCACTTATATGCCTTCCCTTTCTTTTGTAAGTTGGTTATAGGATAGGCTATTTTTGAAAAATCTTTGACAAACTGTCGGTAATAGCCAACCATTCCCATACAACTCCTTACCTCCGAAACATTAGTAGGAGCTAGCCAATTTATAATTGCTTCAATATTTTTAGGATCTATTGCTATACCTTTAGTTGAGATGATATGCCCTAAATACTGTACCTAAGGTGTATAGAATTCACACTTTGACAGTTTCCCATATAGCTGATTTTTCCTGAGTACCTCTAACATAATTCTCGTGTGTTTATCATGCTCTTCTTTGTTTCAAGAGTAAATCAATATGTCATCTAGGAATATAAGCACAAATTGATCTAATTGTTCACGAAACACACTATGCATCAGGTTCATAAAGGTTGTTGGTGCATTGATTAGAGAAAAAGGTAACACCATGAACTCATAGTACCCATATCTTATTCTGAAAGCAATTTTGTAAGTATCTTCATCCTGAATTCTTAGTTGGTGGTAACCTAAACTAAGATCAATTTTGGAAAAGATGGTAGCTCCTCTGAGTTTGTCAAACAAATCATCAATCCTAGGCAAAGAATATTTATTCTTGATTATCATTTTGTTAAGCATTTTGTAATCAATGCATAATCTTAAAGTTCCATATTTCTTTTTAACGAACAAAACTGGCACCCCCCAAGGTGATACACTAGGTTTAATATGTCCTTTCTCTAACAAGTATTGCAGTTTTCTTTTGAGCTCTTGTAGCTCCAGTGGTGTCATTCTATATGGTGTCCGAACTACTGGTGTTGCCCTAGGCACTAATTCAATAGAGAAATCAAATTCTCTTATTGGTGGCAATCCCGATAGATCTTCTGGAAATACATCTCTAAATTCTCCTAACATCGGGTATTGTTGGAATAATGTCGAGCTTGGGTTTGATTCTTCTTTTTTATTCATCTTGATTACATACAATCGACACCCCTTTTTCTAGGCCTTTTTAGCTTGCATGCTACTTATTAAATGGGGTTCAATGGAAGTTCTACTACAGTGGACGCGGATTCTTTGATTGGTTTCATTTGTATATTCCATCCATCTTTCCTCAAAATTTAGTATAGCCTTATGTGCTTTCAACCAATCAATTCCTAGAATCACGTCAAAAGCATGCAAAGGGGCTACATACAAGTGCCAGTTGATTTTTCCTTGAGGTATTTCTACTGTTGAGCCAAATAGATAGTGGTTTACTAAGTAGTTTGTCCTTCCAGTTTGGGATTACCTGTAGCAGTAAAAATTTTGTGGGAAGCCTCTTCAGAAGAATTCTTGGGATCGGTTTTCTTGGGGCACTGTCTCGCAAAATGATCCAATGATCCACATACATAGCAGGAATTAAGTCCATCATTCCTTGGCTTATCATTCATCTGATTACGATTTCCAGTCTTGTTTTGACTACTATTGTTGGATTTCTTATCCAGGAAACTTCTTCGGTTAGACTGTTCTTTGTTTCCCCTGGTTTCTATTTCTATTATGGTTATCATATCTTTCTTGACCCTTATCCTTATACCTACGGTTTTGGTCATGTTGTGGCTGATCCACAACACACCCCAAAATTGGGGACCCACCTTTTTTGCATGCTTTCAAAGAAGATCTCAGTGACCCAGATGCTAAAAATCAAGAAAAAGGCAAAATTGCACAAGAAGGAAAAAGTGTCGCGAAATCGCGACATGTTGCTCCGTCGCGGCAGAAAATGAAAAAGTGTCACGAAATTACGACATGTTGCTCCGTCATGATCTAGAGAGGAGAGAGAAAGATAGAATGGAAAATTATCGCAAAATCGTGACATGTCACAAAATCGCGATCAAAATAGTCAAACAGGGCAAGGCACTAAAAGCGTCGCAATTTCGCGACAAAAAGCAGCAAAGGGGCACGAAGTAGAAAAGCGTCGTGATTTCGTGACGAAAAGCTGGAAAAGTGGTACGAAACGAAAAAACGTCGTGATTTCGCGACAGGTTGCGGCCAAAGGCGTACCA
Source organism: Wollemia nobilis (assembly GCA_028583015.1). Classification (NCBI taxonomy): domain Eukaryota; kingdom Viridiplantae; phylum Streptophyta; class Pinopsida; order Araucariales; family Araucariaceae; genus Wollemia; species Wollemia nobilis. Next base: position 3,407,903 of record JAQPPZ010016529.1, on the reverse strand, counting down.
AGTGAAAAACGTCGTGATTTCGCGACAGGTTGCGGCCAAAGGCGTACCAAGTGAAAAATGTCATGATTTCGCGACAGGTTGCGGCCAAAGGCGTACCAAGTGAAAAACGTCGCGATTTCATGATAGGTTGCGGCCAAAAGCATACCAAGTGAAAAAGCGTCGTGATTTCACAATAGAAAGCCGCAAGATAGCTCCAAGTGAAAAAGCGTCACGATTTCGCGACAGAAAGCCGCAAGATAGCTCCGAATGAAAAAGCATTGCGATTTCGTGACAGGAAGCAGCCGAGGCGTACGGAGATGAAAAACGTCGTGATTTCACGATAGGAAGCAGCCTCACAGCTCAAAACAAAAAAACGTCACGATTTCGCGACAGGTTGCATTGGCAAGGCTGTTGGCAGGAAAATGTCACGATATCACGACATGTCGCGTTTTCGTGGTGAAAGCAAAGGAGCAAAGCTGCATGCATAAAAACGTCATGATTTACATGGGGCCGTTACAGAACGTGCATAGGAAGCGCAAAACACGTGGCATACAGGTGTCAGGGTTACAGAAGCGTTACATGTCAACAGAAAATATCAAACGTTTCGGCCTCGAACATAAATTCAAAAGCAACGAAAAGGCGAGAATACGAAGCGATGCATTCTAGGAGGTGAAATGAAACGACGCAGGGTGAAACAGAGAGTCGTATTAGATGGTATAAAATCAAAAGAGCAGATTGATACGAGGGTTGGAAGTTGTTGCTAGCAGAGTTGCAGAGCCAAGGGCGACAAGCCATTCTGGGCCTGCTATTGGAGCAATTTCCTTCACTTGTTCTAGTCTTATCAAAACTGGGACATTCTGTCATGGTAATTGATACATTTATTTTAATACAAAATTACAGAGAGTTGCATCTCACTGGCAAGAAAGGAGTTATTTTTGCATGCAAAGATTGAATGTTTATCTTTCCTTTTTCAGATCTTAGGTTTATAGATGAGGTTTAATGCGAGTTCTCTCGGTTGCTTCATGCGAATGCCTAAAACTAAAAATTTATAGCTAAGACCCTAGAAGCCAGCACCTGGCTTATCTAGATTGTGCGAGTTTGCAGGTTCAATAGGTTAGGTTGTGTGCAGAAACCTCATTATCTTTGATTTTGCCAAATCGAGATCGTAGCACTCTGAGCGTAGCTTAGTTCATTCTTTTTGTTTTATTTTATTTTCTTTTTAGTTCTTTATTTCACGCATTTAATTACCCTCATTTAAAATAGGAAAATGTGAAAGAACTGCCAAAACCTGAAATCAAAATAGATTTGTCATAAAGATTAATTCACCGAGAGTCCATTGTAATTTCAGAATAGAATAAACCAGAGTGCCCCTTGTTAACATTCACTTGCAGCACTAAGGTATTCCCAGCATTTAAATTAAACAACATCATTGGTATAAAAAGGATAACATAAAAGGAACCTTGGAGAAATTATCTGTGTAATTTCTTTGCAAGCAGAGGATTTGGGACTCGAATCCTACCGGAGAGTATGTTTTCACGACTGGGTGAAAACACCACTCAACAGATTGGCACTAGAAGGAGGGCCGAAACGGTTTATTTTATTGTGATTTAAGTGCTACAAGAATTGCTATGCACTGTTCTTAACGCTTTGATTGTTCATACAGGAATAATATGATTTGATTTGATTTTAAAAAAAATAATAATAATAATAAAAATAAAAATAAAAATAAAAATAAAAATAAATAAATTTAAAAAAAGAAGGAATTTTTGGGTATTAAAGTTATATTCTTTAAGATCCACTAATGGCTATGTTTACACCGTGGATGACAGGTAGCCCATTGAATATATCGGGAGTTCAACATTATTTGCCCATTGGTTTTGAGAGATGTCTTCCTCGATTTTTGTCTAATGGGACAAATACTGCAGAAGAACATATTCAAGCATTCAATTTTTTTGTGAATCACTTAACAAGTTGGTATGATGATGTTGCTTGTAAAATGTTCCTTTACACCTTGGAAAAAGTGGCATATGATTGGTTTACAAGTCTGCCTTTAGGGTCTATCACTTCTTGGGATCAGCTAGAGGCAACATTTCTCAATCAATTCAACAAAAAGCGAGTTGACCCAATCCTCATGTACAATCAGTTGGTTTATATTAGAAAAGGACCAAGTGAAAATGTGAAGTCATTTTCAGAAAGGTTCTTTGGATTATATACGCAATTAATGACATTTTATGTTCTTTAAGAATAAGTGGCTCTCCAAATATACATCAATGCTCTTGACTCACCCATGTCCACATATTTGCGAGGGATGCCTCAAATCACATCTTTGTCACAAGCCTATACTCAAGCAATGGCAATTGAGCAACAATTGAGTTGTCAAAATTATGGTGTGGGTTTTGGATCATGTAATCTTCAATCATTTAATACCTCCTTTACCCACCCAATGATTTATCCACCTCAACCAAGTTCAAGTGTGAATCAATTTCAGAATCAACAATCATTCCCAAGCTTCAATCAATTTCAAAATCCTCAACCTACTATGCAAGATCAACCATCTTTCTTTAGTATGAATCAACTTCAAAATACTCATCTTGATTCAAAATATGTTGCTAAAATCAATTTCAATGATTTTCATAAGAATATGATTTTAGGCAAGGGAGGAGTACTAGATCCAACTAGTATGGAAACATGTGACAGATTGGAAACCCTTGACTCACCAAAAGATGAATTCTATGAGGATGAATCTGATTCGGATGACACATTGGATGACATTGTTGAAAGTAATGGCCAAAAAAATTCATACCTTCCAAATTATGTTAAACATGAATCATGGGTTACACATGTGGATTATGATAACCTTATCAATTTGAATACAAGCAATAACCCAATTTTGGAAGTAATTGAACCATCTAAGGAAGGAGAGGATAAATTTGATGAGAAATATGTTGATGAATTAAAAGATGATGTAGAAATAGTTGAGCATCACAATTTGATTTTGAAAGATGATCATTATGATTCTTTGGAAGAGTATGCTCACTCCAAACCTTTCGATGAAATTTGTGTGCCTATTGATATGCGAGGATAATACAATTGCCCTTTCATATGAGGATATTACAAGTCCTGTACAATCTAAGAATGCTTTGGAAGAAGGGTTGGAATCTCATCAAAGTTTGGAAAAGGATAATGATTCTACTACCATGGATGAAGAAGGAGAATCAATTGTTTTTGTTCCCCTTGAGGGGCAAGAAATCGAAAATCTTGATCCACCTATTGTTTCTACAATGTCTATGCCATCTCAAAATGATGAAATTACAAAACCTAAGTGGTGTGGGTTGGATGCTATTGATGATCTTAATGAAAATATGGATTTTGGTGCAACTCAAACCATTGATCGTGGAAAGGTGTCATGGGACACATATCTTGAAAAATTAGGCTCTTGTTTTGAAAAATATGGACGCATGTTTTATTGGGTGCCTAACTTTTGTGTTTTTGAACAGGTATTGGATGATGAAGAAGACAACGAGAAAAAAGAAAAGGCTACTAATACTCATCTAGTTATGGTAAATTTTAATCATGATAGGTTGAGTATGGATGACAAGGGGAAATATTTACCTTTGGTAGTAGCTACAAAAATTTCAAGTGATAGGTTACATGTTGTCCCTTTGGATGCTAACATCATTAATGAGGAAATTCCAACATTTGTTGATGCTTGTCAAGTTTTGAATGATTTTGATTGCTTTAAAATCCTAGAAAATGATTTGAATTCAATATTTTTAGAAATAGGCTCTTGTTTGCAACATCTCACATTTGAAAAGGAAAGCCTACTTCTAAATCATGAATGGAACGATGAAACTTGCACTTTAAAGAATAGACAAGATAAAATTGAATACCAACCATTGTCTAATCAATTTGATTTGATTCTCACCTATGATGTTGGTAATAGAACTAAATCAAAGTGGAATGGTGAGCATGGCAAGTTGAAATTTGTTGCATTGCTTGGTTTGATCTTATTGTTGTTGGATTCCTACAAAATTTGGCATGTGTATTGTGTCATATGTTTTTTGATATGTTCTAATCATGTTTGGGATCCAGGAACGTAATAGTCAAAGCTTCGCATCATCTTGTACAATAGTGTATATAATTTTTGGTTTTTTGGTGTGGGCTTTCAAGTTTTTGTTTTTGGGATTGTTTTTGGGTTTTGGTTTTGGTTTGTGTTTTTCAAGTTTCATTTTTTGGATTCTTAGTTTAATCATGATTTAAGTTGTGTGTTTGATTTCAATGGACATGCTTTGTTTGTTTTTATAAAAAAAAAAAATTGAGATGTCAACTTATGCTTAAGACTAGGAGAATATGAAACATTGGAATTGTGTTGTAGAAAGCTCCACAAGAAACACAAACAGTTTAATAATATCGTTTGAAACTTGTGATGCATGAAGTAGTCAGTTTTATATTTTTTATGGCAATACTCCATCTGCAATTCAAAGGACAATGCATTCATATTACATCTCACTTTGCATATACATGCCATCTTAGTTGCATATGCATTTCACATACAAATCATTAAAGTGTGTCAAATCCTCTTAGGTTTATGCTATAACATAAATAAGAAAAAATCCTAAGGTTGGGAACTGAGCCCCGAGTTATCTAGAATCAAGCACATTTTATACACATTAAAAAGGATCTTGAGCAAAATGATCAAAACCTTGCTTGGAAGAAAAGGTCAGGCGAAGGAAGTAGTTCATGTCTATCCTAGTATGCAACATGATCCTTAGAACAGTGGTTTTTACCACTTCCATAAAGCTTAAAGCCTAAAATCAGAGTAGTAAGGATAGGGTTAAGTCCTCATCGAACTTAGGTTGAGGATCCAACTCCCCAAAGCTTTGATTTGACCTTCATGGAGTAGTAAGGATAGGGCATAATTCTCATCTTGCCTAGGTTGAGAATCTGATTCCCCAAAGCTCTTATGTCTCATTTCATGATAAAGCTTGGATTGGAAGGATCGTACTACTTGTCCTCTGCAAAGGATGGGTAGTCATCCCCAACGTCCAAGCAATAAAATTAATATTCTTCATTTATATCTAAAGCTTGGATTGGAAGGATCGTACTACTTGTCCTCTAAAAAGGATGGGTAGTCATCCCCAAGGTCCAAGAAGTAAAAAATTAATTTCCCCATCTCATATTTATATTGGATTGGAAGGATCGTACTACTTGTCCTCTGCAAAGGATGGGTAGTCATCCCTAAGGTCCAAAGAAATGAAGTTAAGTCATGGATTATGGGGTTAAGTATGCCCATGCATGGTAGCATGTCTTGTCTAAAAAACAAGACCATTGACTGTTCAAAGGGTTAGACTAGCAGGACCATTTCTTCCATAATTGGTTAAATTATTTTGCTCAAAGTGAGGTAATGAATTCCAAATCAAAGTAGTGAGAATAGGGTTAAACTCCCATCTCGATTAGGTTGGGAGTCCGATTTCCCAAAGCTCTGATTTCACTTTCACTTACACATGGGTTCAAGATAGTAGTGACTCATAACCAACTTTGGGATCTAATAAAGCAATTCATTATACATATGGTTGATCCTAAGAGGGTTTGATAATCTTGAATGTTTGTGTATGATACTAGAAGGTCTATGCCTTTATAAAAGCAAAATATCTAAGCATATTTATTAGGTTACACAAATCATTCACAGTTTCACATATGCATGCATGTAAAATTGACAATGGAATGTTGATCAAGTTCAAGCAATATGGAATGAAAACAAATAGCACACACCGAGCTGATACTAATGATTCGATGTTTCATGTACTTTTGATCTGTCGGTATTTTTTTATCTTTTATGTGCTGACGCCTGTATCTAAGCTTGTATATTTCAGGTTGGATTCTCACCAAAATGCTCTAGAGCATTTCCCAGCAGAGTCGCCATTTGTTGTGGCTGTTCCACAACATACCCCAAAATTGAGGACCCACCTTTTTTATTTTTGGTATTTGGGTGTTTGCATGTTGGTTTCGAATGTTAAATGCTCGGTTTGTTTTGAATTTGCATTTGTCATTAGTTTTTGTTAGTGATATTTTATTGTCAATGACTTTTTTCTTGTCGACGACTTTTTCTTGTCGACGATTTTTTATCGTCAAATTGTTGTCAATTTCTTGTCGACAATTTTTCATCGTCAAATTGTTGTCAATTTCTTGTCGACGATTTTATCGTCAGATTATTGTGTTAGCAATGTTATTGCTAACATTGTGTTGTTGTTTTCTATCATGTATGTATATAAGAAGTATTTACTCAGTAAAAAAAAAGTAAAAACAATAAAATATAAATAAAAATAAAAAGTGGTGAATGAAGCCATGGTGCTTCATTCACCACGTTTTAGTTTACGTTTTAAAATAGTTTAAATTTAAAGTTGTTTTTTTTAAATAGTTTAACTTTATATTTTTAGTAGAATTTATTTTGTTTTTAAAGTTTGTTTTTTAAAGCTAATTCACCTTTTGTTTTATGTGCAGGTAAGGTGGAAATACGTGGAAGAAACAGAGAAGATGTAATATTTTCATGGTGACAAAGTGGACGCCGCATTGTTTATGGCAGATGAGACGGAGTGGTCTACTCGCCAGATGGGGGGAGTCCACGAACTCGACCCCGAAGCAAATGGTGGCACACGGCTTTGTGGCAAACAGATGGTTAAAATTTCCACCATGGTTTGAGCCTGGACCTCTGTGACACGTAGGGCACACTAGCGATAAATTTGGAAGGCCATGTATACGTCACTCAAGGTGCACGCCTTGCGGACACATTTGGTAGTAGTGGAGGCAAACACGGTAGCAGTGACAATGGGGATTTGGTTACCCACAAAGAGGGCATTGGTTCAGTCATTGCAATTCAGCTTCACTACAGAGACAATAAATTATCGGCAAAAGAGAACATTTACTTTTGGCCAATCTATCATGTGTCGGTCATTGTAGAGGCCTCTACCCACAGATGGAAGGTGTCAGGTGATGTTGACAGCATGGGAAACATGATAAACACGACAGCCAAAGACTAGATTTTCGTTACACTGTATGGCTTATAAAGCACCTGAATTATGATATCCATTTCTTTGGTATTGCTGATGAAATGAGGAACAGAAAAATAAAAGAGTTGAAGACAAGTGTGATGCAGTGTGAGAAGAGGGCCCACCCATTTGGCCGGCAAGTCCAAGTGAAGTCTTCACGAAGAGTTATAGCGAGAGCACCAGTGCCGGCATTTAGACGAAACAATAGTAGGGAGCCATGGTGGCCCAATGAATACTTTTGGAATTTTGTTTCACTTTAATACCACTTCTTCTACTGTGACAGCGGAGATTATGGAGTGGGGACGGATCGTGGGTTTCAAGAGGACCTGGTCTCAAGCTGTGGATAGAGCTACCTTGGAGTGTAATGCTGAAACCAGTAACTAATATGGGTGCATGAAGACCGGATATGGACTGTGCACAATTTGAGGATTGCCGAGACAAATGGTAATCCGGTGTGGCTTTGGAAGTGATGAAGTTTGCAATGCAAAGACAGGAGAATGTAAATAATGGTTTCATTGATTTTCTTACTGGTATCAAGGGTCCCTTTCGTGAGACTGTATTAACACAGGTTTGGTAGAAATCCATTACCAAAGATGGGAGAATATTTAATATGCATACGTGGGACCACATGGGGATGCGACACTACAAAAGCAATGGACAATGGCCGTTTCATGGATATTGTTTCAGCACAGCAGGTCCCAATAGATTAAAAACAACATTTTGTACAACGATGTATTCCCGTAGAATATGACCAGTGAATTTCATGAGATTTATAATGACCACATTGATAATGGGTAACCCTCGTTAGGATGAGGACAAATGGTGGCCCGCAGGTGTCAAGATATTATATAATTTAATATGGTAATCATTGGACCATATTATTATAGAATAAAATACTTAAATCCATCCTTTTACTTGTAAGGGAACATCAATGCTAATTGCGTGATGAGAACGGTTGAAAATGTATGTTTAAATAAAAGCATTAGTTGCCATATGGCACATGATAGAAAGTATATTGTTCAAATGTGGTCGAGGGTGTAAGGACAAAGATGAAATGAGTAACGTTTTGAAAAAACGTTACGATAAGGATAGAAGTGAAACGGTCGCGCCTGCATATGCGAATGAAACCAAAACAACAGAGAAAGGGAAAGGAACAACATGCTGAAATTGGAGAGTTTCTATCGAATGGAAAATAGAAACGAAGGGTCTTAGAAGAGATTTACAAATATCGATGGAGTTCATTGAAAAAGGGGCTGGAATTTTTGGGCATGGCCAAATGCGGCAGATTTTGATGTAATGTAAAACTTGAAATATAATTTGAATGCTAAAGCTTCTCTTCAGAAATTTCAGGCCTTGTTAGCAAGAAAGGATGAGAAATTTTCTGCATGCTTCATTTTAACTGTTCTATGTTCCTCCTTTCAGATTTCAGATTTGTATGTGAAATTTATGCTATTGTTTTGGGTTATTTCACGTGAATGTCTGCAATCTGGAAATTATTTTAAACCCTAGGAGCCAGCACCTAGTTTACTTTGATTGTGTTTGTTTTGCAGGTCAAATAGGCTAGGTTGCATGTACGAAACTCTCACATATTCGGTTTTGCAGGATGGGGTGCTATCAGACTGAAGGAGCTTTTTGCATTGCTGCATTTTCAGCAATTATTTTGATGCAAAATTTTATTTTTTTTTGTTTTCCAAAATTTTAATTTCAAAAGTTTTTTTCTTATTTTCAGGCATTAAAATAAACAGTAAAAAAATTTAAAATCAAAAAAATAATTGCACCATTATGTAGAGCACCTATCATACTTCCATTACGCACTTTGAAATTTCATTTTCGGAGTTGTTTAGTATTTTTAAAAATTCATCGAAGTTTCTGTTTTGTTACAGATTTTAAAAATCCGAAAATAGAAAATTTCCATTTTAAGGTCAAATTTCAATTTTTCAGTTTTGTTTTGCACTCATGAGCCTATGATGACATCCCCTTCATGAAAATTCTAGTTTCATTGAAGGAGTTATGTTTTATGGCATTTTCACAAATTTCCATTTTGAGCCTAAAATTACCCTCTCTTCATAAAAATTCTAATTTTACGAAAGAGGGGTAATTTGAGTATTACATTGAAGGTCTTTTCCTCAAAGCACTTAATTGTTCATCTTGATGAAAATTTGATTTCATTTAAGAGGGATAAGTTAAAGTGACATTTAAAGCCCTTTATTTAAGGCCATAAATTATTGCTTCTTTGTGAAAATTCATTTCACCAAAGAGGGATAGTTTATCGATCATATTGAAAGCTAGCTTTATCTTCATGGTAAGAAGCCATATTTGGACTTAATAAAGAAGATAAAATCTACCTTAAAACTCTCAAGATAAAAGGAATAAAGGCACTACATCGTGGTCATATGAGGGCCAACTCACTTTTGCTTTATTTTGGTTCAATGAACAATCACTAAAGTTTCATGGTAAAATAAACCAACATTGCCCCTTATTTACATTCACTTGCAAGACTAAGGTATTCCCAACATTTAAATTAAACAACATCATTGGTATAAAAAGGATAACATAAAAGGAACCTTGGAGAATCTGTGTAATTTCTTTGCAAGCAGAGGATTTGGGACTCGGATCCTATCGGAGAGTATGTTTTCACGACTGGGTGAAAACACCACTCAACAGGTCAGAACCATGATTTTTCTTAGCATTCTTTCTTTTCCTTGAGTTGTCCTTCTCTTGTTGATAAAATGCTTTCACTTCCTTTTGGCTTGACTCAAAGAATCGAGCTGCATCATAAGCCACAGTCAAGGTTTGAGGATTTTTTCCCCCCACATGCAGACTAAGTTTTGGGTGTAATCCCATGATGAACTTATGTGCTTTAAGTTTTTCCTTATTATCAAATTCAGGAGCATATTTTTGTAGCTGAACAAATTTTTGGTAGTACTCAATTACTAACATATTACCCTAATGTAGGTTGGTGAATTTAGCATTCTTCTCAATAAATAATTGATCAGTGAGGAAATGACTCTTGAACTTCTTAACAAACTCCTCCCAAGGAATATCAGTCGCTTCCTTTTGAACTACTTTCTTATATGTGGTCCACCATGTCTTTGCGACACCTTCTAAATGAGCAACTGCCCATGAGGTTTTTCATTAGGAGTTAAGAGGGTTGATAGAAAAGTATCCCTCGACCTCACTTACCAATTGAGAACGGTTTCTCCATAACCGCTCCCATCAAATTTGGAAATATCTAGTTTCTTTAACTCATTCTGCAGTTCCTCACCCATTGTTCTTCTAGTGGACCCTTCAGGTAATTGATTTACGCTATTCTTTACATTCTTTTTTGTTAGGTTCTCAATAACCTTTTGTTGTTGTGAAATGAGATCCTGTTGTTGGGCCATTTGTGCCCGTTGTTGTTCCATGTGCTCACTCATTTGATCCCTCTGGCTCTCCATCAGCTCTCATTGTTGATTAAATTGCTTTTGCATTAGCTAGAACATTTGAGCCATATTCCCTTCGTTGGAGGTAGTCCTTGCTACTGGCTCTTTTTTCTTCCTACCCACACGCCATGGTTTTTCAGCAGTTTGTGCTCTTTTTGACTCTCTTACGATTTTTCTGAGTACCCTCCTTGGACCTTCTACACTTTCCTCTTGTAGACTCATAGTAGATCTCTGAGAAGTACCTGCCATCTGGCATTAAAATTTTTGTTAGGGAATCATTTTAACCAGGTTTTCACAATCTAGGCTCTGATACCAAATGTAACAACCCAAAAACATATTCATTCAAAAGTAATCCTTGCATGAGAAAAATACTCATGGATACACCCATTGAAATATTGGTACAAGGCATAAAATTTCTTCGCACTTCAAGTTCGTTCAGCACTGGACTTAAGTGCTCGATATCGACCAATTCCTGTAAGTGTTTTCCTATTAGGATCTACTCTCTGCACGATCATTTATGATCCTAGCATGGGTTTGTCCTTTTAGGTCCCATAACACCTGAAAGGGTGAACGCTAAGTTTCCCCTATCCAAGGCATGTGGATTCACAATCCACTATTTTTCCTTGTGGAAAAATATTAAGCCATAAGGCTTAGGATTTAGCTTTATTATTCCAGTGCTTGGACATAACCTTCATCTAAGGAATGGCCAAGGTCCACCATCGCATGACTATATGGATTGAAACCTTCACTCCCTACTTCGAAAAATGGTAAAGCTACCCATACCATATACCCCTGGAATAAACCATCTGAGGTTATCTCAGCCAAGGCTTAATTGGTTATTCCTTATTCGAAGCAGAGTAGGAAAGCTCCTCATGTACCAATTGGCTGTTAACCCCAGGGTGGAATCCCATACCATCACCCGTACTCTCTTCACAATCGTAAGCTTCTACTTAACAAGCTGGAGATCAGTTAACACCATTTATGATAGTTACCTCTGCAACTGACATTGATGGATGAGCAACCCTTCTTGGCTTTATTTTCTCAGCCCTAACTCGACATAGTATAGTAGGAATGTTATAACGCCCAACCTTGCTTCCTCTCTTATCTTCAAGTATGCAATGGTGTCACTTAGGTTTTTGTTTAAAGTTAAAGTCTCTCTTTAATGAATTTCTTAACCACTTTATTATTTATTAATATAATTCGAATTAATACAAAATGTAAATATTGTAATACATTTCCAAAGAACGGTATACTCTATGCATAACTAATCAAATTTTATATTATCTAAGTTTTTTCTTTTATATACTTATACACAACTATTTTCTAAAAAAAGTAAAAACATTAAAGACTTTTAAAAACAAGTGACGAGCTCCTACCATTATACAAGAGAAATGTATTTGGAAATGAACGTCCAAACTAATCTAGGTATTTATTTTCTTGGCGAAAATGTCTCTTTTCCAAGGTCCTTACTATATTTAACTCCAATCATTTTACCGTATCATAAACCAACCTAAAATTTAAATACAAAATCCAACATAACAAATTATCTTTTATATTACATAAAGTGGATTCTTTTACCCTAAATATTATACGAATACTAACATTTCTCAATTCCATTACACATTCTTGTAATTACCTACATTCTATTTTGAAGGATCGTAAGCCTAAACGAAAAACCGAAACATTTACTTACTTTTTTTCAAACTGTTGTTGAACATAAATAGAATATGACGCTTTTCTTATAGATGGAACAACCAAAATACATTGAGGCATTCTCTTTCCATTATTTTCTTAAGTTTATAACCAACACGATTCTAAAGAAACATAATAACCAATTAATATATCAGAATTTAAATTTCTAATTGCTTTAAACTATATAACCAAAATGTTTTCATTCCCTATGGCTAAAACTTGTATACCACAAGCGTCAGGTAAAGTATACATGACTTCTCCTTCGATATTTGAAATTAAAAGGGTATTGCCATAATTTCACATCAACCAACGATGTTTTGTAAGCACATGGCTTCACTATTCGTTCTATAGGGTGGAGTGTAAAGCTTGCTCCGAAACAGCACTTTCACGTTGGTCCTATGTTAGCGTAAATGCTTCTGACCTCCTTTCCCCACACTCGCTGGCAGAGACGGACGAAGGGGTTTTTCTTAAGAAACGGGGTCATCTTGGCCACTATAAAGTCTACATGTTACAGACAAGCATGCAAGAGAATGGAAGTAGCCACTAGGAAGCCAATTAACAACCAAAATCTCCACACTGAAGAAAATAAAATATTTTCTAAATGCGCAGCGAAAATAATCTTGGAAAATTGTTTTTAAGTAACAGTTCCATGCTATTATGCAACTACACAAACTAAGTTTTGCATTCCTTTAATTTTAAAATTACATTACACAATTCTCCCATATCATTAGCAGTATCCTTTCTTGAAAACTACTAGGCTATCTTAACACAGGAACAAACCAATTTTCCACATACACGACATCCAGTTACTCTATGGAACAATAGGCAGTTTAATCATCCAAAACTTATCTGATGCATTCATAAACCAGAGCTTCCTTATTCATGGCTCTTCATCAAGTTATATATGCAACAAGTATTGATATACACACGATGCACAACATTTCCCCTAGGTTGCTTTAGCAATTCATATATATTTTTTAACTAAAAACTTTTAGCCGATGGTCTACAGAAATTCTACAAGCATGTACACAGTTTCTAGTGCAATATTAAACAGGATGACAACTCTATTATTAAAACATGCAATAATTATTTTCTTATAAAAGTTTTGACCTTTTCCTTGGAGTAGCTCGATATCCAATTCCAATTCAGTACCACCCACGGCGCTAGATCAAAGACTAACTTCCTAAATTTAAGCAGAATGTGCAAATTCTAGAATATTTTTCTAGAAGACCTTCCGTAATAGAACCCCCCCCTTTCACCTTTCGTAGTTTCTTATTTTTAAAATGAAACTTACGTGTTAATCGTTTGACACCTTTCAGCTTGTATACGAATAGGTGGTAGTGTCTTTCTCTTCCGCGTAGTGGAAGATTTAATTTTTAATTTAGGGTAAACTTTTTTCAATCTTTATTACGAAGTTTTATTGTTTATTGCATATTTATATACATGTTCTATATTTAATATAGTTCATTTACTTAGCTTGTAGATTTCTTACGGACATACTTTATAAAGTTTAATTTTATAATGTGTTCTATCCATAAGTTTATCCGCCATGTATTTTATAAAGTTTTGATAAATATTTTAGAAAAATACGAGTTCCTTTACAAGCTATATGTAACAATTAATTATTTTCTTATTTTTTTTAATTCATTATTTATCATTTTATTTTTGTTATACTTACATATTTATTATAAAGATTTTATATTAATGTTTTTTTTTTAATTATTTTTAAAACAACGACCAATGATAGACTACAAGCAAAATTTCAACAAGCAGCTTACAACAATCATGCATTGTCAATCAAAATGTGATGCATATGCATATTCCTACGGTGGGCTTCCGTGTACCCATAGGCTAAAGTACAACTGGCATGACATCATACCCCACTTACCTAAAGTACAAGTGGCATGACATCATACCCCACTTACCTGTAGCCCAAAATCTAATGTCTATGCCAGGAGGTGGATTTCCTTCTCGTTTGGAATGTTTGATTTAGTTGTAAACCTACGCCTGCAAACACAAATACTGAAGCCAAAATCATATTCTTCTAAAAAGTAATGCTTAGAATTGGTGGGGATGTGACACCATGAAACAAACTATTCTATATTCTGATTTGAGTTGAGATCATTATGGAGCATTGTTGTCATCCATTGTAGAGTGCATTGCCATTCATTGTTGATTTCATCATTCAACCTTGCCTTCATATATTTGTGGATAATATTTGAGTGCTACTTGAGCATGATTGATTGGGCCTTTGAGAAGGCCTTTGGGATAGATTTTTGAATAGATTTGTGGCAGCTTTTATGCATGATTGATTGAGCCTTTGAGAAGGCTTTTGGGATAGATTTCTGGACAGATATGTGGTAGCTTTTATGCATGATTTATTGATCCTTTGAGAAGTCTTTTGGGATAGATTTGCGACAGCTTTTGTGCATGATTTATTGAGCCTTTGAGAAGGATTTTGGATATATTTTTGGAGAGATTTGTGGCAGCTTTTGTGTATGATTGATTGAGCCTTTGAGAAGGATTTTGGATAGATTTATGCATAGATTTTGAGCAAGTTCTTGGTGAGCTTTCTGAGCATATTTGAACAAGTTCTTGGTGATCTTGCTGAGCATATTTGAACAAGTTCTTGGTGAGCTTGCTAGAGAATATTTGAGCAAGTTCTTGGTGAGCTCTAGAGCAGATTTGAGCAAGTTCTTGGTGATCTTGCTAGAGCATATTTTGAGCAAGTTCTTGGTGAGCTTGTTGGAGCATATTTGAGCAAGTTCTTGGTGAGCTTGCTAGAGCAAATTTGAGAAAGTTCTTGGTGAGCTTTCTAGAGCATATTTTGAGTAAGTTCTTGGTGAGATTGCTAAAGTAGATCAATGGAATGCTTACCTGAGCAGACTAGGATTGCCTTGATAAGTAGATTAGTGGATTGCCTACCTGAGCAGATAAGTGTATTGCCTAGCTAAGTAGATCAATGAATTGCCTTGCTGAACAGATCAGTGGATTGCCTACCTGAGCAGATCAGTGGATTGCCTACCCAAGCAGATAAGTGGATTGTCTACCTGAGTAGATCAGTGGATTGCCTACCTGAGTAGATCAATAAATTGCCTAGCTGAGAAAATCAATGAATTGCCTTACTGAACAAATTAGGATTACCTACCTGAGCAGATTATGATTACCTACTTGAGCAGATCAGTGGATTGCCTGGCTAAGAATATCAGTAAATTGCCTTACTAAGCAAATCAGTGGATAGCCTAGCTTTGAGCAGATCAAAGTAATCATTTGTATTGGGATAAGAATCTCTATTTCTTTGTGAAATATTATAAGGATATTATCTTGTGGAGTACCCCATATTGGGGGAACCACGTTATATCTTGTGTCTCAATTGTGTGTGGTGATTTGTGCTCTTGCTTACTATTGCTATCTATGTCATTAATGCACATTGCTATATTTGGTTATTGTAATTAAGGACACTAATTGATATTAGTTTGGACAAAAAATAAAAAGAGGGTGCTATATTGCTCACCCCCCTCTTAGTATAAGCTTGTGTTCTTCAGTCAAGTGGATGTATAAAGTGATTGTTCATGTTCCATAAAATAAACTATTGTATATTATGATTTGAGTTGAGATTGAGTTTTGAGAATAGAACATATTGAGTCTCTAACAATTCTCTTTATGCTTCTATGAGATTGAGTTGATAAAGTGATTGAGTTTTGAGAATGGAACATATTGAGTCTCTAGCAATTCTCTTTATGTTTCTATGAGATTGGACAAGTTCTATGTGAGCTTGTTGAGCAGATTTGGACAAGTTCTATGTGAGCTTGTTGAGCATATTTGAGAAGGTTCTATGTGGACCTTTTGAGCAGATTTGAGTAGGCTCTATGTGGACCTATTGAGTAGATTTGAGCAGGTTCTGTGTGGACCTATTTTGCAAATTTAGATAGGTTCTGAATGGACCTATTGAGCATATTTGAGTAGGTTTTGAGTGGGCCTATTGAGCAGAGTTGTGTTAGATTGAATGGACTGTGTTTAGTACAGAATTGAGACAGAGCTTTAGAGGTGACATAGCAGATAATACAAAGTATCCAGTGGATAAATATCCATTAGCCAGGGTAGTGAGGACAGGTCTTTTGAGTGGGGACAAGAGTCTTCAGTGGAGAGAGATCCACAAGCAAAAGCAGTGGAGGTAGTAGTCTTCTAGAGTATCATCATCCAGAGAAGAGAAGGAGTTCTCCTGTGGATAGAGATCTACAAACCAAATTTAGGGGATCAACATATCCTTTGGACAGAGGTCCATAAATATTGTAATTGGGAAGGATTCCCAAGATATTAATTGAAAAAAATTTAGTGAAATATTTTCTCCGTTGAGTAGCCCACATTGGGTTAACCACGTAGAAATGATGTCTCTCATGTGTGTGATGTTTACTATTTTATTAATGTTGATGCTACTATTTAAATTAAAAAGCAAAAAGTTTTATTGTATATTGTTCACCCCCTCTCAGTATAAGCACATATTCTTCAGATGTGAACCCTTCGATAATCCATGACAAATGAGATTTTTAGGATTGATGGCGGCCGCACAAGCTTTCTGAAGAGTTCTTAGTAGTAAAAGTAGCTTATCAATTTTCGAGTTGCTTTAATTGAGATTCTACCCATTTGTTTTTTCAAGGATTTAATGATTTTGTAGCCTTGCCAAACGTCACTATATTACTTTATATTTTTAATATGTTTTTTTAAAAGAACTAGCTGCAACCAAATTTAATTTACTTAAAACTTTATCATTCTACCATAAGAGAAGCTCACGAGCTAATAGGCCACACATAAAAGCATGACCAAATTCAATGACAAATGAGCTTTTTAGGATTGATGGCGGCAGCACAAGCTTTCTGAAGAGTTCTTAGTAGTAAAAGTAGCTTATCAATTTTCGAGTTGCTTTAATTGAGATTCTACCCATTTGCTTTTTCAAGGATTTAATGATTTTGCTGCCTTGCCAAACGTCACTATATTACATTATATTTTTAATATGTTTTTTTAAAAGAACTAGCTGCATCCAAATTTAATTTACTTAAAACTTTATCATTCATTCTACCAGAAGAGAAGCTCACGAGCCAATAGGCCACACATAAAAACATGACCAAATTCAATGACAAATGAGCTTTATAGGAGAGAAGCTCACGAGCCAATAGGCCACACATAAAAACATGACCAAATTCAATGACAAATGAGCTTTATAGGATTGATGGCGGCCGCACAAGCTTTCTGAAGAGTTCTTAGTAGTAAAAGTAGCTTATCAATTTTCGAGTTGCTTTAATTGAGATTCTACCCATTTGTTTTTTCAAGGATTTAATGATTTTGCAGCCTTGCCAAACGTCACTATATTGCTTTAAAAATTTTAATATGTTTTTTTAAAAGAGCTAGCTGCATCCAAATTTAATTTACTTAAAACTTTATCATTCTACCAGAAGAGAAGCTCACGAGCCAATAGGCCACACATAAAAACATGACCAAATTCAGCTTTCATTAATAGTAGTGAGTTTACATTTTATATGCTCATGTCACATAACACAAAGTTTTGGTATGATTTCACAAGGCTTTCGTTGGTTTCGTTGACTATCATTTACCGGCGTTCGGCTTTCCTCCATTGATTTTCACAAATCTTAACTACTATTCAGATTATTGCAACCACTCCCGGCTACATTTCTAAGGATATTTCACTATTAACTCAATGAAAATGGTGAACGATCCTCGAAGCTACAGTCCCAGTCAAGTTTCGTCTTTCAAAGCATTCTTAATATTTGTCCCAAAACAACTATACTTACCTAAAAGTTATACTATCAAAAGGAACATTGTAATAAGGTAGCTATCACGGGTTGTTTAAACTAGCTTCGTGAATGCACTCATTCTTAAGCGATGGAGAAGAGGGGATTTAATCTCTCTTACTAAGCATACTGTGCAAATAAGCTATGTTTCTCTGTTTATTTAAAGGCTTACACATGGTATGTCATTCTGAAAGCTTGGTTACCATACAACGCACTCATCATATATTCAAGGAAATCTTCGATAGAGGATTAAAACTAAAATAGAGGTAAATTTTTTAAAGACATATCATCGTTTCACGCAATATTTTATATCTACATATCCTTTATAACTTTCACGTAAACTTCAATTCTTCTGAAGGCTCAAGCTACTTCCTACCGTTGATTGTTTTATCAAAATCTATATAACATTTATTTAATCAACCAGGGTACTTAACTCGTCTATAATATTTGATATTAAACTTTACATACAATTATTTAGACTGCAGAGACACAATTTTCACAACAATCCGTTTCAATATAAGCCCACGATAAAATTTGAAACATCCAATATAAATCTACATCCAGAAACCAACAAATATTCGTATTTCCTAAAAATATTTTATAGGGTAAATCTAATACTTCTCTCTAGCATTTAGAGAATAAGAAATAATTTTGCTATAAACTTTTGTCAGGAGCCTCAAACAGTGAGACACGAACAAAAGTAACGTGCTCTCTCACAGGTAAACTAAATATTTTTTACACAATCTTCCATTCGGCGCTGGAGAAATTTGAATACACGACCGTGCATGCTCTACGAAATTCAACTCATTCGGTCTGGCAGCGAAAGGTTTATACAAAAGCGACAGAGGATGACCAGCTTTACTGGTTTCTAGGGGAGGATTCAGAGCGGCTTATTATCAAATGGATGCAACTACACCTAGTATGCAATACAAATAATGCAAATCTCCACACACCAATTTTACTTTCAATCCTAATTTACAACATTTAATATTGTCAAACATACATAGTCATCAAACATAGCATTGTTTAAGAAAATAAATCATTTCAAATGAAACCAGTCTCATAATACCACAGTAATATAACAATCACATTTCCTATAATATTTTCTTTAAGAGCTTTGGAACCTCTGAGCTGAACATATATACAACACTTCCTTTACTTGTATTATCTTCAGCAATCTATCCAAATATTTCAACGAAGATGATGATAGTGTCTTTCTCATCAGTGGATTTTTATAGACGGAAGAGTTTAAAATTTACTTAACACATGTAAAGATCACGCAAATACCGTGGCTTCCACCTAGCCAAGTGGTCTATACATTTTTTTTATTTTTTATTTTCCATGTTAATTTTATATATCTATATATTAATTTTTATTATTTATTATTTCTTTTAATTTGTTCACCTTTATTTATTATTATTTTTTTTGTATAAATAAAAATGACTATTTCAGCATACACACTCAAACTCCTATATGCATCTACATTTATGAAAATATATGAACCACTCGGCAAGTGTTGTTGGGACTAAAAAATGGAATGAACAAGATGAGATATTTTATTGATACAAATGGGTTACAATATATAGGCATAAGCCTATGATACTAAATGTTGGGACTTAAAATAAAATGAACAAGATGAGATATTTTATTGATACAAATGGGTTACAATATATAGGCATAAGCCTATATGAAACACATGACACTTGTCAAGAGAAACTGACAAGTGTCAAGGTGAAGGCATAGTGCAATTTAATTCTAACATTCCCCCTTACAGTGCACTATCCTAACTGAAAAAAAAAACAAATCAACATTAGGTAACATTCCCCCTTAATGTTGACTTCTCTAAAAGCAACCTATCATCCTCTTTTATTGCTAATTTGGTCTAGGCTCGTGCTCTTTGCGCTTGGCTCTCCAACTGTGAATAATGCTAGATTCACTGTGTATACATCTCGGTCTGTTGCCTCAAGGTCAGCCACTTCCACGGGTCTTTTGCCACTGGGTCAGCCATCTAAGTGCCTCAGGGTCA
Source organism: Wollemia nobilis (assembly GCA_028583015.1). Lineage (NCBI taxonomy): Eukaryota > Viridiplantae > Streptophyta > Pinopsida > Araucariales > Araucariaceae > Wollemia > Wollemia nobilis. Next base: position 3,387,931 of record JAQPPZ010016529.1, on the reverse strand, counting down.
TCATGGGTGCCTCAGGGTCAGCCACTCCTGGGTCTGTTGCCTCTGTAGGTCATCCTCAGAGGATGTTGCCTTTTGTAGGTCACTGACTAGATCCACCATGAATATCAAATCTTCCTCATGGTGAACTCAATCTAGAAGGTGTCGGTCTCTGCCGAAAATGCACCTTAATACATAAGAAAAAATGAGCCATGAAATACAATAAAATGAGCCATTGAAGCCAAATATGGAGGAGAAGAAGAAAGAAGAATAGAAGAGAATCTTCTGAAGTGTCTTCGTTTGTAGTCTTCAGAAGTAGATCTGGAAAAGCCTCGGATAGAGTCTAGGGTGTCTATGTCTGTAGTCCTTAGAATAAGTGTCCTTATGGTAGTCACCTCATCTTATCGAAATACATGGGTAACCAGCCACTGCATCCGCCAAGTAGATAGAGGAGAATACTAGATACTAGGTTCACTTATAAGTGCCTTGGGAGTGTCGGGTTCAACCGAGAGTGCACTCCAAGGTAGAAAACTTTGAGGCTTAAAAATTCATATGAAACAACCTCATATTTACAAATGGACACCACCAATGTGTTCATCTCGAAAAAATCTTTTCAACGACTATAAACATGGCTATAGTTGGATCTCAATAAGTCCTCCATCTATGGGAAAAACAATCATCTTAAATTTTCCCTCGTAGGGGAATTACATGGGCCATCTAGGCCATCACCTGAAAAATGCAATAAGGTACAATAAACAGACCATGTAGGCCTTCTTCCACTTCCACTCTCTCTTTGTGGAAAAAATAAAAAATGGCCAAATAGGCCATGCTGTCGGCCATCTCAACATCCTAAAAAACAATAGTCGTCAATGTGGTAGTAAATATCATTAAAAAAACTCTGGTATTTCATGGTACTGGACTCCTCCATCGCATTAGTAAATACATTGCATAAAGACAATATTGCGGCATACCAACCAAAAATGCATTCACATCAAATGAGCCATGAGCTGGTATCCAATGTACATCAACGAAAAAAAATAGGAAGTGGTGTAGTTGCAATTTGACGGTGCATAATTAGTGATGATTCACGAATTTAACTCCAGAAACATCATTTTTCCTTGCAGCTCTCTGGTAGTGCCACTCCCAGACGTTGCAACTGAACAACTCATACTCTGTCCTTCTCTCCACAAGCACTGTCAGTTGACAAACAACTTGCTGCAAATAGAAAAAATGATGGCAGTTTTTAAATAATCTGCCAATCAGGTGAGCATTAAGGAAAAATGGATGCGACACACGCTCCAGACACACAACCACTTGTAGAAAATTTCTCGGTGCATCAGGCAGTCAGAAATTAATCTCCTAGTCAAAAAATAGCCATTAAATTATTGCACTGCTACGATCCCACAGCCACGTTCTTTTCGCCTAGATCGCTCCACCTGAAAACAAACAGCAACTTGGAAAGCTTCAAAAAAATCGCATCAAATGTTACATATTTGGCATCATTCAGTTTGGCACCGAATCTTAAAATATGAGATGGTAAAAAATAATCTTCACTGGATGAAAATAATCTGCAACGTGTTAAAAAAACAAGTGCACTCCACAACTCAAATAGCAAATTTGGCCAGAAAACAATGGGGAAAAACTTTGGTTTTTCTTTCAAATCTTATTTCGAATATGCTGCACTTGGAGCCACGAAACAGATTGCAGGTTTAGTTTGAGTAAAAGTCGGCATCATCATCCGCCAACACCATACAAGCAAATGTTAGAGATTTCGTCGATAAATGTGTGTTGGAAACTGTGCTGCATCTCATTGAAATCCTCCTCCTCTCTAGTCAGATTAGACTCCAGTGTCCATTTCAAAACAGCAACATAGCAGTTTGATCACGTCCTTCCTCCAACGGATAAACTGCATCACCATAATCACTTTCCTCAAACTCTCATCGAAGCGCAGGTAGAAAATAGCATCCTTCATCACGTCCTTCATGTTGACATAGGTGTATCATATCCTCAACATACCGGCTTAATAAAAACTTCAACCATCGGCGTAATATCATATTAGTGGCAAAACAATCCCTCTTGACTCGACATCGGCATGGAATCTTGAAAAAAAAAAACACGTCTGCATGGCTTCTCCCTCTCAAAAATTTCAACGATAATGTTCTTTGGTCTTTATGCGGCAATAAAAAACACACACATGATTCCACTTGTTTCTTCTCACTTGACCGCCTTATGAATTTGACTCAATTTGACGAGTTGGAAGAGTTTAGCCACTTGCAGCTTTTAGAATTTAGGACTGGATTTGCTTAAAAAAAATCAGGTTTCAAAAAGAAATAACAAGCCTGTGGGGACCGATGTTGCTGAAACGGATGTGTTATTTGTCTGGTTTAGTGCTTTCATACCGCTCTCGACCATTTTTCCACATAAACTATGCTTGTTCAAATGCTGCCAGGTACATCAAAGCATCAAAGTATAGAAAAAAAAAACATAGTCATACAGCCCACGTTAGGTCACGGCATCAATCACAGGTTGCAGTCAGACGCCGACATCGTCGTTCAAACTCATGCGGACCAAACTCCACGGAGATCTCTCACAAAAATCTGAAAATGACCAACAGTAACACACTGAGTGCACCGAGCACATCGCAATTTTGGAGCTCCACTTTGCGCCTTAAGAAAAAACATCTTGCTTTCAAAGACATTGTTATCTGCCCGCAAATGCATGCAACAAATGCTCAGATCGTGCACACAACATTACATTCCTCCAAGATAACATGTTTAAAAATGGAAGCTCCTGTGCTCTAGGAATGGATTTATGCCTGCTTCGTCAACTCCACAGCATAAAATACTTGGCAAAAAGTATAAATCTCCATGATCTCTACTGCAAGTGTGCAAAGATGATCTTCTACATATGATCGATGAAACACAGTAACAATAGACTACGTGGAATTTGTTTAAAGAACTCACGGCTGAAAGAAAAGGTAGGCAACAAAAATCTCTTGAGCAAAATGCAAGCTTTGTCGTACGTTCTGGCACAGCCCTCAACACGTACAGTATTCGATCCAGAAGCAGCGGCAGCACAAGATCTATTACCATGCTCATTAGCAAGCAATAGGTAGAGTGGGGCATATCTTCACAAAAAAAAATACAACGATGTTGTATGTTGAATTCGTCGTTTATTCTTAGCCACGACTTCGACAGGACTGCACAAATACCGTGGGCTTCCACGACTAAAAAAAATTATTTCGTATCTCAAAAACTGGTGTGAACCTCTACGAAAATGCTCCCATCACAAAAAAAATGGCTCCAGTATATCCGCAATGAGAGTGCATCTTCAAAAAAAAATGCTGCATGGATTTGATGCCTCCCCAATCACTTTAAAAATTACAGATTCGGTAGTCAATTTTCCTTAAACTTTCTGGTTTCTGATCCCATCATACTCCCCCAATAAAAAAAAATGGGGAAAAAATGAGGGGGGATTTTCATGAAGGAAATCCCCCCTCAAGCGCACAGGGTAGAGAAAGCCTGGAGCTCTGATACCAAATGTTGGGACTAAAAAATGGAATGAACAAGATGAGATATATTATTGATACAAATGGGTTACAATATATAGGCATAAGTCTATATAAAACACATGACACTTGTCAAGAGAAACTGACAAGTGTCAAGGTGAAGGCATAGTGCACTTTAATTCTAACAGGTGTATTGCTGATAGGATCTTTAATCCTATAGTTGCAAATATTATGAGGCTCATCATATATCCTTAACTTACCTTTACCTCCTCTACCCTTTTCTTATTGGAGGAGGTGTTTGGTTTGTTTTCTTGATCCCTCAATAAGTTTTAAATGTACCTGCATCCACCGAACCATCAACAATACCATATTCTTACAGACAGAGCAAGCAAACAAATTGGTGTATTTGGGAGGGATGTTACACTTAGCCCATTCCCTATGTACTCTCCAAGACATACATGTTAGATGTATTCTCTTCACACTATGAATGCTTTCAAATAATAAATTTGAAACTCATCCAACGGTTTGATTTATAGCACTTGTCTTCTTCCTTTCCATAACTAGTCTTAAGAGTGTTAATTTCAACCAAAGTTTCTATTGTCTACATATTCAACAAACTTGCTTCCATTCCTAAACCTTCATAGGGACTTTAATTTACCATTTAATATTTTCTTAGAGCTTAGCACCAAGGTCATTTCCGCAAACTTTGTGGCCCACATAATCTTAAAATCAATGTTAATGATTTTATCATTCACTACCTCATTGTTCACCTAGAGTACTCTCAAATTGTCACCAAATCCTTCCTTCATTATCTAAAATTTCATCTCCACTATTCATCTCTAACAACATAAACCAATGATTAGATCCTACATTGTTCAATATTTTTGCTCTTAGAATATATCCATTGCTTAAAAATTCCATGATAAAAAAAACCTATCTAGTCTTTCTAAAATACATGTTGAGTCTTGAATTTTGTTAGATTTATTAGATCGTATCATCATAGCATTTAAAATTTGAAAATTTTAATTTATTAAACCTAATTTCATTTAATATTATGAATTTAATCAAAAAAAAAAAAAAAACATATATATATATATATATATATATATATATATATATATATTTTTCATAAGTCTTTACGACCGACGCTTACGCTTAGGACTCGAGTATTCTCATCCCAACTATGACCCCTCATAAGGTTGAGAGCTAATCTTATCAATAGGGAATACACATAACACACGTCGCGATCTCAACCTTGAACCTCCTAAAAAACCAAAACCAAAACCGGTACGCTATCCCCTAGGACAATTAAATTATAATTACATTATTAAAACAACATAAAAATATAAATAAATTTTATATTTAAAAAAAAAATATATATATATATATATATATATATATATATATATATATATATAATTAATTATATCTTATAACACATTAATTAAGAAAACTTAATTATTAAGACACAAATATCATACTTTCATAATCCTCTCAACGTTAAGATGTTGTCAATATAATCAATTGAGTTTTTTTTTCGGTAATTTCAGGTTCTCTAGATGTGAGTAAATTAAAAAACAAGGGTAGTTGTATAAAGTTTTCCATTATATAAGATAAACAGATAAATAGATATGTATTAATATTAATCAAATGCACATTCCATCACTCTATAATAAACAAGAGTAGTTATATGAAGTTTTATAGATAAATAGATAAGATAGATAGATAAGTAAATTAATATTAACGCCAGTTAAAATACATTTCACTACTCTAAAATAAATTTTAATTATTAATTAAAATTAAAGAATTTTGTTATAAATTAATAGACATTTTTATGGTTAAGAATAAAATTATAGATTTCAAGTTTCAAATAAAACGGTTCAAAAATATTTTTAATTTTTTTTCTCAAACAAATATGTCATATTCTATTTGAATTGCAGGCGTTTGAACCTTTAGGGAATTTAATATTTTTATTTTTATTTTTCTAAATTAAAATTGGGAAGAGGAATATATCCAATAAAAAGGAGAAAATTTTGTTAGTTTTTTTTTTCCTATGCAAAGTAACAGGAAAAGTGGCCTAGACGAAGTGTTTTCAGGTAGTTGCAGGATTTAAAACAAGATTGTTGCCCTAGGAGGACTTAATAGGGACACCTCCAGATCCTCTTTTAAAGAGACTGTTCTTATGCAGATTTATTGAAGGAAAAATATCTAGTAGAGACTGAAGAAGCAAAAAAAATGCATTAAAAATGTTGTTTACGACTGCCGGAAAAAGATCAACATATCAAATAGTCAATGGATACTTGCCACAATCATAATCAAGGCCAAATATTTTCATTAAGCAAAGGATGGTAGAAGAAATAGTCTTGTATAGAGCCAATCACAATCTAATCTATAAATTCATGGGTATTTGTCCTACCCTAAGTTTTTTGCATTCTTGGGTTCGATAAAATTAGGAGCCTCTTGGTGAGTATTCTTTGTGGTTTATTAGTAATGGATATTTTAATTGTTAGTTTTTCCTCATTTTTCGATAGAAAAAGGGATTTTGAATTGAAAAAGAGAAATCATGGTCCAACAGGATTATTTTTTCAGCTGTGGAGAGTGGGATTTGATCTCCAAATTAAACCCACTACTATCCCAATTTGGATCCGTTTGTATGCACTTCCAATGGAGCTGTAGAGTGAGCAGGTATTGGAAATTATCAGTAATTCCCTAGGAATATATTTGGGTGTTTCTAGAGACACAATGGAAGGAAACACGATAGTTTATGCTAGATTATGTATGGAAATGGATCTTAGTCAGCCTTTTTCGGTAGAGGTTAAAATCAAGCTTGTAGGCATATCTTGGATTCAACAACTGGATTATGAGGCATTGCCCTTCACGTGTAGATTTTACCATAAATATGATCATTTGGCTTGTTTCTTCCCAAACAATATGAACACAAAAATAAAGGCTCTTATAGGAATGTCAAATCTTCCTAAAGAGGATAATTCAATAGTCATTAAAGAAACAACTAACATTTCTCATGGCAGAGAAGCACAAGGAGATGGTTTTGAGCAACCCAAAAGAAGGGGAAGGCAAAAGAAAAAATTTGGCAAAGAGCAAACCCAACTCAAGCCCTCAAACATGTATGAGATATTCAAGACACTAGTGGACCAGGAAGAAGAACCATTCATGGAAGGAGTGGATGGGAATAATGAAAACAATAAAAACCATGTTCAAGCCCCTCTTCCAGCTTCTATCCTAGAGTAGGAAACAAAGTGTAGTGATTTACCACAATCAAAGATTATAGGGGCATTGATAGTGCATAACCAAGAGCATTAGATAATTAAGGATGTTATAATGGGTATAGCAAAAAAAATAGAGAAAAGTCAACTCTAGGGATAACTCAGGTGGAAAATAGATCAAAGAATATCATCTCTCAAGGAGTGGGTAGAAAAACAAATAAGGAATTGATAACAGTTCAAGGAGACAAATTGAACATTGGGGGATTGGTGAGGCCAATAGACTCTTACTGGACACAAGGTAACCAATGACTATACAACCATGGAATATTAGGGGTTTAAATAGTAGAACCATCAATTTTCTATTCAAAGACTCTTAAAAAAAAAAACTAATTTTTTGCTTATCAAGGAGATAAAAATGTTGTTGGATCTTGTGTAAAATAATAAATAGAATTTGGAGGGGTGTTGGTCATATGGAAGTTCTTTCCCAAGGGACCTCAAGGGGGATAGTTACATTTTGGAACTCTCTTGAATGGACGAAAATAGACATTATAGCTTGGAGAGGTGTCCTTACATCACATTTTAGGAACAATGTATAATTGAGCAGGTTTTAATCATAATTTTTATGGGGCTCAAAACCTAGATAGACAGATTCGTCAATGGAAAGCAGTGCATAATATGAGTCTCAAGGGAGGAGTTAGAATGGATTGTTGCTAGGTATTTTAATGCTAAATTATAATCTAGAGACCAATAAGGGGGAAACCTAATTTTGGATCCAAGGGATTGAATTATGATTACCCAAGTCCATGCATTACATTGGGTGGATATTAAATGTCCTGGAACCAACTATACTTGGACTAATAAGAGGAGGGAGCCACATAGCAAGAAGGTGAAGTTAGACTATTTATTTATTTTAGAGGAGTTTGTTAAATGGAATCTAAAATTTTATATTTTTGAGGGTCCAGTTTCATATCATTTCTTCATTCTTTTGGAAGGGGGGATTAAGACAGGGCAATATCACAAACCATTTAGGTTTGAAAACTGTTGGTTACAAAAATAGGAACTTCGAAATAAAATTCCATAGTGGTGGGAAGAGGGATGCCCTACATATGGGACAACAATTTTTAGATTCCACAAACAACTTTATTATATCAAGTATTAATTGAAACAATGGAGGAGAGCTAACAAGACAAAATTATAGGTCCAAAGAGCTCCATTGGTGCACATATGGGATGAGGTTCAAAAACACTTCATGAAAGGAACAATTATAGAGCAACTCAAAGAAGAGGATGTTGCATTACATAAAGCGGTTGAGGACATTGACAAACAAGAGGAGATCTACTAGAAACAAAAAGCAAGAACCACTTGGTTATTAGAATGTGACAAAAACACCAATTTTTTCCATCGGGTTGCTTGTGCTAGGAGACAGATGGACAAGATGCAAGGCCTTTAGGATAATAACGGGCACTCCTTTGATACAATCCCAGGTATGTATTTTCATTCAATGGATTATTTTGCTAAATTTTTTAAGGAAAGCATGGTGCGATATGAAGAGGCTCAAAATTTTCTTGTTGTCATACCCTCTATTATCTATAAAGAAGAAAACCAGGCCTTACTTAAACCCATTGATAGAGAGGAACTAAAGAAATTAGTCTTTGGAATGAACACCAAAAAATCACCATGTTCGGACAACTTTTCAATTGAGTTTTTCAAATATTTTGGGACAACTTGGAGGAAGATGTAATGGTTGTTATAGAGGATTCGAGAGGTTGTAAAATAATGCTTAAAGAATTAAATCATACAATCATTGCCTTAATTCAAAAATGGGAGGAGGGGGTGCTCATTTTAGATTACAAACATTTTGCCTTATGCAATGTCATATATAAAATAATCACAAAGGTAATAGATGAGCAGCTAAAACCTCTCCTACATAGCATTATCTCCTCGGAGCAAGGGGGTTTTATAGAGGGAAGATAGATCTTGGATGGTGTGGTTCTAGATGAGGAGACAATCCACTCAATGCAAAAATCTAGCAATAGGGGAATGTTTATAAAATTGAATATGTCAAAGGATTATAATAGGGTGGGGTGGAGCTTCTTATCATAGATGATGGCAACCTAAGGTTTCTCTCAAGATTGGATAGAATGGGTTATAAGTTGTGTTTCTACTATGATATACTCAGTGTTAATCAAAGGTCTTCTCTCGCAACCATTTGGAGCTACTCGAGGCCTTCATCAAGGAGATCCTTGTTCCCCTTTTATTTTTCTCATATTGGTTAAAGGCTTAGGTAGACTCATCTTGAGGAGAAGACAATAAGGTTTGCTAACATGTATCAAGGTGGGTAAGGAAGTTTTGATTCACTTGCAGTTTGTGGATGACACATGATTGGTGGAAGTGGCCAACTTCAGGAAATCAATAATGATTAAAGATACTCTTAATGTTTACCTTAGGGCCACAAACTAAGTCATCAATGATAATAAAATCCAAAGAGATATTTTTTAATCTTGATCAAAGGCTTTAGGATAGAATTTTAGAGATCTTGGCATTTACGAGGACTTCTCTCCCAGTGGTATATTTGAAGGTCTCGTTGCATTTAAAAATAAATAAAAAAACTATATGGAGGAATCTTTTGGATTGTATCAAAGAAAGAATTAATCATTGGTCTCACAAATAGTTAAGTTATGGGGGTAGATTAACATTTTTTGTAGTCAATCATTTAGGCCATGTCAATTTATAAATTTTCTATCATTGTTGCCCCACATACCATATGGAAAGAGTTAAACAAGATGGTTAGAAAATTTCTATGGGTAGGAGTAAAAGGAGAGAGAAAATGGACCTTAGTAGGTTGGGAGAAAGTAAACCAGCCTAAGGTAAAGGGAGGTTTAGGACTGACGAGATCAGAGTTAAATAATAAATCTTTAGCTAGAAAGCTTTACTGGACGTAGATTTCCCAACCAACTTCTTTATTCAGTAGAGTTTTAACTAGTAAATATTTGGGACAGGTGAACCCGAATGAGGTGAGTCATTTCCCTTTGGATGGTAATGGGTCCTTGGTGTGACAAGTTCTAAAGTTAGGAACTTAGGTAGTGAAAGATGGATTATTTTGGAAAGTGAGGAGAGAGAAGAATACACGATTTTGGATAGATTCGTGGGATCAATACCCACCTATCATTGTTGAATTCCCAGAATTGCAGCAAGTAAAAACAACCATGGAAATTAGGGGTTGGATCCAAATTGAAAGTTATTTCAACACTAGTCAGCTAGGGGATTATAAGTTTAAGCATTTTAATAAGTTGGATGAATGATACCCATCATGATTCAAATTTGGCAAAAATATTTCTCATAGGTAGAGATGAGGAGGATGAATTAGCTTAGGGATATGAGAGCCTTGGAGTCTACAAAGTGAAGGATGGATATGATAAGATCCTTCCAGAACCTCCTCCTCATGCATATCATGTTGAGGATTGGAGAAAGATTTGGCAGTCCAAGGGTTGACCGAAAGTAAACTTCTTTTCCAAGTAGTTCATGCATAATGGAATTTTTACTTTTGATAATTTGAGATGTAGGGGAATCGTTGGTCCATCTCAATGTGTTTTATGCTATAAGAGTGAGGAAACATCTGACCACTTGATGCTTGAGTTCCCATTTACACTCCAGATCTAGGGGTGATGGTTTTTATTTTATAAAATTCGAGCCAATGGTGATTTGAATTATATTAATATTTTGAAAATATAGAAGAGGGGTATATTTAAATCTAAAGCTCTTTCCATCGGTTGAAAGCTTGGATTAAACTTCATTTTGTGGCAAGTGTGGTTGGAGAGAAATGATAGAATTTTAAGAGAAACCTTTTCATCCTTAGATGGCATTTGGCAAGTCATTTGGGGCAAATTCATAGAAATTGTGGCAGTCTATGCTAAAGGGGAAACTCAAGCTGATATAGGGACTGTGGAGAATAAAGTTGAAGTGCAAGAGGGACATGACAGAGCTAGTTGGAAACCACCCCAAGAAGGTTGGATGAAAATTAATACTGATGGAGCTGTAAAAGGTAATCCAAGTAGAGTTGAAACTAGAGTGGTTTGTTGGAATCATGTTGTGACAATGCTCTGTTGGGAACTACAAGGCCTACGAAGGGCCACAAACAATGAAGAAGAAGCCTTAGCTATCAAATCTACTTTTATCTGGGCAATAAGACAAGTAGGGTTATGCATAAGGGGTCAAACCCAAAATATATTTATAAAAATTTGGAAAATCGGTTTCAAAATCTAGGTGAATAGTTTCGAAACACATGTAGAATTTTTACTATTATTAGAGGCAATGTTGAAAATTTAAACTTAAAATGGTCAAATTATTATAAAATTGGGGCGAATCGACCCCCAAAAAAATTTGCACCCAAAATTTTTTGGCTAATGGGCCCTAGTCAAGGATCCCAAATATTAGCCAATTTTAAATTTTAAAAATCCTAATTTTAGCCAATTTTGCGAAAATAGCCACTATGCATAACCCTGAAGACAAGGTTACAAGAGGATAATCCTAGAATCAGATTCTCAAATATTGGTAGGAGCTCTAGATTACATAAGGAAATTTGCTTTGAAGACATGGAGGTTGAGGATTCTTGTCATCCGAATTAAATAATTGTGGAGGGAATTAAATGATGTGATTCTGGTTTGTGTGAGTAGATATCTAAATAAACTGTCAGACTTCTTGGCTAATATGGGTACTGAGAAGAAGGTAGGGAGAGAAGGAGGTAGGGGATTAGTGGCACAATAACATGGCTATTGAGGATGAGAGGATTAGGCAGGTTGGTGAGCAAATCCTAATACCATGATCTATTCTAGGGTGAAAGCAATGAGAAATACATCCAAAGAATTTTCTTCTTGTGATACAAATATTTGTGAGATATTGTAGAAAACAACATGATATATAAATTGGGCCAATAGTATTTATGAATCTCAAATGGTAGATTGTTAAAGCAAATAAACTAAGGGAGACATGTAGTTGTATATACCATGTCCAACTTTAGTTCCAAGTTGAAATTTTAAGTGTAGAGCGGGAAACCGTGCACTGCGTACAATTCTCGATTGGATCTGCTAGGAGTCTAGGGTGACCACGATAGCTGTTATAACTCTACACTCGGTGTGGGAGAAGAAGGATTCACAAGGAATGGTTTTAGGACTCTCTCCAAGTCCAGGGTTGTAATGTGTTTGATGTGTTCAATTTAAAACAATCACCTATGGTTTTGGCCTTTCTAAACTAAGCTATGAAAATAAAAGAACAATGTAGAAAACAGGGAATGAAAGAAGACAAGAGCTAACCCTAGAATGATCCTTTATTTGAATGATCTATAATCCTATAATTATAAAATGAAACCTTTTAAGAAAGGATTCAAGGGAAGATGCACAAACAATATTAAACTCTAAATGCACACTATATGCTTTTGTCTTTTCAAATGCCTAGAAACTTGATCCTTTAAAATATGCTTTAAATTTGTATATACGTGATCCTTTAAAATTTTGTTCCTTCCACCATAACATAACAAAAATAAATTAGGGTCTTGGAACCACATAGACTAAAAGCAAAATGGTTTTGGATGACCATTATTAAGTAAATCATATCTCAATAGAATATGTTTCTGCTCTAATCTTGTTTGTAATTAAATGTCCAAAGAGATTATAAAATTTGTTTACAACCATGTATTGGATAACAAAAATATATCCAAATCTTAGCCATACATGTCTAAATTAAAGATTAGTAATGAATTTCTTACAAGGAATCGTGATAGCCACTTCTTAAAAATGCAAATAAAATTTAAAAGAAAATTATAGGAAGTCCATTGGTTTTAGTGCCTTGCTAGGATAGAAATACAAAACTACCATGTGTAGCTCCTCCATAGATATCTTCTTATTCAAGCCTTCATTTTATCCCAATGTGATAATTGATAGAATATTTTGAAAAAACTTACATTATGTCACCTTGTCTTGCCTAACATCTAATAGAATATATTTAGAATAATTGATTGCTTCCTTCCTTATATATTTTATTCCTCAATATTTTTTTCATCTAGAGTTAAAATATATTTTAAAATTTTGTTTTGGCTTTAGCATGAAAAAATTTGGTATTTCTCTCTTTCCTTGATCCATCTCTTCCTTGATTTTTGAAACCAATATGACTTCACCTTTTTCAATACATTATGACAATAAAAAAATATTTGTTTTTCTTGTATATGAGAATCTTGGTCCATTTCATTGATTTCTAATATATCTTGTAAATTTTTTAGCTTGGATTTATATCTTTAAAAACATTTTGGCATTCCAAATATTCATTTTTCCTTTTAGATATTCCATATTTTCAATAAATTTGTATATACATGATCCTTTAAAATTTGCTTCATTCCACCATAAAATAACCAAAAGAAATTAGGGTCTTGGAACCACATGGACTAAAAACAAAATGGCTTTGGATGACCATTATTAAGTAAATCATATCTCAATAGAATATGTTTTTGATCTAATCTTGTTTGTAATTAAATGTCCAAAGATATTATAAAAAAATTTTACAACCATGTATTGGATAACAAAATTCTATCCAAATATTAGTCATACATGTCTAAATTAAAGCTTAGTAATGAATTTCTTACAAGGAATCATGATAGCCACTTCTTTAAAATGTTCAATTACTATAAAAATACAATCATTACTATGCTTTGCTATGCACACACCTAAGAGGAAATCCATGGAGATAGATTTCCAAGGCTTAGATAGCATTAGAAATGGTGTATATAGTATTTGCTTCTTATTGGTTGGTTTGGCAATAACATATGGGATACATGACTTGATGTAGCTCTTGACGTCATTCCTCATTATAGGCCAATAAAAGTACCTTTGAAGAATTATTAATATTTTTCCATCCCAAAGTAACCTACTACTTTGTTGAAGTGTGCTTCCAAAATCATATTTGGGTGCTCACTAGCAAGTGTATAAATATGTCTCATGCGGCAAAAGAGGTAATCTCGCAAATAAAAATAAAAAATAATCTAACACACATAAAGGTTGATATGCATCTATAAAATTATAGTCTATTTCATATGAGGTAGACCAATTAGAAGGATCATGTTCATAGGAGTCAAGAATAGAATGATATGAGTAGAGGTCGAATCAAACAATTTTCTATTAAATTGGCACCCCCTTTCTTGTGATTGATGATCAAATGAAATTATTGTAGATATATGACCCACTTTTGATGTTTTTCATTCCTTAACTTACTATACATTTGAATGAAATTTAGAAGTCTATGATCTGCATGGATTATGATTTTCCTACCCAAGATGCATTGCTTTCAGTATTTACATGCTTGAACAATGGCATAGATCTCTTTGTTATAATTGGGGTATTTTGAATTACTGTGTTGAATGTTTCATTGTGATAAGCAATTAGATGACCATGCTATATCATAACTCCCAATGCATACTTTGATGCATGAGTCATTATGTCAAAATTTTTGATGTAGATTGGGTAGGGAAAGTGTAGTATTGAACATAATTGGTCCTTCAACCTCTCAAGTATACTCTATTGTGTATCTCCCAACTGGAACTTAGATTTGACACCTTGTTTGGTCACTTGATATAGTTGCTAAACAATGTGTTAAAATCCCAATAAAAGTATTTTATACAAATTGGCAAGACACAAATATATATGAAGCTCTATTAGAGTCATTGTAGTAGGTCAATCTTTAATTACCTGAATCTTCTTAGTATCAACATAGACTCCATCTTTTTCAATATTTGTCATTTCAAATGAACACTTTTCTAAATTAGCATATAACTTGTGTCTTTGAAGATTATAACATACCTTTCAAATATGTTGTAAATGTTCCTTCCATGTTTTACTATAGATGAGAATTTCATCTAAGTAGACTACTTCAAATGAGCTAGTGTACGGATGGTAGATTTCATCCATCATCCTTATCAATATGGTAGGTGCAATGGTCAAGCTAAAATGCATAACTAGCCCTCAAATAAACCCTCCTTGGATTTGAATGTATTATTTAATACATCAATGACCTCCTCTATGAGTATTTAATTATAGCCAAATTTGAGATCAATTTTGGTGAAGAATTTTGCACCATTGAGCTTATACAACAATTCATTTATCTAAGGGAGTGGGTAGTAGTTCTTCATAGTGAGTTTATCCAAATATTTATATTTAATACGAAATATCCACATTCTATATTTGTTTGAAGCCAAGATAATTGGACTACGATATGGTTAAACACTTGGTCTTATGTGCCCTTTTGAATCAAATCTTGGATTCGCCTCCCTTTCTCATCATTTTCAAGGATTGATCTATGATAAATAGGTGTATTAGGCAGAAGATAACTAGGAAGTAAATCAATGGAATGATTTACCTTACGATGAAGTGGAAGACTATTTGGTCACTTGAATAAATCATCATGTCCCACTACAATATGGTCCATCTACTTCTGTTAAGTAGATCCTACAATATATGGATCAACAACCCTCCTTTTGATTTATGGTTTAATAATCAATAGAATGAATCTCCTTATTTTGGCCATCATATTCTTCCATTTTTTATACTAATTAAGAAAACAAAGGTAGGAGGAGACACCTCTAGTATATTAAAGCACTAACATCCAACAATGATGATAAAAATTCAAGGTCTAGACTCATAAACATAATACCTCTCGATATAAATGGTTGGCCCAAAATCACATCACAACATCTAAGGAGATAACATCCCACATAACTTCATATTTGAAGGGCTTGATGACATAAGAGAGGGGACAATGTTGAGTGACATGAATGTCTCTCCCATATTATAACCATTGAACAAAATCTGGTTATGGTTGTGGTGTGAGAAGTAAATTCAAAACCTTTACCATATAAATACTTAATATTCTTAAATCATACTATCAATAATAAAATCTAATGGCTTACCCTTTGTTAGAGTATATTACATTATTTTGTATATTCTAATGTACCTCCTTGGTGCAACCTTGTAAATATTAGAGTAGGGTTGTATCCTAGATTAGAGTGTAAGTAAATATTAGATGTAATATAATAATGTGCAAGAAATGCACAAGTGCCATGTAAATAATTGTGCAAGTGTTATATGTGTAAATGTGCACAAGTGTATCATATATAAGTGTGCACATGTATTTTTAGATTAGGAAGTGTTATGTGAAGAGTCATGTCCAAGTGTGCATACAAGATAGAGTCATGTGTATGCAAGTGTTAAGTAGAGAAGCCAAGAGTCATGAGACTTGGCATAAGGAAAGTAAGAGTCAAGGAACCAAAGAATCGTCCTACATTGGCTATATATTACCCATAGCGAACATCAACTAGATCATTGTCTACATCACATATAGAGTCTACAAAGCCTACAAGGCTTATATAGAGTATTGTGATCATCTTGCACGAGAGTATTATGATACATTTGTAAGAGAAAGAGGAGTAATAATGTTTGCATACATTTGAGCAATTAATATTATAAGCCTTACTACTTGCTTTTATATGTATGAGCTATTTATACATTCATATTTTTTCATATTAATGAATGTTATTTGATATATTATTAGCCTTGATTTACATATTAATTGGATCATATGATTTAGTTTATCATTATTATCTTGATCTTACTATATTATGACTAATATATATTTGATCTTCTAATAATTATCCAGTGAGTTTGTATTTATATTAAGGCTTAAATAGCCATCACCCTTGACCCACATTTGTGAGTGAAATAGGTATCCCTTATCTTGTGTCTCTTTTTGTGACTCTTCTAGTGTAGAATATGTGGTGGTAGTGGTTACATTTGGTTCAACATCTATGATTTGCTTTTCTCTATCCTTAGCCTATAGATGTGGAGATAATGGTGCAATGGATGTAAAGGGTTGTGATGTAGTAAGTAATTATTGAATTGAATGACACTTCTCCCTCAAATGTTTAGTTGATCTTTTGATAATCTCACCAATTTCTAGTCTTTGTTGTTAAGGGATTCATTCCTTGGGAGTCTTATTTTTACTTCTAGTTTTCATTTTAGGATTGACCCCCTTTGTTTATATTCTTTGGAGAATCACTCTTACCTTTATTTGGCTAGTACTTGTAGGCCCAAAATGACCACATACTTAGTAAATTTTGTACAAATTTTACTAAGTGACAAAAATCATCATTCTGCAAACCTTGCAGTATGATTTTATCCGAAACTGGGTTAGAAGATATGAATCCGCTCAGTAGTTAGACACGTTTTCTTGTTTGGAGAAATTTCGGGTGACTTTACTCCAACTCCAAAATGAAGAGATATCTCAAATCTGTAAAATTTCCTAAGAAAGGATGACGTCAGTAGTGGAAAAGTGCAGAATGGTGATTCCGAAAAGGTCTTTTTATTTTCAACTCTGGGATGATTCAAATTTCAAAATCTACAAAAGTTCCAAAAAGATGATGATGTTAGTGGCTGAAAAGTGCAAAATGGTGATTCTGAAATGGACAAGTCTTCCCTTTTCAGAATGAAGATAATACGGGGCGACAAAATAATGAAAGCATGGATTCACAACAAAAGAAGTATATGACTAGCTTCGAACCCGGATTGAGCGATATAATATTGAAGATTAATATTCCAGAGCGGATTCGAGGTCTATAGGTCCGGATTGGAGATTTTGATGTTTCTAATAAGAAATAGAACGTCATCATTTTTAAAGTGGATTGACATTTAGCTTATGTCGTATTGAATCTGAATCGTGTGATGAAGAAGATCGGCGGTTGAGGTTAAGCTGCCTAATCTTGGTTGTTTTAAAGACATTTTTGTATCAGAATTGTAACATTCTACTGGGATATGATGCATCGAGGGTTTCCAAGAAGATCAAACCAGAGGCGGTTACATATCAACGATGGTAATTCACTCCCAAGAAATATTGACAAAAATGTGTGATCTGTAACGCCTAAACTTTAGTTCCACTGAATGATCAGCAAGTTACAGAGACCCCAAGCTCTCATGGTGGATTTTATTTCAACGGATTTCTTGGAGGACGAACCAATGAGCTGATGCCAGCTAAGATCTTTATTGTATTGTTGTAACAAGATTGTGTGTATTGCTTCTTGATTATTGTAATAAGAAAACTATAAGTAGAGGTTGAACCCTCATTTTGAAGGGTCGACTCTAGCGTGTTTGTCTATGCTATTGTAAATATTCCTGAAGAGTTGAATGAAAGGAGCAATACATTGATCTTTGCCTCAATTTCGTGTTCTCTTGCTTGATGTCAAAGGTTCAAATTTCATAGTTGTATTTCTATAAATACTTAGATGGTTAGTTTGTGCCTATTTTGGATTACTAGCTATTGTGAGTAATTGAAATCTGCTTTGAGTTCATTCTATGTTATTGGAAAGTATATTTCTGTAAAATCTAAGTGTTTGGTGAATTCTTTTATTTGGATTATCATTCCCTGGGTATTGAAATTGCTTGCTATAACATTTATCTATTATGCTTTAAATATATAGAACGATCTATTATGAGACAAATGTTTATCTGAGTGTATGTCCTTAATCTTTTTTTTGGGAGCTTTTTATGATGGTGCAATGTTGTTAACCTATCCGTCTATTGTTATCTAAATATATCTAACCCTAACGTTCTCTTACCCTAAACTCCAAACCCTAAGTGAGTATAATTGTGTCAACAACTTGCTAAGTTGACAAGGAACCAGCCTACTTTGGAGGTTGGATCAAAAACTCCTATTTTGGTTCATCCAATGTTGAGTGTTGAATTGCAGCTATCAGGTGCAAGCCTAGAAAGAAACTAGGAAGATAGACAGCCACAATACTGAGTGAAAACTTGGTGTAATTTAGTGCCCAACAGTTTTTGGCATGCTCAATGGGACCAGTTCACAAGGAACACAAAACCCATCAAAAGAGTTATTGTTATCTCAAACCAAAGGAATCAAGATTGGGTGAATTATCTTGACCTTATTAGCGGAGAAAATAAAGTTCCCCTGGCGACTCCCTGGTCAGAAGACCCTAAAAATGTATTGTAGACCAATACCCTTTCATGTATACCAGGTCTTTCAAGAAGAACAACCCTTATTCTTTCTTTCATTGTGAGTTACCTCAGAGAGGGGTTGTTGTTATCAGAAGTTTGGATTAATATTTTATTGAATAAGAAGAGCTTCTATAAGAAAACCCAACAACTCCCCTAAGAAGACCTACAGCCAGAAACATGGCACATAATGTGGCTCCTAATCAGCCACTTCAGAAGTGCCCTAATTGGGATTCAACTGGGCCCCTTAGATTAGCACAAATAGATGCCATTCCCTAGGTTGTATCTAAGGCAGCCCCCATGTATGATGGATTTGGAAAAAAAACTTACGAGCACTGCCAAGATATTTTGAATCTGGCAGCAATCCACAACATAAAAGAAGAAAATATCATTGTCAAAATTCTAGCCATGTCCTTTCGTGGAAAGATATTGCATTGGTCCAGAACTCTGGAAGATAATTCCATCACTTCATGGCAATATTTTGCTGAGCCATTCATAGAATAATTTAATGAATCTGTTGATCCTTTTTCCTTGTTGAATTAGTTTACAGCCATGTAAAAAATCTAGTAAGAAATTGTATCAAACTTCAATTTGAGATTTAGTAGAACATGGAAGAGAATTCCCCCCACTGCTAGACCAATTGCATGTTTGGCTTATATGTATTATATACGTGCCCTGGTATTAGAACTAGGTCTACAGACATAACAATCTGGAGTAGAAACCTTTCCCCAAGTTTATAATGCAACCGTCCATGCTGAAAATATCCTAATCAATGTGGGAAGAATTCCCCCAAAACCGTGTTACCCTATAACTCAGAAACCAATAGTGGCCATGAGCAATCCATAAATCCCTCCTACATGGACCCCCTTGATTTACCATCTCCATCTCTGCAAATGAATATGATTCCTTAGTCTAAACTAATAGCCTCTATACCTCCTTTTCCTCCCCTTCCTTCCCAACCTTCTCAAGAATTATCTGCTATTCTGGATATACAAAATACCATGAAAACTTTGAGTAACAGAATGAATTCAATGGAAAAGGGAGATCAAAAAATGTCACAACAGAGGAGATTCTCATATGTGAACAAATATCAAAGGCCTGATCCTAGTAATAGTACTAGGGTTAGGGTGAATGCAACATATGAGGAGTCAGAGTATTCTGCAGATACCACTATTACAAATATTTGGTTTTTGGTATGCAATGACACCCATGACTCACAATATTATGTGATGTATCAACGCCATGTTCAACAAGCTAAAAGGAATCAGAAGGGGAGGGTTAATATGTTATGGCACCCTGATCAAATCATGGCCAAAAAATAGTTGGATGAAGAAAGCCCAATTGCTATGATGATAAGATCTGGAAAGAAAGCTTTATAAGTAGACCCCTAGAAGATGGGACAATTCCAGGTACCTTCTCAAAAGAAAGCTGACTTACCTCCTCAAAGCATAGACACTTCTCCTGTCCCTCAAGCTAGAGGAAAGGAGAAGACAGAGAGTCTCCCTAAAAATCTCGAGAGAGAAACAGAAGGATACAAAATTAGATCCAAGGGTGAAGATCAAGAAAGGCTCAGGTTCCCCTCTATTACCAAAAGATAAATATTAAAGGCAACCAAATAATACAAAAGGAAATATGGTGAGTCAGACAGAGGGCTAGAAATATTATCCCTGACCAAGTCTGAGTACAACATTGTTGAGGAGATGAAAAGGATTCCATCAAAATATAACCTATATGACAATATTTTCATCTTGGTCCAGATTGACCTGCTTAAAGCTTCCCTTAGCAAAAATTCCCAGAACAGACCAACCACTACTATCCTCAGTATACCACTAGAAAAGAGAGAAATGATGTCTGTTGTTCTAAAAAACAAACCTCCCCCTTTCTATATATCCTTAAGAATGGAGGGATGGGTAGTCCAAAATTGTATGATTGATTCCAGATCATCAACCACAGTTATGCCTAAGGTGGTACGTGAATAAATGGGTATGAAATATACCTGGTCTTGTCCTGGAGTGTTGCAATTAGATGGGACACCTATCAAAATAGTTGGGGTTATTAAATATGTACTGATGAGGTTGCACAAAGCTTCCGAGGTAACAATGGCACAGGAAATAGTGGTGGTGGACTTGTAACCTTATTTCGGGTTATGCCTCTCAAGAGAATTTACTGCAAAACTAGGAGGATGTATGTACATGGATTATTCTAGCATGGTAATCCCTTTCAAAGGAAAAAGAATAAGGATAACACTTGAGAAACCAGTTGCTTATCATATTGAAAAAATTGAAGAGGATATGTACAATCTTAATCTTGTGGATGAATTTGAGCTAGTGGAAAACATTGAAGAGCTAGACATTGAAGATGAGTTGCCTTTTAGAGAAGACTATAGGCAATTTGGAACTGGTATGGGTACATACAGCATCACAATTGAACTGGAAAAGAAACTCCTTGCTATTTCTAATCAATACCTAAGAAACAAAGAAACATAGGTTATACATTTTGATGGGGTTAAATGTAGAAATGGTGCAGGGGCTGGTGTGGTCCTACAATCACAGTCTGAAGGGATAAATAATTTTTCTTATATACTGACATGGTCATGTACCAACAATGCTGCAGAATACGAGGCTTTGTGCCTCAGATTGATGCAAGCAGAAAGCATGGGCATCAAGATTTTGAACATATATGGTGATTCTGAGTTGATATTCCATCAAGGAATAAGTGCAACAGTAAGCACCATTACTTGAAAGATTATAGAAACAGGGTATGGGACCTAATGGATTCATTTGATGCCCTGAATCTAAGTTTTATGCCTAGAGAAGATAATCACCTGGCAAATTATCTGGCAACAAAGGGAGCTAATTTCAATACTCCTATAGATTTTGGAACTAAGAAGACCAAGGGAATTAAAATGGTTTTCAGACCTGCAGTGCCAGACAAGCAGATATTCTAGTAGGTTTTTGAAAGTGATGAACAAATTCTAGATGTTATGATAAGAGAAGCATTATTCTCAACTGTCCAAGAGGAAGACTTGGAAGAAATAGATCAACAAGACTTTGTCCAACTAAGAAACAATAATATCCCAAGGGGATTGCTCACCCTTGAAATTCTATTTGATAATGAAGATAGAAATAAGGTTGGAGCTATGAAGTTCGGTAAAAAGATCTATAAATAAGTGGAGGTCAAAATAGGAAAGAATCTCAATGTTGGGATCCAGTGTTCACCTGAGGAAGCAGAGGAGATTAAAGCTTGGTCATATGAAGACCTTACGGTGTATGACAAAAATATTATCCAACATACGATCGAGTTAGAACCCGATACTAAACCATTCTGAAAAAAATAGAGGCCTGTCAATCAGAGGATAGAAGCCATTATGAGAGAGGAACTCTTAAAGCTACTGAAGGCTAGGATTTTATATCCAATAAAAAATTCCACTTGGGTAACCAATTTGGTACCTATAATAAAGAAGAATGGGGATATACGCCTATGTGTAGATTTTAGAAATCTGAATCAAGCATCCCTTAAGGATCACTACCCCGTCCCTCAAATTGACCAGATCTTACAAGTTGTAGTTGAAGCAAAAATATTCTCACTACTGGATGGTTACTCTGGATATAACAAAATTTGGGTAAAATACGAAGACCAATACAAAACAACATTCACCACAAAATGTGGTACATTTGCCTATCAGAAAATACCCTTTGGGCTGTCCAATGTTGGAGCTACATTTTAGAGGGTCATGGACTATGCCTTTAGTACACTTATAAACAAATTTATTCTAATTTACCTAGATGACATGACGATCTTTTCTCATGATAAAAATGATCATCTATCTCATTTGGAATAGGTCTTTCAAAAATACAGAGAATTTGGTATCTCACTTAATCCTAAGAAGTCATTCTTTGTAGTACATGAGGGAAAACTATTAGACCATGTGGTCTCAAAGGAATGTATAGCCATAGATTCGAAAATAATTGGAGCAATTCTAGCTATTCCTTAGCCTACTAATCAGAAGACCTTGCAGTCTTTCTTAGGTCAGATAAATTTCGTCAGGAAATTTATTTATGATTTGTACAAAAAGTGAGGCCTATATCTAAACTACTCAAGAAAAAGGTAGAGTTCAAGTGGATCAAGGTTAGGAAGAAAGCTTTTGATATCATCAAGCAATCCATTGCAACAACCCTAGTCTTGATAAATCTTGATTTCACTAAATATTTTATTATCTATGCTTATGGAGCTGAAGAAAGTTATGCCTCGGTACTCAACTAGATTGATAGTCAAGGGGATGAGCACCCTATGTTCTTTTAGATTCAGACTTTACATGATTATCAGGTAAAATATAACTTTATTTAAAGATACATGTTCACTGTAATGAAGTCGCTAAAGAAGTTTAGACAATATCTGGTACAGAGCAAAACCTTGGTATATGTGGTTCATCCAGATGTAAGAAGTTTTATTTTACAAGGTGACTTAGGAGATAAAAGGGTTGGTTGGATTACTAAGATCCATGAATATGATGTGGAGGTACGTCCCACCAAGCTGGTAATAGGTATATCCTTGTGCCAAGGGTTTACAGATGCTTTAGCATTGGCCAAAATGATCGCTTGTCAGATAAAATAAGATCAAATAGAGATTTTACATACTCCAGATTCTGATTGGATTGAGCAAATGACCAGGTATTTCCAAACTGGGATCTGCCCACCTGATCTGAATCCTTCTCAAAGAAGGAGGTATAGAATTCATGCTCTAAAATATGTATCACTTCCTGAAGGGTTGTTCAAAATAAACTTGAATGGTATTCTCCTAAAATTTTTGAAGGAGGACCAACAAAAAAGAGTCATTGAAGAATTTCATGGGGGGTCAGTAGGTGGTCATGGATTAGGCAGAATTACAGCTTTGAAGATAATAAGAGCAGGTTATTATTGGCCTACTATGTCCAATGATGATTTTAAAATTACCCAGGCTTGTGATAAGTGTTAGAGGTACATTGGAAGAACCAAAAATGTTGCATCTCCCCTAAAGCCTATTCAAGTTGAAGAGCCTTTCCAACAATGGGGATTAGATTTTATAGGAGTTATAAATCCTAATTCTTCAGTAGAGCACAATTTTATCTTGATAGCTACAAATTATCTTACCATATGGGTAGAGGCCATTCCTACAAAGAAGGCAGACCAAGAAGTTGTGATCAACTTTATGGAGAGTTTGATTTCCAAATTTGGAGTCCTGAAATCTTTGGTGAGTGATAATGGCCCTGCCTTCATAGGATCCAAGTACATCGAATTTTCCAGCAAGTATTACTCTTAAAAATACTTCAAATCATTATCCATAAGGTAATGGACTTGCAGAATCTACCAATAAAAACCTAGTAAGGATTTTGAGAAAATATTTGGAAGGTAACAAAAGGAGTTGGCACATGTTGCTCAACCATGCTCTATGGGCAGATAGGATTAGTATTAAAAATTCCATTAAAAATTCACCTTATGCTATGGTATACGAAAAAGATGCGATATTTCCGATTCACTTAGATATCCCAACAATTAGGTTTGTCAGTACATAGGAAGAATTAGAGGATGATCCAGTTAAAACCAGGTTGACACACGTGTTGCGATTGGAAGAGAGCAGGACTTAAGCATATGATTTTTTCAAAAGCACTCATCAAAAATTAAAGCATGGTTTGATAAAAGGGCCAAGTTCAAAAAATTCCAAGTTGGAGACTCAGTTCTCAGGTGGAATGTTGACAGGGCAAAACCAAGAAAACATGAAAAGTTTGATTCCTTTTGAGATGGTCCTTTCAAAATAGTGGAAGATAAAGAGTCTAATGTATTTTAGTTGAAGTATCTAGAGGGAAACATAAAACCAATTCCGATGAATGGTTTCCACCTTAATCTCTACTATATGTAAGAAGTAAGCTCAGTGTAACATATGTATATACATTGTATAAATATTTCCCCTTCCTTTCTGCACTTTCTATTTGATTTTTTTTTTGCACTTTGTAATTAGTTTTTTTTTTAAGAAATGCTAAAAAAGAAGAAGAAGAGAGAGAGAGAAGAAATTTTACAAGAAATGATTAAGTGTTGGCCAAAATTCATGGTAATTCCACACACGGTGTTGAGTACTCTTCGAAATGGCATTCAACTCTCAAGTCCGCATGGTTAAATCCAGATTTTTGCAGAGGAGTGGTCTATTAGTTTCTATCCTACATAAAGGACATAGAATGACACTAATCCAGGAACATTTCAAATCTGGAGATAGCCGAAGCAAAATCAAAGTAGTGTGCCATGCATGCAAGCTTCAAGTACCAAAGCGGATTCGAAAGGTTCTTAAGACACTAAGCAAAATTAGGCCAAATATGAATAGCAAGTCCCAATCTAACACATGGTGGCTAAAGAGTGCTTTCACATTTAATTCTAACAAACTCGCACATGAACCAAAGAGTAGTCGAAGGGATGCAATGAGCTGGCAACACAATTTCAAAATTTGACCAATAAGAAGACCAAACGTCACCTTTGAGCCATCGAAGAAATAATGGAAGGATGGCGAAGTGTGCCAACAAAGATATCGTGTAGTAGCTACATTTATGGTGGATGATACGCACATTCCAGGAGATAAAAAGTGACGAAGTCTTGCGTAGGGTTCATTTAGTGACCACAATGTTGTAGTGGACATAAGCAACATTCTGAATTTCTCATTGCTTGTTCCAGTACGTAAATTCCTACGATTGCAAGATGGATTTTAAGAAATCACCCACAAAGACCTCAGAAGATGTTCTAGAATTTGAAACTTTGGACGACAGAACGTCAGTGTCGTACCTTGATAAATCTTAGGCTGTAGAGGATACGATTATGACCATCACTGAAAGGGCGAGACTAAGAAAGAGTGTGAATGAAAGATACAAAAATAACGTTGCTCTATCGATGGAAGGTAGATTCTCCATCCTTTATTATTTATCCTTTTACATTTGTGATTCCATTCACCCATGTCCTGAGTTGATAGCTGCAATAGTTAAATTCTATGACCCACTAGCCAAGGCAGTAAAAAACTGCGAGGGCGAGACCATTTTTAGTATCACTGCCTCTTTTTGTCATGAGCTTTTTGCCTTAGGTTCTGACCCACCAGTACCATCAAAACCCTTCAGAATTTTTGAACAAATTGGGTTTTATTCCACAAAGAAGTGGGCAAATGACGGTGAGTCATTTAGGAATTGGGTTTATAAATAGCTGAATACCAAACCCCAAGAAGAGTTACCTGAGGTCCCCATTTCTATAAAGAAATTTGTAACGCCCGTTCTATTCTCTATGTTGGCCTGCATGGAGGGTTTGGACTCTGATGAAGAGGTTCATGGTTGGCAAATCTTCGCTGCATACTGTATCTCTAATGAAAGGATGTATGAAAAGGAGGCAGTAAAGAGATGGATAAGAGTGATTTATTTTTACTGGCCAACGTTTATCACCCAAAGAATACATGAACATCTAGTAAGCTTGAAGAGGGACTTCGACACTCCTAGTTTTAGGCATTGATCAAACTTTGTATGAATGTTTTATGCCACTGTGAAAGATAGAATGTCATGGATTCCAGTCAAGGATAAGACTAATAAAGGAGAACCTATGCCAGTTTACTATTGTACAAACCATTTAAGAAGAAGTGAGTCTCACTATAGGTTCAATTTGGAATTTCTTGTACCGACCCTCAAAATAATGTACAAAAAATTTCCTAGATTGCCACCCCTGGCCAAAGAGATTTTGAGGAATAAAGATGTAGAGGAAGGGGACTGGTATTTGTTAATTGAAGGAACAGTCATCAGATTATATGGTTTCATGGGTAAAACTTTTATTTTGCCCCACTTTGTCACAGAGAGACTCTTCACCTTGGAATATTTGAGGCAGGCAAAGTATATTGACTCAAAATATGGTTCAGGGAGGAAAAGGAAGTATTTGCTTTCCCATCACACTTTGAGTGATATCACCATAACTAAGAAGGGGCAGAGTTAGCAAATTGACCGCTACCTAGATAGGTTAGGTCTATTTTATATTCCTCATAAGTGGAGTTATGATCCTGATGGTATTTTCACTACAAAAAATAAAACCCTGAACGAAGATAAGGCCTACAACTTTGAGAAAAGGTCTAGGGCTCATTTTGAACAGGGAAGAAACAATTATGAGACTACTTTGTTAGAGTGGAATGTTTCCAAGATGGATCAATTACCTCCATGGTTGGATTTTTATGAGCAGATTAAAGATTTTGATCTTGACCACAAACTCAGTCATCATATTATAGAGGATATGATCGACAAGAATTAAGCCGAAACTACAAAGAAAAGCAGGCCCTCCTCCAAGTCAAAGTCGGCAAAGAAAAAAGACATGTCGTCTAAAAAGGAAGTTACAGAAGAAGTAGAAGAGGAGGATTTTAAGGGACCATGGGAGGATGCCAAGATCATGGATTGGTGGCATATGAGAGTTGAAATTGGAAAAGTTGAATCTAAATTTGGAATAAAATTTGATAAAGAGTTTTCAAAAATATATGATGAGAATATTGATACTTGGGAGCTAAAGGATGTGAGGCACATTGTTTTAATGGATGAAAAGCCCTAGGGGATTCTGAATCTCTCCAGGCTTCTTTAACAACCACTGGAGTATTGAGAACCTTCAGTCCTACTTCTAAGAAACTGGAGGAATTCCCTAAAGGAGCTAGGATGATGAGCAAAATGAAGTATTCTAAAGAAAATGTTGTTAGTAACCCTATTATTGAAATAAGATCTAGGCCTGCACATTTATCTCTAAGGGTGTAGTCTCAAGACAAAGATGTTAGTTGGAAGAAGAAGGATAAGATTTTTGGGTTCAGGACGCTTTCTTTTGCTCCTGCAACATCATCTAAGCCACAATCCATTACAGAGATGAGATGGATGCTTTCTGATTAGTTCATAAAAGGGCTAAGATAACCTCAAAAATAGATGGGAGAGAGCTTTCCAAAAGGTAGAAGATGAGTATAGAGGAAATTATTGAAGAGGTAGCTGCTTATAATAAAAAAGGGTTAGTTGAACAAGAACACCCTACATTTACAGGCGAAGGTATGGTTTCTAAGTCCTCTTTTCCTTCTCATCTCCATGAATCCCCAAAAGGATTTCCCTCCCTTTCTAGCCAAGAGAATGTGGTAAATTTACCTCCTCCATCTCACAGTTCTTCCCTCGTCCCATCAATAGCTATGGAGGTACCAATCAGTTCTGTTGTGTCATAGTCTCCTCCAAACCCACCTTCCACTTCTAAGATATCCACTTCAATATCCACCATTGTTGCATCCTCATCTCTTTCATTACCACCATCCATGGGACACTACGTTACAAGTTCATCCATCCCTTCTACTGTCAGTTTCGTCCCTACTTCTTTGAATTTACCTATGTCTACAGCAACGGTAGTCACAAAATCTACCATTGTAACAGAGGTTGTTGTCAATGTATCTTCACCCCCATCAATAGCAAGTCAGTCCACCCTTATGTTTTTGATGCCATTATCTCCTTTGGCTGCTAATGTTTCAAGGTCTGTTGTTGTATCAAAACAACAGGAAACCATTCAGAGCATAAATGACTATTGGGCAGAGAATCTCACCAGGCCTTCTAGCAGAATGGCCATGACAAGGAAAAGTATGTATGTTAACCCTGTCACTAGGTAAAGGGTTTCAAAGTCTTTTATTCCGTAGGTAAGCAAACCTGAAAATAAAATGAATTCTTAAGATTATAATGCAGAGGAAATCATAGAAGATATTGACAAGCTTCCTGTTGAATATGAGTTAGGGATGGCCAAGGCTCACTTGGATACATTTTATGTAAAGACTGATATAGCAAAAGATAAGGTATAAAAGTTGAAACAACAGGTTGAAAAGCTTAAGAAGAGCCTCCATGATAAAAAAGAAGTAGAGAAAGTTCTGAGGAAAGAGGCTAAGAGTTGGTAGGAAATATTTCAAAAGGCTAATGAGTTGAAAGATAAATTAGAAGAACAAAAGAATTTGAATGAGTATCAGGCAAAAGAAATTCAAAATTTGAAACATCAGCTTCAGATTGAGAAAGCCAAGTCCTCAGGATTTTCCAAAGATAATTTGAAAAGGATAAAACAAGATTTGTTTTCTGAAGTTCAAGAAAAATTTTCAGGTCTTCAACTCATAATCGACTACTTGAAGGATATCATCCAATTATTATCTACCATTCAAAAGTATTTGGATCAAATCACTGGAGAGTTATAGCCTATGGTGATTTCAACAGAACAAATGTACAGGTTGGTTGGTAGTAGGCTCAGTGATGCTGCTAAACCAATTTCTAATCAAGAATGGAATCTAGCTAGGGTAACCTCTAAGATAGTGGTGACAAAGCACAGGTCAGTTCAGAGAGCCTGGCTATTGTTTGACAGGATGGATAGGGGAATTAAAGATATTATTGAAATAAATGAGGAGATGGTTCATGTTGGTTTCAAAGGGCTCTAGAAGGAGGATCACAACTTGTTATCTGTGGAAGAAGCCCATCGGAGCATCAAGGAGAACCTATAGGATGAAGCTGAAATTGATTTATTAGAAGAGCCATGATCTCAAGAACAAGCTACCAAATTGATTATGGGTTACACCCGCTTAAGGGATATCAATGAAGATCTGGTGATAAGAGGGAATGTTTCTAATTATGAGGATGTTGAGGAACTACAATATGTTTATAAGCATCTTAAAGAGACATTAAATCCCTTTGAGCAAGCCTAGAAATAGGCTCTTCGACCTTTGGAATCAATGGTCCAAGTATATGGGGACACCTCCGATGAAGATAGTCAAAGACTACAGGCTCTGGGAGAAGATGATAATGAAGAGACTATAGAAGGTGATGACGAAGAGGCTATAGAAGAATGAAAATAGGATTGAGCAGCTACAGGCCCAAGAGGGGCTCACACTTAATCATTTCATTTATGTTTGTACATATGCATGTTTTTTGTGTTCTTAATACATCAGTTTTGTATTTCTGTTTTTTCTCTGACAATTGTCAGAAACAAGTAATAAAGGCATGAAGTCTACAACACAACATTTTTGTGAAGGCATTTTTGAAGTGAAGCCTTATAAAGGAGGTAGAGTTATGTATAATTTTGAAGGCAGTAGTAATACTGATATTATGAATGTAGTCTCTAGTGGAACAAGTGAATTCATGTTTTTTGCAAGGTTTCGATATGAACCTTTACCCTCTAAGCAGAATTTGAGCTTTCATAGGGTAATGTTTGTATAGAAATTATTATTTAAAACATATCTTTAAAGATAAATCTTGTTTTGACTCCTTAAGCCCAATGGATAAGACTCTGAATTCGATTGGCTTTGCAAGCAAATCCACCCGGGAGGCACTAGAATATAGGCCCAAAATGGCCACATACTTAGTAAATTTTGTACAAATTTGACTAAGTGACAAAAATCATCATTCCGTAAACCTTGTAGTATGCTTTTGTCTGGAACCGGGTCAGAAGATATGAATCCGCTTAGCAGTTAGACAAGTTTTCTTGTTTGGAGTGATTTCGGGTGACTTTACTCCGGCTCTCGAATGAAGAGATATCTCAAATCCATAAAAGTTCCTAATAAATTATGACGTCAAAAACAAAAAAGTAAGTAATGGCAATTCCAGGAAGGTCTTTTTGTTTTCGACTCCGGGATTATTCAAATTTCAAAATTCATAAAAGTTCCTAAGAGATGATGACGTTAGTGGCTGAAAAGTGTGTAATGGAGATTCTGGAATGGATAAGTCTTCCCTTTCCAGAATGAAGATAATACGGGGTGGCGGAATAATGAAAGTGCAAATTCATGACAAAAGAAGTATGTCACTAGCTCTGGACCTGGATTGAGCGATATAATATTAAAGATTAATATCCTAGAGTAGATTCAAGGTCCAGAGGTCCGGATTGGAGATTCTGATGTTTCTGATAAGAAAGAGGATGTCATCATTTTTAAAGCGAATTGGCATTTAGCTTATGCCAGATTGAATCTAAATCGTGTGATGAAGAAGATCGACGGTTGAGGTTAAGCTACCAAATCTTGGTTGTTTTAAAGACATTATTGTATCAAAATTGTAACAATCTATCGAGAGATCAAGCGTCGAGGGTTTCCAAGAAGATCAAACCAGAGGCGGTTACATATCGACGATCGTAATTCACTCCCAAGAAGGATCGATGAAAATGCGTGATCTTTAACACCTAAAATTCAGTTCCATTGAAGGATCAGTACGTTGTAAAGACCTCGAGCTGTCATGGCAGATTTTATTTTAGCGGATTTCCTAGAGAACGAACCAATGATTTGATGCCATCTAAGATCTTTGTTGTATTGTTGTAACAAGATTGTGTGTATTACTTCTTGATTATTGTAATAAGAAAACTATAAGTAGAGGTCGAACCCTTGTTTTGAAGAGTCGTCTCTAGCGTGTTTGCCTATGCTATTGTAAATATTCCTGAAGAGCTTAATGAAAGGAGAAATACATTGATCTTCACCTCAATTTCGCGTTCTCTTGCTTGATGTCATATGTTCGAATTTCATAGTTGCATTTCTGTAAATACTTAAATGGTTAGTTTGTGCCTGTTTTGGATTACTAGTTGTTGTGAGTAATTGAAATATGCTTTGAGTTCGTTCTGTGTTATTGGAAAGTATATTTCTATAAAATCTAAGTGTTTGGTGAATTCTTTTATTTGGATTATCATTCCCTGGGTATTGAAATTGCTCTTTATAATATTTATCTATTATGCTTTAAATATATAGAACAATCTATTATGAGATAAATGTTGATCTGAGTGCATGTCCTTAATCTAGTTGTTTGGGAGCTTTTTATGATGGTGCAATGCTATTAACCTATCAGTCCATTGTTATCTACATATCTCTAACCCTAACCTTCTCTTACCCTAAACTCAAAACCCTAAGTGAGTATAATTGTGTCAACAACCTGCTAAGTTGACAAGGAACCAACCTACTCTGGAGGTTGGATCGAAAACTCCTATTTTGGTCCATCCAATGTTGAGTGTTGAGCTGCAGCTATCGGGTGTAAGCCTGGACAGAAACTATGAATATAGACATCCGCAATACTGAGTGAAAACTTGGTGCAATTCAGTGCCCAATAGTACTCAGTATTATAGTTTTTTTATTTGTTCATCTTTTTTATTTTTGTTTTTGCTACAATTTGATAGCAAGTTTGTATGTCTTTCATAATCTCTTGAGTTTTAAGAGGTCCATGTCCTCCCAAATATTCTATTGCAACCCACTGTAGTACTTAAGGATTCGATGTCTTTTGTTGTCTTGAATGCCTAGTGATTCTACCATAGAATGGAAATTATCAATATAATCTTGAATAGAATAGTCTTTACCTAGATTCAATTATTATCATTGCATGTATTGGTCTTAATAGGCTTCCATGTGATAATATTCTTCCTTGACGACCTCCATGAAATAATCTCATGTGACTACTACTTTATCTTCATTCTCCTTTGTAACCTTGTTACAATATGTTTCCCACCAATTTTGAACATGTAATGAAGCTTTCAAGAGTGCAAAAGTGTTTTTCTCACTATTAGCAAATATATTACAAAGAAGTATGAAGATAACTTATCCAACTAGTTTTCTAAGGCATCACTACTAATTTTTCCTTCAAAAATAAAAATATTAAAATTCACCTACACCTTAAGAGATGAGAGAGTATTGAATGGTGCTAGGGCAATGAGAGATTGTGTAGAGGATGTTGCAAAATTTATAGTAGGAAGCTATTGAATAATTTGAGCAAATTGATCCAACATGTTATTTCTTTGTTTCACAAGGGCTTTTTTAAACATACCCTTGAAAGGATCAACCATCTTGATGTTGTCCATTCTAGCTCTCACTTGAGATCATTTGGAATTATAAGAGGGATCTCATGTTTTATATCCAAACATTAAATATCCTAATCTCATGTTTGTGGATATATATTAAAATATAGATTACTTTGGTATCGCTAATCTAAAATTTAGAATTATGAGTAAAAAAATATCAAGGAAGAGTACAATTTATAAATGATAGAGTATGATAAACCATAACACAAAAATATATAAGCAAAATAGCATAATTATTTTATTGCTCAAAAAATAGAGTGAAATGCAAGCAATCTTTAAGAAGAGATATGAGGATATAACAATACATTTATTCACATTTTATATAAACAAGAATACATCTACCTTTATAAAATAATTGGTGTATTGGAAATACACCATATTAGATATGGAAGGTCACCCATATGGAAATGTGGTGGTTCACTTTCCATGAGTTAGAAGGTCACATATATGGAAATATAATCTTTGACCATTGGACCTTCACAAGTTAGACATGTTCAAGGTAATGGTTGCCATTTTGAATTAGAGATACGAGGATAAAGCTTCAATAAATAATTAAACCAAAAAATTTCATAATTTCCCTCAATGAATGACCATCTAATTGTTTCTTGATCAACTACAAACTATATGATATGACGTTCCATGTTGGAAATTCTTTGGGTAGGTTTTGTTTCCTAAATAGTTTCATTGTATCAAGAGAAACTATATATTTTGAAGTACCATTTTTGCCCAACTCTTTTCTTGATCTTTGAATAATATTTAACCAAGTTTTGTCTCAAAAACCAAGTTTATAAGTCTACATTTTTGCAAGCATTCCCCTTCAATATTTTTTTCCTTTACAAATGCTATCCAACTTACAAAGAGGAAATCTAAATTTTTCCTCACATGCTTTCCAAAGATAGTCTCTTTGAATCTTATCAAATTCTAATGTTATACCTATTGGCAATCATGAAAGTGACATTATATTAAAAAGGATGGACTGCAATATAGTCTTTATAAGTTGTAGACTTCCTACCATGGATAAGAACTCACCTTTCCATCCTTCCAAAAAATCTTGCATTCTATCCAAACATGACACAAGGATATTTTTTATTTATTTTATGAGACAAAGGAATATCCAAGTAGGTTGGTGGAAATTTTTTAATTTTAAACCCTAAAATTCCATAATAATTTATTGTAAATCTAAGGCAATGCTAAAGAAAAAACCTTGGATTTTGTAGTATGAACTAACTCTCTAGTAGCCTTATTATAGCATGATAATATTGATTTAAACTCCATGGCCTTATTAACTGAGGGATGACCCAAATAAAAAGTGGCATTAACAAATTAGAGACAAGATTCGAAGAAATCATTTTTTGCAACCTAAATACCTTGGATTTTTTCTTCCACTTTTACCTTTAAAAAATCTCATGCTAGTGCCTCTACAAGAATAATAAATAGATAAGGAGATAGTGGATCAACTTACACAATCCATGTGAGAACTTAAAGTAACAATGTAGAGGAACTACTAACCAAATTAGAATATTTTGGAGTGCTATAACATCTAATCCATTCACACTAACCTTGATCAAAACCAGCTTTTTGAGAATATCATGTAGAAAACTCTAGCAAACCTATCATATGATTTATCCATATCTTTCATAAGCATATGTGTTTTTTCATGGATTGAAGAAAATGTATGGCCTCTTGTGCAATGATTACACTATCAAGAATTTTTTTACCACAAATAAAACATCTTGTTCCTGTAAGGTAGCACAATTTAGAATACTTTTCAACTTATTTGTTATAAGTTTTGAAATGATCTTATAAATCATATTACAAAGGCTTATTGCACATAAATTACCAAAATATTTTCTCTCCTTTTTTGGGAACCAATGTGATAAAAGTGGCATTGATCTCACTGATTGTAGCCTTCCTTTTATGGACCTATTAAATTGCAACCAACATATTACTCTTTAATAAATCCAAAAAAAGAAAGAAAATTGTAGGAAATACATTAGAACCATATGCCTTGTTAGGATGTAAAGAAAAAATTGTTTCATGTAGCTCCTTCATAGATATCTTCTTCATCAAGCTTATATTTTGTCCCTATATGATAATTGATAGAAAATTTTGGAAAAACTTAACTTATGCCGCCTTATCTTTCCCAACATATAATAAAATATTTTTAAAATAATTAATTGCTTCCTTCTTGATGCCTTCTTCTTCCTCAATATTTCTTCTATCTCAAGCTTCAAAAATTTTGATGTGATGAAAAAGATTGTTTTGTTGTAGAATGAAAAAATATGGTATTTCTTCTCCTTCCTTGAGCCATTTCCCCCTATATTTTTGAAACCAAAGTGACTCCTCCTTTTTTGTGTATTAATTAAATTTAAAAACTTGCATTCAATTTCCTTCTTTTCTTTAAAAATGTTATCAAAAAAATTAATATTCCAAAGCTTCATTTATACCTTTAGATATTTCATTTTTTGAGCAAACCTATACATACATAATCCTTCAAAATTTGTTTCATCCCACCATAACATAACTATAAGAAATCGGGTTATTAAAACCACATAAATTAATATCTTTGAAAGACCATTATTAAGTAGATCACAAGTCAAAAGAATGAGTTCGCAACAACATATATGAAAACACTGTATACTTTGTTTGCAACCATTTGTTGGATAACAAGAATCTATCCATTCTTTTTGCTATATATGTTTTCCTAATGCATCTATTATCCCATATATATTGAAAACTTAAATGAACAACACTCCAAAAGCAATTTGAATTAACAAATGATATAAAATATTGCATTAATTTAAATCATACAGGAAAAAAATAAAATAAAATTGTATTAGAGTCAACTAAAAAACAATAAATAATAATTATTAATCATTATTATTAAAATCATTCCAAAAATCTTTATTATAAAAAAATATAACTAAATCATATACATTTATAACCCCTTTCTTTTTTTTCTTTTTTTTTTTGTTGTAAAATACTCCAACAACCCACCTCCTTTAATAGTGGTAAGTGTTGCACCACTACCACTCTACTCACATGGACCGACTCACTTTTACCTCTTTTTAGGGAAACCTTTGGCAAATACGAAGCTCTTCGTATTAAATTTTAATATTTCCAAACAAAGAAAACTGTTTGTTCTTTTTTTTAAATAATTTTATTTAAAAAAATTGGTTCTGCAAGCATATAAGCCTCATTTTAACAGTGGCACTGTCAGCCGTTGATTTTTTCGAAGAGACGTCCCAAAAATAACATATACGTGTCAGAATGGAATGTGGTTTTCCTTATTATTTTCTAGTATGTTTGATTTTGTGGGTTCGGATTTGGCGACGATGTTGAGATATTTTGTTGGTGGGGGCATCATTGGAATCATCTTCACTTCATGAGAACTTGTCGTCTGCATGTGGTTGTTTCTTTCCACCTTTAAGTGCTTAATGAATGCTAAGGGTTTTAAAGTTGGAATATTATGGTTTCCAACGTAACGAAGGGAAGCAAGGAAATGGCGTGGGTAAGAGATTTTTGCAATTTTTGCTCACGGGGACATCTAGGGTTTAGAGTCGGAACGTTGTTGTAAGGTGGCTGGATAACGAATGACATAATCTCCTTAAGCTTGTGTGGCCAAAAGTACTAGAAAGACAATTTTTTTTTTTTAAATTTAATTTAAGATTATTAATTTAATTTATTTGAAAACCGAATTATTATTTTTTGTTTTTAGGATTGAAAGTTTGTAAGTTCAGTTTTTATAGAGTATAATATTATGTTTCTTTACATTTAATTTATTACAATTATTTATGTAAAAAATAAGTAACAGAAAAAAACTCATCAATAGTAAGAATAAAAAAATGAGCTTTCTTAATTTGTTTTTGTTGAGTACACTATCTCAGAGGATATTCATAGCAAGTAAGATATTTTTGGTCAAGAGCCTAGTTAGCCATCGTATTTACCACTTTTTTTTTAACTCTAAAGATGCGTATGAACACCATTATCTCAAAGCGTTGTTGGATCATCTGTATTTGCTCAATTATTCTCTATATTTCCAGTTTGTGTTTTTTTGCTTGTGCGGTCCTTTTATGTCCTTAAGCATAATTTGGGAGTCTGATTCAACCTGAATTTTCCTCCACGTCATATTTCAAGCCTTCTATAATCCCCTTAAGATGGTATATCCCTCTGCCAGGTTATTAGATAAGATACCTAGGTTTTTCGTAAAGATAAAAGTAGGGACGCAATTCGAGAGGTGGTCTATTCCCCATACTCGCTCTTCAAGGATTTCCCTTTGAGGCTTCATTCGTATTAATCTTACCCAATCCATCTAGACGAGGTTTCCAATTCCCAGAGCAGATTACTTGTGCATAATTTGGGGTTACCCTTTTTGAGGTGACCATTTTTGGAGGTACTTATGATCTGGATATTACTTGGATCCACTTTTGGTTAGGATTCTAGGGCCCTTTTAACATGTATTGGATTGACTCCCTCATATTGGTTGTGATCCTTTGCCAGACAAAATGGTTGTCTTTGTACTCCTGGTTGAAGATATGATTATTTCTCTCCTTCCATAAATTCCACATAAGGAGAGTTGTCCCCACCCAAAAAATCGGTCAAGTGGGTTGATCCATTTCCTCTTATTTAGCTCACTTCTTCCAAAGTTGTTCTATAGAAGATATCTCAAACCAACGGATGCCTAGCAAAGCTATCATTTATTTTCATAGTTTGGTTGTAATGGGGCATTCTATAAAGAGTTGAGAGATCATTTCCTCATTCTCCCAATACATCTCACATATGAAAGACCCATGCATCCCTCTTTTCATTAATTGTGCCCCTGTCAACACTTTTCTATGAAGTAGAAGCAAAATGAAGAATTTATCTTTGGGCCAAAGGTTTGTTCCCACAATTACATGAATATATCTCTTAATGAGCTTGAGGTACTCTAGCAAACAACTAAGTATCCAAAGGTAGTTGTATATTCACTTTGTTTTTCTTGCCCTATCTAAGAGTATCCTCCTCTTGAGAACACAAGAGTGATCTCATCTAGATGGTCCTATAGATTTCGTTTCTCTGATCCTCTAGGACTTGGATTGGCCACTTCTCTATTAGGTTCCATTGCATTCCTACCTCCTAGTTATTGCTTTGAAGCTTATAGTAATTGGCTATCTTAACCCAATTGTTTCTATGTAGGTTCTCCATCAATAGTCTCCAAGTCGAGAATTGAGTTATTAAAGGAGGATGACCATCCCATGAATCTATCCAAAAGTTAGTCTTCTATCCATTATGGATAATCCAAAACAATCTTTTCTTAATCATATCCTCTTCTATTTTGAGTCCCATTAAGGTAGGAGATCCTTTGCTAGAAAGTGAAAATCAAATAAGCTCTATCATGGTTTTATTCTCTGCATATTTGACCCTTAAAATTTGAGTCCACAATTCCTCAAGGGATTTTAATGATCTCTAATATAACTTAGTCACCAATTCCTTGTTATTATTGACCACTAATCTGATTCTTAGTCCTCATTTTTTGTAGGTGTAAAGTATCCCATTTCACTAGTGCCCATTTTCATTCTTTCTTGACTCCACCCTAGAGGAATCTATCACTTATTTGATCCAATTCTTTAAGAACTGCATTAGGCATGTCTAGCACTAAGGAGACAAATAAGTATGGTGTTGAGGATTGTTTTTATCAAGGTCATCTGACTTCCTATGGAAAGACACCTATTAGTGCATTTTCCCATTTTGGCTTTCACTCTCTTTGACAACCACATTCATTCCTCATTTTTTTGTCTTCTATTTGCAAGTAGAATTCCTAGGTAGGTGATTGGAAGAGATGCCTTCTTATATCTCAATTTATCTAACAACATCATCTCTTGCCTAGGTAAGCAATGGAAGAAGATGATCTTGTACTTTTCTTCATTTATAAATTGTCTAGTCACATTTGTAGATTATCCTAGAATTCTTTAAAGTCTTAAGGCCTCCCTTCTTGTTGCTTTTCCTAATAGAGAAGAGTCATTAACAAATTATAGGTGATTAATTGGTTTAGCTTCATATGCTATTATTATTCCCTCCAAAGCTCTAGTTTTCCTATCCTTAACTGATGTTTTGCCTAGATATTTAGTCAATATGATGAATGGATATGGGGATAAGGGGTCTTTTTGCTTGATACTTCTAGAGGTTGTAAATAGTTGGGTAGGAGCTCCATTTACTAAAATTGAATAAGATATCGAGGAAATGCATCCCTTGATCCACTATACCCAATCCATCGAGAACCGAGATTGTCTCATCACCTTTAGGAGGAAGTGCCAATCAACTCTATCATATGCTTTGGATAAGTCTACCATGATAAACATGAAGGGTATTTTCTATATCTGCATAGAGTGGATGACCTCATGAGCTAATACTATCTCATGCAAGATCTACCTTCCTTACATAAAACCATCCTATTCCAAAGAAATTATTTTGTAAAGAAGACGTTTGACCCTTTCTACTATGATCTTAGTGATTATTTTATATAGGATATTACAAAAAAAACTATTATTAGAAGCCAAAGATATGTCCGATACCTAAATTTTTGAAACCAAAGCTATAAATGTCTTGTTCACTTCTTTGAGCACCACTTTGGCTATCTTAATCTCTTCTAACAATACTTCCTTAAAGATATCCCAAAATTACTGGATATAAAAAATCTATATTCACCGTAAGTTTTACCTTCTCGTATCTTGAAAACTTCCTATTATAATTCTTTGACAATAATTGAGATAGTCAAACTTATATTATCTTTCTTTGTAATTAGAAAAGAAAACACTTCGTGTTATTCAATAATTTTGCCTTAGAAGGATTGAGCAAAATATGGTCTTACTATATCTGTCATCCCATCTCATATGTGTATTAAAGCACCCAATGATATTTTCATGGATGAGGGCAACACTAAGGTTGTTCGTGCTAAGAAGAAAATTATACCATATGAACAAGTCAAGAAGAAAATTATACCACATGAACAAGTCAAGTGCCGGCTTTCTAGTCAAGAACGTGGCACAAAGGTCAGAAAATTATACCATATGAACAAGTCAAGTGCCCGGCTTTCTAGTCAAGCACGTGGCACAAAGGTCAGAAAAGTATACCATATGAACAAGTCAAGTGCCCGGCTTTCTAGTCAAGCACGTGGCACAAAGGTCCTTTAATCAATGACGCCAAATTCAACTTCAAGGTTATTGTATCGCCAAGTCTTTCCAAGGATGAGGGCTTGTCGGCCACTAGCTAAGGTATTATTACAATTGATTTGACATAATTCAATAGTAAGGTAACGGTGTTCGTGCTAGGAAGAAAATTCTGTGAAGTCAAGCGCCTGGATTTGTAGTCAAGCACGTGGCACCACGCTCCTGCCAATGACGCCAAATTCAACTTCAAGGCTATTGTATCCCCAAGTCTTTCCAAAGTATTTAGTAGTCAAGCACCTTGTCGCCTAGTTCAATTCCCATATTTGTATCGTGATTAGGTGTGTTTAATGTTTGGATCCTCATTATATTGGATAGATGTTTGATTTTATAAATATTGAAATTATTTTTATATATTATTTAATTTTAAAAATAAGTATTGTAAGGGCATTTAAATATTTAAATATTACGGTGTTGGAATATTATTTAGATTATTAAAAGTTTCATATAAATGTTTGAATATAAAATATTGAATTTGTAAATCTTAAAAATTATTTTATATATTATTTAATTTAGTCATAAAATTAATATTTTTAATGATATAATTTAAAAAAAAAAATTAATAATAATTATAAGGTATGTTCAATTGATAAATGTATTTTTTTATTAATAAATAAATTTATTTTGATATTTCTGAAAGGTCTTCTGTCTTATTAGTTTGGTTTTCCACCATCTAGGTTTAGTTGTTAACCAAAAGATCTTTAAAAGCCCTCGCCAAAGAGTTTATTTTATAAAATGAATGATATTATTAAATTACACTCTGGATAAACATGAAAACAATCAATATTAGGTAGTGCAGAAGGAATCCATTTCATACCATAGAATCCTAAAATTTAAACGGATTAAGGTTATAATTTTTTATAAATTGTATTTATTTATTTAAACTATTAAGGTTATATTTATTTATAATTATATTATGTGAACTATTTAACTTCATTCAATTATATATATTTATATGTAGGAGAGTGGATGACAATCACACAATAGATTTTAATAATAGGAGCTGCCTACCTGGTTATTATGAACCGGATTTGAAGCACCTATTGCTCAGAATTTGTATCCGCATTCACAAGATTTAGATCAGACTACTATTACAATTGAACCTGAATCTCCTCATTCATAAATTTATTTTAATTTTATTTTTATAAATTAAAACGGTTCATCTGTGCTTTGCCTAGGTAAGAGAGTGGCCCATGCAAATCATGCAATAAAAGTAAAATTTAATATTTATATATTTATTTAATTGATTGTTTTATTATTTTAAAGTAAATTCACTTGTGGACGATAAAGGGATAAGGAAATCTATTGCAGATAAGTTGGTAAGGGGATAAAATTTGGGTGGTGTGAAAGGCCGAGCATCTAAATCCATTGGATATAAATCCACGATGTACATATTTGTGGTGCTTTCCGGGAAAATTTGGAATCCTTTGGCAGATTGGCATGCACGATATTCTAAAGACTCCGCTTACCCCCATTGCAAGTCGCATCGTATCGCTAAAACTTGAAGACCAAAACCCAGAAATCCAACTCAATCTTCCACGCCTGTGGGACCTTTAACCTACTACTTGACTTGCGGGACCTTTCAGTTTCACGTGCCGCACACACCAATTGATGTGATTCAGCACCTACTCCCTATCACTCCTTTCTTTTCTTCACTGACCGAAATTACATGCTTTCACATCACTATGCCCATCTCTACGTCAACCACAATAAATTTACATCAAGGCAGAGACCAGACTGAGCTGTGTGTCATGTGCTGTGTTGTGTCCTGTTCGACCTTAGAGAATGGCTCCGATAACCTTTTTCCCTCTTTTCTTACTTCGTGTTCTCAATCTTGTCCTCTTTCCTGTTATTTGCCCACTTCTTCCCCTTCAAT
Organism: Wollemia nobilis; assembly: GCA_028583015.1. NCBI lineage: Eukaryota > Viridiplantae > Streptophyta > Pinopsida > Araucariales > Araucariaceae > Wollemia > Wollemia nobilis. The sequence continues at coordinate 3,346,266 of JAQPPZ010016529.1, read as the reverse complement.
GACTGTGATTTGTCACCTACGGCCCAACTTGCATTTCCCACATTGACGCGCCACACAGGCCAATTAATGATATGATGTCATTCTGTAAGTACTCCGTGTGACCCTTTCCTCACTTCATTCACTGCAATGGACATGCTTTCACATCACTATGCCCATCTTTCTGCTCTACTTCAACCACAATAAATTTGCGTCAAGGGAGACACCTGACCTGTCACCTATGGCATTAACTTGCATGTCCCATTTTCACGTGCCGCTCAGGCCAACTGGTGTGATTTACCACGTGAAATCTCCTCTACATTTTGGCTTTTGTGGTAACATATATGTCCAAAATGTCAAAGAAAGGAAGTCTTGAAGAAGATGTCCTAAGTTTTGTCGTGTGTCTCCCGCTTATCTTTGATAATATATCATATTTTTTCTTAACTTTAGTGTAAATAAGATTCTTTGTTAGATGAAGTGGCTGCAAGTTATTAAAAATGGTAGTTCAACTAATTAAAAAATAATAATTTGATTAAAGAAATTTAAATGTTTGCTTTTTTTTTAGGAATTTGAATATAAGTTAATAGTAAATTAAATTAAGCATCTCTTGAAATCATTATAATTGTTGTTTTGTATTGATTTATTTAGTAATCTTAGATTTTGAATATCTACTTAATAATTATATTCTCTTGAGTTTTAGATTTTTTTTTTTTTAAGCGAAAAATCCTTTGCGGGGCCGCTTGGTGTGAGAGACCACGAACAGGGTAGAGTCAAAGTCACTCGGGAGTCGCACCCGACCCTGCTCGTACCAACATTATCAATTGGATTTTGGATACCCAATTCAGCTTTTTGGTAGGGTGGAGATTTGAACTTGGGACCTCCCTCGGAGGATTGCCCTCTCCTCTCCAACTCACCTACAACACCTGGGTAAAGAATTTACGGTAAGTTTTAGATTTTGAATATCTACTTAATAATTATATTTTTTTTTAAGTTTTTTTTTAATGGAAAATGTTTTCTTATGAGTTATTACATTACCTTGGACATTTAAAATACTTCATCTTTATCCTTTTATTTTTTTTCCTCAAGAAAAGTCATAATTTTATATTAAGAAAATATGAAATTATATTCTTCATATACCTCTTTGGCATTTCTTCAAAATTTCAATTGTGACCTAAAAATCAGGTTATTTATACATCATAACAAGATATCTCTATCATAATAAGAGGATTTACACGATCCTTCTTAAAAGACGAGTTATAACAAACTTTTAAGAGTACCTAGACAAGAAATAGAAAAAAAAAGATGTTATGAAAGATTTGATCTTTATGAATAAGTTGAATCAATCGCCCAAAGAAGGAGGTATTGACTAAAGCATGTGCTGAATCCTTTTCCTATAAGTCTTCAAAAACTCAAAATCTGCTACAACTATTAAAAATTCATCTATATTTGCTAAAATGTTAGGCCAAAGCTTATCATTGCATAAAAAATTATAACAATAAGGTTTGATAACTATTTGACATAATTTGATTCCTAACATTGGATTAGGTTCATCAAGTGATTTCACCAATGTGTAGAGCTTAAAAAATCAAGCAATTTAAAAATGGCTCTAAATGCTTCTGTATGGAGAAGTTATGGCCTTTAGAAGTTTTGCCCAAATAGTTGTTAATGCCCAAACCTTAGAGTTGTAAGAGCTAATCTTGACTTGCTACTTTAGCTCCTCTACTTCACCATATTATTGATACTTGTAGTCCTTTGATTGGTTGACAAGGTTTAAATAATCAAAAAATTAGATTAGGCGGTGCAAGGAAGTACCACATTGGCTAAAGTCCATTTTCCTTTATTTTATTGTGCTATAGGGATTCAATCCCTTGTCTCACTTGACCAAAAAACAATGTGCTATCCAAGACAACATAATTTTATTTAAGTCTCATAGGCGACTTCCTTCCCAAGTGTTTGAAAGTCACCACTTCTAAGCCAAAAAGAAATCACAAAAAAGACCAATGAAGGGATTCAAACACAAATCCTTCTATTTGCAACATCCTTAGTTTCTTTGGTATAACCAATTATCCAGATCCCCTGCTCATGATTTTGAAACCACTATCATGGATCATAAGTCTTCAAATCCTTATAGGTGATGATAAAAGAGCAATGAGGAGATTTAATCACTATCCTTTGCACATCCAACACTCTATTACCAACCTCACTAGCTAGTTCACCATTATCCAAGTCTACAATAAAATTAGCAATAGGATTTTTTTTAAAAGTTTACAATCTTTATTTGAGCATCCAAGGAACATGCAAATTCAAACCCATGTTGAGTAGAAGAGAAGGCACATAAAACTACCCATTCAAACCATATTATTACCCTCAATGGATGTGCTTGGGGGGGGTGTCTTCTCCTTGAAGAAGGATGTTTTGCCCCAGTAGTATAAAACTATAGAGAGTGTGTGTGGGAAGAGGGAAAATTTGAATTCAAACATTTCTCACCTTGCTTCCTTTCTACAATGATGCCATAGTAACCTTGGAAACCCAACTTGGAAGCTAATGAATTAAAATTTGTAGGTATACCTATATGATAAGGAAGCAAAAAGTAGAGAAGGCATAAATTCTCCAATAGATTTAAAGGAAAAATAGTAATCCATAGAGTAAAAAATCTTGTTGCTTCTTAGGCTAAATATACTTGTGGAATTTAGAGAAGTAGATTGTCCTTGATTTCAAAAGAAGGATCGAAGGCTCCAAATCACCTTTTTGCATGACCAAGTAATGTTGCTCAGTACCTACTTTAATACCATGTTGGAATTCACAATATTTTCTATAAATGAATAGAAGTAATCCATCCGCTCAAATATTATACAAAAAACATAAAGAAAGGAAAAGAGATGGAGATTGGGGGCCTCCCTAGGCACCATAAATAATAATTGTATTATCCATAGATAACATTCAAAATAATATAATGATAAAATGAGAAGTGGTGGGGAGTATCCATACTAATATCAATTCCCCAATTACATAAAAGAGTTTAACCTAAGCCAATATAACAAGAGAAATTATAAATTGGGTTAAACTATAACAAGGTTAACAATGGCCCATAGAGTTTACATAATAAAACTACAAAAAAATCATACATTGTACAATAAACGCCTTTAGGCCTATCTAATATTACACTATACAACATCAGCCTTGACCATGAATTAGATTATACTTTCAACAATTTCTATTTTATGGAACCATAGGATATAAAAGACAACTAGAGCTCTAGAAAACCACATTAATTGGCCTAAACTCTTCCTCTTGTTAAATTCATAGTAGTAAATTAAAATACTTTATACATTTTCTATTTCCTTTATTTAACCAACAAGTCTAATTTATATCATGGCACTTTTTGAGACGATGAAGGTGCATCTTCATGATCTATATTTCCATTTTTTATTGCTAATGCAGCTCTTGTATCTCTAATTATCCATATCTTTCATAAGCATAGTTGGGTTTTTTTATGGAATGTGTCATACCCCACCCTGGAAGAATCTTTTGGCTGATAGACTATGTATTTATGAGTGATTAATGTATGCTTAGTTTAAATGCTTAAATTATTGTTGTATTAGCTATAATGATTTATCTTGAAGAACTCGATATTGCTAATGTGTTGTCGATGTGGAGCACCAGGTACATCTGTGGGTGGAAGAGGTAGAATCGACCACCAAGGATAGGGTACTTGAAAAGGGAAGTGATGATTAATATGGCTCAGGGTAACATGAATGACTACCCTCATATAGGTATGCATTATTGCTTTAGGCATATTCATCAATAAGCTGACCACCTAGAGTCAAATTTGGTAACCTAGAGCCAAAATTGGTAGAATGAGACAGGTGATTGGATTGATGGAAAAACTTCCTCTTTGTTTGATGCACTTGATTGTTTTATTTAATTGTTTGTTGTATAAAAAAATGTGTTTGGCTAAAGAATTCCGTCGAAAAAAGGGTCAATGGATATAGAGGGTCCATTACCTCCAAATCCGTTTGAATATATATATATATATATAATAATAATAATAATAATAATAATAATAATAATAAAATGAATTTTATGGTTCAAACCTCTGTGATGCAAAGGGGGACACAAAGGTTGTGTGTTAAATTTCCTATTGATAAGCATAGCTCTCGGCTTTACAAGGAATCATGGTTGGGAGGAGACTGCTCATCCCTATACATTGGTCATAGGGGTTTCTCACACTAACCTAAAATGGGGTGCATCGCAATAGTTCGAGCTTTGGCTCTTCTTTGAAAGGTCCAAGGTTCAAACCATGACATGGGCAAATGTGTGAGGGGATGGGTGTGTGGTGGCTTTGTGTTAAATTATCTATTAATAAGTATAACTCTCAACTTTACAAGGGGTCATGGTTGGGAGGAGACTGCTCCTGTGCGTCGGTCATAGAAGTTTCTCACAATAACCAAATCAAAATAATAATAATAATAATAATAATAATAATAGTAATAATAATAATAAACGAATTTTATTATTTAAAATATATTTCATTTAAATAAAAGATAAGTTTTTTTTTTTTGGTAAATAAAAGTCATCATTAATTACCGGGTTTTGCAAGTTAACCCAAAACCTATTACAATGTCCAGCCTTCTGTTGAGATTGTAGATCCTAGTCATCCTTAAAACTTTCTTACCAAAAATTGTGTTGAATCCCCTACAACACCTTACTAACAAAGCACACCCATACCTAAACATAACTGTAAACAATACTTAAATTGACAGGAATTGAAGTTTGGAACTTTGCACTTATGAAACCTGTTGCTTGCCCATTTCCTATTCTTTGTCAGAATTTTCCAAGGCTTACGCCCTGTTACCTTAATTTCCAATTTGGTCTGATTTAGAGGGAAACCCCATAGTTATTACTAGCTCCATGGGAAAAAAAACCCATTCATCTTTCTCCTTAATGGGTAGGTTTCTTTTCATGACTAATAATGTTTTCCACTTCACGTGGCACACCTTGTGTCCATGTCACCAAACTACCAACATCAACACCTATGTTGGCTAATTTGTCAACTGACCTATTTGGCCTCACGGTACACGTGACGAGCCCTCCTGTTCTGTCTTGTCGTAAAAAGGATCCTCGCTTCATGGATGAATCCCTCGATTCTCCATGGAGGTTTTTTGCCATTGGTTAATAAGTTGATGATGTTCATAGAATCACCTTCAATCATCAAGTTACCTTGAGTTGCTTAGGCTACTTGCAACCATCTCCAAAGTGCTCTAGCTTCTGCTTTGTTATTAGTTCTGATTCCCAATGGTTCAGCGAAGGCCTTGAACAGATTTCCTTGATGATCCCTGATTATTCCTCCATCTCCAGCTCTTCCAGGGTTCTCCTTGGCTGCACCATCAAAATTTAGTTTGAACCAACCCTGGGGGGTTGGCTCCCAAGAAATCCCATTTCTGGGATTGGGAAAAGGAATGGAAGGTTTGTCCTCAATACCTAAGGCCCAAGCTAATTGTTTTTCTTGGGGAAGAATTGAATGGTTCTCATCCATTAAGGTGCTAAGGTTTTCTTTCACAAAGACAATAATCATGTTGAGGATGGTTTTTGGGTTGTGAATGGTATCCTTAAAGGCTCTATGGTTCCTTTCTAGCCAAATCTGCTAGAGAAAATGATGTCAACAAATTTTCCATAGGCACTTAAGTTTTAGGCTAACAAAGGGTTGAGGCCATTTATGAAACACTTCGGATATAAGAGCAGACTTAACCCACAAGATCCTAAAGGCTTGGAAAAGTTCATCCAGGATGGACTCCGCTACCGGACACTCCAGAAACAAGTGTTGGGTAGTCTCCCATCCTGCCCTGCACATGTAGCAACGATTAGCAAAAAAAAAGGATTTTTTCTTGAATCACCAGCCATGAAAAAAAGGATATTTTAGGAATTAAGCCTTTGATCCAAACCAAAATCGGTTGAAATTGTTGACCTTCCCCATTGAGAAGCAAATTATAGGTAGACTTAACTGTGAAGTCACCACTTTTAGTCTCAGCCCAAACAATGTGATCTTCATCCTCTCTAGAGGGAATAATTTGCTGAGTTAAAATGTTATAAAGCTCTTTAGACTCCGCTTCAAAGCCCTATACTCTGATGTGTTTCCACTTGTTGATATTTATATCCTGCCACATATAATTTGCAACCTTCTTCCCAATATGCTACTCCATATTCTCTTGAACCCTAGCCAAACGAGGAATCTGGGATAACTCCTCAGCTCTCACCCATCGATCCTTCCAAAAGTCTATTGTTTGCCCATTTCCTAGAATCCATCTAAGACCTTTCTTGACAAGATCCCTGCTCGTGAGGATTGCATTCCAAAAAGTAGACCCCCTGCTTGCTAAGTTGTCATTAAGGAAGTTCACACCTTGGAGGTATTTCCTCCTAACTATGGCAATCCATTCATTATCGAACTTAGTCAATAACCGCCACGCTTGTTTGGCTAATAGAGCTGTATTGAGATGAGCAACTCTCCTCAATCCTAACCCCCCATCAGATTTAGGTTTGCAAACCTTGTTCCAACCTACTAAATTGATCCTTTTCTTATCCTCAGTCCCTAACCAGAGAAATTTTTTTTGAAGCTGCTCAATTTTGTGATACACCTTGCTAGGAGCTTTGAAGATTGATAGGAAGTAAACGGGTATAATTTGAAGTGAAGCCATAGTTAAAACTGCTTTGCCTGCTTAAGATAACATATGACCTTTCCAACCTGCTAGATTTTTTTGGATCCTCTCCAGAACTATGTTCCACATTGATCCTTCAGGTTTCCCCATAAATAGGGGAAGACCTAAATAGGAGGTGGGAAGGGATGCAATCTGACATTCCATGATCCTTGCTATGCTATTTTTCCTAGGAATGGGGGTATTGATGAAATAAAGTTTGCTCTTATCAAAATTCACTTTTTGTCCAGCCGCTTCTTCATACATTTTGAGAATATTTTTAATCCTTCTTGCCTCAACCACAGAATCCAAAGTCAGTAGCAATGTATCATCAACAAATTACTGATGTGTCATCGGGGTAGTTAGCAATGTGGCCTTGATACCATATATGAGTCCAGCAACCGCTGTTGCCTTAATCATTCTTTCCAAGGCCTCAACTACAATGATGAACAACATAGGACTTATAGGATCTCCTTATATTAGACCAAATTTTTGCTTTGAAAAAAACCTGCAGTAGACCCATTAACCAAAACTGAAAAACAAGGCTTAGAAATACACTCTCTTATTAAATTGACCCATTTCATGTTGAAGCCAAATTTTAATAAAACTGCCTCTAGGAATTCCCAATTTATCCTGTCATAAGCTTTGTTCATGTCTAACTTTAAAGCCATGACTATTTTTTTGGTCTGAGCCATTGTATGAAGATCCTCATGAATAGTAATAACTCCATCTAAGATTGATATTCCTTGTACAGAACTTCCTTGACTTGGATCAATGATAACCGGTAGAACTTTCTTCAAACGGTTGGCTAAAACTTTGGACATAGTTTTATAGGATATATTACATAGGTTAACCGACCTAAAGTCAGCCATAGTCTTGGGGTTGGGGCCTTTAGGGATCAAAGCAATGAAAGTTGAATTGAAACCCCTTGGAATATGATTTGAACTTTGGAACTCCTTGAGTGCAACAATAACTTCTGCTCCAACAATATCCCAACAAACTTGGAAAAACCGTGGTGAAAACCCATCCGGCCCAGGAGCTTTGTCAGGATCCATGTTAAACAAAGCCTCCTTGATCTCTTCGTCTAAAAAAGCTGTTGTAAGAGACTCGTTAATCATTTCATCAATGAGTTGTGGAATGAATTGAAGGAGAGAGTCTTTTGCTTGGGCATTACAGGCCCATTCTTCACCCAATAATGAACTGAAAAAATTAACAGCCTCGTATCTGATCTCCTGAATGTTTTGAGTTGCGGATCCATCCACCTTAGTTAAATTTCTAATATTATTGTTGCTTCTATTTCTCAATGTGGTAACATGGAAATTTTTTGAATTAGAGTCCCCTTCCTTTAGCCATAATGCCCTTGATTTCTACCTCCAATACATCTCTTCACAAGCTAAAATATTATAAAACTCACAAAGGGTTTCCTTCTCTTCAGTCCTTGTCGCCTCATCATAGGTTCCATTTTGGATTTTGCTTTCTATTATTCTCATTTTTTCCCCCATTGCTCTCTTATTCTCAAAAATATTTCCAAAGACTTCTTTATTCCATATTCTAAGGTTGTTTTTCACCATCTTAAGTTTTTGAGATAGTTTGAAGGAAGCACTTCCCTGGATAGGCTGTTGCCACCATTCCTCTATTCGTTTCTTGAAGTCCGGATGTTTAACCCACATTGACAGAAATATGAATGGATTTTTAAAGGAGTTAGCCTGAAATACCTCCCATAGAATAATATTATGGTCTGAAGCGCATTTAGGAAGGGCTTGTAACGTTGAATCACCAAACATTGTTGTAGCTTCCTTGGATAAAAAAAACCTGTCCAACCTTTCTTGAATCAGCTGACTTCCTAGCCTCTAGTTACTCCATGTAAATTTGGCTCCTTTTAGTCTTACATCCATCAATTCATTTGTGTTAATGAATTCATTGAAGTCTTCCATGCTCCTTGAGGGTAACCCATATCCTCCCTTCTTGTCAGATGGGTAAAGGGGGGTATTGAAATCTCCCCCAATCACCCAAGGGATGTCTTCAAAATCTTGGCTCAAATGCCCCAAAAACTCCCACAATTCAGACCACCCTTGGACAGAGGTGGGGGCATAAACATTTGACATAATCCAATTCTTATTAGTATCAAAATCATGAAATAATACACTCAAGACTCTTTCATTTGCCTGAATAATACTTTCTTCTATTTTAATAGGATCCCATAAAATCATGAGGCCCCCAGATGCTCCTCTCGCCTGTTGAAAGGTCACTTCCCCTTGCTTCCAAATCCTTCTAGATATAAGTGCTGATTGTGCCGCATCTGTTTTGGTTTCTTGAAGAAAAATGATAGTATGATTCCAATCCTTTCTTATAGACTTCATCATCCTTTGTTTTATTTATATTTATATTTAAATAATTAGAAAATAATTATTTTAAATAATTAATGATTTTATTTAGAATAATTATAATAAATATTATTTTTGAAAATGGCATTTAGAAAATAATTATAAATTATAATAATCATAACAAATATCTTTTAATTAATGATTGGATTGTGGTTAAAATAATTTATACCTTTTGAAATTCAAAGTTTTTGATTAAAACCCTATTCTTTCTTAAAAATAGAAGGTAGAGTCTCTTACTTGTAAAAGAAAATGAAAATGAGTTTTTCAATGTGCTTTCTTTAAAATAAAAGTAAGGCTTGGTATTTCATTAAAAGGGAGAAAGCTTCTATAGAAGCATGGGCAGACGATGATTAAAATTATCTTTAAAAAAACACAAAATATATCTTGTCACTTATAAACAAAAAAAAATGAAAAATATCTCTTGCCTCCTACAACTGGATAACTAAGACTTTAAGGTGAGAGGTGGCATTGATGGTAGATGGGACTTTGCAGTTGGGACAAATGGAATTGCCATGTTAAGAAGACCAAAACACGTGAAGGAAGGGGTTGTTGGGAAGTGGAGACGAAGGAGGAGACCAGAAGGATTTTGGAGAAGCTATTTGAAGACAATTGGAGGAAGGATTGATCTCTTTTTTAGGTTGGAATCTCCACAGTTTGGTTTCCTTATTCTTGTAAAACGTTTATGCTTGCTTAGTCGTATTTTTTCTTTCTAATATTTTTTCTTTCAACACCTAGTATGGATGTAGCATCCTCTTGGCGATCATATGCTTTAATGATTGAAATTGACCTACTTAAGTTCTATCCAAACTCCTTAGAAAGAGATTCATGTGTGCCTATTTGAGCCTAGCTTTTGCGGTCTATGTAGTTAAAGGTGTCTTACTCATGTTTTATCTTTAAAAACCCTACACTCATTCCCAAGATGCCTGTTACGCATTGAAGCACCTATTGATGTTATCGAGACATCCTTGTTTGGGTGCTCTACTTTGAGAGACCTATGTTGTTATCTTTTACCTGCAAATGCAATGAACCACTAAAATAATGTGAGCGCATTTCTTAAATTCATTTAATCGTAACCTTGATCGACCATCGCATTTGTGTTTCCTCCTATATTTGTTTGAGTTCTCTGTGTTAGATTAAAAACCCATCGATATTGTAGGAGTTTTACACCCTCCGATTGGTTCCTAGGAAACCTTTGTTGAGTTTCATCAGAGTTTGAAAACCTCCAATGTCATTTTTTGGAGTCATCATACTGCCTATGATGCATCCGATGAGTTTATGGTAAGTATTACCTAGGTCAATATCTCGCATGTGTTTTTTTGGAGGGTAACGTTAGTTTAAAGGGAGATCGAAGCCTATAGGCTTTTAGCCAAGTGCCAAGGATGCTTGGATAGATCCTTCATATGTTGTTAAGCTTGGATGTCGCCTATGACTGAGTCATGTGTATCTCTACCTGTTGTATAACATTTAGCGAAGGTTTGACTTTGTGGTTTTTTGTGCCCTGTCTCTTGGGTTGAGAAAACAACTTTTAGGCTTAAATTAGGTTTAAATGGAATCCTTCCATTGCTTATCGAAACTTTGTTTGTTAAATAAGATAACAGTTTGGAATGGAATAGCTTATGAACTAATGTAAGCTTATATGTAGTTAAATACGAAAGATGATATTTATCTTGATGCTTAATGAAATGTGATAAATAATGTTTAATTGCATAGTTTAATTGAATAAAGATTAGATTATCTTTTAATAAATAATCATAATTTAGATGCTTTAATTAAATGAATCATGATAGATTAAATAAATAGATTATGTTTAAAGGAAATGATTACGATTTAGATCTTTAAGTAATTAAATCATGATAAATTGAACTATGTTTTAATGAAGTACTTATGATTCAAAGATAGATGTTCTTGGAATGAATATTTAGGAAGAAAGGATTTTAAATAACATTGGAATTAGTTTGTTATGAAATATAGTTAAGTATTTATTTAAAGAATTATTTGAAAAATGATTTACTTGATTTTTTTTTTATATATTAAGTATTTAATCGATTAAGGTTTATGGGGTCTTGATTAGTTAGAGAAATGGGTGATTTACGTATTTAATTGATTAAGGTTTATGGGGCATTAATTAGTTAGAGAAATGAGTGATTAAAGTATTTAATTGATTAAGGTTTATGGGACCTTAGTTGATTAAAGAAATAAATGAGTTTAATTGATGATCAAATCTAGAGGACTTTTATGCTAAACATGAACCTTTGTTCGATTAAAGGATAACATGATGAAATGAAAGATGACCTACCTATATGTTGAGTGAATGACTGTTGAGATATATTTGGTGATTGTATAGTTGCAATTTGGCATTTTAGATGCACTAGATTAAATGATCATCTAGTAGATGCATGATTCATAGTTTCATGAGTTGTCCTGATCCCTTAATGAGTAATGGGTAGTGAAAGGACCAAGAGAACATTAGGACCCAAGACATATAGTTATGTTAAGAGGGAAACATTATTGGAGCAACCTTTGTTTAAGCAAATTATGTAATGTTATTCTTTTAAAAGTATGGATTATTTTACCATGCTCAAGCTATGTAATGATGTATTAACAAGTGCAAATGTATCTCCTAGTTCTAATTTGTGATGCATATTATTGTTTAGTTATGCTACATTTTTATGTGTATGATTTAGTTAGGTTCATCCTCTTTATATCATCTTTTTATATTCCTATTATTATCATGTTTAATGTTTGATTTAATAGGTAATTTTGTGATTATTCCTTTAATAATGGTTTTAGTACGCTTAGTAGTTTAGTAAATTTCTTTAGATAGGTTAGAGTGCTAGTGTGTTGGATAGAGTAGGAGAACCTAAGGGATTATGGGATCCTTTAGGGCCAAATGGGTAAACTTAGTTTAAGCGACTAAATTGGTTTGATTTGCACAACCTAGCAGTTCATACTGAGAACTATTTATGAAAGGATTGGGCTACCCCATAATAATGATATGACGAGTGGCCTATTCACTATACATGTCATATACTCGCACAGACATACTTGTGCAAGGTATAGAGAAATGTACCCTTCGACTGATCAAAGGAGATAAGCTAACCCTAATTAATATGTTGTTAATATCTATCACAATACGCATAGTATACTTGCATAGATGGATTTGTGCATAGTGTGGAGATGGACGTATCTTTATTAAATGCTAAATAGAAGGTTGGTGTTGAGGAAAATGATAGACAACTTGAACTCAGGGTTAACTTAGAAATCTTTGTAGTTATGTGTATCGAGTGAGATAAGGATCTCTCTCTCATGTATGAGTTAATATTTAGTGTTGTTTATGTTAGTGTTTAGTGTTGTATATGTTTATTTAAAAAAATTATTATTATTAGTAACCCCTTAGTTAGATTTTGGGTTGTTACATTTGGTATTAGAGATCTAGGTACAAGGAACTAGAGCTTCTTGTTGTTCTAGGGATTTTGGTACCTTCCTATTCAGGCCATGTTTAGTTCTTGAGCCAAGCCGAGAAGACCTAAAACTCTCATTTGCTTAAGGATAAATAAGAGGGGTAAAATAATCCCCAAAAGTATTTGATGTGCTACAAACACCTTACAATTAGTAAGCATGGCTTTTGGCAAATTACTCAATAGAATTAGAGTGCTACCTCTTGTAGAATTAAAGTGGTTTAGTAATAAGACTCTGTGTTTAGTAGTGTAGTTCAAGGATATGTTGTAACTTAACATGATATCCTCTCTTTGTGAGATCAGGACATAATGGTACCCAAGACAAAAGGAGGGAAGTCTACTCCCTTGAATAGACAAAACCGTGAGGATAATGTTAAAGGGATAAACCAAGATAAAAGTTTGAGGAACTTAAGCAAAGAGGTGAAGAGCCTCATTATTATTAAAAATATATTACAATATTAAATAGAAGAACAAGGAGAGCTAATAGATCAACAAAAAAACAAATGGATCAACACAAGCAATTGAATGATATTTATTTTACAAACTTGTCAAGTGAAGATCAATAATCCCTAAAAAGGAGAGAAAGTGATGGCTTTATAAAGAGGGAAAAAAAACAAAAAAAAACAAGTAGAGGTGACTCGAGATGCGAAGAATGGAGCAAAGGAAATCAGAGGGACCCCAAGGAAAGGTTTCGATTAGGGAACAAAAATAGTACTAAGGATGGTCTGTCTCAAGAGAAGTAAAATAAGGGAGTACACTCGAGGCCCGAGAGTGGGTTCTACAACTGTGAAGGCTCGCACTACATTGTCCAATGTCCACTCTAACCTGGACCAAGTACATTTAGTGCAAAGAAAAAGGAACCTGCTCACCAGATTTTTGTAGCAATTGAAAGCCAAAAGTTAGAAGGACAAACCTCATCACTCTCAAGGGGTAAAATTTATTTTGTTTATTTGTTTATAAATATTTTACTTGTTAATGGAGTTGCAAATAGTTTTATTTCTTCTATACTAGACATGGATATACCAAAAATATCAGGATATTTGGCACAAGGGTGGAAGGTCGAGTATGATTTTGGGTAAACCTACTCAATGGGTTGATGTTTCCCTATGGTGGAGATTACCCAAACGAATGGTCCTACCATAAGATGTTGGTGTGAAGCATCGTGTAAGTCCTTGACATCATAATAAATGGAATGGTGGAAGGTTCATAGAACCTTGGTTAATTTCCAATTTATATAGGTTTTACTACTAATAAAGAGGAAGAAGGAATTAGTAAATGACCAGTTCTCTCAGGAATCCAAGGATGATTCCTTACATATAGTAAGCGTAAACATCAACATTATCAAAGAGTGATAATAATATTGATAGACTATGGGGGATGAAGAGAATAACCCCATCTGGAAGTAAAATATTGGAGGAAATTATAACTCCCTTATGATTCAAAAGGACGAGACCTTGTTGTAAGGTGAGAATAACCTTAGCCATTAGCAAATGAAGACATTAAAATGGGTTAGTCTGAAAGGATAAAAGTATTTAGACTCAACTACTTGGTGGTTAAGGAGAGTGGCACCTTGTAATAAGATAATCCTGATCTAAATTACTACAAAAAGGGGAAATAATGGTTGCAACCAAGATAACCTTATAAGGATACAAGAGTGACGATGACCATTATTGATCTAAATTAAGTATGAGAGATATAACTAATCATTGAAAGGTATAATTGGAAGCAATGGTAACTTGTCCAACTCCTTGATATGGTGGAAGAGAAAGGACACCAAGATAAGGAAGAGAAGAAGAGATGACTTTCTCAAATTTTAGGGCTAGTTAGGCACAGTGAAACGAAAGCTAGCCCCGAAAGGAAAATTTTGGAAGAAATTTTGATAGAGGTATAAAACATCACAACTATAGAACAATTGATTAATGGAGGGAAAAATAAACCAATGAGAGCAATGATTGGAAGTTACTAATCAAGTTTCCAGAATGAAAAATTTAAAGGGTAGACAAGAAGAAGATCCTGAAAATAAAGCCTTGTATAGAGGTAGAACTAGCCAAGAATACCAAGTTAGCAAAATTAATTGGTAAAATCAACCAAGGTATGGTTGTATGAATTGGAAATGTATTTTTTCTTAAATAATAACTCATTAGTAACCCAAATAGTAGGGTTACTTTTCATGTGCATGATACAACTTTTCGAATATTGGAATCATTTCAAATCTAGCAATAAAACCTTTGGTAGAATGGTTTTGCTCAAGCATTAAACAAAGGCCTCCTATATGGTTATGTAAATTTTCCTTGTTAACAAGTGGAATTCATTTTTGAGGTTTGTAATGGGAGAAGAGGTGTTTGATGTTCCTAATGAAGGATGGATCCCAAGTAGGTAGACTTTGGGAATGTTCTAAGCAGTGTAGCTTGGACTATGATTGATACATTTGGTGGTGTTTTGAACATTAAATCATACTCTTTACTCATTATGAACACTAATCATGGATCCTTGTGAACTTGGACTATGAAAATAACATATAGTAGAAAATCTAAAGCTTGGACATACCTATTGAGAATAAAGAATTATTTGGAAAAGAGTAGGTAGGAAATCTATTCTTGAGAGGATTATGGGATTCTCACTCTAAATTATTAAAGAATGCACCATATTTTGAAATTTGTGAGCATTAATGGGTACATAAGCTCACCTTAGGAATAGATCCTAAGAGTAATACTAGGATAAACTTACTCAAATAAGGTGAATAGCCATTTTTGATCCTTGATTACAATGACTTAACAAACAAAGTTAAGAAAATGTAATCTCAGAACAAGTACTGTAGTAAAATTCGGACCAAATTATAAGGAAAACTTGTAAAGGATAAGGTTTTTGGCACCAAATATGACCTTATTTACTTCGAAGATAGAATAAGTTACACCCAATATATATTTTCAAGAGAAAAATCATGTAGGGAGTACATAAACCTCCTTACTTTGTTTCACTAGGAAGATCAAAGATAAGAGTAAATAGGATAAAGACCTTTTTCTGGTCATATTTGGGGAAGAGTAGAAGTAATAACTATCTTCAAAAACCCAATTAAGTTTAGGATTTGGGCCTTTTTGGGAGATTCACCCTAGATATCCAAACTAGTAGAACCAAAGGATGGACCCAGACCTAAAGATGTTGTGATGTAGCAACATTTGAGGGGTTGGAAATGGACGCTTTGTTAGTAAATTTTCTAAGAGACCAAGGAGAAGGATTTTTTTAAGAAGTTCGAGTAGAATAACCTAAAACTTATTTTCCCAATATTGGGGGTTGGATCCCATTGTAAAGAGAAGAATATTGGTGATGGAACCCAAATAATTTATGGAATTCCATGTGAGAGATGTTACGCTATGTGATAGTCGCCTCAATGAGACCATCACAAGGATCAAATGGAATTATTAAGCACCATATTTTTCTCATGGTGTGGTGAGTAAACTAAGAGGTTTTGTATCATGGTCAAATTGTCCTTTAAACTATATGGAGAACACGTAAAAAATATCCTTTAAAATGTATGGGCAGTGTACAAGGTTAACCCTAACAAGCTATGGGAGAGTGATCACTCCTGCCCACTCAAGAATTTGTTTGTAGCATCTACGACTTGAAATGTGGAAAAACCTCTTTGATATTTTATGGTATATTCTTTGTGAACTTTAACTGATGTAGGCTATCTACATCTCTCTAAGATCGATAGTCAATAGAAAGGATAGAAGACCATTGTACTGAGACCATTTGGAATACCGGGCTGTGATCAGACCTGACATGGCCAAGGTAATGGAAGATCAACTTAGGACAATCAGGTAAAGGCTCTAGAAAGTCGTTGATCGTAAAAAAAGTTATGTTGATATAAATAGGACTCCAAGAGATAATACTCAGTAGGGGAAGGGTGTTCTTAAGGGTCAAACCAATGAAGAGTGCAACCAAATACTTAAAGTTGGATTCTCAATTTGTGGGACCCTTTGAGATCATTGAGAAGATCAGTCTGATTACATATCAACTTGTCGTACCATCTAACCTATCAAAATTCCATGTCACCTTTCACATATCATTTCTTAGGAAATATGTTGTTGATGTTGATCATGTGTGGGATGTTTCTAAACTATAGATGGTAAACCCAGAGGCCATTGAAGTGATGTTGGTGAAAATTCTAGAATTTCGTTCCAAATCCTTAAGGAAACCGATTCTAGAACAATGTAAGGATCCAGTGGAATTGTTATTCTGAAAGGAGTGCCACTTGGGAGAAAATGGATGAAATGAAGAAACATTTTCCTTTTTTGTTTGAGAATTTGTAATAACTTGTTTGAAAACTTGTAACAACTTTTTGGTTTATTTGTAATAACTTTTTATGATAGAAAACCCACAGGACTGGGTTTAATCCAAGGGGGTAGTATATCATACCCCACCCTGGAAGGATATTTTGGCTGATAGACTATGTATTTATGAGTTATTAATGGATGCTAAGTTTAAATGCTAAAATGATTATTGCATTAGCGATAATGATTTATCTTGAAGAATTTGATACTGCTAATGTGTTGTCGATGTGCTACACCAGGTACATCTATGGGTGAAAGAGGTAGAATTGACCACCAAGGATGGGGTACTTGAAAAGGGAAGTGATGATTAATATGACTCAAGGTAAAATGAATGACTACCCTCATATAGGCATGCATTGTTGCTTTAGGGATAATCATCAATAAGCCGACCACCTAGAGCTGAAGTTGGTAGCCTAGAAGCTATTGTAAAACATTTGACTAAGACGGGTGACTGGGTTGATGGAAAAAATCCCTCTTTGTTTGATGCACTTGATTGTTTTATTTAATTGTTTTTTGTATAAAAAAATATGTTTGGCTAAAGAATTCCATTGAAAAAAGGGTCAATGGATATAGAGGGTCCATTACCCCAAATCCATTTGAATATACCATACTAAATCCATTTGAATATACCATACTAATAATTAATATTAATATGGGTATATAACGAAAAACTTTAATAATGATAATAACAAATAAATTTTATTATTTAAAATATATTTGATTTAAATAAAATATAAGTTTTATTTTTATTTAAATAATTGGAAAATAATTATTTTAAATAATTAATGATTTTATTTAGAATAATTATAATAAATATTGTTTTTAAAATGGCATTTAGAAAATAATTATAAATTATTAAAATATTTGAATATATTTTAATTAATGATTGAATTGTGGTTTAAAATAATTTATAGCTTTTAAAATTCAAAGTTTTTATTAAAAGCTATTCTTTCTTAAAAATAGAAGGCAAAGTCTCTTACTTGTAAAAGAAAATGAAAATGAGTTTTTCAACATGATTTCTTCAATATAAATTAAGGCTTGGTCTTTCATTAAAAAGGAGAAAGATTCTAGAGAAGCATGGGCAGCCGATGATTAAAATTATCTTTAAAAAATGAAAAGTATCTCTTGCTGCATGCAAATGGATAACTAAGACTTTAGGACAAGGGGTGGCATTGATGGGAGATGGGACTTTGCAGCTGGGAAGATGAAATTTCCCATGTTAAGAAGATCAAAACACATGAAGGAAGGGATTTTTGGGAAGAGGACACGAAGGAGGAGACCAGAAGGATTTTGGAGAAGCTATCTGAAGATAGTTGGAGGAGGGAGTAATCTATTTTTCAGGTTGGAATCTCCACAGCCTAGTTTCATTACTCTAGTAAAATGTTTATGCTTGCTTAGTTATATTTTTTCTTTCCAAGCTTTTGTATTTTAGCACCTAGTATGGGCGTAGCATCCCCTTGGCGATCGGATGCTTCGATAATTGAACTTGACCTACCTGAGTTCTAACTAAACTCCCTAGAAAGAGATTCATGTGCGCCTAGTTGAGTCTAGCTTTGGTAGTCTATGTAGTTAAAGGTGTCTTACTCATGTTTTATTCTCTAAAAACCTTGCACTCATTCCCAAAATGCTTGCTGCGCATTGAAGCATATGTTGATGTTGTCAAGATGTCCCTGTTTGGGTGCTCTCATTTGAGAGGCTTGTGTTGTTGTATTTTACCTACGAAACATAGTGAACCACCAAAATAATGCTAGCACCTTTGTTAAATTTATTTAAAGGTAACCTTGGTCAACCATTGCATTTGTGTTTTCTCCCTGCATTCATTTGAGTTCTATGTGTAAGATTAAAACCCCATTGACGTTGTAGGAGTTATAGACCCTCTGATTGGTTCCTGATAAACCCTTGTTGAGTTTTATCAAAGTTTGATGACCTCCAATGTTATTTTTTGGAGTTGTCATACCACCTATGATGCATTCTATGAGTTTATGATAATTATTACCTAGGCCAATATCCCACATGTATTTTGTTGGTGGATAACAATAGTTTAAAGGGCCACTCGGTACCTATAGGCTTATAGCCAAGCACTAACAAAACTTGGTTAGGACCTTCCTATGTTGTTAAGCCTAGATGTCATTTGTGACTGAGTCATGCATATCTTTGCCTATTGTATAACCTTTAGCGAAGGTTTGACTTCATGGTTTACTGCGCCTTGTCTCCTGGGTTGAGAAACACCTTTTAGGCTTAAGTCAGGTTTAAATGGAATCCTTCCCTTGCTTACTGAAACTTTGTTTGTTAAATAAGATAATAATTTGGAATGGAATAGCTTATGAACTAACGTAAGCTTATATGTAGTTAAATATGAAATATGATATTTATCTTGTGTTAGCTTTTGATGAATGAGCCTTGGGAGATAACAATCATAAGATGTAGAATAACATGAAAGAAAGTAAATCTGCTAGATGACTAAAGTATGATAAAAATATAAATCATATAAAATATTACGATGTAGCTATGGAGGAAGTGAACACTCCATTAACAAAGCTACTGGTATATATTGTCTCCATCACCAATGAATGATGAGGTACACAGAACTACAATATCCACTAAGCTACGCTATCTAACTATTTTCCCCGACTCTCTGTCTGTCTATCTAAGAGGCCATCCTTATATATGTAAAATAGGATACTTGGCCAACACTCTATTTAGTTGTGCAAGGGACAACTTGCACATGTACAACTTGCACATTAACACTTGTGTATTTATTACATTACATGAAGTAACTAGATAACTTGCACATGAAGTAATCTAGATATGTATCTTGGAGGATACATTTACATAACCTAAATGATGGAACAAACTCTATTTTTGACATCCCCTTGCATTGCATTATTTGGGTATTGAAGACTTTAGTCTTAAATATGGATTTTCTTCATCTTCTTATGCTTGATATTTGTAGTCTTCTTCCTCTGCATTCTTTATAACCTGTTCAAGAAAATAGTTAGTGTCTTTGTAGATGTTACATTTTCTAATAGAGTTTTCACTTCAAAATCCTCTATGGGTTCTTCCAGTTCTTCAAATTCTTCTATCCTCTGAACCAGGTGATCTTTCTGATTTTTCTTTTGATATTCAAGTTGAGGATAATTGGCAAGTCACTGAAATTGCTATTGATGAAGGTTCCTTTGGTATTGTTGTAGCTCAAACTGATTTCCATGATTTGTCTAGTTTATTTGGTTCTAGTTTCTGGTATTATATCAAAAATAGCTAGTACTATGTCCTTTATTTCTACAAATATGACAATACCATGTTTCCATCCTCTTGTTGAAGAAGCAATATTTCCCTGTGGATTATCTTTTGAAGCCAATGTAGTGTTAGTCATTTCATCTTTCATAGTATTTTCTACTTCATATTCTTGAAGTATATTGACTAAATCATAAAAAAAGCATATTTACTTAGGACCTACAAATATGTTACCAAATGCTTATAGTTGTTTGGAAGTGCTCTCATGGTTACTTGAGTAAGAAGTTCATCTTTAACTGTTTCACCTAAGGTTAACAATTTCCCTTTAATATTTGCTACCTTCCTTAGGAACAATTCTATACTTTATCCTCTATTCATTTTCAATGAGTGAAGTTGAGTTTGCAAGTGATGAATAGTTACCTTATTATTTCCTTAAAATATTTTTTCTAGGCTTATCCATGCATTTGAAGATGTTTTGGGTGAACTCATATATGGTTGAATCTCATCAGTGATAGAAAAATTTATTATCATTAAGGCCTTTGAATCATTTTATTCAAACTTTAGGATTTTTGTTTCACCTGTGGTAGCTTTCTGTGTTTTACCTTTGACAACATCCCAAAGTTTTTCATATACTAAAATTCCTTTCACTTTATTTTTCCAAGAAAAATAATTAGGACTCTTGAGAAGTTGAGATTCTGCTAATAAGAATTTGTAGGTGCCATTTTAAACCTTCCTAATATCAAGCCTTAGATCTGTAGACTTCCTTATGTCTCCCTAGTATGTTATAGTGCTTTTTGTAAAAATATAGTTCAATTTTAGTTGATTTTGTACAAGTTTTGTAAGAATCAAAAATCAAAATTTTAACACCTTATTACTCCTAATTGAACTAAGCACTTTTTCAAGTTTGAAGAGGTTTTGATGTTGGAATTCTTTTGTCCCTTTTTAAATATTTGAGATAAGTAAAAATATATTTATCCAATTTTAATAGAAATCCTTAATAACCTCTTTTATATCCCTTGGATTATTTCTAATTTCCAATAAAATAAACTTGATGGAGTAATCCTTGTGGCTCCCAAGTTTGCAAAATTAGAGAAATGATAATAATATTTGCAAAATAATATAATCCAAGTTGAATTCCTTATTCCTCATAAGTAATATTGTGAATATTAATTTAATAATATAAGTCACCCATTTTGCTTTCAAAACCTAAGTTTTAACCTTAGTTTATAACCCTTATACCTCCAACTTATGAAAGCAATAATAAATGGGATTTAGACCTTACCTTTTTAGATGCTATATCTCCTCAATATTCAATGCTTTCTACGACTGAGTATAACAATGTATAAGTGGTACCTTAATGGAGATTATTTGGAGTAGTTGGTCTTGAATGCTAGTACGTAGGTGCTGAAAGTTGACCTTTAAATATGGGCCTACTACCAAGGTTAAATTGATACCTTTATGTATATTTGTGATCATTTGTATTATCAACATATTTTGAGTTAGGTTATTCCCTTGGTACCAATAATGGCTTTTGGTGAATGTGATACCTATGTTCTAGGTTACTTTGATATAATGTATAATTCCATCTTCACCTTGCATGTGAACCTTAATTAGATCCCTCATGAATGTGAAACTAAATTGATAACAAAGGCAGTATCAAGCTGAATCTACTATAAATAAATAATCAATATTTTTCATATATAACATGGAATCAATTTTAGAAGATTGATTATATTTGATAAGTTACATACCCAATTGTTATGGGCTTTTGCATATATTGTTGTATTCCATATAGAACATGTAAGAGTATATTCAATCTAAGAAAATTATTTAAATATGTAGAAAGAAGTCTCTAAGTCCCATGCCAATAATCTTAAAGGGATTTTAACATTTTATCTTATTTTCATGAATTAATATGGTCTCATTCTTAATTATAATCAAACCATCTATATATAAGACACTAAAATTTGATCTTGCTCCGTTTTAAAATAACATTATGATCATATTTGGACTAAATAAATACATTTTTAATGATAAATCTATTAAAATATTATCATATTGACCTTTTATGGCTTCTTTATTCCTAGAGAGATGTTTTTAGTCTAAATAGAAGTGGTGAATCACTTCTTTGACAAATACGCATCTTGGTTTCATAATTTTTTTTTCATTATTTATTTTATCCATAGGAGCAATCTAGTAATCATATCCACTTTATTTTTTTATTTATATGTATCTTAAAAATAATTTATGCTATGATTTTTTTATTATTACGATAAAGAACTATTTATAAAGTTTGGTTATTCATTAAGGAATTTTGAGTCATTCATGACATCCTCCCATTATTTTATTCCCTTAGTTACTTCATGAGTCTCGTTTCCTTGGCATAAATAAAATATTTTTCTAGACACTCCTTGTGATATGGTCTTCTTCCTTGATGCACACATGTAGGATGGTGTTAGCATAGTTGGAAAACTCAGACTCACCAATCACTTGGTAAGTTTATTTTTTAAAAGTACTTGGAAACTCAACAAAACTTGATAAAAAGCTCAAAATAAAAAACCTATAAGAAAATATTTATATTTGTACAAAACAATTATAAATATTTTCCTATCAAAAACTTGGTAAAAACTAAGTAAAACTCAAAAAAATTAATAAAATTTTCAAGACTTGGTTAGATCAGTTTTCGCTCAAATTTGTCTGAGATTTGATGATTTTTTATGATTACTTATGCTTTTTCTTAAGAGTCATTTGGTGCATAGTCATAGAAACTCAATGTCGAGGTTTTTTGTATTTTTCTCACTAGAATATGGTTTTTCTCAGTTTCTTAATGAGTTTCCAACCATTAGTGATGTAAACCAAAAAATGAACAACACCAATACAAAAAAAGGTACAAAAGCACAATAACACCACAAAATGCACAAAATGAATAATATTTATTAATATGGGCAGATCTCTAAGTTGTACAATGAATGTGCCTCAATATGGGGTTTTAAAATATTTTTGATACATATATTACAAATAGGGTTTCAAAACCCTAGTCCAATGAACAACTGGTGTCTTTTGGCTCGTCCTTGATCCAAAAAAGAGTGTGGGAGGGCTTGTGTATCCCTATGGGACCACACTAGCTTCAAGAACTTCTAGAAAGATAAATTCTACACTTGCAAACAACAAACACCATAAAAGGGGTTAAAAGCATCTATGAGGGCTCCACTATGTGAGGTCCTCTGAAAGATAAAAACTATAAACCCCTAGATGCTGCAATGTAATATTGTAAACAAAAAATGTAGAAAATACAAGTGAATACCAAATAATATTTTACCTCGTCAATGTTGATGTATGCTCCTATTTTTTGAGACCGAGAATCGCACGAAAGCCTAAAAGCATATGAGGGCTTACAAACTAAAAATAGGCTACGAGAAATACCTAGAGATATTCGGTGATGGTTGTGAATGCCTCACAAAGTTCCAAAAATACCTAGAAGCATTTTGTGAACTTTGGGAGGCATTTGAGGGTGGATGGGGGTTAGATAGGACTAGATCTGGTTTGTGAGGGTTTGGTGACAATAGAAATGGATGCAATGGCGGTGATGGGGGAGGAAAATAAAAACAAAAGTGCTAGGATTTGTGAGTGAACAAATGTTCAAATTTGAGGTCTTATAAAATATTTGTCAAACTTGATTCATCAAAATGAATCATTTTTTTATAATCTACCCTTGAACATGTTAGGGTTTCGATGACACAAAATGGGTGGTCAAGATTAAAACATGAGGAAGGGTGGAGATTAAGTTTAGGCATGTCACAATCTGATTGTTGTGGTGCAGTGGTAAATGCCCTGGGTGCTGGTAGAGGCTGACCCAGGTTCCATTCCCCTTGTCTCCATCTTGTAGATATATGGTATAGTTAGGAATGTCCTATGTGCTAGTAGAGGCCAACAAGGCTCCATTCCTCCTATGCCCAACCTGTTCAAAGTGGCACCTCGAAAGGGGTGTTTTCCACTATAAATTAATTTAATTGGCCAATCATGGTGGAAATGTGGAAAACCAATGTGAGTTTCTCTCCTTTTTGTTTTCAATTAATGTGGCTTAGAGACATTTCCTTTAGATCTCGTGTGCAACAATGGTGGAAGGAAGGTAAACCTAGGCATGGGACTAAGATGTTCTGTTTTGCCAAAAGACTGCAATACATTAAATCCAAAATCAAGACTTGGAACTGGAAAGAGTTTGGGGATGTTCATAAAAAAACATGAAGTTATTGCTCATCTTGAAAATTTGAATAAGAAAATCCGTTTAGATGGCCTCACGAGAGAAGAGAAGTGCGAGATGAAATTAAACTCACAACTCAGTTAGAGGAATGGGAAAAAAGAGAAGAAATCTTTCGGAAGCAAAAATCTAGAATTCAATGGCTCAAAGAAGGAGATCGAAACACAAATTTCTTCCACAAATATCTTCTAGCTCAAAGATCTTACAACTTTATTTCTTCCTTAAAATTAGATTCTAGAGATGTTGTTTATACTTGGGATGGCATGAACTCTATTGTTGTTGATTACTTTTCCAATCTTTTTGTTGCTACTCCTCTTGAATCAGCTTCACAACAAAATGTTCTTCAAGCAATCCCTTCTCTTATAACTTATGATGAGAACTCTATTTTGACTGCTCCTGTTACTATCAATGAGCTTCAACAAGTAGTTTTTAAAATGTAAAAAGGGAAAACACCAAGTCCTGATGGTTTTCCCATTGAGTTCTACCAAGAGTTATGGGATATCCTTCATGTTGTTTAATAGAGGTGGTGGAAGAAGCCAGGAAAGACAAAGAAATTTTGAAGGTTATCAATAAAACTTATATTACTCTTGTTCCAAAATCTCAAGAGGTTGATCATATCTCAGCTTTTAGACCTATTGCTTTATGTAATGTTCTTCTCAAAATCATTACTAAAATCATGGCAGAAAGGTTGAAGCCTCTTGTGCATAAGATTATTTACCCAGAGCAAGGGGGTTATGTGGAAGGATGTCAAATAGTAGATGAGATAGTTCTTTCTCAGGAAGCCATCCATTCCATGGATATGCAAAATTCTCCTTCCATGTTCATTCGGTTAGACTTATCCAAAGCTTATGACAGAGTGAATTGGTACTTCCTTATCAAATTTTTGAGGCAATTTGGTTTCTCTAAGGATTGGATGGATTGGATTATGGGATGTATCTTTTCGGTTTCCTACTTAGTTCTTATCAATGGCAGGCATTCTCAGTATTTCCCAACTTCCAGAGGTATTAGGCAAGGTGACCCACTATCCCCTTATTTATTCATCATTCTTGCTGAATGCTTGGGTAGGACAATAACCAAAAATAGGGAAAAAAAACCCTTGAGGGAGTTACCATTGCTCATGGAGCTAGACCTATATCTCATATTCAATTTGTGGATGAATCTACTCTTTTAGGTAAAGCTACAGTTAAGGAAGCTTCTAATATTAAGCAAATCATTAGTTGTTTTTCTAAGACTATTGGGTAGTTGATCAATGAAGACAAATCAAAAGTTATTTTATTTCACTGATCTGCTAGACAGGAATCCATGGTCTTGGATAAATTAAGATATAAGAAGATCTCTCTTCCAATCACTTATTTAGGTATTCCCATAAATATTCAAAAGCAGAAAAATAAAGATTAGAATTGGTTGTTGGACAAAGTCAAGAAGAAAATTGGAAAGTGGACCAACAAGTGGCTTTCTTCTGGGGGTAGAATCACCTTGGTAAAATCAGTCCTTAAAGCTATTCTTATTTATGTTTCTTTCGTTTTGAATATCCCAAAGGTTGTTCTTTGATAATTGGATCAAATCAGTCATCGTTTCCTTTGGAGTGGTACTAAGGAGAAAAGAAAATGGGCCTTGGTGAAATGGGATACTTTATGTCTTCCTAAGAGTGAAGGGGGGTTAGGATTCCTATCTTCAATTAATAACAACAAAGATTTAGCTGCTAAATTATATTGGAGGATGTTACATAACCCCAATGCTCTTTGGGCCAATAATCTTCATGCTAAATATCTTGAGAACAAAAGTCCTAAAGACCTTGTTCGCTATCAACTTCCTACCAAAGGTTCTCCCATTTTAGCGAGTTCTTAAGATTGGTGAGGATTTGATAAAGAAAAAAATATTTTGGATCATTCATAATGGTCAACATGTAAATTTTTGGATAGATTCTTGGGATGGTCACAAGCCTTTGATAACTCAGTTTCTTGATTGGAGACCTTGGATGGAGGAGCTTCACCGAGCTAATTGGATAAAGGTGGCTAATTACTATTGATACCATACTGGTAATTCAAAGGTTGGTAGATATTGGATCCCTATTGAGGAATGGCCTATTCAAATTCTAGAAAGGCAAAGACAAGATATCCAAGGTATCCTTCATATGAGATCCCTCTCTTGGTCCCATGAAAAATATTGTTTTGGATGGAACAACACTACTAAGGGTGAGTATTCAGTTGCTCAAGGTTATTTGACCTTATGCCATAATAATCCCAACCATTCTTCTTATTTTTTTTCTCGATTGTGGGCTCAAAAGCTTTGGCCTAAGGTGAGGTTCTTTAATTGGATTTTATTACATCATAGGGTGCTTACTAGTGAGCAACTTATGAAGCATGGTTTTCATGGCCCTTTTAGATGTGAAATGTGTGAAAAGAATGTAGAAAATATCAACCATCTTTTTATTGAGTGTACTTTAGCCTCTGAGCTATGGAGGAGAATGGCCACTTTACTTGGCTTACAGTGGTCCAATATTTTTACTTTTGAACAGCTTTGGAGGGATTGGCCTAATCAAGAGGGTGTTGATCATTTTATTAGGCAGTTAGTTTGGATGGGTTCTACCATTCTTATTTGGAATATTTGGAATGAAAGGAACAATCAAATTTTTAATCAATATAGGAAGGATATTCACTATATTTGGAAAAATACCATAGCCAACTTTGTTGAATCAGTCCATCAACTCCTTAATCACCCCCAAAAATACCACCAAAGATGAGATCAAGTGATGCAAATATTGAAGATTAAATCTTCTAAGGGCAACCAACTTAAATGGAATGTGAGTATTAGTAAGATGGATAGGACTAGAAATTGGCAACCTCCTCCTAAGGATTTTGGAAAAGTCAATACTGATGGAGCCTCTAGAGGGAACCTTGGAAAAGCCAGTGTGGGAGGAATTGGTAGACTTTCAGATGGCTCCCTGGTTTTTACTTTTGCTGAGAATTTGGGTATTCTTTCCAATAACCTTGCTGAGGGGTATGGTATCCTCGAGAGGCCTTTAGGAGGCTACTAAGGTTGGATGGGAAAAGGTGTTAGTTGAGTCGACTCTCAACTTATGATTAATATTTTGAAGACACCTTTTAAGAATAATAAGGTGGATTGGAGAATAAAAAGAATTATTGAGAAGATTCAGTTAATCCAGATGGGATTTTTGAAAGTTGATTACAAGCATGTGGTCAGAGATCAAAACAAGAGTGTTGATGCTTTAGCTAATTGGGATTTGGACAAAGGTGATCTTACTTGTTATGGACACCCTCCTATATGGTGGGCTTCTCAAATTAGGGAAGCTCTTCTTTCTATCATTTCTTTGGATGGCTCCAGTTCTGAAGGTACCTAGTTTCTTCTTGTTTTTTTTTTTGCTTCTCTTTGGCTCATTCAGTTTTTTTTAGTTCCCTAGCTCATTCTATTCTTTATTTTGTTTCCTCTGTTGATTCTTGCCTTAATAGTCTTTTGGTCTAGATAGGTCATTGTTTTGTTCAATTTTTTTTTTAGTTTTTTAATGTGGGTGGGTTATTTTGTTTTGTTTTGTTTTTGTGTTCTTTGTGTTGTTTTTTGTTGTTCTTGTGTTTTTGTTGTTTTGTTTTTTTTTTTATGTTTTTTGTTATTGTTCTTGTGTTTTTTTCATTTTTGTTCTTGGGTTTCTCTTTGTTTGTGTTATTTCATGTTTTTATGTGTGAGTGTTTTCTATGTTTTTGTTTTTGCTTATTGTCTGTTGTTGGTTGTTTTTTATTTTTATTTATATTTTATTTTTTTAAATTTTTTAGGTTTTGGTTGTGTTTATTTTTCATGTTTTTTTTTGGGTTATGTCTTTGTAGTGTTATGTTTTTTTTGTCTTGTTTGTGTTTTATTATGTGGTTCTTGTGTTTTTCTATGTGGTTTATGTTGTGGTTTATTTTATCTTATTGTGCGTGTTTGGTTGTGCTTTTGTTTTTGATACACTCAAGGAGCATGTTTTTTATTTTATTTTATTATTTTTGTTGTTATTTACTTATTTTTAATTTGGTTTTGTGTGTTTGTTTGCTCCTTGAGTATGTCAAAGGTGGTAGGCCAGGTCCGAGTCCTAGGCATTTTTTGTGAAATTGATACCCCTGCCTCCTTGGGTCTTACCCGAAAGTGGCATCCCTTTTGGGATTTTTTCCACAAATAAAAAAAAGTTTAGGCATGTGACATGGATTAAGATGAATGGATGGCTAAGATTAAAACGTGGCGGATGGCTAGGATTTATTCATATAAATACATATTATATATATATATATATATATATATATATATATATATATATATATATATATATATATATATATATATTGGAAATTTGAGGTATTTTATGTTGTCATTGATGTCACATGGATCATTGATGTCACATTGATTTTTGGTGGCAAAAGCACTTCATAAATAATCATTTATGATATTTTGGAGAGCATGGATATATACAGGGTTTTTATGAAAACCAAGGCAGACAAAATAAAAGGTTTTATTTAAAACCATGGTGGGCTTATGTGGAAAGGGCTTTTCTTAAAAGCCAAGGTGGAATTTTGTTTCATCGAAAAAGGACCTCCGGTGATGAAGATATTAAAGTTTAAAGTTTAAGTTTAAATTAATGGAGGGCCGACCTATGTGCAATTAATGGAGGTTGGCATATATATATATATATATATGTAAAGGTTTCAATTTATTTCGAAAATGGGGCATATTATATATCGTCGAAAAGCTTATTTCGAGGGCTATTTGACTAACTTATTTAGAAGGAGAAATAAGGTGTGTGTAAAGAGATATTTCTGATTTTGCAAAGGGGTTCCAAAAGTGAAGTTTGCCTTGTTCTTTTTCAAGAGGATTAATTCTTTCATGAGGTGACAAGGTATGCAATATTGTGATTTATTTTATTTTATGGTATAAGTGGTTTTGGGAGTGAAAAGGTTATGCAATGTTTTGATTTATTTTATTTTATGGTACAAGTGGTTTTAGGAGAGATAAGGAAGTTGTGCAATTAAAGGCCTTGGTGATGATTATTGAAAAGTGGAGTAATGTTGATTATTTTGTGATCTACTAACCCTTGTGAAGATTGGCAAAAGAATTTTGTGATTGTGGCAGATTTACAAAGAGGTTTTTTCATCTTCATAAAAGGTATGGGCACATTCTCCTATTGATTGTTTATGGTGGTTGATTTCTGAAATATCATTGGAGGGAAAAGGATTGTTTGTGGTTTCCTTTTCGAAAGTGGTTGGTTGAATGCTTCAAGGTTTTATGAATTGAGAGTTGTGTTTAAACCTTGTTTGATAAGCATAGTTGTTGAAGCCCATTGGTTGTGAAAGAACTTGAGTTAGAAAAGAACATGAGTATCATTGTTATGTGAGATTTGTGGTTGAGCATTGTTGGAAACATTTGAGTTGGTTGATACATACTTGGACTAGGGTTGTGTGAGAGAGAGTTGTCCCTTGTGGTGATTGGTTGAGTTGAGTTGATTGAGCCTAGTCAAGTGATGTGTGAAGTGATTGTTCAAGTCCTATGAAATAAACTATTCCATTATTCTAATTTGAGTTGAGAGTAAGATTAGAACATATTGAGTCTCTAACAATTCTCTTTATGCTTCTATGAGATTGACTTGAGTTGAGTTGAGATTGATATTAGAACATATTGAGTCTCTAAAAATTCTCTTTATGCTTCTATGAGTTGATTTGAGATTGATTTGAGTTGAGATTGAGATTAGAACATATTGAGTCTCTAACAATTCTCTTTATGCTTCTATGAGTTGAGTTGAGTTGAGATCATTGTGGATCATTGTTGTCATCCATTGAAGAGTACATTGCCATTCATTGTTGAGTTCATCTTTGAGATTTGCCTTGATATATTTGTGGATGATATTTGAGTGCTACTTGAGCATGATTGATTGAGCCTTTGAGAAGGCCTTTGGGATATATTTGAGGATAGTTTTGGGATAGATTTGAGGATAGTGTTGGGAAATTTGTGGATAGTGTTTGGGCAAGTTCTTGGTGAGCTTGCTAGAGCATATTTGGGCAAGTTCTTGGTGAGCTTGCTAGAGCATATTTGGGCAAGTTCTTGGTGAGCTTGCTAGAGTAGATTTGGGCAAGTTCTTGGTGAGCTTGCTAGAGCATATTTGGACAAGTTCTTGGTGAGCTTGTTATTTAGATTTGACAAGTTCTGTGTGAGCTTGTTAAGCAGGTTCTATGTGAGCCTATTGAGTAGGTTCTTAGTGAGCCTATTGATAGAGCTTTGGAGGTGATAGAGTATAGAGGATAGAGTCTCAATGGATAGAGATCCAACAACCAACATAGTTGAAGATAGATCTGAGTGAGGAGTCTTCAAGTGGAGAGAGGTCCACCAGTTAGTGCAGCAGAGAGACAAAGTCTTCTAGAAGATCACATAGCCAGAGCAGAAGGGGAAAGAGTTCTCCTATGGAAGAGATCCATGAACTTGAGATTAGGGGATCAACATCTCCTTTGGATAGAGATCCATAAACATTGTAATTGGGAGTGATTCCCAAAGAGATTGATTGAGAAAGTTTTAGTAAAATATTTTCTCCATGGAGTAGCCCACATTGGGTGAACCACGTAAATTGTGGTGTCTCTATTGTGTATGGTTTTTGTGCATTGCTTTGATTACTACTATTGATACTGCTATCTTTACACAACATAATATTGAATTGGAAGAAAAAGTAAAAAGTGGTCTTATACCCTCCCCCCTCAGTATAAGCTTGTGTTCTTCAATTGGTATCGAGCGGGTTCCTTCGAAAAGGCTAACAACTTGAGGGTAGATTCTACAAAGAACACAGATGGCTTCACAGAAAGGATTATCTTCAAATAAGGCTCCATTGTTTGATGGTAACAATTATGCTTTCTGGAGCATGAGGATGAAGAACTACTTGATATCACAAGGATATGAGGTATGGCAGATGGTTGAAAAAGAGTATAAGGTTGAAGGTGATCCCGAGGAAGATAAGACTACCAGGAAATTGGTTGAGATCAATGCAAGAGCAATGAATTATATTTTGAGTGGGCTACATGAGATAGATTTTGCAAAGGTCATGGTATGTACTTCAGCTAATGAGATGTGGACCAAGTTGAGGAATACTTATGAAGGAGATTCCAAGGTAAAGTTGGCAAAACTACAAACTCATAGAAAAATATTTGAGGAATTGAAAATGGAAGATTCTGAAGATATTGCAAAGTTCTTACTTCGAGTTGATGAGATTACTAACACTATGAGAGGCCTAGGTTTTGATATGAAAGAATCAGAAGTTACTCAAAAGGTTTTGAGATCACTTCCCATGAAATATGATGCTAAGGTTTCAGCAATAGAAGAGACAATGGATATCAACAAGTTAACAATGGAAGAATTGCAAGGTACTCTCATAGCTTATGAGATGAGGGTAAGTAAGCATCAAGCTCCAATAAAAGAGATTGCATTCAAGGCTTCAAAAAAGAGAAAGATTTTAGAAATAGATAGAGTTTTAGAAAATGATGAGGAAGCTAACTTCATCAAAAGGAATAAGGACTCAAGGAATTTTAGAGATATAAGGAAAGTCAGGTGCTACAAGTGTGGTGATCTTGGTCACTATGCATACAAGTGTCCACATGAAGAAATCAGTGATGATGAAAAATAGGGTCATAGAAGAAAAGAATATGGAAAGCATAAGCATGACAAAGATGACAGATTCAAGCAAAACAGGTATGAGAAGAAGAAAATTTTTGTAAGGCAAAGAAATCTTACTACATTGTAGAAGCAAGTGATAGTTCAGATTACAGTGATAAATATCAGTCAGATGAAGAAGAATGTACATTCTTTGGAATAAGTGAAGAAAAGCAAGAACACCTATTCCTAGGTATTGAAGTTAAAGAAGAGGATGTGCCTATTGAAGAAAGACATGAAGAGCTTGCCATAGCCATTGAGCAAGCAGATAGGTACAAGAAAGGTCTAAGGATACTAAAATGCTTCATATGTGGAGATTTTGGGCATATAGATGATGATTGCACATACTACAACAATTACAACAAGGAAAGTGTATTTGAAAAAGAAAGCAACGATTCTAGTGACAATTCCAAAAATAGTGAAAACAAAGAAGTCTCATTTTTGGTAATAGAAAAGGAAGAGGATGAGCCAAGTAAACAAAAATCAGAAATCAAAAGGTTAAAAGAAGAATACAAGAATCTTGAAAACAAGATTCGAACAGATGTCAAAATCAGAGAAGAACTACTTCAAACAATCAGTAATCTCAGAGAAGAGCTTCAAAATGCAAAAATGATAGAAGAGAGGATGAATGAAGAACTAAGGGTAACAATGACAAGACATGATACATTAGATGAAAAGATTCAAAAAGGAGTGGAAACTTATTTTAAGGTTGTATCTTACTTCCAAGAAAAGTCACACTCAAAAGGAAAGGAAGTTCTAAAATATGAAAGCAAGGAAGCACCTAAGATTTGTGAGGAAAGTTCCAAAGTTCCTATGGCTCCAAATATTCAGTTTGGTTCTTGTTTTGAGATAGGTGAATCAAGCTCAAAGGGAAAAGAAATTCTTGAAGAGAAAGGCAAGGAAGAAGTTTTAGATGCTACAAAGAAGGTTCAAGAATGCAATGCACAAGTTGAAGATGATCATAAGGATAATGGTCAAGAAAGGTATGAGGAACCAAGGCATGAACAAAGGGCTTTTCAAGGATATTGTTTTTCTTGTAATGGATTTGGACACAGGGCTATACATTGCAGGATCCATGGATCAAAGAAGTTTGATTTTTCTAGAAGAAACTTCAAGGGAAGAAGGTATGGTTTTCAGGGACATTGCTTCTCATGCAACAGGATTGGTCATAGAGCTTTTCAATGCAAAGGAAATGAGCAACATGGTTTTGGTTTTAGAGCTACACAATTCAGAAGTCATGGTTATAATGGTCATGAAAATAGAGCTTCACAATACAGGGTTCAGGAAAGGAATGGATATGGAAATTATTTTAAGAATAATTTTAGGACATGGGCACCAACCAAAGGCTACAATATCAAGTGTTTTAATTGCAATAACTTTGGGCATATTGCAAGATGGTGTAGGACTCAATTCCAAATAGGTTCAAGGCAAGAAGGTCAAAAAGGTTCTAGACAAGAAGATCAAGTAATTCATCAAGAGAAGGATATCAAAAAAACATGGAAGGAAGTTGATAGAGGAAAGAAACAAAGTGATATGGGAGTAAAAGTACTCCCACCCCAAAATTAATCACCTCAAAAGAGAAGGGGGTGAGGGGGCTAAGCTTAAGAGTCATATATTTTAGCCCCATAGGTGTCCCTTTTGCCATTGATGTCAAAGGGGGAGAGATTTGAGTAAGGGGGAGAGATTTGAGTTAGGGGGAGCAGCCTCCAAAGAGAGCATTGAGTTAGGGGGAGCAGCCTCCAAAGAGAGTATTGAGTTAGGGGGAGCAGCCTCCATAGAGAGTATTGAGTCAGGGGGAGCAACTTTGATTCTCAGAGATGGTTTTTGCAGTGATTGTGGTGTTTGCATTAGAGGTGTTGCCATCAATGACAAAGGGGGAGATTGTTGGAAATTTGAGTTAATTTGAGGTATTTTATGTTTTCATTGATGTCACATGGATCATTGATGTCACATTGAGTTTTGGTGGCAAAAGCACTTCATAGATAATCATCTATGATATTTTGGAGAGCATGGATATATACAGGGGTTTTTATGAAAACCAAGGCAGGAAAAATAAAAGGTTTTATTTAAAACCATGGTGGGCTTATGTGGAAAGGGCTTTTCTTAAAAGCCAAGGTGGAATTTTGTTTCATCGAAAAAGGACCTCCGGTGATGAAGATATTAAAGTTTAAAGTTTAAGTTTAAATTAATGGAGGGCCGACCTATGTGCAATTAATGGAGGTTGGCATATATATATATGTAAAGGTTTCAATTTATTTTGGAAAGGGGGCATATTATATATCGTCGAAAAGCTTATTTCGAGGGCTATTTGACTAACTTATTTAGAAGGAGAAATAAGGTGTGTGTAAAGAGATATTTCTGATTTTGCAAAGGGGTTCCAAAAGTGAAGTTTGCCTTGTTCTTTTTCAAGAGGATTAATTCTTTCATGAGGTGACAAGGTATGCAATATTGTGATTTATTTTATTTTATGGTATAAGTGGTTTTGGGAGTGAAAAGGTTATGCAATGTTTTGATTTATTTTATTTTATGGTACAAGTGGTTTTAGGAGAGATAAGGAAGTTGTGCAATTAAAGGCCTTGGTGATGATTATTGAAAAGTGGAGTAATGTTGATTATTTTGTGATCTACTAACCCTTGTGAAGATTGGCAAAAGAATTTTGTGATTGTGGCAGATTTACAAAGAGGTTTTTTCATCTTCATAAAAGGTATGGGCACATTCTCCTATTGATTGTTTATGGTGGTTGATTTCTGAAATATCATTGGAGGGAAAAGGATTGTTTGTGGTTTCCTTTTCGAAAGTGGTTGATTGAATGCTTCAAGGTTTTCTAAATTGAGAGTTGTGTTTAAACCTTGTTTTATAAGCATAGTTGTTGAAGCCCATTGGTTGTGAAAGAACTTGAGTTAGAAAAGAACATGAGTATCATTGTTATGTGAGATTTGTGGTTGAGCATTGTTGGAAACATTTGAGTTGGTTGATACATACTTGGACTAGGGTTGTGTGAGAGAGAGTTGTCCCTTGTGATGATTGGTTGAGTTGAGTTGATTGAGCCTAGTCAAGTGATGTGTGAAATGATTGTTCAAGTCTTATGAAATAAACTATTCCATTATTCTATTTGAGTTGAGAGTAATATTAGAACATATTGAGTCTCTAACAATTTTCTTTATGCTTTTATGAGATTGAGTTGAGTTGAGTTGAGATTGAGATTAGAACATATTGAGTCTCTAACAATTCTCTTTATGCTTCTATGAGTTGATTTGAGATTGATTTGAGTTGAGATTGATATTAGAACATATTGAGTCTCTAACAATTCTCTTTATGCTTCTATGAGTTGATTTGAGTTGAGATCATTGTGGATCATTTTTGTCATCCATTGAAGAGTACATTGCCATTCATTGTTGAGTTCATCTTTGAGCTTTGCCTTGATAGATTTGTGGATGAGATTTGAGTGCTACTTGAGCATGATTGATTGAGCCTTTGAGAAGGCCTTTGGGATAGATTTGAGGATAGTTTTGGGATAGATTTGAGGATAGTGTTGGGATAGATTTGTGGATAGTTTTGGGCAAGTTCTTGGTGAGCTTGCTAGAGCAGATTTGGGCAAGTTCTTGGTGAGCTTGCTAGAGCATATTTGGGCAAGTTCTTGGTGAGCTTGCTAGAGCATATTTGGGCAAGTTCTTGGTGAGCTTGTTAGAAGATTTGAAAAGTTTTGTGTGAGCTTGTTAAATAGGTTCTGTGTGAGCCTATTGAGCAGGTTCTTAGTGAGCCTATTGATAGAGCTTTGGAGGTGATAGAGTACAGAGGATAGAGTCTCAGTGGATAGAGATCCAACAGCCAACACAGTTGAAGATAGATCTGAGTGAGGAGTCTTCAAGTGGAGAGAGGTCCACCAGTTAGTGCAGCAGAGAGACAAAGTCTTCTAGAAGATCACATAGCCAGAGCATAAGGGGAAAGAGTTCTCCTATGGAAGAGATCCATGAACTTGAGATTAGGGGATCAACATCTCCTTTGGATAGAGATCCATAAACATTGTAATTGGGAGTGATTCCCAAAGAGATTGATTGAGAAAGTTTTAGTAAAATATTTTCTCCGTGGAGTAGCCCACATTGGGTGAACCACGTAAATTATGGTGTCTCTATTGTGTATGGTTTTTGTGCATTGCTTTGATTACTACTATTGATACTGCTATCTTTACACAACATAATATTGAATTGGAAGAAAAAGTAAAAAGTGGTCTTATACTGTTCACCCCCCCTCTTAGTATAAGCTTGTGTTCTTCAATTGGTATCAGAGTGGGTTCCTTCGAAAAGGCTAATAACTTGAGGGCAGATTCTACAAAGAACACATATGGCTTCACAGAAAGGATTATCTTCAAATAAGGCTCCATTGTTTGATGGTAACAATTATGCTTTCTAGAGCATGAGAATGAAGAACTACTTGATATCACAAGGATATGAGGTATGGCAGATGGTTGAAAAAGAGTATAAGGTTGAAGGTGATCCCGAGGAAGATAAGACTACCAGGAAATTGGTTGAGATCAATGCAAGAGCAATGAATTGTATTTTGAGTGGGCTACGTGAGATAGATTTTGCAAAGGTCATGGTATGTACTTCAGCTAATGAGATGTGGACCAAGTTGAGGAATACTTATGAAGGAGATTCCAAGGTAAAGTTGGCAAAACTACAAACTCATAGAAAAATATTTGAGGAATTGAAAATGGAAGATTCTGAAGATATTGCAAAGTTCTTACTTCGAGTTGATGAGATTACTAACACTATGAGAGGCCTAGGTTTTGAGATGAAAGAATCAGAAGTTACTCAAAAGGTTTTGAGATCACTTCCCATGAAATATGATTCTAAGGTTTCAGCAATAGAAGAGACAATGGATATCAACAAGTTAACAATGGAAGAATTGCAAGGTACTCTCACAACTTATGAGATGAGGGTAAGTAAGCATCAAGCTTCAAAAAAAGAGAAAGTTTCAGAAATAGATAGAGTTTTAGAAAATGATGAGGAAGCTAACTTCATCAAAAGGAATAAGGACTCAAGGAATTTTAGAGATATAAGGAAAGTCAGGTGCTACAAGTGTGGTGATCTTGGTCACTATGCATACAAGTGTCCACATGAAGAAATCAGTGATGATGAAAAATAGGGTCACAGAAGAAAAGAATATGGAAAGCATAAGCATGACAAAGATGACAGATTCAAGCAAAATATGTATGAGAAGAAGAAAATTTTTCGTAAGGCAAAGAAATCTTACTACATTGTAGAAGCAAGTGATAGTTCAGATTATAGTGATAAAGATCAGTCAGATGAAGAAGAATGTACATTCTTTGGAATAAGTGAAGAAAAGCAAGAACACCTATTCCTAGGTATTGAAGTTAAAGAAGAGGATGTGCCTATTGAAGAAAGACATGAAGAGCTTGCCATAGCCATTGAGCAAGCATATAGGTACAAGAAAGGTCTAAGGATACTAAAATGCTTCATATGTGGAGATTTTGGGCATATAGATGATGATTGCACATACTACAACAATTACAACAAGGAAAGTGTATTTGAAAAAGAAAGCAGCAGTTCTAGTGACAATTCCAACAATAGTGAAAACAAAGAAGTCTCATTTTTGGTAATAGAAAAGGAAGAGGATGAGCCAAGTAAACAAAAATCAGAAATCAAAAGGTTAAAAGAAGAATACATGAATCTTGAAAACAAGATTCGAACAGATGTCAAAATCGGAGAAGAACTACTTCAAACAATCAGTAATCTCAGAGAAGAGCTTCAAAATGCAAAAAGGATAGAAGAGAGGATGAATGAAGAACTAAGGGTAACAACGACAAGACATGATACATTAGATGAAAATATTCAAAAAGGAGTGGAAACTTATTTTAAGGTTGTATCTTACTTCCAAGAAAAGTCACACTCAAAAGGAAAGGAAGTTCTAAAAGATGAA
The DNA here is from genome assembly GCA_028583015.1 of Wollemia nobilis. Lineage (NCBI taxonomy): Eukaryota > Viridiplantae > Streptophyta > Pinopsida > Araucariales > Araucariaceae > Wollemia > Wollemia nobilis. Next base: position 3,308,325 of record JAQPPZ010016529.1, on the reverse strand, counting down.
AGCAAGGAAGCACCTAAGATTTGTGAGGAAAGTTCCAAAGTTCCTATGGCTCCAAATATTCAGTTTGGTTCTTGTTTTGAGATAGGTGAATCAAGCTCAAAGGGAAAAGAAATTCTTGAAGAGAAATGCAAGGAAGAAACTAAGGAAGAGGTTTTAGATGCTACAAAGAAGGTTCAAGAATGCAATGCACAAGTTGAAGATGATCATAAGGATAATGGTCAAGAAAGGTATGAGGAACCAAGGCATGAACAAAGGGCTTTTCAAGGATATTGTTTTTCTTGTAATGGATTTGGACACAGGGCTATACATTGCAGGGTCCATGGATCAAAGAAGTTTGATTTTTCTAGAAGAAACTTCAAGGGAAGAAGGTATGGTTTTCAGGGACATTGCTTCTCATGCAATAGGATTGGTCATAGAGCTTTTCAGTGCAAAGGAAATGAGCAACATGGTTTTGGTTTTAGAGCTACACAATTCAGAAGTCATGGTTATAATGGTCATGAAAATAGAGCTTCACAATACAGGGTTCATGAAAGGAATGGATATGGAAATTATTTTAAGAATAATTTCAGGACATGGGCACCAACCAAAGGCTACAATATCAAGTGTTTTAATTGCAATAACTTTGGGCATATTGCAAGATGGTGTAGGACTCAATTCCAAACAGGTTCAAGGCAAGAAGGTCAAAAAGGTTCTAGACAAGAAGATCAAGTAATTCATCAAGAGAAGGATATCAAAAAAACATGGAAGGAAGTTGATAGAGGAAAGAAACAAAGTGATATGGGAGTAAAAGTACTCCCACCCCAAAATTAATCACCTCAAAAGAGAAGGGGGTGAGGGGGCTAAGCTTAAGAGTCATATCTTTTAGCCCCATAGGTGTCCCTTTTGCCATTGATGTCAAAGGGGGAGAGATTTGAGTAAGGGGAGAGATTTGAGTTAGGGGAAGCCTCCAAAGAGAGCATTGAGTTAGGGGGATCAGCCTCCAAAGAGAGTATTGAGTTAGGGGAGCAGCCTCCATAGAGAGTATTGAGTCAGGGGAGCAACTTTGATTCTCAGAGATGGTTTTTGTAGTGATTGTGGTGATTTGCATTAGAGGTGTTGCCATCAATGACAAAGGGGGAGATTGTTGGAAATTTGAGTTATTTTATGTTGTCATTGATGTCACATGGATCATTGATGTCACATTGAGTTTTGGTGGCAAAAGTATTTCATAAATAAGCATTTATGATATTTTGGAGAGCATGGCTATTTACAGGGTTTTTATGAAAACCAAGGCAGGCAAAATAAAAGGTTTTATTTAAAACCATGGTGGGCTTATGTGGAAAGGGCTTTTCTTAAAAGCCAAGGTGGAATTTTGTTTCATCGAAAAAGGACCTCCGGTGATGAAGATATTAAAGTTTAAAGTTTAAGTTTAAATTAATGGAGGGCCGACCTATGTGCAATTAATGGAGGTTGGCATATATATATGTAAAGGTTTCAATTTATTTTGGAAATGGGGCATATTATATATCGTCGGAAAGCTTATTTCGAGGGCTATTTGACTAACTTATTTAGAAGGAGAAATAAGGTGTGTGTAAAGAGATATTTCTGATTTTGCAAAGGGGTTCCAAAAGTGAAGTTTGCCTTGTTCTTTTTCAAGAGGATTAATTCTTTCATGAGGTGACAAGGTATGCAATATTGTGATTTATTTTATTTTATGGTATAAGTGGTTTTGGGAGTGAAAAGGTTATGCAATGTTTTGATTTATTTTATTTTATGGTACAAGTGGTTTTAGGAGAGATAAGGAAGTTGTGCAATTAAAGGCCTTGGTGATGATTATTGAAAAGTGGAGTAATGTTGATTATTTTGTGATCTACTAACCCTTGTGAAGATTGGCAAAAGAATTTTGTGATTGTGGCAGATTTACAAAGAGGTTTTTTCATCTTCATAAAAGGTATGGGCACATTCTCCTATTGATTGTTTATGGTGGTTGATTTCTGAAATATCATTGGAGGGAAAAGGATTGTTTGTGGTTTCCTTTTTGAAAGTGGTTGGTTGAATGCTTCAAGGTTTTATGAATTGAGAGTTGTGTTTAAACCTTGTTTGATAAGCATAGTTGTTGAAGCCCATTGGTTGTGAAAGAACTTGAGTTAGAAAAGAACATGAGTATCATTGTTATGTGAGATTTGTGGTTGAGCATTGTTGGAAACATTTGAGTTGGTTGATACATACTTGGACTAGGGTTGTGTGAGAGAGAGTTGTCCCTTGTGATGATTGGTTGAGTTGAGTTGATTGAGCCTAGTCAAGTGATGTGTGAAGTGATTGTTCAAGTTCTATGAAATAAACTATTCCATTATTCTATTTGAGTTGAGATTAATATTAGAACATATTGAGTCTCTAACAATTCTCTTTATGGTTCTATGAGATTGATTTGAGTTGAGTTGAGATTGAGATTAGAAATATTGAGTTTTTTTTTTTCTATGAGTTGATTTGAGTTGATTTGAGTTGAGATTGAGATTAGAACATATTGAGTCTCTAACAATTCTCTTTATGCTTCTATGAGTTGAGTTGAGTTGAGATCATTGTGGATCATTGTTGTCATCCATTTAAGAGTACATTGCCATTCATTGTTGAGTTCATATTTGAGCTTTGCCTTGATAGATTTGTGGATGATATTTGAGTGCTACTTGAGCATGATTGATTGAGCCTTTGAGAAGGCCTTTGGGATAGATTTGAGGATAGTGTTGGGAAATTTGTGGATAGTTTTGATAGATTTGGGAAAGTTCTTGGTGAGCTTGCTAGAGCAGATTTGGGCAAGTTCTTGGTGAGCTTGCTAGAGCAGATTTGGGCAAGTTCTTGGTGAGCTTGCTAGAGCAGATTTGGGCAAGTTCTTGGTGAGCTTGCTAGAGAGATTTGGGCAAGTTCTTGGTGAGCTTGCTAGAATTGGGCAAGTTCTTGGTGAGCTTGCTAGTGTAGATTTGACAAGTTCTATGTGAGCTTGTTAAGCAGGTTCTATGTGAGCCTATTGAGCAGGTTCTTAGTGAGCCTATTGATAGAGCTTTGGAGGTGACAGAGTACAGAGGACAGAGTCTCAGTGGATAGAGATCCAGCAGCCAACATAGTTGAAGATAGATCTGAGTGAGGAGTCTTCAAGTGGAGAGAGGTCCACCAGTTAGTGCAGTAGAGAGACAAAGTCTTCTAGAAGATCACATAGCCAGAGCAGAAGGGGAAAGAGTTCTCCTGTGGAAGAGATCCATGAACTTGAGATTAGGGGATCAGCATCTCCTTTGGATAGAGATCCATAAACATTGTAATTGGGAGTGATTCCCAAAGAGATTGATTGAGAAAGTTTTAGTAAAATATTTTCTCCGTGGAGTAGCCCACATTGGGTGAACCACGTAAATTGTGGTGTCTCTATTGTGTATGGTTTTTGTGCATTGCTTTGATTACTGCTATTGATACTGCTATCTTTACACATCATAATATTGAATTGGAAGAAAAAGTAAAAAGTGGTCTTATATTGTTCACCCCCCTCTCAGTATAAGCTTGTGTTCTTCAATATATATATATAATGAATGACTATGATTGGAGGATACAACTAGATGATAAGTGGCTAGATTTTGGTGTCTACAAGTGATAACATCCTTGCATAAAGTAATTTTATACAAATGATATGTATATATTAGAAAAAGCTAGATATGGCACCACAATATTCATGCAATACTATTTTATTACATGTATAGAAAGAAAATGAGCATAAAGCGGTGCTCATCATATTGTCTCTAGTGAGTAGATTTGGCCCTTTTGTTGAGTTTATACTTCTTTTAAACTAACCAAATGACTCCATCCCATGCTTGTGTATTCCCTTAGACACAACCTATATAATGCCTTACTTCCAACTTTTGAATTTTTTATTTTTTGACTTCTTTGACTTCCTTTATATGATAGGGGTATCCCTTATTTATAGGATATAAGCTATATATTACATGGAAATAGATATTCAAATAGGTAAAATATCACTTTGTTTTAGTTAAATCCTTTTGGACTATTCTCATGATATTAAAAATTACATAAAATATCATATTGATATAGAGATATCTCCTTAGATATTCTATCATGATCTTTCCTTGGCAAACTTTTCATTTGATGGATTTATGTATGGTTAAATATTTTGCTAATGGAATGATTGATTATTTCATGTAATAGGTTATGTAATATCTATGCTTATGGATATTGTGATACATTTTATCAATGGAATGATTAATGAATTCATGACCAATATCTGCAAAACATAGTTTTAATGAGAAGAAAATGGTGTTGCTAATAGATTGACATGTTTGCAGGAACAGGTTTACCGTAGGTGGAAGAAGGAAGTAGCCACCGAGAATGGGATGTGAGGTGAAGGAGAAGTTATGTTGGTGATTTAATTATTGAATGGATTGGGAAATATGGATGAATATCCTCTTTCATGTAGTTGCATATCGTGGATTTGCATAAATGGAATATAATAAGTTGAGAAACTTGTTTGTTGCATGATAATTTATCCCATGCTAGAATTTTACTTGTTATGAAAGGTTTATTGCAAAAAAAAAATAAAAAAAGAAAAAATGTTTGATTTTATAGATTTATTTTAAAAAAAGCATATAAAAGGATTTATTGTGGTTTGCAATAGTGAGTAGGTAATAAAAAGAAAAATTACCTTGCTTAGCATGAATTGGATAAAGAAATAGGATCGATGTGATTGGTTTGTTATATATGATTGATGCTTTATTATAATTTATAGAAGCTTAGGAATGGGTTTATAATGAAAGGGAAATATTTTAGTTTCTTCTTGCCCATCATGCTACGTGTAAGGAGGAGATTGTGCATTGAGGAGAAATTAGATAAGCACTTAACCTCAGTAACATGTCACAAAATAGGATTGGGGGAAATAAACTACTACTTTCCTTGTGTTGTGTGAATGTGTTGTGTTCTTATCTTTATGGTAGTGTATTGTAATATGCTAGTAGATTTGGTAATGGTATTTAATATTATTGTAAAGTAAATCATCATGAGTTATTGTAGTTTGATTATGCTTTATAAATATTAAATACAAATCCATGAAATGATAATGAGTCTTGTATGATTTATCTTGCTATCATATGTGGAATAGTTACATTTCAATTATGTTAAAAGAATACAAGTTTGGAAATCTTAGAGATACCTAACTTTGATAAATGGGTCTCTTTTACTTGATGAAATGCTTGTCATCAATTAAATGATTATAATAATCCAAACTTGATAACTCACAATTCGCAATGGAAATCGATTGTGTTAGATTAGTATGTACCAAACAATCATAAGGGACCTTGATGGGAGTAGCTACTAGGAAACTCAAATAAATAGATAGAGTTAGAGGTACTTCTTGGTACTACAAGAATGTTCTTGTGAGAAAGATAAACTCAATGGTATGTTGGGTAATGGGAATTTCTAAATCATTGATCCCACAATATAATATTATAAGTGAGTTATATCAATAGACTGAATAGCTCATCAAGGAGATGAGAAGAATAGTCGAGTCTGATATGCTCCTGGCACATACATAGAAGGACTTATGGGGTGTGAGAAGGATAGCATGCTTCTTTCAACAAAATGAAAGAAGGAAAGCTATCTCATTGAAAGATAATGAGAAGGATAGCTTGTAAACCAATTATCTATACCTAGTACACTTGCATAGTCAAAAATATGTAATATGTAGGGATGGGTGAGCATTGAAAAAGATATAAGTGGAAAATTATTTAAGAAAAGTATTATTTATAATTGGTATCTCTTGAAGAGTGATGTTTAAACTTGGGATAGTTCCTTAATAAAATACTAGGGTAAAAAACAAAACTAGTGAAATGGATATGATAATTTGGGTTATGACATATTCATTATGATACTTTAGTTATTACATGATGTTGCATAGAGGAACTTCAAATTTCCAAAAATATTATGATTATGTACTTTTTCCTTATTAATTTTTTTTTAACAGGTTATATGTGGCTTCTATTGGGGGCCACTCCCATCACAATACCAAAATATTACATTTTCTGTAGCTTACATTTTTATCACGAATTTTTCATTTCTTTTTTTTCTCTTAAATATATTCTTCAACTTCCTCAAAGTGTTATTTCCACAATAAAATCCTTGACATCATTTTGATTAAGACATAAAATCTCACTTGGCCATTTGGCTTCTAAAATTTGAATCTCATCGGGATAAAAATCAACACCATAATTCACTAATTTATCTGCTACTTGATTTTCTTCTCTATAAATATGCTCACACTACCAGGAGATTACCTCTAGTAATAGATGATGAACATAAAAAATAATATTATTTTTATCCAATCTCCACATCCATTTTTGTTAATAGCATTGATGATAATTTGTGAGTCCCCCTCAATTGAAATATATTTCCATCCTTTTTCTGTTACAATTTTAATCCCTATAAGTGCCCTAGCCTTTGCATAGTTGTTAGTTGAAGTTCCATATGATTTTGAATAAGTGAGGAGAATTTTGCCTTCACTATTTCTAAAAACACCACCTCCACCAGCTTTTCTTGGATTTCCTTTAGAAGCACCATCAAAATTAATTTTGATAAACCCAATTTCCGGACATTTCCATTTTACCATAGATCAAAGTAGATCCTTTATTTTAATTCTATTGTTGCAGATGACTCTTCCATGTATGTTCAAATCCTATAGCCAAGTTATTAGTACCTCTTTTTATTTTTATGCAATTGAGACTTCCCATGATGAGCACCATATTTGTAGACATTTTGCAAGAGAGGCACTAATATGGTTCCAAACTTGGGCATGATTATAATATTTATTTTAAAAAATTATATTATTCCTTTCAAGCCATAAATTCCAACCAATAATGGTAGGGCCAATCCTCCAAAGAATACATAATGCTTTAGATTTAAAATAATTTATCCAACATTTTATCAACTCTTTCAATGTTGATGGAGCTACCCAATATAATTTCATATTTAAAAAATAACCCCAAATGGTGTGAGCAAATGGACAATGAAGTAAATGCTCTAACATTTCTAAATACTTCTCACACAAGGCACAATGGAAGGGTCCATAATATCTTCTTCTTTGTAGACTCTATCTAGTAAGAATCTTACATTGGAATTCTAACCAAAGAAATGTTGAGGCCTTAGGAAGAGCCTCTAATGACCAAATGTTCTTCCAAGGAAAATCATTGGGAGAAGGAAATTTTGATTGTTCTAAATACTCATACTCCAACTTGACTGAGTATCCACCATACTTTGATAAATTCCAAATCAATTCATCCTTTCGTTTAAAAATTGGCAAATAAAACTCTCGAAGCATATTTTGAAGTTAATTTGCAATTTTTTTGAGTTCCTCTCCTTCAATCAGGTTACTAAAATAAATCCATGTTCTAGAGTTTTTGCTCATAATAATATAATATTTGAAATTTGGAAATTTACATGCTACACATACTTGAGCCAATGGTTTCCTTTTTGATTCAGAGATAAGAGGATAAGACTTCAACTAAGCATTAGACCAAAAATTTGCATAAATCCCCTCATTGATTGGCCATCTAATATGTTTCTTTATCAATTGTAAACTCTTTGATATGAAGTTCCATGTTGATGATCCTTTGGGTAGAGTTATTTTCCTAAACAATTTCATTGCATCAAGAGATCCTATATATTTTTGAAGTAATATTTTTTTCCAATTATTTCTTTAATATCTGAATAATATCCACCCAAGCTTTGCTGCTAATTCCAAATTCATAAGTCTGTAATTTTACAAGCCTACTCCTCAAATATTATTTCCTTTACAAACCATATCCCAATTACAAAAAAGAAACCTAAATCTTTCCTCACAACCTTTATATAGAAAGTCTCTTTGAATTTTATCCAATTCTGATGCAATACCTGTTGGTAGTCTTGAAAGTGACATCATATAAATAGGAATGGATTGAAAAGTAGTCTTTATGAGTTGTAGCCTTCCTTACATGGTTAAGTACCTACCTTTCCAACCTACCAAGCAATATTTCATTCTATCCAAAAAAGAAATCCAAAGCTTCTTTTTATTCTCTTTATCAGACAAAGGAATACCCAAGTAGGTTGATGGAAATTTTTCAATTTTGAACCCTAAAATATTCAGAATAATTTTTTGTAAATCTAGGGCAATATTAATGAAAAAGATCCTATATTTTGAATTATTTACCAACTGTCTAGTAGACTTATCATAACATGATAATATTGATTTGAACTCCATGGCCTCATTGTATGAGGGATGACCCAAAAGAAAAGTATCATAAACAAATTGGAGATGAGATTCAAAGGGACCATTTTTTGCAACTTGAATACCCTTGATTTTTCCTTCCATTTTTTCCTTTGAAAAGGATCTCCCTAATGCTTCTACCAAAATAATGAATAGATAAGGAGAAAGAGTATCACCTTGAAAAAGTCCACAAGATGACTTGAAGTACCTAGCAAGAGAACCATTGATCAAAATAGAAAATTTTGTAGTGCTATAACAACATTTAATCCACTCACACCAACTATAATCAAAGCCATTTTTTTTTAGAATAGCATGTAGAAACCCTATCATATGCTTTGTTCATATATAATTTCAAAAGTATACCTGGTTTTTTCATAGAATGAAGAGAATATATGGCCTCTTGTGCAATAATTATACCATCAAGAATTTATTTACCCTGAACAAAGCCACCTTGTTCCTCTGAGATAAGACACCCTATAATACCTTTTAACCTGTTTACCATAATTTTTGAAATGATCTTATAAATAATATTACAAAGGCTTATTGGATAAAAGTTATCAAAATATTTTGTGTTTTCTTGGGAACCAAGGTAATAAAAGTAGCATTGATCTCACTTATTATAGCCTTTATTTTTTGAGCCTCTTCAATTGCATCTAACATATCACTCTTCAATAAATCCTAATTTTTTTGAAAGAAATTTGTAGGAAATCCATTGAGGCCAGGTGCCTTGTTAGGATGGAAAGAGAAAACTGCTTCATGGAGCTCCTCCATAGAAATCTTCTTCGTCAAGCTTTCATTTTGTCCCTGAGTGATAAGTGATGGAATATTTTACAAATTTTTTTCTTGTGCCTCCTTATCTTGCCTAGAATTTGATAAAATTGAAGTAATTTATTACTTCCTTCCTTATATCTTCATCATTCTCAATATTTCTTCCATCTGGAGTTATAATATTTTTAATATGACCATCTGGGAGTTATAATATTTTTAATATGATGAACAAAAAAAATTGTTTTTGTTGTAGCATGAATTTTTTTGTATTTCTATCTCCTTCCTTGAGCCATTTATCTCTAGATTTTTGGAACCAATATGACTCCTCCTTCTTCAATGCATTATGATAATCAGAAAGTAATTGTATTTCACATTAAAATCATGGTCTATTCCATTAATTTCTACTATCTCTTGTAAATTTTTGAGCTTGAATTCAATTTATATTTTTCTTTAAAAATGTTACCAAAATATTTGACATTCCATATCTTCATTTGCTCCTTTAAATATTTCAACTTTTGAACAAACTTGTACATACACGATCCTTGAAATTTTGATTCATACCACCATAACATAACCATATGGAAAAAATTAGGGTCTTGGAACCACATAGACTGGAAGCAAAATGGATTTGGATGACCATTGTTAGGTGACTCACAATTCAAAATAAAGGGTTTGTGATCTGATCCTGCCCACAGTAAAATATCTGAAGATATTGTATACTTTGTTTGCAACCATTGATTGGATAATATTAATATATCTAGTATTTCTGCTATATGATTTTTCCTAATGCATCTATTAACCCATATGTATTGAAAACTTGAGGTACTAACATCCCAAAAGTCATTTGAATTGAAAAATGAAGCAAAATATTGCATTCATTTATACCATCCTAGAATGCCATCATTATTTTCTAAAGGAGATAACAGTATTAAAATTACCCCCAATAATCCATAGATCACAATGAATCATCATTGTATTTGACAAAAATATACTAAGGTCCTTCCAACATATTTCACGAGGAGTAGCTACAGTTGGATCATATATATTAATAATCCTAACTTTGATGTTTTCTTATTTTCTGTAAAAACAACCCAATTACTTTTTGCTTCTAATATTTGTCCATCCCATTTGCATTTGTCCCCTATTATTGCAATTGCAATACCACTTGAAGATCCTATAGCGAAACTGCTAAACAATCACCTATCTTCCAAATATTCTTAAAAGCATCCTTACATTCCTCACTGCTTAATTTTATTTCTTGTATTAAAATAAACTTAGGGCTATAACAACCTATTAATTCCTTAATAAATATTTTTAAGGGGTTTTATTCATACCCCTAATGTTCCATAATATCATTTTAATCATCAACACTTTTTATTTTTATTAGTGGAATTAACCCCACTTCTTGTTAACACCTGTGATATTTTTATTAGGCTTCCCAAATCAATATTTTGAGTTTCTTTTTATCTTTTTTCTTTTTTTGTGATAGCCTTCCTCTTCTTATTCCATTATTGCCACCACTCTCATCTTCATCAATCTATTCCATTTTTCATATTGTTCAAAATGAGACTTATCTTCTAAAGATTTATGTTGCCCTAAAGAGTCGAAAGTGCAAGGAATAGCCTCATTAACATTTTTCTTTATGTTACCCTAAAAACTCTAAACTACATAGATGATCCTCCATAGTCATTACTTTCTTATGTTGTACTGGAACACCTAAATTTCTTTGGATATCCTCTACACAATTTTCTTTACTATACTGATCTTGCAATCCTAAAGTGCAAGGAATACACTCTGTACTACTTTCATTTTTTTGTAAGGAGAAGATTTTAAGCTACTTGAGGATAATAAAGATGATTTACCTAGATTAATCTTGACCTCCTTCACCTCATTTGCTTTAAAATTTGTCTCCCCATATTCCTTTATATTAAAATATGTCTTCCCCTCTTCCTTCGCACCTTCAACTCCTTTTATATTTGAACTTGCTCATTGTACTTCCTCATCTTCCATATCATTTTTTTCTTCTAATGATTGATTTGAGTGAACTATAATGGCCTTTGCCATATGATGATGTCAAAGTATTTTTCTAGCCACTTTATTAGGAGTGGTAAATCCTTGATTGACCTAGCTCCCCCTATGATATGGTCTCTTTATTTCAAATTGAAACTATCCTCATGCCCAAAAAATTCCATCTCTTCCTCCATTTTCACTTTGTAGTCTCTTGCCATGTGCCCAGTTTCATGATATTTGTGACATCAAAATGCAATATTTTCATAATCCACTTGCTGATCCCATTCTCTTGATTCAGATTTAATCCTAATCAACTACGATAAAGGTTTAGAAATATCCATGGCAACACATATTCGAGTGTATAAAACATGCCTTCTCTTCTTAGTAGTTGGTCCCTCCTAGATGAATCCACCTAGGGTATTACAAATATTCTTCAAAACCTCCTTATTAATGAGTTGATAAGGAAGTCTAAAAAGCCTAATCCATACTAGAAGCCTTCTAGTAGTTTGTGTCCATAGAAAAATTTTCACTTCAAGGTCTTAAATATAATGTATATTTATCCCTAAACCATGAGCCTCCATCCATTATTTTATCCCTTATTTCTGAACTAGATAAAATAATGAGAAAAATTATTTTGGAAGAAGTCATGGAGTAATTTGAATTCAATCCCCATTTCCACTTAATCCAATTTTGAATCTCAAAAAAACCTTACCAATATCCATGAAAATTACAAATTAAACCTCTGGTTTTAAGACTTCATTATATCATGTTTAATCATCTCATCCTTAATAATCACTTATGGCGTAGAATCTGCTATGTGGACTGGGTTTTCCATAGATTATCTCTTCTTCTTATTGCTAGCTAGGGCATCCAAACTTCCAACTTGGACATTCACGTTTTAAATAAGCACTTTCACAAATGACTTTCTTTCCATGTTACCTAATTTTTTTCAAATGAATATTTTAAATTCTCCTAAGATATGGAACAAGAAGTGTTATTTGTCACTTGATCATACTTTGCTTTCTACTTTTTGCTTTTATGCTCACACTTCCTTCTCACTCCTAGCTCATGCTTGCACTCACTATCGATTGCAATCCCTATGGCTAGTGCTTGCACTCATTGTCATCTGCACTCACTCCTGACTACACTTACTCTCAGATCGTGCTTGCACTCACTCCTAGCTTGCATTCATGCTCACTATTTGTTGCACTCACTCCCAGCTGGATTGAGTTCACATTCGCAAGAACATTTATAAAGTGTTACATTGAAATAAAAAAATCATTTAATTATGGATTTAACTATTACTTTTCCTTATTAATTAATTATCTTATAGTGACTCAATTTTCCCTTGCATGACTCTTCACTACATAATATTTATCATATATTAAAATATCACAATATAAATTTAGATGACACAAGATATTTAATATAAGGAAAAATAAATACTTTTCACTTAATATAAGGTAGACACTATTATAGATAATTTTTTCTTTCTTAGACATGTAGTTAGAAGACCTTTTACTATGACCATGTCATTTACTTTTACCATTGGATTTTACTATTTACACTCATATTTATCATTAAACTCTTATTGGACTAACTATTACAACATTATCTTTTTCATGTTATTATCCAATAGACATAATAATCTCTTTGGACAATATACATTATACCACAATATTCATTTTTATCATATAATAATTAACATGATAACGTTTTATATATGTAATATGTCCCCTCCTTATGTCTACTCCATCCTTAGAGTGGGCCTATCCTATGTTGGAAAATGAAACAATTCTAGTTTTTCATGGTTGACCTATTCTATAATTGGAGTTTCATCCAACTCCTCAATCCTTTATTTATTACTATAATGTAGTACTACTTTTCAATAGGGGCCCTTCCATTTTTTCAACAATATGTTCTAATTTCTCTTTTGATGTTGTGCAACAATAATAAGATTAAATCATTTCTTAAAATATATTTTTCTTTACTTTATTTTTAGAATATTCTACTTGCTTCATATTTTTCCTAATGCTATGCCTATCGTACTTCCTTTGATTTATGAACTAGTTATTAATTTGGTTAAGTTGAAGCCCCGTCCCCTGTACCATCCTAAATTTTTTATTTATACCTATGTAATATCTTACCTTAACCAATTGACATGTGATGACAACATAATTAATGGATGTCATTTTTCAATATTCACCAAATAAAAAGCCTTTGGTCTATTGTCTATAAAAAATCCCTAGTTAATATTTCCTTCCTTTGTTTCATGAGCACCACATTGATCAATAGTTACAATCTCCAATTTTGAGTGAAAATACCACATGGGATGATTATTTATACCATCTTTATCCTTATTAGTGTCTTCCATATCATTGTTCTATTGTTAAGATATAGTACTTACTAATACAACATAATTATCCTTGGATACTTAGTTACCTTATTTGGAACTAAGACACACTAATGAGAGCTATTTGACATCATTTTCCTCTTCAACAATAACATATTATTATTAAATTTATCCTAGATAGGTTTAAATTCATCTAAAGAATCCTTCATAGATTTTGTATTAGCAGGTTCATCCAAGACCTATAAATTTTCTTCCTCTTATTCCTTGACAACCTCCTCAATATGGACTTGCTAGAAATGATTTTCCACCTATTTATCTATAAACCATTCGATTTTTTAAAGTTGATTCTTAATCTCTTTATTTGTAAATTATTTTGGGAAATCAATTAGAACTTCTAGAAGAGTGTATTCCAAATATACATCCACTTCATATTTTTTTCCTTGGTATCACTCTCCTTTGTATTGAAATAATATACACATGTATAAACCTCACTTTCATTCTTTGAATTAGTTAGATCCATCAGTTAATTTTGATAAACCATAAGTTTTTTCACATTTTCTACACTCTCTTCTATTAAATCAAGAACATTTATATTAGCTTTACTTTCTTCTTTATTTTTAGATCCTGAGATATAGTCCTTTCTAGGGAAATGAAACCTATAATGTCTCTTTTCTTTACATAACAACAAACTACTTCTGTCAAATTCCTTGTAGGATATCTATATGAATCTAGCTCCTTTTATTGCAATAAATCTATGGATATTTGTCTAATCATTTTTATTAATAGTCTACTTTATTGGAAAAAGTAGATAAAAGAGAAGTGCTTACTATTACTAGCTAGTCTCTGACTTGAGGCTATTATAGCAGCTTGTACTAGTGGTACTAGTTCCTCTTCTATACTCTTTAATCACTTTGTAATATGAAATTATTATTTAATAATGGTTGATTGCTCATACTTGGCTCATGGCCTTAATATTTCCTTTACTTTTATACCAAAAGTGTTTACAAAGCATACTTCTCCACTAGCTATTAGTTCATCAAGCAAGCCTTCCTCATGAATTAGGGATCTGACATTTTTTTGAAGATCCTATGCTTACACATAATAGTCTTGATCCAATTCATCAAATTTTTAAACCAAATTCATGATTTTCATAATCACAATAGTATATTTTCATCATAAATTATACTCAATCATGTGCTTGCTTACTTTATTTCATGAATTTGTAATCTCATTTTCTAGGTGTTGTACCATCAAAATATATCACCATTTAAGAATATTGGAAGTAACTTAATTCAATTCCTTTTATAAGATATTTTATTCTTCTATATGTAACTTCTAACATATTTAGTGGGTTAGGTCTGAGGTGTAGACCAATTGGTTTGACCAAACCTTGTAAGGGGTGTGGAGGTCTAAGATTCAAATCTCGGGCCTCGTCGGACTAAATGGTTGTCCTTTTCCTAGTGTTTTCAATGGCGTAAAAGGTTTAAAATGATTGTGGCATGGTGGTTATAGGGGAGGACTACGTGAAGATTCATGTGGTGAATTCTGGGATGGACATCACAAAATATTGTGGCAGCCATAAAAGTTGGAAAACCTGCCTAGATTTGTGGCGGCTACCGATTCCACCATGTAAATTCAAAAAAAAAAATCTTTAGTGGGTTGGGATAAAAGATAGGAACTTTATAAGATAAGAAATTTATCTATATTTTCTACAATATACCTCTTGGAATCCCAAGTATAACTGCTATTTCATATACATGTCATGTCCTTTTCATGGTACTTCAATATTTTCTATTAGAACATCCTCTTGAAAAAATCAAGTTTATATAAATGCAAGTTGAATTATTTCTGCCAAGTCATGCAATGACCGTGTAGAGATCATAAGAACAAATATCTACCTAATATTACAACTTAAGCCTTTAATAAAATGAAATAAATATACACATATTGATGACTAGAGTACAAACTAGACAAAAAAATAATGTAATCATTAATCTAAAACTCAAATTTTTAGATTAAGAGAAATTAAGAAATAAAACATTTTAAAATTAATATAGTATATAAAGAATGGGAACATAAAAAGATATTAGGAAAATAACATAATGATTTTATTGCTTAGAAAATATAGTATAATGTAAAAAATCCTTGAGAAGAGACATGAGGTTATAACATTACATCTATTACTGATACTATTTATAGTTTGGGGCACATCTGTATTTATACAATATTTGGTGGGTTGACAATCCATTGCATTGAATATAGAAGATTACCTTTATAGAAATATGTTGGTCACCTTCCATGAGTTACAAAGTGCATATTAAATAAAAAGTACATATTTATGACTTGTGCTTTTCTATTGTGTCGTCTAGTAATATGTCAACATGGCTAGAGATGTATTTTGGCTATGAATATATAGAAAAAAAATATTTTAGTAATAATATTATTTTACATTTTTTATGTTCTCTTGAGTGTTTTGTTAGAAATTTGCTAGAAACTATCCTATGGTATTGGTTGAAATTATGATCTCATTCATGGCTAAGGCTGATATTGTATGATTTAATATTGATATGCCTAAGGGTAGTCATTATATAATGTATTAATTTATTGTAATATTTTATCATGTAATCCCTATGGGTTGTAGTTAAAATTGTTATGGTTAAACCCACTTATAACTTGTAATTAACCTTAAGGTGTCTTGTTATGTAAACTTAGGTTAAAATTTATTATGTAATTGGAGTTTTGGTATTGGTATAAATAAATCCTTTCCACTCCATATTTTATTATTGGTGTGTGTAGTTTTATCTATGAATAATGCAATGATTATTTATCATGCATATGGGTGTCCCAAAATATTTGTCTGTTTTCCTTTCTTTTGTCTTTTTATGCTTTTTGTATTAGAATTGAGTGGATGGATTGCTTGTATTCATTTATATAAAATATTGTGAATTATAACATCGTATCAACATGGTTATGGAGCAACATTGCTTGTTCACATAGAAAGTGCCTTTGGAGCCTTTAGTCCCTTTTTTGAATTTTAGGATGAATTGTTTCTCTTCAATTTTTCAATAACTCTATTTTTTCTTACCATATATTCTTTTTAATTATTATCAAAGTATTTCTCCATACAAGGATTTAGAAAAAAATTTATATCGTTTCATTTTTTCTTCCTTTCAAATGAAAAATGGAGGGAAAGTAGCAATTTAAATTTTAATTAAAAATTTCTTGGGGCTTGCTATAATTTGTGTAGCCAATGTTGCTATCTTTGGTAGCTTTTTGTGGTCTCTTCATGAGGGGATACACCTTTATTAACAGACCCAAAGAAATGATGCCTTGGTTATGCAATGGTATGTTAAGGATTTGGAGTGTCAAGCAATCAATTCCCTACATGTTGTAGTTTTGATAGTGCTCAAGAGTAAAACAAGGTTCAAATGCTTCTTCAAAAGTTTTTGTTATCAACTAGTGGCATGACGTAGTGGCCAATAGGATGACTATGAATAAGTAAAAATGGTAATATGAAGAACACAAGCTTATATTGAGAGGGGGGGTGAATAGTATAAAATCAACTTTTACTTTTCTTTCCAAATGATAATAACAATAATAATATCAATGCAGTAAAATAAATAATGTACAAATCATCACACACATGAGAGACATAGATTTAACAAGGTTCACCCAATGTGGGTTACATACACAAAGAAAATATTTCTTTTAAATTTTCTCAAAAAATCTCTTGGGAACAAAATCCCTATTACAATATTTATGGACCTCTGTCCAAAGGAGAACTCAATCCCCTAAGCTCAAGTTCATGGATCTCTATCCACAAGAGAACTCTATCCCCTTTGCTCTAGTTTGTGGATCTCTCTCCACAGGAGAACTCTATCCCCTATACTCTGGCTTATGGATCTCTATCCATAGGAGAACTCTTTTACCTCTACTCTAGCTTATGGATCTCTCTCTATAGGATAACTCTATCCCATCTGCTTTGATTTTTGAATCTCTCTCCATAGGAGAAATCTATCCCCTCTACTATGGTTTGTGGATCTCTCTCAAAAGGAGAAATATATCCCCTCTACTTTGGTTTGTGGATATCTCTCCATATAAGAATCCTATCCCCTCCACTATGGTTTATGGATCTCTCTCCATAACCTGCTCTCAACTCTATCTCAAATCTGTACCAAACATCATCCCAAGGCTAGCACAAATCTTCTCCAACTCTACTCAAAAATATATCCAAATTTGCACACATTATATGCACGAATCTATTCTCAACTTTGTCCCAAGTCTTCTCATAAGACTTGCTTAATTTTTTCTCAAACCTACTTCAAGTCTTCTCACAATATTTTCTCAAATATACCTCAAACATGCTTCAATTCCTCTCACAAGACTTGCTCAAATCTACCTTAAAACTTGCTTCAAGTATTCTCACAAGATAATTATTCTCACAAGACTTGCTCAAATTTGCCTTAAACCTACTTCAAATCTTCTCACAAGACTTGCTCAAATCTACCTTAAACCTACTTCAAGTATTATCACAAGACTTGCTCAAATTTACCTTAAACCTGCTTCAAATCTGCTCTAAGACATGCTCAAAACTATTCATAATACATGCTCAAATTTTCCAAAACTTGCACACAAATAATGCTCACAACAATGAATATATTGCTTTTAGAAATACTTTCTTCAATCAAAGTAATTCAGACATATTCTACCTAGAATTTTTTTTAACCTCTGGAACATATAGAGAATGATATGTATTATCAAATTTTCAATATGTTCTCATTCAGAAATATTTCATTCATCCAATCCAATCTCCACCTCTTGAAAAATCCCTTTCAAATCAAATCAAGCTAGTATATAACTTTGCTTCACAAAATTGGTCTATCTTTCTTGCAAATTTTCTCTCAAGGATCAAACACAATAATGCACAAATTTCTTTCACAAGATTGATCTCAAACATTTCACAATTAATTTCAATGTCTTTCAAACCAATGCTCAAAATGTTTCACAATGACGTAAAAACTTGGTCTCAACCCTAGTGCAAGTATTTTATATTTCTTTCAACAATGAAGCACATGTAGATCTCAAACCCTAATACAATTTTTTCCACTTTCTTTCAACAATGATGCACAATTTATTTCACAAACCCTAGCTCAAATATTTTCAATAATTCACACCAATAAACCCTTTTAAAGAGTTGAACCACCATACCTCAAAATTCTTGATGAAGATGTGCCCTCAAATACTTGTCTCAAAAATAATATCTTTTGCAAAGATACATTAGCACAACACCTATTTATATATTGGAAAACCCTCTTAAAATGTATGCACAATTATGTCCCATATATATTCTTTAGAATTCTTTTGGTTTCTCAAAATAAAGCATCAAATTATAAACCAAACCCTTCAATACTAATGCAAGTATTACAAACAATAAAAGAAAATCATACACCTTTTATCTCCCACATAAAATACAAATTAATTAACCACTAATTACACCTTATTACTCCTCAAAGTAACACCTTAAAAGATTGCAATTTCCCTTTTTATTTTCTTCTAAAAAATTTACCAAAATAAAACTTATTGCCCTTATAACTCCCTAAGTCAAAGAGTGCACACAATAACCAAACACAACTTATGCCTCCTATTAATTCAAACTTAGACAATAAAATAAAAAATTAATAAAATAAAAAATTGCGCTTACCAAAATTGATGTGGGTGAGAATCGACCACGATACCTCCTGCCTGCCCACGTGCTAGTGTTGCTTGGGTTGCCGCTAGGCCAGCCGCCTGCACGAAAATAAATATGCATGAATTATACTTTAAACCTTTCAACAAATATTTTTGTCAACAAAATAATAAAAATTGTCACCATCGAGTTTCAACCCTAAGACTTGTTATCTGCCCTACACTTTAGCACTGCCTAGATTACCGCTAGGCCAACATCTCGCTTGAGAAAAAACACCCACGATATTGTTCTTATTCACACCATACTATATCCTTTTTAAATTCCATATTTTCCTCTTTTTTTTCTCACAATTGTGCAAGAGGGAGATTGATTTTCATTAAACCAAAAACCATACACCAAGCAAATGATTTTAATCCATATTAATATGGATTTCACCTCCTTTCTTGATGTTGGTGCTTATTTAAAATTTTCATTTATAACTTTCAAACACGTTGGCACAAAAACCATCTTGGGTTTAAATTATAATAAACCTTTTTAACTTCCCTTGCAACATTTAAACCTTTATCTTCATTTTCTTTCATGACCCTGTGTGTTCTTTTCTTCTTGTGTCTCATGGTTCCACTTTTGCCTTTCTTTGCCATTTGTGTAATAATCCAAGATCAACCCAGACTGATTAAGCCTAAACTGGGAACTTGGCTCTGATACCAATTGTTGTACTTAGTATGGCACTGAGAGGGGGGGTGAATCAGTGTAGCATTCAAAACATGAATTAATAGCTCTAAAAACCGTAGCAAAAAAAACTTATAAACAGATATAATAAGTACCGCAAGAGAACATCACACAACACAGATTTTTAACGAGGTTCACCAAAATGGCTACTCCTCAAAAAGAATGGCTACTTGGACTACCATCCAAATCCAGCATCTTACAAAGTACCAACTTTACAATTTGTTTACCAGCACCAACTAGAAGGAGCACCAACCCCTTATTTATCTGCACCAACAGAAAGGAGCACCAACCCCTAATTTTCCAGCACCAACTGGACTTCAATTTTGAATGAAAATGTTTGACAGATACCTTTGTTATTGCAAGACTCTAACTGGTCCACTTCACCTTTACAATCTCTGCGCACTCTGCTCTCTCTCTTGCGCAATAACTTCACACAATCTGCTGCACTGCTACAGCCAAACTTTGCAATCAACTTTGCCCTTTGCACTCTCTGCACACTCTGCTTTCTCTGCACATACGCTTCGCACACTCTGTGTCGTTCCACACTCTGCTCTCTATGCGCATTCGCAATCGCACTCTGAACAACTCGACATGACTAGCTCACATTACGCACTTCGCTATCATTTTGCCAGTTTTGCACTATCTATGCTTTTACGGCCACATATCACACGATGATACTCACACAGATCGATCCATCCAAATCTCCAAATAGCCCCGCTTATATACTTGAGATTTTGAGATGAAAACCCTAATAGTAGTCGACTGATTATGCAAATGCAAACCCTAATCTTGGTCGACTGCAAACCCTAAATTTGGTCGACTGCAAACCCTAGAATGTCGGCTTCAAAACCCTAATAAATGTCGGCTCAAAAACCCTAATGAATGTCAGCCCAGATTTAACTCTGTCAGCTTCAACCATTCCTCTAGATCTGAATGACTCCTGAACTGTCTATCCACTGCATCATTAGATCTAACTGCCTGTGTTGACAACAATGACAAACCTCTTGCAACACCTTGCTCAACAGGGCACCAATTATTTTGCGTGCATTGTCGATGTCTTCCTCCATCGATGTGGGAGCACATTGGAAGGCATATGGCATATATATACCATAGCCTTTCCAAAGGTAAAATTATCCACCCGATTCGCTAAAGACTATCACATGCTATTTCATGTGCATTCCTCGTGGTAGTAACTTCGTGCAACGCGTTTCACAGAGCATGGGTGAAGGAGCCATCTTTTGGCTCGTGTGTTTTAGAAGGTCAAAGCGCTGAAGGTGCTTGGAGGCTCCAAGAGGAGCACGTGGCTCCACGACATGGAAGCCACGGTCAAGGTGCTAGTGGGAGAGATGCGCTCGGTTCGACTCATGCGCATGCCAAAGTGGTAAAGCTTTTTAATTATTAAATTTAATTTTTGCTTAGGCTAAAGTTTGTCTTAGGAGAAATAAGGGGAATATTTTTTTGGAGTTTAGCCTAAGTTAAAGAGAATTTTTATGAGTTTTATGAAAGGTGTTTGCTGAGATTAATTTGTGGGTAAAAATATTTTTACCTTAGAGGAAAGGAAAATTATTTATTGCATTATTTTTCAAAAGAATTATTTTTAAATGCAATATTAAAGTAGGGAGTTATAAGTAGAAATTGGGTTAATTTTTGAGGATATTTTTCTGAAGTAGCTTATGTCAAATTTGAATGGTTGAGATGAAATTGTGATGAGTTAGGGTTTTGAGAAGTGAATATTTAAACTATTGTGGTGTTGGATATTATTTTAAGAATGGAGTAATAAGGTGTATTTGTGAGTTATTATATGCTTTGTATTGTTATCTAACTTCTTTGAGCTTGGAAAAGAAGTGTTTGTGGTTGTGGCAGATGTTTGAGGTTCCTTCATCATCAAGAAAAAGGTATGAGCACATTCTTCCATAGTTGAGTTGATTGGTTGGTTTTCTGGAAAACAAGTTTGGAGTGAAAAGGATTTAATTTGATTTCCTTATTGAGTGTGTTGAGTTAATGCTTCAAGGTTTTCTAGAATAAAGAGTTGTTGTTAAAACCTTGTTTTATAAGCATTGTTGTTGAAGCCATTGATTAAGTGAAGAATCTAAACTAGGGTTTGAAAAGAACATGAGTATCATTGTTATGTGAGATTGTTTTATAAGCATTGTTGTTGAAGCCATTGGTTGAGTGAAGAACTTGAACTAGGGTTTGAAAAGAACATGAGTATCATTGTTATGTGAGATTGGTTGATAAGCATTGTTGGAAATATTTTGAGTGAAGGTTCATATGCTTGGACTAGGGTTTGTAAGCAAGGATTGTTTCATTGAGTGATTGGTTGAGTAGAGTTGGTTGAGCCTAGTCAAGTGGATGTGTGAAGTGATTGTTCAAGTTCCATAAAATAAACTATTCTATATTTTGAATTGATTTGAGAAAGTGATTGAGTATTGAGTTGAATTTGAAGCATATTGAGTCTCTAACAATTCTCTATATGTTTCTAAAAGAGTGATTGAAAGTGATTGAGTATTGAGGTGAATGTGAAGCATATTGAGTCTCTAAAAATTCTCTATATGTTTCTAAAAGAGTGATTGAAAGTGATTAAGCATTGTGATGAGTATAGAGCATATTGAGTCTCTAACAATTCTCTTTATGTTTCTATGAGATTGGACAAGTTCTAGTGTGGACTTGTTGAGCAGATTTGAGGTAAGTCTTTGAGAAGACTTGTGGACAGATTTGGGTAAGCTTTTGTGGAAGCTTACAATACATATTGAGAGCAGATTTGGATAAGTTCTTGTGAGAACTTATTGAGCAGATTGGACAAGTTCTAGAGAGGACTTAAGGACAGATTGGTGTGAGCTTTTGTGGAAGCTTACAAGGCATATTTGAGACAAGTCTTTGAGAAGACTTGAGAGTAGAGTTGATTGATTTATTTGTTCAAACCTTGAGTTAAGGTTTGGGGCAGATCCAGCAGAGTTGATTTGAGATTTAGTCAAGCTTTGAGTTAAGGCTTGAGGACAGATATTGAGGATAGATTTGTGCTAGATCGAAGGACTATGTTTAGTAAATTAGGAAATAATATTTTTAAAAAAGTATTATATTTTTAATAAGGATATTTTAATTGAGGATAGATTTTGGTGTAGATTTGAGGATAGGTTTGTGCCAAGACCAGAGATAGAGATTGAGGATAGATTTGTGCTAGACCGAAGGACTATGTTTAGTACATATTTGAGATAGAGCTTTGGAGGTGATAGAGTTGAGGATAGAGATCTCTAGCCAGAGTAGGGAGGATATGTGTCTTCTATGGATAGAGTTCCATTTGCTAAGGGTAGTGGAGGTAGAGGTCTTCTAGAGGATCACCAGCTAGAGTAGAGTTAGGAGATTGGTGTCTCCTATGGATAGAGATCCACGAACTTGATTTAGGGGATTGGTGTCTCCTTTGGATAGAGGTCCATAAATATTGTAATAGGGAAAGGATTCCCAAGAGATTGATTGAGAAAATATTAGTAAAATATTTTCTCCGTGGAGTAGCCCACATTGGGTGAACCACGTTAAATTGGTGTCTCTATTGTGTGTGATGATTTGTGCATTGCTTTGGTTATTGCTATTGATATTGCCATCTGATTATATTGGATAATATTGATTTGGGAAAGAAAAGTAAAAAGTGGTCTTATACTGTTCACCCCCCTCTCAGTATAAGCTTGTGTTCTTCAATTGGTATCAGAGTTGGTTCCTTCGAAAAAGGTTTAACAGCTTGAAGGAAGATCTTACAAGAACACAAATGGCAAAGAAAGGCAAAGGCAAAACCATGAGACACAAGAAGAAAAGAACACACATGGTCATGAAAGAAAAGGAAGATGAGTTTGATATTGTTGTGTTGGGAGGAAAAATAGAAATAGATTCAAAAGATGAATCAAGCAGTGGAGAAAATATCAGATTGATAAAGTTTTGTACCAGATGTAGGAATACAGGTCACCATGCAGCTTATTGTCCACAAGAAGGTGAAGAATGCTTTGTTTGTGGTCAACTCGGTCATGATGCAAGATATTGTCATGGGTTCAGTAGTAGTGAAGATGAAATGGATCTAAATGATAACAGGGATAGTCAAAATAGGTATGAAGAAGAAACTCTACTTTCAATAATAGAAGAAAAAGGAGATGCTCCTATAGAAGATCAAAGAAAGAAAGAAGAGGAAGATTTAGAAAAAGAAAAAGAGGAAGCCACTCTTAAGGAACTTGTTGAATTGAAAAGAGAGAATTTAGAATTGAAGGCTCAAATACAAGAAGATGAGAAATGTAAGACAAAGCTTCTACAAGATCTCTCCGACTTGAGAGATAAGGTTGAAAAGGCAAGGAGAGCTGAAAAGGATATGGTTGAACAATCAAAGGTAAAAGAGCAAGAATGTAAAAGACTTAGTGTTGATCTCAAAGAATTAAAAAGGAGAACTCAGGATTAAGGGTTCAAGCTCAAGAAGATGAGAAAGCAAAAGCAAAGTTTCTACAAGAACTCACCAACTTCAAAATCAAGGTTGAAGAGGCAAGGAAAATTGAAGAAGGTATGACCAAAAAATTAAAGATAAAAGATCTAGAGTGTGAAAGATTAGAGCATGAGATAGTTTCACTAAGGATGGAAGTAAAAGGTTCTAAGGACAAGCTACACAAGTTTGAGGAAAATTCAAAGACTTTGGACAGGATTATCAATGCACAAAGATCATCAGTCACCAAAACAGGACTTAGTTCTAAAGAAGAACAAGGGAACAAGAAGCAGAAAAAGGAGAGTCAAGCTCAAGCACCAAAAGGAAAGAAGCTTAAAAAAAGAATAATGAAAGAGAAAGTGAGACTTCTAAGGATAGTTTGGACAATAGAAAGTTCAACAAGGAAAGGAACAATACACAAATGAGAAATAGATGGAACAGGAAACAACACAAGGAAGAAGAGACTAAGAGACCAATGAGGTCAAGACAAGGAAACTTCAATGGAAGATGCTTCTCATGTCATAGGTTTGGGCACATGGCTTCACAGTGCAGGACACATGAAAGACAGGAATATGGGAATTCCAAGAATGGAACTTTTCCATGGGTATTGCTACTCATGTAATCAGTTTGGTCACAAGGCAATGAATTGCAGGGTTCATGACAGAAAAGGATATGGCTTCACTAGGAGAAATCCTAAGACATTTGCACCTCCAAGGAATAATAACATTAAGTGTTATAAGTGCAATAATGATGGACACACAACAAAGTGGTGTAGAGCAGACATTCCAGAATCAAGTATGAACATGAATAGGAACAAGAACAGGAAAAAGGATATGGATATGAACAAGAAAAGGAAGGAAGAAAGAAGAAGAGGGAAGAAAGGAAGGATATGAATATGAACAAGAACATGAATAGGAACATGAACAAGAATATGGACATGGATAGGAGCATGGACATGGAAAGGAACAATCAGAGGAATCAGAAGGATCAGATAAGAAGAAAAGAGGATAAAGGTAAAGACCAGTGCTTGTTGGGAGTAGAAATACTCCCACCCCAGAATTAACCACCTCAAGAGGAGGTGGGGGAGGGGCTAAGCTAAGAGAATCATTCTTAGCCCCAAGCCCCAAAGGTGACCCTTTGCCATTGATGTCAAAGGGGGAGAGATTTGAGTAAGGGGGAGAGATTTGGTATTTGAGTAAAGAGGAGAGATTCAAAAAGAGCATTGAGCCAGGGGGAGCAATGTCCCAGGGGAGCAGAACAAAGAAAAGGTTAAGTTTTTGGTAAAAATAATTTGGGTTGCCATCAATGACAAAGGGGGAGATTGTTGGACATTTTGAGTCAAATTTGTCATTGATGTCAAGGAACGAAGTTGTCATTGATGTCAAGGAATAAGCTACCGTTGATGTAAAAATGTCAAAAGGAACAATGCAAAGGTTAATGGCAAAAGAGCTTCATAATATTTTTAATATTATGTGGAAGCATAAGTTTAAAGGTTTTTATTAAAACCATGTTTTGGAAAAATAAAAGGTTTTCCTTAAAACCAATGATGGCAAAAATAAAAGGTTTTTTCATTAAAACCATGTGGGCAAGTTGTAAGGTTTTTCTAAAAACCAAGGAGGCCCTAAAGTTTGGTTTAAAAGGCCAAAGTCCATTTAATTATTAAATTATAATAATTAAATTCTTAAAAGAATTTAATTTATTATATTTAATAAATAATGGCCAAAGTCTAATGTTGGGCGTCGGTTCTTTCGCATACATTTTCGACGTCTTCCTCCGTCGACGTGGGAGCACATTGGAAGGCATATGGCATATATATACCATAGCCTTTCCAAAGGTAAAATTATCCACCCGATTCGCTAAAGACTATCACATGCTATTTCGTGTGCATTCCTCGTGGTAGTAACTTCGTGCAACGTGTTTCATAGAGCATGGGTGAAGGAGCCATCTTTTGGCTCATGTGTTTTAGAAGGTCAAAGCGTTGAAGGCGCTTGGAGGCTCCAAGAGGAGCACGTGGCTCCACGGTGTGGAAGCCACGGTCAAGGTGCTAGTGGGAGAGATGTGCTCGGTTCGACTCACGCGCATGCCAAAGTGGTAAAGCTTTTTAATTATTAAATTTGATTTTTGCTTAGGCTAAAGTTTGTCTTAGGAGAAATAAGGGGAATATTTTTTTTGGAGTTTAGCCTAAGTTAAAGAGAATTTTTATGAGTTTTATGAAAGGTGTTTGCTGAGATTAATTTGTGGGTAAAAATATTTTTACCTTAGAGGAAAGGAAAATTATTTATTGCATTATTTTTCAAAAGAATTATTTTTAAATGCAATATTAAAGTAGGGAGTTATAAGTAGAAATTGGGTTAATTTTTGAGGATATTTTTCTGAAGTAGCTTATGTCAAATTTGAATGGTTGAGATGAAATTGTGATGAGTTAGGGTTTTGAGAAGTGAATATTTAAACTATTGTGGTGTTGGATATTATTTTAAGAATGGAGTAATAAGGTGTATTTGTGAGTTATTATATGCTTTGTATTGTTATCTAACTTCTTTGAGCTTGGCAAAGAAGTGTTTGTGGTTGTGGCAGATGTTTGAGGTTCCTTCATCATCAAGAAAAAGGTATGAGCACATTCTTCCATAGTTGAGTTGATTGGTTGGTTTTCTGGAAAACAAGTTTGGAGTGAAAAGGATTTAATTTGATTTCCTTATTGAGTGTGTTGAGTTAATGCTTCAAGGTTTTCTAGAATAAAGAGTTGTTGTTAAAACCTTGGTTGATAAGCATTGTTGTTGAAGCCATTGGTTAAGTGAAGAATCTAAACTAGGGTTTGAAAATAACATGAGTATCATTGTTATGTGAGATTGTTTTATAAGCATTGTTGTTGAAGCCATTGGTTGAGTGAAGAACTTGAACTAGGGTTTGAAAAGAACATGAGTATCATTGTTATGTGAGATTGGTTGATAAGCATTGTTGGAAATATTTTGAGTGAAGGTTTATATGCTTGGACTAGGGTTTGTAAGCAAGGATTGTTTCATTGAGTGATTGGTTGAGTAGAGTTGGTTGAGCCTAGTCAAGTGGATGTGTGAAGTGATTGTTCAAGTTCCATAAAACAAACTATTCTATATTCTGAATTGATTTGAGAAAGTGATTGAGTATTGAGTTGAATGTGAAGCATATTGAGTCTCTAACAATTCTCCTTATGTTTCTAAAAGAGTGATTGAAAGTGATTGAGTATTGAGGTGAATGTGAAGCATATTGAGTCTCTAACAATTCTCTGTATGTTTCTGAAAGAGTGATTGAAAGTGATTAAGCATTGTGATGAGTATAGAGCATATTGAGTCTCTAACAATTCTCTTTATGTTTCTATGATATTGGACAAGTTCTAGTGTGGACTTGTTGAGCAGATTTGAGGTAAGTCTTTGAGAAGACTTGTGGATAGATTTGGGTAAGCTTTTGTGGAAGCTTACAATATATATTGAGAGCAGATTTGGATAAGTTCTTGTGAGAACTTATTGAGCAGATTGGACAAGTTCTAGAGAGGACTTAAGGACAGATTGGTGTGAGCTTTTGTGGAAGCTTACAAGGCAGATTTGAGACAAGTCTTTGAGAAGACTTGAGAGTAGAGTTGATTGATTGATTTGTTCAAACCTTGAGTTACCCAAGGGAAAGTATTGGTGTCTCCTTTGGAAAGAGGTCCATAAACATTGTAATAGGGAAAGGATTCCCAAGATATTTATTGAGAAAGTTTTCGTAAAATATTTTCTTCGTGGATTAGCCCACATTGGGTGAACCATGTTAAATTGGTGTGTCTATTATGTGTGATGATTTGTGCATTGCTTTGGTTATTTCTATTGATATTTCCATTGATTGTATTGAATAATACTATTTGGGAAAGAAAAGTAAAAAGTGGTCTTATACTGTTCAGCCCCCTCTCAGTATAAGCTTGTGTTCTTTAACTAAGCCTTATGCCCAATATTATTGCACTTGTAACACCTAATTTTGTAGTTCTTTGAAGCTATAAATGACTTGAAGTTCCTCTTGGTGAAGCCATAATCATTTCTGTCATGAAACCTAAAGTGGATCACTTTATGAACAAAGCAATTACATGAGTAGCATTACCCTTGAAAGAAATATCCATCTTTGAATGAGATGAAGTTCCTCTTAGTGAGACCATACTCCTTCATTTCATGAACCCTACAATGCATAGCTTTGAGACCAAAATAATTACATGAAAATAATGCCCTTTGAAGAAATATTCATCTTTTCTTGAAGCCTCTGATATCTTAGTCATTTCTTTTCTTTCTGTGTGATGATCCTTGTTTCTTGTTTGTGCATTATTTTCTTTCTTAGTGAACCTTCCCTTCTTCAGTTTATCCACACAGGTCTTAGTTTCTTTTTCAATCTCTTCCTTTTAAACTTCCTCTTATTTTGAGCTTGAACTTGACCCTTCTTCTTGTTTCCCTTGTCCTTATTCAAAACCAAGTCATGTTTTGATAAATGAAGATCTTTGTGAATTGATAATTTTATCCAAAGCTTTTGAATTTTTCCCAAACCTGTGTAACTTATCCTTAGAATATTTCAGTTTCATCCTTAGAGAAACTACTTCATGTTCTATTATTTCACATTCTAACTCTTTTACCTCTAAATTTTCAACCATGATCTCTTTAAATCTCCTTGCCTTAGATTTTGAGTTTGTGAGGTCTTGTAGAAGATTTTATTTTATTGCCTCATGTTCTTGAACTTGAGCCTTCAATATTGAATTCTGCTTTCTAACTCTTTTCATCTCTATGAGAGAAATAATTTCTTCTTATTATAGATCAACTATGCCTTTTTTTTTTTTTGAATATTTCTCTTCTTCTTAGTCTTCAAGAGCATCATCATACTCTTCTACTTTATCTTCAACAGGAATATTTTCTTCCTCTTCTATTGCTAAAAAAAAATCTCTACTTCTTCACTATCTGAGAGTCTTTCATCATTGTTACTTGAAGCATTGCTTGCTTTGTTAACATAGAAACTCTTCTTGTACCTTTGAAATAACTTTTTTTACTGCTTACCTTGACCATACCTATTTTTATTTTCATGTCTGAATTTATTTTCTTTATTTTTCTTATAATCCCATTTCTCTTCACTGCTATTGCTTTCATATTGTGGAAAATTGGATGCATAGTGACCAAAATTACTACAATTAAAACATTTCACATTCTTCATACCTTTGTGTTTTCTTGAGTCCTTATTTCTTCTCACATAGTTAGTTTCTTCATTACTACTTGACTCACCACTTGATTCTTGTTTCTTATATTTTGTCTTATTTGAATATTTGAAAGCTAATTCTTTCTTGGAATTATGATACTTATCTATTCTCATCTCATAAACTATGATAATTCCATGTAACTAATCCATAGTCAATTTATCAATATCCTTCATCTCTTCTATAGCTGAAACCTTTGCATCATACCTTGTAGGGAGTGATATTAATACATTTTGAGAAAAACTGGAGTTCTCAATTTCAAATCCAAGTCCATGCATGGCATTAACAACCTCATCAATACGAAGTAATTATTTAGCAATATCTTCCTCATATTCCATATTCAATTCTGCAAACTTTCTCTTGTGGTTTCGCAGTTTTGCCAACTTGACCTTGTTATCTCCTTCATATGTTTACTTCAATTTGTACCATATCTCTTTTGCTAATTTACATTGCATAACCTTCATAAATTTTGATTCACATAATCCACTTAAGATTCCATTCATAGCCTTGGAATTATTCACATGTAACTACTTACCATCCTTATCTGTGGGAGGAGGAGCTGTAGGTGTGAACCCATCCTCAACAGATTACCATGTTTCATATCATTTTACCATCATGTAAGTCTTCATCCTTATACTCCATAAAGCAAAATTTTTCTCATAAAACAATGGAGCCTTATTTTATGAAGATCCATTTTGAGATGCCATCTATGTTCCTGTAATATATTTCTTCAAGATGTTATACTTTTTTGAAGGAACCCGCTTTGATACCAATTGAAGAACACAAGCTTATACTACGAGGAGGGGGCGAATAGTATAAGATCAACTTTTACTTTTCTTTCCAAATGATAACAACAATAATATTAATGCAGTGAAATAAAAAATGTATAAATCATCACACAAATGAGAGACACGGATTTAATGTGGTTCATACAATATGGACTATGTCCATAGAGAAAATATTTCTTCTAAATTTTCTCAACAAATCTCTTGGGAACCAAATCCCTATTACAATATTTATGGACCTTTGTCCAAAGGAGAAATCAATCCATAGGAGAACTCTACCCCCTTTGCTCTAGTTCATGGATCTTTCTCCGTAGGATAAATCTATCCTCTCTACTCTAGTTTATGGATTTCTCTCCATAGGAGAAATCTATTCCCTCTGCTCTGATTTGTGGATCTCTCTCCATAGGAGAACTCTATCCTCTCTACTCTATTTTGTGGATATCTCTCCACAGGAGAAATCTATCCCATCTATTATAGTTTGTGTATCTCTCTCTATAAGAGAACTCCATACCCTCTACTCTAGTTTATGGATCTGTCTCCATAGGAGAAATCTATCCCCTATACTCTAGTTTATGGATATATCTACACATCCTTCTCTCAACTCTGTCTCAAATCTACACCAAATATCATCCCAAGGCTAGCATAAATATGCTCTAGCTCTACTCACAAATCTATCCAAATTTGCACATATTATATGCATAAATCTATTATCAACTCTATCCACAGTATTCTCACAATACTTTCTTAATTTTACCTCAAACCTACTTCAAGTCTTCTCACAAGACTTTCTTAAATCTACCTCAAACCTACTTCAAGTCTTATCACAAGACTTGATCAAATATACCTTAAAACCTACTTCAAGTCTTCTCACAAGACTTTCTCAAATCTACCTTAAAACCTACTTCAAGTCTTCTCACAAGACTTGCTTAAATATATCTTAAACCTACTTTACGTCTTCTCACAAGACTTGCTCAAATCTACCTTCAACTTGCTTCAAATATTCTCACAAGACTTGCTCAAATCTACCTTAAACCTGCTTCAAGTCTTCTCACAAGACTTGCTCAAATTTACCTTAAACCTACTTCAACTCTGCTCTAACACATGCTCAAAACTGTTCATAATACATGCTCAATTTTTCCCAAAACTTGCACACAAATAATGCTCACAACAATGAATATATTGCTTTCAGAAATACTTTCTTCAATCAAAGTAATTTAGACATATTCTACCCAAAATTTGTTTAACCTCTGGAACATATAGAGAATGATATGTATTATAAATTACCCAATATGTTCTTCACATTCACAAATATTGCATTAATCCAATCCAATCTCCACCTCTTACAAAATCCCCTTCAAATCAAATCAAACTAGTATATAACTTTGCTTCACAAAAATGGTCTATCTTTCTTGCAAATTTGCTCTCAAGGATCAAACACAATAATGCAAAAAATTTCTTCACAAGATTGATATCAAACACTTCACAATTACTTTCAATGTATTTCAAACCAATTCTCAAAATATTTCACAATGATGTACAAACTTGGTCTCAAGCCTAGCACAAGTATTTTAGATTTCTTTCAACAATGAAGCACATGTAGATCTCAAACCCTAATACAATTGTTTCAACTTTCTTTCAACAATTATGCGTAATTTGTTTCACAAAACCTAGCTCAAATATTTCCAACAATGCACACCAATCAACCCTTTTAACTCCACCTCAAAATTACTTTTTCAAAACAAAACCACCTAGATAAATATTTGAACCACAATACCTCAAAATGCTTGATGAAGATTTACCCTCAAATACCTGTTTCAAAAATAATATATTTTTCAACTTCAAGATAGATTAGCACAACACCTCTTTATATATTGGAAAACCCTCTCAAAATGTATGCACAATTATGTCCCAAACATATGCTTTAGAACTCTCTTGGTTTCTCAAAATAAAGCATCAAATTATAAACCAAACCCTTCAATACTAATGCAAGTATTACAAACAATAAAAGAACATCATACACCTTTTATCTCCCACTTCAATATTTCAACAACACAAAATACAAATTAATTAACCACTAATTACACCTTATTACTCCTCAAAGTAACACCTTAAAATATTGCAATTTCCCTTTTTATTTTCTTCTAAAACATTTTTCAAAATAAAACTTATTGCCCTTATAACTCCCTAAGTCAAATAGTGCACACAATAACCAAACACAACTTATGCCTCCTATTAATTCAACCTTAGACAATAAAAAAAAATTGCACTTACCCAAACCATCGCAGGTGAGAATTGACCATGATACCTCTTGCCTACCCCCGTTCTAGCACTGCTTGGGCTTCCGCTAGGCCAGCCACCTGCATGGAAATAAATATGCACGAATTATACCTTAAACCTTTCGGTTAATATTTTTGTCAACAAAAGAATAAAATCATCACCACCGAGTTTTGACCCTAAGAGCTGCTTCCTGCCCTACGCCTTAGCGCTGCCTAGACTACCACTAGGCCAACCGCCCGCTTGAGAACAAATGCCCATGATATTGTCCTTATTCACATCGTTCTATATCATTTTTAAATTTCGTCTTTTCCTTCCTTTGTTTCTCACAATTGCGCATGAGAGAGATCAAATTTCATTAAACCAAAAACCATAAACCATAAACCATAAACCATAAACCAAGCAAATTATTTGAATTCATATTATATGGATTTCACCTCCTTTCTTGATGTTGGCACTTATTTAAAAAATTTATTTAAAACTTTCAAACACGTTGGCAACAAACCTATTTTGGATTTAAATTATAATATAAAAATATTATAATAAACATTTTTAACATCCCTTGCAACATTTAAACCTTTGTCTTCAAAATTTTGTCCCAAATATTATAATATTAAAATATTATAATATTATCTCTTTTAAGCCTTAGTCACTTGCTTTCTTTTTGAACCATGGTCTTAAACTTGGGCCTTCAACCTTTTAACCAAACACTTAAACCTTTGTACCAAATCTCTTTGGCTTATAATATTTAAAGTTAATATTATAAGCTTTTATTTTTATCAATTTCTTTGTATTTTAATGAACCTTGCCTTGCATAATTATCCAACTTATAAGATTTATCTTATTTCCATACCAAAATATCTTTGACATTAATCCTTTGACATCAATGACAACACAATATACTCAAAATTTCCAACAGAAGAATCTATGTTCGAGCCTTCATGATAGCCTTTTTGCTCTCAAATAGCAATGCATTTAATGATTGCTATGGTGTCATTAATAGATATCTCATTATATATGGCCATGGTATACTAGAAAATATCTCTCTATGTGTGCTTGAGACACTATGGTCATAGGGTTAAGTTGTTTTGCAAATACCCTTTTGGTGAAGTAACTAGGAAGTCAAGCAAGATTTTTAATGATGTCTTGGTTGCTACTTTGGAAGGGATCCTTGTTGTCTTGGTTACACCAAAAATATTAACATGAGGAAGGCTCAAGTTCAAACCTTATGGAGAATAATTTTGGCTTACTTAGAATTAACTAGATCTTAGGCTAACATGGTGGTTGATGTGGACTTCTCTTGTGCCACTTCAAACCAAAATTTTAAGAGTTATACTTGTTTGGTAAATCAAAGGAAACAAGTGTCAAAAACACATTGGTGGAGAGGAACTAAGGTGGTAAAAATAAGTGGAAAACATAAATGAATTAGAGATTAACAAGTGGAAGCTCGATATTTGGTTATTTTATAAGGTTTGAGCATTTATTTTTTTAATTTTTTGGGATCCGTTAGAGAAAAAATTTCATAGGCCATAACTTTTGCTTATAGAAGCATTTTGAGCCTATTTTATTTAAATGCATTATTTTTTGAGCTCTATGTACTAGTGGTATTAGTTTATGGACTATTATGGTTCGAGTGTTAGATTGTGTAAAATGGATTATAAAGCCTTAGGTAGTTATCTTAATAGATGGAATTACAAAATTTGGTCAACCCAAATGATTGGCTTGTCACATAGTTAGAATCCATAGTCCATAATTTAAGATGATGAAGCAACTATTCTTGATAAAGAAATCCACAATCAAATAGAAGAAGGTTCTCTTGGTCTATTTTCCTTCCTGACTAAACTAGAGTTACTTTTTCTCATTAAAGAGGAGAGTGACCCTATCAAGGGATTGTAAAAATTACATGAGATTTTTGGGAAAGTAAATAACACTAAAGTAAGTCACTTGTAATTGAAAATATCTGTCTTAAATTGGTTGAATATCTTAAATTTGAGGACTCCATTATGAAATTCAAGGTATTGAGGGTAGATATTGCATTTTTTGGAGGCAAAAAAAATGTGAGACAAAATACATGAACATTGTCCTTGCTCATGAACATTCTTGGGCAACAATTTATCCCCATGAGACCCAAGGAAGATCAAGTGACCTGGGCTCCTATAGAAAATGAGCAGTTCAATGTTAAATCAGCTTACAAGCTTCTGCTTGATGATGAGGATTTTGTCCTCCAAAAGGAGTTAGTTTGGATAAAAAATTTAATTTAAAAAATTGTAGTCTTTTCATGGATGGTTATCCAAGGAAGAATTCTAACCATTGATAATATGATGCGTAAAGGTATTTGTATCACTAATCGTTGTTATCTATGCAGGGCTAATTGAAAGACCATTTATCACATTTTCCTTGAGTGCCCTTTTTACTTGACTATCCTAAGTGGGGTTTTTCAGGCCTTCAATATTTCTTGTGTTAAACCAGCCACCGTAATTGATTTGTTCATCCAGTGGCCTTGCCCCTTTTCAAGCCAAAGACTTAGATACATGTGGAAAATTTGTCTCAATCACTATCTTTGGTAGGTGTGGTTAGAAAGGAACCATAGAGTCTTTAATGAGTCTATCCATGATCATAAAAATATCATTGACAGGATCCTATACTTTACCAACGATAATGTGAACCTTATCCCTTTTGATAGCCGTAAACCTCATCTATAGGAGACCACGATTACTCAATATTTAAGGCTAACCTTATTAGATGAGTCTGTGCCTAGGGTAGTCAACCCTAGAGCCAATGTTAAGTGGTCCCCACCTCCTACGGGTTGGTTTAAGCTTAATTTTGATGGAGTGGCTAAGGACAATCCTGACAGATCAGGCACTGACGACATTGTGTGAGATCATAATGGGAATATGATGCTTGAATTTTTTGAATATTTGGGATCAAGGACGAATAACGAAGCTGAAGCTAGAGCTATGTGGATAGGCCTTCAAATGACTCAAGAATAGAAGGCAATTTGATCATAGAAGGAGACTCTATGCATGTTATAAATCTCCTCAATAATTAGAAAACACCTCCTTGGAGGATTAAAACAATTGTTGAAGAGGCTAGGATCCTTTTCTAGGGAAGACAAGATAGAAAATCCCAACATGTCTTTCGGGAAGCTAACAAAATTGTTGATAAGCTGGCCAATTTGGGTGTCGATGGTGATGAACTTTTCAAATGGGAACACGGTGTCCCGAGTGAAGTAGAGGAGCTTATTAAACAAGAATGCCAAGAATGATAGTCAAATTTACCAATAGGGAAGGCACTGTAAGTTCAAAGGCTAGGAGTATTCCCATATATTTTTTGAAATAGACTCACAATAAAAATTATCCGAGTTGTCAGTCTTCGTGGATGCTTCTTGGAAATACCAAAAAGACTAATGGGGACAGTCACATGCCAGATAACATGGCTTCTAGTTGTATTAGTAATTTGAGGTTGGTTGATAATCATAGGGTAGGAAAGAAACAACAATATAAGACTTCGAACCAGAGCCACATGGACCACCAAATAGCCATCGCCATAAATCTAGCCAACAGGTTCATTTCTCCAAGGCTGATTTGCCAAGACAGGATGTGGTCCCAAAGCATGTCATATACGAAATAAAGCAGTTACCAAAGAATTATTAAGAGTAACTGTCAATACAGAGCTTGTGGCAGTTTTTTTCAGTACTCTATTATGTGTGTCTGCAGCTTTTTTTTTCTCCATTGTTTCAAGGAAGGGATTCGTGTCTGTTTCTTTTTTTGTAATTATGATGCATTTGTGTTTTCTCGGGGTATACCCAAAATGTTGTATGGGAAGTTTATTTTTGATAACATGCTATGTGCCTTACCGGATGTAATGGCTTTGGCGGCATGTAGATTTTACATATATAGGATCCTTAGTAAGGACATGTTCATCAACAACCCTGGGTTGATTTTTATAAAAGGTTTTGGGTCAACCTGTAAAACCCAGTATTAATTCTATAGTATCTTATCTACCAAAAAAAAATATATCCCTTCCTTTTCAGATATAAAACTCAATGGTTCATATGATTTCTATGTTCTTAAAATCTTCACAAAATATCTCTTGATCAAGTTTTATCTCTTCTACGTCATTGTCAAGTGGCAATGTAAACTTATGGTGGGACTCTATATATATAGGATGAAACAAAGGAATTCAAATATAAGGATATTAATACCAAAGTGCACAAGGGCTAGGCTAATTTTTGAAAGAATTCAAAGACCACTTGCAAATACTATAATAGGAAGGAATATCTAATGAATAATTGCTTGCTAAAATTTCAAAGTATTCAAGTTGAGTTTCTAAAGATTGGTAGACTCCTTTATAATGAGGGAGATACTAAACAATATTCCTCAATTGTAGAGACACACTAGATAATTTATTAGAGGGTAATATATTATTGTAACTAATGTACTCTCTCCTTGGCCCCTTAGTTTAGATTATGGGGGTGTTGAAATTATAATTTGATTCATGGCCATGGCTAACATTTTATGATGTAATATTAATAGGCCTAAGGGCACTCATTATACTATGTACTAATTGTAATTTTATTATTATGTAAGGCCTGGTTAACTTTATTATGGTTAAACCCACTTTATAACTTGTAATTAATCTTGAGCACTCTTGTTATACTGGATTAGGTTATACTTTATTATATAATTAGGATTTTGATATCAGTAAAATTACACCCTTCAATTCCTCATTTTATTGTTAGAGTTTGTGTAATTTTATCTATGAATAATATAGTGATTATTTATAGTGCCCATGGATGCATCCAAATATTTGTTTTTATTTATATTTATTTTTTCCTTTTATATTTTTTGTATAAGATTTGAGTGGATGGATTGCTTTTGTTCATTTCTATAAAATTTTGTGAATTCCAACAATTGGTTCCCTATCGCAATTTCTTGTTGTTCCTCTAAAATTTCTAATTCTTCTTGAATGGGTCATAATAAAATCCTAAGAAAAAAGTCTTTCCATAACAAGATGATTGTATCACATGCCTTCATTATTAACCCCACATGAAAAGAAATGATCCCTATTGTGTTTAACTTTTGACATCAAGTATAGAAACTATTTCTTTATCTACTTCTTTATGAGTCATTGCCCTTGGTAACTCTATAAATATGAATGGACTATCTTCTAGTGATCTTAGTCATGTATAAAGGATTTTGTTATCATCCATTGGTATTAAAATATTTGGATTATGTTATTTAATGTCCAAATACTCTTCTACTGCAAAAATGTTTGATATAGGTGGATAATAAAGCCTAAGAATTTCAACATTGAAGATTGGATGTAAACCAAGATAAGATTGAATATTCAACTTAAAATCATTCTCTTACACCTTCTTGGTGATGGAGTGTGGTCCTTAGCAAAGAGAATGATCTTCTTATGGGGTCCTACAAGTATCTACTTCCGAAAATATAACCATAATTTATTGTTAATCCTGAATTGTATTGTTCATGGTATTATTTATATTTTAAATTGTCTTTTTTAGGAGGTCATGGATTTATTGTTGGATATGTTGAATCTATTCCACAAATTTCACTACCTTTTTTCTTGTTTATCCATAAGGATGGTACTCCATGAGCTACATAATAAGAGCAATATTAGTGTATTCTAATGATTAGAACCAAATAAAACATGAAGTGAGTTGCATTTGGTAGATTTATACAAATTTTGATTATACCCATGCTAAATATTGGGGAATTTCTCACCCCATCTACATGAAATCTTGGCATTGTGCACTTGTAGGAGATGTATAATTGATTTATTCATAACTTTATTTCAACCATGAGTCTTAATATGAAATTCTATGGATATGATCATCTTGATATCCATAATAGTTCATAGGATATGCCAAAAATTCTCTAAACTTTTCTATGCTTATTAGAAACAATGGACTCTAACAAACTAAAGTTAACCCATACATGACTAAAATGGAATTTAATAGTTTCCTCAACTAAAATGGAATTGTTAGAGAGAATCATGATGGTCATATTTACCAAATGATCAACTTTTACAAAAACACAATCATTGTCATGCTTAAATATGAGAAAATCTTATAAAAAATCTATGTAAATGGATTTCCAATACTTGGTTTGCACCAAAAATTGTGTATACAATCCTTGCTTCTTAGTGATATATTTGTATATAGCATAGGGGTTTCAAGACTTGATGTACCTCTCAACATCATTATTTTTCTTGGTCCAATAGAAGTACCTTTAAAGAATTTCCATTATTTTTTGCACCTCAAAGTGACTTGATACTTATGAGGGTACCTAGAAATAGATATTTGGGGGTATGTTATTATATTATATAAGGGTTGGAATAGGCCATAGATAGCCCAAGGTTGATTGTATTATAATATTATCTTATATTATAATAAAATATTATATTAGTAGTCTGCTCCCCAAAGTAGAATTTGAAGATGGTTATATCAAGAA
Organism: Wollemia nobilis; assembly: GCA_028583015.1. Classification (NCBI taxonomy): domain Eukaryota; kingdom Viridiplantae; phylum Streptophyta; class Pinopsida; order Araucariales; family Araucariaceae; genus Wollemia; species Wollemia nobilis. The sequence goes on along the minus strand of JAQPPZ010016529.1, from coordinate 3,269,295 downwards.
GAGATATTTGTCATTGTAATGATCATGGATATCAATCATATGTAATCATCTTTGTCCATGAAGTGGCTTATGGAATTTTTCCCTCCTTAAGTGACTTGTTGGACTTTACCTTTATTAAGGAGTATTATTGGTGTTTCCTTACCTTAAGGGTATTATCTATCTTTGTCTCAATTATGGATTGTTATTTTTAGATGAATGTTTTGTTATTTCTACATATTGGTGAATGATTTTTGTTTATGAAAATTGTAGAAAAATATTTAACACCAAAGAACATGCATGCAAGTGAACACTTATAATAAAAAAATGCTTCTTTTATATTAACACATGCTTCATACCCCAAGGTTTGTGATGGGTATTACAATACCTTCTTTTTATAAAGTACAAGTGCTCAAACAATGATCTCTGGTTCTCCAAAAAAATCAAATTGGTGTCTTTTGCTCCTCTGCTACAACTCCAAGGGTGAGTGGGCTTTTGTATCCTGGATGTGGGGCCACTCTTAGCTTCAATAGCTCTTCAGATACCTATCTCCTACACACATGATGAAGCAAACAAGGGTTTAGTAGCACTTGTATATGTGATTGAAAACCAATGCAATAAAACCCTTGAACTAATATTTGCAAAAAACATAGAAAATTAAATCTAGATGCCTTGCTAACAAAATCAAAATCTTACTAATATAATCTATGTCGTTCATGGTTTTTCCTAAATTTTGAGTAACCATGGATGTGCGGTTGTGGCTGGTCAACTGTGGGAGGAAAGTTAGGCAACCCCAGGAGAGCGGTTACGACTGTGTAACCATGAACGGGTAGTTGAGGCTGGATGGAAGAAAGATACAAAAAGGTACTCTAAGAATTTTGAATCTCTGACCTCCTTGGGATGCATGCAAGCTCTTGGTATGATTTTGGTAGCCTAATGGTGTGTTCTCTTAGCCTCCATTGGATGATGGGGTAGTGTTGCTTTTATATGTAATTTTAGGATTTTGGAGGGAAAGGGAGGTGGCAAGCTAGGATTTCCAAGTGGAAGGGGCAGTTATAGTGAGTCTGTTGAGCAAGGTGCAGCAACAGTATTGTCATTGTTGTCAACACAGTCAAATAGATCGGTTGATGCAGTGGACAAGAAGTTTAGATGCTATTTGGATGCAGTGGATAGGAAGTTCAGAAGCTTTTCAGAGTATGTACAATATTTTTCCAAGAAGACCGAAGTGGCCCATATGCAAAAGATCAAAGAAAAAGACAAGTAAGAAAAGTGTCGCGATATAGCGACATATTTAGAAAGCAGGAAAAAGTGTCGTGATTTTGCGACATATTGAAAGAGAGAAAAAGTAGAAAAAGTGTCACGATTTCGTGACATATTGGAAGAGAGAAAAAATAGGAAAAAGTGTCACAATTTCGTGACATATTGGAAGAGAGAGAAACAACAAAAAAAAGTGTCATGATTTCATGACATGTTGGAAGAGAAAAAGGCAAGTGGAAAAATTATCGCGATTTCGTGACATGTTGGAAGAGAAAAGAAAAAAAGGCAAGTTAAAAACTGTCGCGATTTCGCGTCATGTTGGAAGAGAAAAAGGCAAGTGAAAAACTATCGCGATTTCGTGACATGTTGGAAGAGAAAAAGGCAAGTGGAAAAACTGCCACGATTTCATGACATGTTGAAAGAAAAAGAGCAAGGAAGGAAAACTGTCGTGATTTTGTGACATGTTGAAAGAAAACGGGCAAGGAAGGAAAACTGTCGCGATTTCGCGACATGCAGAGCAAGGAAGGAAAACTATCACGATTTTGCGACATGCTACAGAAGAAAGAGTAAGAAAGAAAAAGTGTTGCGATTTCACGACGTGTTGTAGAAGAAAGAGTAAGAAGTGAAAAGTGTCATGATTTCACGACGTGTTGCAGAAGAAAGAGTAAGAAGTGAAAAGTGTCACGATTTCGTGACATGTTGTAGAAGAAAGAGTAAGAAAGAAAAAGTGTCATGATTTCGCGACGTATTGCAGAAGAAAGAGTAAAAAGTGAAAAGTGTCACGATTTCATGACGTGTTGCAGAAGAAAGAGTAAGAAATGTAAAGTGTCACGATTTCACGACGGGTTGTAAAAGAAAGCGTACGAAAGCAGAAAGTGTCACGATTTCACGACAAAAGCAAAGAGCAAGTCTTCAAAGGCAAAACTATCTTGATTTCATGACAAAAGTAGAAAGCAAGACTTCAAAGGAAGAACTGTCATGATTTCATGACAAAAGCAGAGAGCAAGACTTCGAAAGCAAAAGTGTCACAATTTCGTGACAAAAGCAGAGAGGAAGACTTCGAAGGCAGAAGTGTCACGATTTCGTGACAAAAGCAGAAAGGAAGATGACGAAGGCAGAAGTGTCGCGATATCGTGACACAATAAAAGTAGAAGACTACGGAGGCAGAAGTGTCATGATATCGTGACAAAAGTAGAGTTGAAGTCTACAAAAGTAGAAGTGTCATGATATCGCAACAAAAGCAAAGATGAAGTCTACGAATGCAGAAGTGTCACGATATCATGATAAAATATTAGAGAAAGAGTACGGAGGTGGAAGTGTCACGATATCACGACATGTTATGTTTTCGTGATCAGAAGCCAAGAAAAAGTCAAAGAAGAAAAATGTCGTGATATCACGACATGTATTTTCGTGGCAACAACAACAAAAGAAGCTATAGATTCAGTTGAGTTGAAGCCGACGAAGACCGATGATAGCCGACTAAGATTAGGGTTTACATTTGCAATAACAGCCGACTAAAATTAGGGTTTTCATCTTGAAAATTCTATTATAAAAGGAAGGCTATTTGGAGAATTGTGAAGTTGTCGAATGCATGTGAATTAAACCCGCAGTGCACAGAGAGAGAGTCGTGTCTAATCGTGCTAAGTGCGAAGTAAGTTCACAAAGAGAGTAGAGTGTGCAAAGGATGAAATACAATCATGAAGTTTCGGTTGTAACGACTCAAAGTGAGCAAAGTGAATACGTAGAGATATCAGAGTGTATAGAAATAGCAGACAGTGCATAAAGGACAAAGAAGATCAGTCAAGGTATTGTAAAAGTGAAGGTATTTTACTGTCAAACTTATAGATTCAATTTGAAGTCCAAGTTGCAGCTTGGCATTAGGGATTGGTGCTCCTTCCAGTAGGTGCTGGTAAATCAAGGGTTGGTGCTCCTTTCTGTTGGTGAAAATAAATAAGGGGTTGGTGCTCCTTCCAATGGGTGCTGGTAAATTGATTATAAATTTGTTGCTTTGCAAAGGCTGGATTTGGATGGTAGTCCAAGCAGCCATTCTCTTTGAGGAGTAGCCACATTGGTGAACCTCGTTAAAATATTATGTTGTGTGATGCTCTCTTGTTATACTTGATGTATCTATTTTTAAGTTTACATTATTTTAGCATTAAGAATTCAAAATTTAAGTTTTAAAAAGGCTACACTGATTCACCCCCCCTCTCAGTGTCGTTTTAAGACTAAAAATTAGTATCAGAGCTAAGTTCCTGTACAAGATTAACCGACTAGGGTGATCTTGGAAGTATCAATGGTAGGTGGTGAAGGTTTATCATCAAACAAAGCACCATTGTTTGACAAATCTAATTACGCGTTCTAGAGAATCAAGATGCAGACATATCTTTGTGCTTTGGGATATGACATCTGGGATTCAGTAGTTAGTGGATACACAATACCCATCACTCCTCCAAAAGAGGCTGATGAAAAGAAATTGTTTGAAAATAACTCAAAAGCAAAGAATGCTATCATGTGCGGATTAGCAGACAATGAACTAGTAAATATCATGAGCTACAAAATGACAAAAGAAATATGGGACAAATTGAGGAGTATTCATGAAGGAGACGATAAGATCAAGGAGTCCAAGTTACAGACATATCGAGCTCAGTTGGAAGCATTAAGGATGAATGACGATGAAAACATAGAGGCATATATGCTGAGAGTTAATGGAATCATTAATGCGATCAAAGGACTCGACGAGGATATTAGAGACTCTATCGTCATGAAAAAGGTACTAAGATCTCTTCCTCAAAGGTTTGATTCTAAAGTCTCAATGATAGAAGAAGCTAAAAATCTAAATTATTTTAGTATAGATGAGATGTACGATTCTTTGACTGCATATGAGATGAGAATAGGAAGATCTAATCCTATAGATAGAGAAGTAGCTTTTAAAGCCCTTAAAAATAAAAATTCAAAACAAGAGTTCGAGAAAGAAGAGACATCAGATGAAATGGAAGCTAACTTTGTTAGAAAACTAAAAAGGGGAAAATGAAAATACAAAGGAAAGCTACCGTTTAAATGTTTCAACTGTGGAGGCGTTGGGCATTTTGCGACTAAATTTCCTCTTAATTAGAAGAACAAAAGTGATGAAGGATCGCACCAAGAAAGAAGTGACTGGAAGAAGAAAACAAATTTCAGAAAAGGCAACTTCAAAAACAAAAGTTTTATCTCCAGGAATGTCAGTTCATCAGAAGATAGCTCCGATGAGGATTCTGAAGAGGAAACAGGTGAAGCTCTTTTTATGGCATTTGAAGAAGTAAATAAAAAAAATAGGAGTGAACTTTGAAGTATGTGATGAAAAACCTGAGGCTGAAGTAGATCTAGAAGGTGAGTTGATCTCTGCACTTGAAGAGTGGAGAATAGAGAAGAAAAAGAATACGAAACTTTCAAGAAAACTTGAGGATGCAAACAACATCATAACCAGTTTGAAAGTACAGACAGAAGAATACAAGAAAATATTTGAAGATCTCAAAGTTCAGATAACCATGAAAATAGATTATTGCTGCAAACTAGAAGAAGAGAATGTTGGTTTACGAATGCAGATAGAAGAGATGGATCGTAAAATTAGTTGTTATCACAAACACGAAGAAAGTTCTATGAAGCTGGATAAGATTTTAAATGACCAAAGACCTGCAGGAATCAAATTTGGTCTGGGCTTCGTCGAAGGAGAATCATCAAATGGATCAAAGGCCAGAAATGTAGAACCTGTAAAGAATGAAGATAAGAAATAGGTTGATCAAGGAAAAATGACTCATGTAGAAGAGAGCAATAATGCCAGGCACGAAAGGAGAATTGACAATGATGGATTCACCAATGTCACAAATCAAAGAAGAAGAAGATTTAGGGCTCCTACGACAACATGGCAAAGACCATCACCCAGGTTCAATTATCCCTTTTCTGGTTTCTATTTTAAATGCAATGGTTATGGACATAAGATTTCAAACTGCAAGTATAATGTAGGACCGAGGAATTTCACTAGTAGAAATGCTTTTTCTCCTCTGATGAATTATGCAGTAGAATGTTATAACTGTCATAATTTTGGGCACATTGCAAGAAACTGTCGAAGTACATTTGCTTCAAATCAATTTCAGGGAAGAAAATTTCAACCAAATAGGATGAGTCAAAATAGAAAACTTCTCGAAAAACATGCACAAGATACTAAAAAGGGAAAGTCAAAACTAGAGCCCAAAACTGTAGTCAAAACAGAGTGGAAAGAAAAAGAGCGACTTAAGGAAGAGAAGGAATCTTTGATTGTGCAAACAACTTTTAAAGCACAGAATAAATATGTACCATGGATTCTTGATAGTGGATGCTCTAGTCATATGACAGGTGACAAATAGAAATTTGAGAAGTTACAAAAATATGAAGGTGGTTCAGTAAAGTTTGGAAATAATGATGGAGCTAAGATAGTTGGGAAAGGTTCAGTTAAGATTAGTGAGGGAAAAATCAAGTCAGAAGAAGTCTTGTTTGTGGATGGTCTGAAACATAACTTGTTGAGTGTTAGTCAGATTTGTGATAAAGTGTTGAGCAAAGTGCAACAAATAGTATTGTCATTGTTGTCAACACAGTTAGACAGATTTATTGATGCAATGGACAAGAGTTTATTGAACAGCAAGGTGCAGCCAAAGTACAATGGATAGGAGTTCAGTGTTGAGCAAGGTGTTGCAGGAGGATTGTCATTGTTGTCAATACGGTCGGTTAGATCTAATGATGCAATGGACGAGCGGTTTAGAAGTCACTCGGATGTAGAGGATAAAGTTCAAAAGTTAGTCGAGATCATGAGTCCTTAAATGATAGATGCACGAAACGAGAAAACATAATTCGGAATGAGAAGAAGAAGTCTTCAGAACCTGAGATGTCAAGAAGCGGAAAGGTTTTTTGTGAAAACCAAGGCAGTCAAAATAAAAAGTTTTATTTAAAACCATGGATAATAGATTTGAAATGGGTTTTTCTTAAAACCTAAGTTGGCTCTTCATTTCGTTGAAAAAGATGCCCCGGTGATAAAGATATTTAATTTTAAATATTTAGTTTAAATTTTAAATGTTTTTTGTGAAAACCAAGGCAATCAAAATAAAAAAATTTATTTAAAACCATGGATAACAGATTTGAAATGGGTTTTTCTTAAAACCCAAGTTGGCTCTTCGTTTCGTTGAAAAATATGCCCCGGTGATGAAGATATTTAATTTTAAATATTTAGTTTAAATTTTTGTTGTGGTTGATCCACAACACACCCCAAAATTGGGGACCCACCTTTTTGCAGGCTTGCAGGGAAGGATCTCAGTGACCCAGATGCCAGAATTGAAGAAAAAGAGAAAATGCCCAAGTGTAGAAAGGGGTCGCGAAATCGCGACAGGTAGCGAAATCGCGACATGTCACGAAATCGCGACATGTCGCGAAATCGCGACCGAAGCCGAAAAACGGTAGCGAAATCGCGACGTGTCAGAAAATCACGGTCAACGCGGTCAACGGCAACAAAACATAAAAGATGTCGCGAAATCGCGACGAGGTGCACGAAGGTCAGGGGAAAAGTCGCGATATCGCGACGCATTTTGCCAAGGCGTACGGAAGATAAAAGTGGTAGCGATATCGCGACGGAAAGTGGCAAGGGAGGCCCGACGGAGAAACGGTAGCGATTTCGCTACGCCTTGCGGAAAGAAGACTCAAAGTTCAAAACGGTAGCGATATCGCTACAAATTTCATAAAGGCCAGTCTCAAAGTCAGAGGGTAGCGATAGCGCTACAAGTTTAGTGAGAGAGGGCTTGAAACAAAAATGGTAGCGAATCGCTACCATGTCACAAGGAGAAGGCTTGAAACGAAAGTGGTAGCGAATCGCTACCACATTTCAAAGGGACGCTGCAAGGCCAAGGTGGTAGCGATATCGCTACCACATTTTGAAAAGGGCTCAAAGTTAGAAAGTGGTAGCGATATCGCTACCATTCGAAGAAGAAGGCTCAAAATGTTAAAAGGGTAGCGATATCGCTACGAGAAGTTGCCGGAGGTAGACAAATGAAAAACGGTCGCGACATCGCTACGGGGAGCTGATGAAGGCGTACGGCAGGAAAGCATGTAGCGATATCGCGACATGTCACGATTTCGTGACATGTCGCCATATCGCGGCTAAGAAGGTGAACGAGCGGACTTGCAGTTTTGTCGGGTTCTTTCACAGGAAAGCGTTACAAGGGGCGCAGAAAATGCGTGACACGTGGCGTGCAGGTGTCAAACTTGCAGAGGCGTTACATGCAGAGATGAATTTCGAAGCGTTTTCAAATTTGAGCGTGAATCAAAGCGAGAAAAAGCAAGAATTTGAGGGGTCATGTGCAGGAAGGTGAAATGAAGCGACAGAGAAGATCGAAGAGCCATAATAATGCTATAAGACCAGAATTGCAAATCGAAGAGGGGTTGGAAATTGCCGAATACGGAGTTGCAGAGACGAGAGCTTTGTGCTATTCTGGGCCCGTACTTGGGCAATTTCCTTCTTTTTGTTCTGGGATTTTCTTTTACACCTGGAACATTTTTGAATGTAATCGAAATATTCTTTAATACAAAATACAGAGAGTTGGCATCTTTTGGATGAGAAAGAAGGAGTTACTTCTGCATGCATGATTTAATGTCTATCTTTCCTTTCCAGATTTCTTAGGTTTTTAGGTGAAGTTAATGCAAGATCTCTTGGTTGCTTCATGCGAATGCCTCGATTTCTGGAATTACCACAGAAACCCTCGAGACTCGCACCTGGCCTATTTGGATTGTGTGGATGTGCAGGTTCATTAGGTTAGGTTGCATGTAGAAAGCCTCAGTATCTTCGGTTTCATCCGATTAATGACAGCTTTCTGACTGTAATTTATTTTACGTTTTTATTTATTTTGCTTTGCTTTTCAAACCCATATTTTATTTTCAGCAGTTTAATTACTGTGTTTGAATAAATCACTAAAAATCCATCAAAATTAAAGATTAAAACAGATTTTATTCATTTTAGAGTCCATTGCACTTTCAGAATTAAATAAACCACAGTGCCCCTTGTTAACATCCACTTGCAAACCCTAAGGTGTTCTTAGCATTTCATTTTAAACAACATCCTTGATAATCAATAATTAGCATAATAAGAACCTTGGAGAAATCGTTTTTCTTTGCAAGCAGAGGATTTAGGACTCGGATCCTACAGGAGAGTGTGTTTTCACAATCGGGTTAAAACACCACTCAACAGATTGGCGCTAGAAGGAGGGCATGAAACGGTTTATTTCATCATGATTTTAAATGCTTAAAATTGCTTAAGAACTTTACAATGCATTTTGATTGTTCATACAAAAATAAAGTGATTTAATTTTTCAGAATTTTGGTCTCATGCAATTACGTTTCATTTGATTTTAATGAATACATCTCTTAGTTGATGCTAACTTGATTTATGTTTTATATTGCAGGTTGAATATTCAACAGATTTGGTTCTAAAATTACATTTTAAGTTCACTAATGGCAACACTTGAGGAGCAAAGGGTGTCCCTGAGAGCTAAAATAACATCTCTAAGAGAGAGAATGGTATTAATAATAGAGGATCATTATAAGGGTTTGTCTATACCTGTGGTACCATATCAAATTCCTACAATGTTATTGGATTTTTTACGGTGTTTTAATCAAGAGGTACCACTAGGATACTTGCAAAAGCTGCATGTATACAAGAGTACATTGTGTCAATTCCAGATTTTTTATGAGGAGGTGGCTTGTAAGTTATTTGCATACATTTTGGATGATAGACCATTCTTTTGGTATAGCCAACTACCCATGGAGGTTAGGACTTCTTGGATACAACTAGAAGCAGCCTATCTTAATCATTTTGGTAATCAGGTTGACTTAGAAATATTGAAAAATCAGTTTACCTCCATTTGTAAAGAGTCTAATGAATCCTTGAGTCAATTCAATGGAAGATTTCGTGAATTGCACTCCCAAATGTGGGAAAATTTTAACACATTGGAAGAAGAAGCCATGGAAGTATACCTAGGAGCCATACACCCCACACTTGCTTCACTCATTGAGGAAAAACTGAGTGGTTTGTCCCTAGAGAGAATCCATGAGATCTTAGAAGAGATAGAACGACAAGGTCTTGAAGAAGAAAAGGCACAACATATTCACATGAGAGATTGTTCTTTTGATGCCAACCTACACCAACCATCAAACATAGCACCCTCCACTCCAATGATATCTAAGGTAAATGATCAAGGGGATGAATCTGAATACCCAAATTTTATGACCACCTTGGATATAGTTCACGAGGAGGTGCAAATTGCTAAGACAACATCCAATAGTGAGGATCATGTAGAGATACATGATTATCTAGATTCAACAATGTTTGATATATGTGAATGGATGGAACCCACCATAGAATTGAATGAAGTGGTTGAAAGAGAAATGGAAAGAAAATCAATAAATAAATTTGAAGATATGATAGAATTTCACCACTTGTTCTTGGAAGATACTATTGATGAAATGTGTAAAATTAAAGATCAAGAAATTCTTCACCCTCCAAATTATGATAATGAATCATGGGTTACTAATTTGGACAATGATAGCCTTATAAATTTGAATTCAAGAAATAACCCACTTTTGGAAATAATTGAACCATCTAAGGAAGGTGAAGACGAATTTGATGAGAAACACATTGATGATTTGGAAAATGTTGAAGAAATAGTTGAACGTCACCACTTGATTTTGGAAGATGATTATTATGATGCTTGGAAGAAGTGGGAAGACTTCACTCTTTCCAAAACTACTAATGAAACTCGTGTGCCTATTGATATACAGGACAACATAATTGCCTACTCAAAGGAAGATATTATAACTCCTGTACGGTTTGAGGATGTTTTGGAAGAGGGTTTCAAATCTCATCAAATTTTGGAAGATTATAATTATTCTATTACCAAGGACAAAGAAGAAAAAGAATTGATGAAGGAATCAAAAGAGCATGTCATAAATATCATGGAGTTTCATCTCACAGATTTGGATGACGATTTTTACAATGGTTGGGGAAGGTATGGTAATGCATTCTTTTCTCACATCCCTATAGATGAAACTCATATTTCACTTGACGTGCAGGATGGTGAGCCTTCTACATCATACGAAGATCTCATATTCACAAGATTTGAAAAGGGGACAAAATATGAATTCATTGAAAGTGTGGATGCAAGTTTGCAGGATGATTTTGGGGATTCAAATGAAGAGATGCCATGGATAGTGAACAAAGAATTAGAACCAAATGATAAAGAGATGGATCAATTGGAAGAAACTCAAATAAGTGATCATCAAAGCAGATTACTTGACATACACTTTGACCAAGAGTGTTTGAGGATTGAAAAGGATGACCATATTTTGAATTTAAATAATTTGAATGATGAAATGTCACTAAAGGTAAATGAAAAACAAGGTATAATTTTTAATCACACCTTTAATAACATGGTTTTAATGAATGGAAAAGAAGTTGATGCACTTGAATTGTTAAATAAAATTCATCAACAATTACTAATTGAATCTAGGATAAAAACTTTTAATGATCCTAATTTAGTAAATATCCTAGATGCTTGTAAATTGTTACACAAATTTGATTGGCCTACAAATTTGGAAAATGATTTGGCTTTGAAGTTTGTAGAAATAGGCTCTTACTTACAAAATTGCATATTTGAAAAGGATAGCCTAATTCTAAATCAAGGAGGCAATTATGAAGTTCACATTTTAAAGAATAGACAAGATAAAATTGAAAATCATTTATTGTCTAATCATTCTAGTAATTTGATGCTCACCTATGGGAGTATTATTGGAACTAAATCAAATTGGTATGGTGAGCATGGCAAGTGGAAATTTGTTGCATTGTTTGGTCTGATCTTAGATTCCCACAACATTTGGCATGCATATTATGTCATATTTTTATTGAAATGTTCTAATCATGTGTGGGATCCAGGAAAGTGATAAGCTAAGCTTTGCATCATCTTGTATTATAGTGTACATTTGTATATAAATTTTGGTTTTTGGTTTTTGGTTTGTGTTTTCAAATTTTCATTTTGGGATTGCTATTTGGATTTGAATTTACAGTTGTGTGTTTATTTGACATGTCTTATTTGTCTATAAAAAAAAAAAAAAAATGATGAAAAGAAATTTGAGATGTCAACTTATGCTTAAGGTTAGGAGAATATGAAATATTGGAATTGTCTTGTAAAAGCTCCACAAGTAACATAAAACATATTAAGTTATATTGTTTGATTTTGTGATACATGAAAGAGTCAGTTTTGCATGACAAATCATTTCATTTGCAATTCAAGAAATAATGCATTCATATTCCATCTCACCTCACATACATTTCATCTTAGTTACATATGCATCTTAGGTACAAGCCATTAAAGTATGTCAAATCCTCTTAGGGTTGTGTTATAACATATATGTAAGTAGCTCCTAAGGTTGGAAACTGAGTCTTGAGATATCTAGAACCAAGCACGTCTCATACATTAAAAAGGATCTTGAGCAAAATGATCAAAACCTAACTTGGAAGGAAAGGTTGGGCGAAAGAAGTATTTTCATGTCTATCCTATTATGCAACATGATCCTTAAAACAGTGGTTTTGACCACTTCCATAGAGCTTAAAGCCTAAAATCAGAGTAGTAAGGATAGGGTTAAATCCTCATCGAACTTAGGTTGAGGATCCAATTCCCCAAAGCTTTGATTTGACCCACATGGAGTAGTAAGGATAGGGCATAAATTCTCATCTCGGTTGGTTGAGAATCCGATTCCCCAAAGCTCTTATGTCTCATTTCATAATCAAGTCTTGGATTGTAAGGATCGTACTATTTGTCCTCCGCAAAGGATGGGTAGTCATCCCCAAGGTCTAAGCAACAAAATTAATATTTTCCATTTACATTTAAAGTTTGGATTGTAAGGATCGTTCTACTTGTCCCTAACCAGGATGGGTAGTCATCCCCAAGGTCCAAGGAGTAAAATATATATAAATAAATGAATTTTTCCCATCTCATCTTTATGTTGGATTGTAAGGATCGTACTACTTGTCCTCTGCAAAGGATGGGTAGTCATCCCCAAGGTCCAAAGAAATGGAGATAAGTTTTGGATTGTGGGGTTAGATATGCCCATGCATGGCATCATGTCTTGCCTAAAAAACAAGACCACCGATTGTCTAGAGGGTTAGACTAGCATGACCATTTCTTCCATAACTGGTTTAATTATTTTGCTTAAAGTGAGGTAATGAACTCTAAATCAGAATAGTAAGGATAAGGTTAAACTCTCATCTCGGTTGGTTGGGAGTCCGATTCCCCAAAGTTCTGATTTCACATTCACTTGCACATGGGTTCTAGATAGTAGGGACTCATAACCAACTTTGGGATACAATAAGATAATGAACTAGTGGATCCTAAGAGGGTTTGGCAATCTTGAATGCTTGTACATAGTATTAGAAGAAGTACCATGCCCTTTATGGAAGCAAATCTCCTTGCACATTCATTAGGGTACACAAATCATTCACCATCCCATATATGCATTCATGCAAAACTGATAATGGAATGTTGATCAATTTCAAACGATAGGGAATGAAAACACATTGCACACACCGAGCTAATACTTGATGATTCCGATGATTCATGTACTTCGATCTTTGGGCATTTGTTATTTTGCTTATGTGCTAACATGTATTTGCGAGTTTGTGATATGTTTCGAGGTTGGGTTCTTACTAAAATGCTCAAGAGCATTTGACAGCAGAGTCGCCATTTGTTGTGGTTGATCCACAACACACCCCAAAATTGGGGACCCACCTTTTTGCAGGCTTGCAGGAAGGATCTCAGTGACCCAGATGCCAGAATTGAAGAAAAAGAGAAAATGCACAAGTGTAGAAAGGGGTCACGAAATCGCGACAGGTAGCGAAATCGCGACATGTCGCGAAATCGCGATCGAAGCCAAAAAATTGTAGCGAAATCGTGACATGTCGAAAAATCATGGTCAACGCGGTCAACGGCAACAAAACAAAAAATGTATAATATCGTGACGTAAAGCCGTACGAAGGTGAGGGGAAAAGTGGTCGCGATATCGCGATAGGTTTTGCCAAGGCGTACGGAAGATAAAAGCGGTAGCGATATCGCGACGGTTTGTGGCAAGCAAGTTCGAAAATAAAAATGGTAGCGATTTCGCTACGCCTTGCGGAAAGAAGACTCAAAGTTCAAAACGGTAGCGATATCGCTACAAATTTCATAAAGGCCAGTCTCAAAGTCAGAGGGTAGCGATAGCGCTACAAGTTTAGTGAGAGAGGGCTTGAAACAAAAATGGTAGCGAATCGCTACCATGTCACAAGGAGAAGGCTTGAAACGAAAGTGGTAGCGAATCGCTACCACATTTCAAAGGGACGTTGCAAGGCCAAGGTGGTAGCGATATCGCTACCACATTTTGAAAAGGGCTCAAAGTTAGAAAGTGGTAGCGATATCGCTACCATTCGAAGAGGAGGGCTCAAAATGTTAAAAGGGTAGCGATATCGCTACGAGAAGTTTCCGGAGGTAGACAAATGAAAAACGGTCGCGACATCGCTACGAGGAGCTGATGAAGGCGTACGGCGGGAAGCGATGGTAGGGATATCGCGACATGTCACGATTTCGCGACATGTCGCGATTTCGCGGCTAAGAAGATGAACAGGCGGACTTGCAGTTTTGTCATTTTTTTTTTGCAGTAAGCGTTACACAGGGCGCAGAAAATGCATGACACGTGGCGTGCAGGTGTCAAACTTGCAGGAGGCGTTACATGCGAGAGATGAATTTCGAAGCGTTTCCAAATTTGAGCGTGAATCAAAGCGAGAAAAAGCGAGGAATTTGAGGGGTCACGTGCAGGAAGGTGAAATGAAGCGACGGAGAAGATCGAAGAGCCACGTCAAACATGCTATAAGACCAGAATTGCAAATCGAAGAGGGGGTTGGAAATTGCCGAATACGGAGTTGCAGAGACGAGAGCTTTGTGCTATTCTGGGCCCGTACTTGGGCAATTTCCTTCTTTTTGTTCTGGGATTTTCTTTTACACCTGGAACATTTTTGAATGTAATCGAAATATTCTTTAATACAAAATACAGAGAGTTGGCATCTTTTGGATGAGAAAGAAGGAGTTACTTCTGCATGCATGATTTAATGTCTATCTTTCCTTTCCAGATTTCTTAGGTTTTTAGGTGAAGTTAATGCAAGATCTCTTGGTTGCTTCATGCGAATGCCTGATTTTCGGAATTACCCGTAGAAACCCTCGAGACTCGCACCAGGCCTATTTGGATTGTGTGGATGTGCGAAGTTCATTAGGTTAGGTTGCATGTAGAAAGCCTCAGTATCTTCGGTTTCATCCGATTAATGACAGCTTTCTGATCGTAATTTATTTTACGTTTTTATTTATTTTGCTTTGCTTTTCAAACCCATATTTTATTTTCAGCAGTTTAATTACTGTGTTTGAATAAATCACTAAAAATCCATCAGAATTAAAGATTAAAACAGATTTTATTCATTTTAGAGTCCATTGCACTTTCAGAATTAAATAAACCACAGTGCCCCTTGTTAACATCCACTTGCAAACCCTAAGGTGTTCTTAGCATTTCATTTTAAACAACATCCTTGATAATCAATAATTAGCATAATAAGAACCTTGGAGAAATCGTTTTTCTTTGCAAGCAGAGGATTTAGGACTCGGATCCTACAGGAGAGTGTGTTTTCACAATCGGGTTAAAACACCACTCAACAAAACCCAAGTTGGCTCTTCGTTTCGTTGAAAAATATGCCCTAGTGATGAAGATATTTAATTTTAAATATTTAGTTTAAATTTTATTTTATTTAAAATTTAAATTAAAATATTAAATTAAATTAAAAGGGTCGACATGTTACTATTTCGCGGCAATAAGCTACAGAAAAGTGACGAAGGTGGAAGAAATGTTTGAGGCCGACAAAGTTAAATCTGGGTCGACGGATTTTAGGGTTTGGCAGCTGACAAATTCTAGGGTTTCTCAACCGACGTTCTTTTAGGGTTTGTTCCTAAAACTTCTTCTATAAAAGCAAGGGTACTTCGAGTTTGAAAAGTGGGGTGTAAAGATAAAGTACGTATGCGAACATAGTGTTTTTGAAAGTGAAGTTCGTGTTGAGCAGAGAGCAGAATGTGAAACGACATAGAGTGTGCGAAGCGTGTGCGCAGAGAAAGCAGAGTGTGCAGAGAAGCACAGAGGGCAAAGTTGATTGCAAAGTCTGGCTATAGCAGTGTAGCAAACTGTGTGAAGTGATTGTGCAAGAGAGAGCAGAGTGCACAGAGATTGCAAAGGTGATGTAGACCAATTAGAGTCTTGCAATAACAAAGGTATATGTCAAACATTTTTTTATTCAATATTAAAATCCAGTTGGTGCTGGCAAATTAAGGGGTTGGTGCCTCTTTCCAGTAGGTGCTGGTAAAATAAGAGTTGGTGCTCCATTCTGTTGAAGCAAATAAAGTTAAGGGGTTGGTGCTCCTTCCAGTTGGTGTTGGTAAAGGATTATGTAAAGTTGTAGCTTTGCATTGACTGGATTTGGATGGTAGTCCAAGCAGTCTTTTTGAGGAGTAGCCACATTGGTGAACCTCGTTAAAATGTTATGTTATGTGTGATGCTTTATTGATGCATTTAGTATCTCTTTTATCCGCTTTAAACTGCTGCTTGGTTTTATAATCTAATTGTTTTAGAAGTTTTTAAAGAACACACTTGATTCACCCCCCTCTCGGTGTCATTGTGATTACAACAATTGGTATCAGAGCAAAGTTCCCAATTTTGGCTAAATCAGTCAGGGTTGATCCTGGATTAGTACACAATGGCTAAAAAGAATAGATCCTCATCCAAAAAGGCATCCTAGTCAGTTTTGGTTCCTGTAGAAGAGAAATTTGAACCGAAAAAGGTAGAAGAAGTGAATCCTGAAGTTTGTGATGAAAATCTTGAGGCTGAAGTAGATTTTGAAGGAGAGTTGATATCTGCTCTTGAAGAGTGGAGAATAGAAAAGAAAAAGAACAAAATACTTGTCCAAGAAATTAGAAGAATATGAGGATGAGATTTAAGATCTCTTCCTACAAATTCAAAAGGCCAAGAAATCAGAAGAAGCCTTGAAGACACAGCTGGGTAATAAGAATGATGTATACAACACAAGTGAAGAGGAATATAAACAGGTTATTGTTGATCTAAAGCTGCAAGTAGAACAAAACAAAAGGATTGAAGATATTCTTAGGTATCATATCAATGAGAAAGAGACTGTATGCTGCCAACAAGAAGAAGAGATTGTTTCATTGAAGAAACAACTAAAAGAGGCCAATATAAATCTCAAATTTGAGAAGAGCACAGAGTTGCTAGATACAATGATAAATTAACAAAGAAGCTCCACAGCTAAGTTTGGTCTTGGATATGAAGCTGAACAACCTTCATCCTCCAAATATGTAGAGAAGAAGAAATCATCGGTTGAAGGATTGAAACAAGAAAAGTCTAAAGTTGAATCCTCAAAAGGAAGAAAATATCAAAGAAGATCTACAGCAAAGCAACCACAGCAAAAGAGGTTCTCTCACTCTCACTCTTTTAATAATAATGCTTTTTATGGCTATTTTTTTAAATGCAACCACTTTGGTCACAAGGCAATTTATTGTGGACTGAACAATAGATCAAAGAGTTATGCTGATAAAAATACTTCTATTTTTTTGAGTGAACACCCCTGTGCAATGTTTTAAATGTAATGGCCATGGGCACATAGCAAGGTTTTGTTCAAGCACTTATGTATCCAATCTAAGGCAATACCATAGATTTCATCATACACATAGAATGCAATACAGATAGGGAATAAAACATGTGCAATGTTTTAAATGCAACGGTCAAGGGCACATAGCAAGGTTCTGTCCAAGCACTTCTATATCTAATATAAGGCAAAACCCTAGATTTCATCAAACACAAAGAGGACAACACCGACAAGGAACATATCATGTGCATAAAAGAAAAGAAAATAATCATCCATCAAGAATGCACAAGAGACAACCCCACAAGAGAAATGTTCAAGTTCACGAACAGGAGCAAAATAGGGATGTTGTTGAAAAACCCAAGCCCAAGTTCGGGAAAGTCCGGAGAAAGACAGAAGAAAGGAAATTGTGTCTCCTTGGGTGAAGGAGGCTACTCCGCCATTACTCTAAGCAACTCCGGGTGGCACATCCTCAGGAGGAACAATATTAAAGTTTTATTTTAATGCTCCTATGTATTTGTCTAGGTATCTGAGGATGAAAGGTAAGCAGTCAGGTTAATGTTGTATAATTGTTAAAGTGTGTTTTTCAGTTTATATAGACGTTTGTGGAAATGCCGTGAAGTGTGGTGTTTAATTTGAGAGTTGTCACCATTGGTAGTTTTGAGATATGTCACTGTTGTACTGTTGATGATTCTTAATACCACTATTCAAAATTACGAATCATAATAGTCCAGATAATTTGCTCAATGAAAGAATGCTTGCCCTAGCTGTGTATTTGTGTTTCAAGTAGCATGTATTTGTTTTTACTCTTTGATGTGAAGATTTCCAGATCTTTCATGACACCTTGGTGAATATATTTAATTCATAGACAGTTTTGTTTTAACTATTGATTTAATGCCAGTCCAAGAATAAGAAGCTTGAGGCCGAGTAAGGTGCACTACGGTTGGCCATAAAGTGTTTGACAAAATGTCTTCTTCCGACATGCATAGTTGAAAGTAAGAGTTGGCAGCAAAATTGCAGTGCTGGACAAAAATTGGTACAGATGTGAGTCACTTGTCAATTCTGTTGACAAAAGTGAAATCAGCATGTTGAATGGGAAGATTGAAAAAAAAAAAAAAAATTTAATGAGCAGCCAGATGATTTCCAGCCTGGTGATGAATAGTTGAGTTGCTTTCATAGTGGTTGTTTTGATCAAGTTAATGATTTTCTTGTTATATGATTTGGACTTACTCCATTGAGTTTGATTTGAGCAAGTTATTCTTTGCCTTGGTGATTTATGTTGGTGGCTGTCTTTTTCAAATACCTTTGGAAGGAAAAGGATGTCTACTAGTTTCCTTTTCATGTAGTGATTGGTTTAATGCTTCAAAGTTAATCTTGAGTTGAATGATGTTGGTTAAACCTTGTCTATAAGCATTGTTGCTAAAGCCCTAATTGGTTGAGAAAAGATGTTGGTTGTGCTTGTGGTACAGTGTTTGGTACCGCATAGAGTTGAAAGTGGATTGAGGTAGCCTGCTTGGATTCTCACTCTGAGAGAGAGACAAACAAGCTGTCATTGGGTTCAAGCTTGTTGAGAATATATCCAAGATGCATGGTGAAGTTGTATGCAAATGTTGCTGGCATTGCAGAAAAAAAGTTGGCTATATAAGATTATTGTATGCCTTCACTAACAGTGGACAAGTTTGAGTTTGCAAAGCAACGAGAGGGTAGTTGCACAGAAGACAGTGGTTCGAGTCATGTTCTTACACATGTTATATTGGTGAAGTTGACGGTGATGGTGTCATTCATTGGTTATTGCTGCTATTCACATTGTTGATTTTATTGATGCCTATTATGCTTATCATGATGTTGTCAATCAGTGAAATGAAGTGGTCTTGGACTCAGGGGGAGCATTTGTGTACTTTTTTTTCTTCTTGTTCATGCTTAGAATATTTTATAATTGTAATAATTTGTGTCTAAGAATATTGTGCATAGACTCAGGGGGAGTCTGCAGCGGCCCTTTGGTATTATTGTCAAAGGGGGAGAAGATTTACAGAAAAATTGCACATGTGTTGCCAACAATTCCAAAGGGGGAGATTGTTAAGCAAAGTGCAACAAATAGTATTGTCATTGTTGTCAACACAGTTAGACAGATTTATTGATGCAATGGACAAGAGTTTATTGAACAGCAAGGTGCAACCAAAGTACAATGGATAGGAGTTCAATGTTGAGCAAGGTGTTGCAGGAGGATTGTCAATGTTGTCAATACAGTCAGTTAGATCTAATGATGCAATGGACAGGAAGTTTAGAAGTCACTCAGATGTAGAGGATAAAGTTCAGAAGTTAGTCAGATCATGAGTCCTTAAATGATAGATGCACAGAAATAGAAAACATAATTCAGAATGAGAAGTCTTCAGAACCTGAGATGTCAAGAAGCGGAAAGGTTTTTTGTGAAAACCAAGGTAGTCAGAATAAAAAGTTTTATTTAAAACCATGGATAACAGATTTGAAATGGGTTTTTCTTAAAACCCAAGTTGGCTCTTCGTTTCGTTGAAAAAGATGCCCCGGTGATAAAGATATTTAATTTTAAATATTTAGTTTAAATTTTAAAGGTTTTTTGTGAAAACCAAGGCAGTCAAAATAAAAAGTTTTATTTAAAACCATGGATAACAGATTTGAAATGGGTTTTTCTTAAAACCCAAGTTGGATCTTTGTTTCGTTGAAAAAGATGCCCCGGTGATGAAGATATTTAATTTTAAATATTTAGTTTAAATTTTATTTTATTTAAAATTTAAATTAAAATATTAAATTAAATTAAAAGAGCCGACATGTTACTATTTCGCGGCAATAAGCTACAGAAAAGTGATGAAGGTGGAAGAAATGTTTGAGGCCGACAAAGTTAAATCTAGGCCGATGGATTTTAGGGTTTGGCAGCTGACAAATTCTAGGGTTTCTCAACCGACATTCTTTTAGGGTTTGTTCCTAAAACTTCTTCTATAAAAGCAAGGGTTCTTCGAGTTTAAAAGGTGAAGCGTGATGTGATATATGTGTATGAATTTCGGGTGCAGTAGTGTGAGTGGTGCGAAGAGAAGATAAGAACACGGTATGCAGAAGTCGTGTTCCGAGTGTGAAATGACAGTGTGCTGGCTATAGAAGTGATATTTCTATGAAGTTGCAGTAGAGAACGCAGAGAGATATAGAGGAGTGGTTGAAAAAGTGCGAATCATTTTTCACAACAGTAGTCGAATGTCAACAAGCAGCAGATCGCAGAAAAATAGCAAATCGTGATAATTGAGGTGAAAGTTTACATTCTGCAATTTTTATTATTATCTTCAAGTTGTAGCTTGAAAAAGGTGTTGGTGCCTCTTTCCAGTTGGTGCTGGAAAAAATGGAGTTGGTGCTCCATTCTGTTGTAGCAGATAAAACTTAGGGGTTGGTGCCTCTTACCAGTTGGTGCTGGTGCATGATTATGTAAAGTTGGAGCTTTGCATTTGACTAGATTTGGATGGTAGTCCAAGCAGTACTTTTTGAGGAGTAGCCACATCGGTGAACCTCGTTAAAATGTCGTGTTATGTGTGATGCTCTTAGTACTTTTATTATTTCTGTTTTAATCTACTGTTATTTATTTAAAAGTCTAAATTACTTTTAAGTTTTTAAAGAACACACTGATTCACCCCCCCTCTCAGTGTCATTGTGATTATAACAATTGGTATCAGATTTGTGATAAAGGTCATGAAGTAGTTTTTAAGAAGCAGGGCTGTGAAGTCAAAAAAATAAACAGTGGAAAATTGATAGCAACTGGATCAAGGACATCTGACAACCTGTACACGCTTTCAGAGACTTCAGAAGAAGCCTATTTTATTGGATAGGAAGAAGAAAATTGGTTGTGGCACAAGAGGCTCAGTCATATCAATTTTGATAATCTGGTCAAAATAAGCTCTAAAAAGGTAGTGAGAGATATTCCCACCATTAGAAAACCTTCAAATAGCATTTGTGCTTCATTCCAAAAGGGAAAGCAAACTAGAGTCACATTCAAAACAAAAGAATACTACACAAGAAAACCTTTGGAGCTAATACACACAGATTTATGTGGACCCATGAGAACGCAAAGCATAAATGGTGACAAATATTTTATGTTGTGTATTGATGACTATTCCAGAATGACATGGATATTTTTCTTGAAGAATAAATCAGAAGCCTTTGAAATGTTCAGGAATTTCAAACACCAAGTTGAGAATGAAACAGGAAAAAGGATCAAATGTTTAAGATCAGATAGAAGAGGATAATTCATTTCAGATGAGTTTACAGAGTACTATGAAAAATATGGTATTAGGAGACAGTTTTCAGTAGCCAGAACACCTCAGCATAATGGTGTGGTAGAAATAAAGAATAGAATAGTGCAGGAAATGGCATGAACTATGTTGACTGAGAGCAGAGTAGCAGACAGATTTTGGAAAGAAGCGGTCCATACTCTGGTGTATATCCAAAATAGATACATGCTGAGAACACATGAAAGCAAAAATCCTTATGAGTTATGGTTCGGTAGAAAGGCAACAACAAAATACCTCAAAGTTTTTGGCTACAAATGTTACATCAGAAGAACTAAAGATAATCTTGGTAAGTTTGAAGATAGAGCGGATGAAGGTATTTTTGTTGGCTATTCATCAAAAAGCAAAGCTTACAAATGCTACAACAAGAGGCTAAAGAAAATTGTGGACAGTGCCGATATTAAATTTGATGAAGGCAGGGAACGAGTAGTTAGCTTTGAAGAAAACTACCCAATTTATGAAGAGGTAATTGAAGGAGATGAGGAAAATAAAATAGAAAAGAAACAAAAAATTGACTTAGATGATTTAAGTTATGATTCAGAAGTTGAAGAAAATAAGAAATTCAAAATATTCAGCTGGCAGAAAAATCATCCTAGAGAACAAATAATTGGAGACCCCACAGCTGGTGTTCAGACAAGAAGAAAAGTAGTAAGTAACTACTCTCTATTATCCAGCATTGAGCCCAAAAATATTGCTGACGCAAGCAAAGATGAAATTTGGATGAAGGCAATAAATGAAGAATTAGATCAGATTGAGAAAAACAAAACTTGGGAGTTAGTACCTAGACCTGCAAATAAAAATGTAATCGGTACTAAATGGATTTTTCGAAACAAACTGAATGAAGATGGATAGGTAGTTAGGAATAAAGCAAGATTGGCATGTAAAGGTTATGCACAAGTTGAAGGTATTGACTTTGAAGAAATTTTTGCACTAGTATCTAGACTTGAGGCAATTAGAATGTTTCTGGCTTTAGTAGTTTACAAGAATTTCAAAGTTTATCAAATGGATGTGAAATCAACATTTTTGAATGGGAAACTTGAAGAAGAGGTTTATATTGAGCAACCAGATGGTTTTCAACTTGGTGATGATCCCAACTTGGTCTGCAAGTTGAAGAAAGCATTATATGACTTGAAACAGGCACCCCGAGCATGGTATGCAAGGCTAGACAACTATCTCACTCAACAAGGGTTTAATAAAGGTATGGTGGACAAAAATTTGTATGTCAAAATAGAAAAAGGGCATCTTATTGTTCTTGTTGTATACGTAGATGATATCATATTTGGCAGCAGCAAAGATGAGTCATGTAAAGATTTAGCAAATAAGATGCAAAAATAATTTGAAATGTCTATGATTGGTGAACTGTCGTATTTCCTCGGATTGCAAGTTAATCAAAATGAGAAGGGCATATTTATTTCTCAAGTTAAATATGTGAAAGAGATGTTAAAAATGCTCACAATGGAGGATTGTAAACCAGTTAGCACTCCCATGACGATAGGTTGTAAGTTGAGCAAGGATGACAAATCTCCACTTGTTGATCAAACCACATACAGATCTATGATTGGGAGCTTCTTGTACTTGACAGCTACCAAACCAGATATTTTACAGGCAGTATGCATGGTAGCACGATTTTAGGCTAATCCCAAGGAGACTCATGTGATAGCAGTAAAGAGGATTTTTTGATACCTCAAGGGTACTATGGAGTATGGGTTATGGTATCCGAAAGGTAAGGACTTCACCCTTATTTCGTATTCAGATGTAGATTGGGCAGGATGTGTCGATGACAGAAAGAGTACCAGTGGAGGCGCATTCTATCTTGGAGATAGATTGGTCGCATGGCACAGTAAGAAACAAGAGTCAGTTTCTTTATCGACAGCAGAGGTAGAATATATTGTAGCGACAACATGTTGTACGCAGGTATTATGGATGAAACAAACCCTAAAAGATCTATGTATTAACTTCAATGAGCCAATATCAATTAAGTGTGATAACACCAGTGCCATTAACATCTCCAAGAATCTGGTTATGCATTCACGCACAAAACATATTACTATCCAGTATCACTTTTTGAAGAAGAAAGTTGCGAAAGGTGAGGTTAAGTTGGATATTGTTCCAACTACAGAGCAAGTAGCGGATATCTTCACAAAACCATTGTCCAAGGAATTATTTGAGGACCTTCGCAATAAATTGGGAGTGGTCACGCTTCCCAAGAATTGACTAGCTACAGGGATCACATTCTCAGGGGGAGCATTTAAGCATTTGATTATCTTTTTGCTCATGTTCATGATTTTTGCTAAGTATAATAATTTTTGTCTAAGAATGTTGTGCATGGACTCAGGGGGAGTCTGCAGCAGCCCTTTGGTATTATTGTCAAAGGGGGAGAAGAGTTACAGGAAATTGCACGTGTTGCCAACAATTCCAAAGGGGGAGATTGTTGAGCAAGGTGCAACAACAGTATTGTCATTGTTGTCAACACAGTTAGATAGATCGATTGATGCAGTGGACATGAAGTTCAAAAGCTATTCAGATGCAGTGGACAGGAAGTTCAGAAGCTTTTCAGAGTATGTACAATGTTTTTTCAAGAAGACCGAAGTGGCCCATATGCAAAAGATCAAAGAAAAAGACAAGTAAGAAAAGTGTCGCGATATCATGACATATTCAAAAAGCAGGAAAAAGTGTCATGATTTTGCGACATATTGAAAGAGAGAAAAAGCAGAAAAAGTGTCACGATTTCGTGACATATTGGAAGAGAGAGAAAAAATAGGAAAAGTGTCATGATTTCGTGACATATTGGAAGAGAGAGAAATAGCAGGAAAAAGTGTCGCGATTTCGCGACATGTTGGAAGAGAAAAAGACAAGTGGAAAAACTGTCGCAATTTCGCGACATGTTGGAAGAGAAAAAAAAAAAAAAAAGGCAAGTGAAAAACTGTCGTGATTTCGCGACATGTTGGAAGAGAAAAAGGCAAGTGAAAAACTGTCGCAATTTCGCGACATGTTGGAAGAGAAAAAGGCAAGTGGAAAAACTGTCACGATTTCACGACATGTTGAAAGAAAAAGAGCAAGGAAGGAAAACTGTCGCGATTTCGCGACATGTTGAAAGAAAATGGGCAAGGAAGGAAAACTGTCGCGATTTCGTGACATGCAGAGCAAGGAAGGAAAACTGTCACGATTTTGAGACATGCTACAGAAGAAAGATTAAGAAAGAATAAGTGTCGTGATTTTGTGACGTGTAGCAGAAGAAAGAGTAAGAAGTGAAAAGTGTCCCGATTTCACGACATGTTGTAGAAGAAAGAGTAAGAAGTGAAAAGTGTCACGATTTTGCGACATGCTATAGAAGAAAGAGTAAGAAAGAAAAAGTGTCGCGATTTTGTGACGTGTTGCAGAAGAAAGAGTAAGAAGTGAAAAGTGTCACGATTTCGCAACGTGTTGCAAAAGAAAGAGTAAGAAATGTAAAGTGTCACGATTTCATGACGGGTTGTAAAAGAAAGCGTATGGAAGCAAAAAGTGTCATGATTTCATGAAAAAAGTAGAGAGTAAGTCTTCAAAGGCAGAACTGTCGTGATTTCACGACAAAAGCAAAAAGCAAGACTTCAAAGGCAGAACTGTCGTGATTTCATGACAAAAGTAGAGAGAAATACTTCAGAAGCAGAAGTGTCGTGATTTCATGACAAAAGCAGAGAGGAAGACTTCGAAGGCAGAAGTGTCACGATTTAGCGACAAAAGCAGAGAGGAAGATGACAAAGGCAGAAGTGTCACGATATCATGACAAAAGAAAAGTGGAAGACTATGGAGCCAGAAGTGTCACGATATCGTGACAAAAGTAGAGTTGAAGTCTGTGAAAGCAGAAGTATCTCGATATCACGACAAAAGCAAAGACAAAGTCTACGAAGGCAGAAGTGTCGCGATATCGTGACAAAATATTAGAGAAAGCGTACGGAGGCGGAAGTGTCGCGATATCGTGACATGTTATGTTTTTGCGATCAAAAGCCAAGAAAAAGTCAAAGAGGCAAAAATGTCACGATATCGCGACATGTATTTTCGTGGCAACAGCAACAAAAGAAGCTACAGAGTCAGTTGAGTTGAAGCCGACGAAGATCGATGACAGTCGACTAAAATTAGGGTTTACAACCAACTAAGATTAGGGTTTACATTTGCAATAACAGCTGACTAAAATTAAGGTTTTCATCTTGAAAATTCTATTATAAAAGGAAGCTGTTTGGGGAATTGTGAAGTTATTGAATGCATACGAATTAAGCCCACAGTGCATAGAGAGAGAGTCGTGTCTAATCGTGCTAAGTGCAAAGTAAGTTCACAAAGAGAGCAGAGTGCTTAAAGGACAAAAGACAATCATGAAGTTTCGGTTGTAACGGTGCAGAGTGAGTGAAGTGAATACGCAGAGATATCAGAGTGCACAGAAACATCAGACAGTGCGCAAAGGGTGAAGAAGACTAGTCAGGGTATTGTAAAAGCGAAGGTATTTTACTGTCAAACTTATAGATTCAATTTGAAGTCCAAGTTGCAGCTTGGCATCAGGGGTTGGTGCTCCTTCCAGTAGGTGCTGGTAAATCAGGGGTTGGTGCTCCTTTCTATTGGTGCAGATAAATAAGGGGTTGGTGCTCCTTCCAGTGGGTGTTGGTCAATTGATTATAAAGTTGTTGCTTTGCAAAGGCTGGATTTGGATGGTAGTCCAAGCAGCCATTCTTTTTTAGGAGTAGCCACATTGGTGAACCTCGTTAAAATCTTGTGTTGTGTGATGCTCTCTTGTTATACTTGTTGTATCTGTTTTTAAGTTTGCATTATTTCAGCATTAAGAATTGCAGATTTAAGTTTTAAAAAGGCTACACTGATTCACCCCCCCTCTCAGTGTCATTGTAAGACTAACAGAGTCACCTAGGGTGTCTCACTTAACTGGGGTGATGTGGCTAATGGGTGAGTGCAAGTGGAGTGAGGTGTGAGGGATGTCCCATGTGAAGGGACAAGGGGGACATGAGTGTGTGAGATGTGGCAAGGGATGGTGGTGAGGTGGCTAGGACACATGTCTAGTGATTAGGTAGGGTATCCTAGGTAGATTTTCCAGATTTATAAAATCTAGAAAATACTTTTATTGTGCAGGATTTATATGCCTAAGTTTGGACTTAGGCATATATTTTATTATGCAGATTTGTGTGGTGGGATGCAAATGGGGTTTTGTAAGTGCCTAGGTTTTGGTGTCTACAAATGCCCCTTTTTGTACCGTGTTGTGTAAAACATAATGCGGTGCAAAAACAAGAGACACCTATCCTTATTGGATGGATAAATGGACTCAAATATTCTCGATGCACAAGAATGAATGATTTTTGAAATTTTTTATTTGTTTGCTTACCCCCTCAATTGGAGAATGGGTAAATAATGAAACCCACAAGCCAATTGACCAAATGTGGATGATGAAAGGAGGTGGATGTGATGGATGCAAATGTGTGACATTGAAGATCAACTTGATACCCCAAGTTTGGGATGGTTGTTGTTGCAAATTTGCCTTTGGTTTCGATGATGCACAAAATATCATGGTAAAATCACCAACCACATTGGGAGTTTGGGTGCCCATGTGACTATAACAATTCCTACCAAATGATATGGTGTTAGGAACCAGAAACTCTAGGAATTCGATACTCATAGTGATTTTGGTAATTATTACCAAATTATGATTGAATTGTTTTTGCTTTTGTAACCCAATGGAAAGGGCTTAAGGATAACCTTGTGCAAATTAGCTTGAATAGAGCCACACTCAAATATTGAGGGATCCAACTAATTTAATGCCACATGTGATGATGTTGGATGATTTTGAATAAGTGTCCTTATGGTGAGCTACCCATCCTACCGGATTGCATGGATTTCTAGTCACTACAACCACTAGGTATGTAGGGTAATTCACTAGATACAAGGGTCACTTAATGATGATGTTTTTTGCATTTTATCATTTGAGAGGGGGTTTTTGATGTGTTTTTTTTTTACTAGCCGCATGAGCGCAGTTGGTTGCATATGAAAATTGTACATCCATGGTTGACACCACAAAATGTAGGTGCATGCTTATGCATGCTCACCAAATGTCGGTGCACGGTTGGACCTACAAAAATTGGCTATATATAGGCTAATTTGGTAGTTTTGATTTCATTTTTGTAGTTAATTCTTTTATAAGTTGAGAAGTGAGAGTGATGGAGAGTGTTGGGGAGGCTAGTGGAGAGAGTGGCAGGGTGGATGTTGGAGGTTCGGCTGGAGCGGAAGCCAAATTTTGGTATGTCAAGGTAGGTTTCCAAAACTATTAGGTCATTGTGCTTTATTTTATTTTATTTTTTGTTTTCTTTTGTTTGTATTGTTGTTTTCTTTTTAATAACTAAGAGGGGATGGTAATTTTTTTTTTTTTTTGATGATGGTAAAAGGGGAGGGAAAAAGTTTTTTTTTTTTTTAAATACTGCATGAAATGTTTGTTGTTTGATTGTTTTTGGATCATGAAATATTTTTGTGTTTTTGTGTTTTTGAAAATGAAAAGAATGCATGAAATATTTTTATGTTTTTTAAAATGAAAATAATGCATGAAATGTTTTTGTGTTTTTGTTTGTTTTTTATGTTAAGAATACATTAAATTTGTTGCGGGAAATGTTTTTGTATGTGTGCATTGATATGGATTTTGTTTGTGCTTTTTGTAGGTTAAGTTTATTGAGGTTCAATATTGATGGCCTCACATCATTTCTCGGGTGCGAAAGGCACTTATAGATGATGATTGGAAGTGGTTGGAGGTAGTGGGGTTGGATGGTTGTGGGCGGGTGGAGACCATGAGGGTGGATGAGGAGTACTTGTCTACCCTAGTGGAGAGATGGGACCTTGATAGGGGGTCATTTCAGCTTTCAACAAGGGAGATGACTATCACCCTGGAAGATGTTTACCACATCTTCCATGTTCCTATCGAGGGCTCACCAGTCCGGGTGGGCCATGACAAGGAGCATGAGTTGAGGCCAATCTATGGAGATGATTGGGATGTTGACTATAGCAAGGGTGGGATCCCATACATTTAGTTATTCAAGTATGGGAGGTTAGGTGCACTTCTAACTTTTATGATGTACATTGTAGGCAACATGTTGTTGCCTAATAGCATGGGATCTAGGTTCCCTTGGAACTAGGTGAGGCTTGTGTTGGATCTGATTAGTGAGCCTCAGATTTATGCATGGGCTCCTACTCTAGTGTGGTGTACTCTATGTGGAGTTGTATGAGGTGAAGATGTAGGAGTAGAAGGGACTCGGATGCAGCTTACTACTTTAGTTATGGGCTTGGAAGCACATCAGGATAGCTCATCTAGAGGGTCTACCTTGTGAGTGGGATCACTCATTACCTTGTGCTCTTTATTGGTGGACTAGTGAGGAGACTTTATCGAGTCACCTTATCTGTAGTGGATAGGAGTATCAGGATATGCTTGGTGCTCTGACTAGTGGTGACATTTTTTGGTGACCTTGGTGAGGTCTAGCTTGGGATAGTGATGCAACATAGCTTCGATAGGTTAGGTGAGGTAGGTGGGTGGTTGGCCGACATGGGTGAGATATGGAGTTCATCCAGTTCTCATGGGTGATGTGATAGTTTGGCTTGGTGTAGGGAGTTCCTGATGCTCTAGTGGTGTACAGGCATCGAGGTGATGAGTTGAGTCTCCTAGTCACTCCTAAATTTTAGACTATGGATGATGCTTAGGATGATGAGGTGGTGGATGTCCTAGATGTAGATGATGTTGGGACTATAATTGATTATGATACTTGGTTTGCTTTATAGCCTCCATGGGTACCTAGCTAGGTTGTGGATGATGCGATGAGTGGTGATGAGTAGGATGTTGGTGAGCAGGCTTCTCGATGGTAGAAATGTCATCAAGAGTAGGGGTAATTTGGAGTAGATGTGTAGCCTATAGATATTGGTTATAGGGCTAGGGAAGATGAAGGTGAGGGTAGAGGTGATAGAGGTGGCACTGATGGAGGGTAGGATCTTCCTCCATGTCGCACTGAGGAGGAGTGGGGAGTTCTCCAGGATGAGCAGGACAACTTAGGGTATACTGTAGAGGCTCATTATGTAGAGATCACAAGGTTACAAGGGGTGTTAGTGGCTTAATATGTTGAGATAGCTCTATTGCAAAGTGAGGTTTTTGGACTATGAAGTGGATCTAGTGCAGGCAGGGATGCTACTATGATCGTGGCTCTTCATGCTGAGATAGCTCATTGAGAGGTATGCTAGAGGATGGATTTGGTTGCTGCATGAAGGTAGGCTAGGTATGTTGAGATGCTTGAGGACACTTTAGCTCATCATCATATTCTGCTACCTCTACAGCCTTCATCATCAGTTTTGGGCTCTAGCAGGTGGAGTGAGTCTAGACCTAGTGGTTCATGTTCTTGGGTTCCTAGTTTCCATGCTCCATCTAGTTCATAGGGATCAGCTCATGGTCCTCATAGGAGTCATGGTGGTGCTAGCTAGTAGCGCTTATTACCTCTTTTGTAGTTTTCATTTTTGTTTATGAGCCTTAGTGCTCTGATGTATACAACCTTTGGGTGATTTTTGTACTATGTGATTCATATATATACATATACATGGCTTTTATTGTGATCATTTGTATTGTACTTTTTGTTTTATTTTATGTATGGATGCATATGAAATGTTGTAGTGATTGATGGAATGAATGATGAATGTTATGTTCTAATGATAATTTGGTATGTTATAGACTTTTGCTTGATCAACTTTATTCTCGTTGTTTAATCAGGGGCACTAACATTTGGTATTTATAAATGAAATGGATTGTTGGATGTAATAGTGGAAATGATATGGGATGGTTTGGATAAAGGATCTAGGGTCATTTTGCAAAGACTCAAACATCCTAGTGATCTCAAACAAACTCGTCTATGTATCTCATAAATCTTCATGATGCTAAGGTTGTCCTAGTGGTTTCAAATTTCTCAAGGACCAACTATGTGTGCAATGATTGTTCATTTCTCATTATGAGCTAGGTCAAACTAATCAATTGTAACTTATGCCAATAAGCTAGCTCATCCATGAGCATCCATAGGTCTATACAAAATAAGGTCGCTAATGTGATAGACGTGGCACCACGCGTAAGGATACCCCATTTCCAGGTGGGTTTCATTCAACCCATTGTTGTAATGAGGATCACCCCACGATTTTTGAGACACTAAGAGTTCCAGGGATTCAAGCTCCTTTCCCTTCTTTTATTGCATTGGATTTTTGGGATTTTATTTTTGAGTTTGCTCATTTTTGTAATGGAGCAAAATGCATTTTTATTGATTTTTGGATACTTGCTCATTTTGAGGAGGAGCAAGGGAATTTTATTGCTTTGAGATGCTTTTTGGGATACTTGCTCATTTTGAGGAAGAGCAAGGGATTTTATTGCTTTTGGAATGTTTTTGGGATACTTGCTCATTTTGAGGAAGAGAAAGGGATTTTTTTTTTTTTTTGGATACTTGCTCATTTTGAGGAAGAGCAAGGGATTTTTTTTGGGAGATGAAGGTGGAGCTTGTCCTTTTGTCAACTCTTAGCATTCTAGACCGTGTGCATAATTGGATGAATAGGGGAAACCTTTCACTTTATGGCAATAGTAACTCATGACTTCGTCATTCCTAAGCTTCACAATGTTTTAATGTGTTTTGATGTGCGTGGTCCAAGAGGAAACTTGATTGACCAGGAACAACTTATTGCATCTAAAGATTGTTTGATTTTTAATGGAGGTTGCTCAAAACACTAGGAGTGGTTGAGTGATTGAAAACATTTGGATTTTGCTTATGGACTAATGTGCTATGTAATATTTTGTGATACCTTCGCTACAAGATTTTGAAAATTAAAAAGTGCACACAAAATAGTTAGTGGTTGCATAATCATTATTGCTAATGATTATACGGTATCTATCCTAGTTTATGTGAACCCTTTAATCATCAAAATATTATAAGGAAAGTTATAAATTATTGTGGTTGATGGAGTGATGAGTAATGTTTGATGTAAGGTGCCCCTGATTAAGGCAACAAGACATAGTGGACTAGCGATCATCCAAATTAACCAAATGATTCCTAATATGATGAATGGTATGAACAAATACCTAAAATGCATCTATGAAATTTAGGTGGAATGCATGGATGGATGTATGAAATGCTATGAATGTGTATTTATTTATTTTTTTATTTTTTTAGCCATGTATATGTACATATGTATAACCTGCACTATGCATAGAACACCTTTAGGTGTATAATATTTAATGGCTCAGGTTCCAATGTTCCCTCTAAATTTGCAAGTCTATATGTCCTTGGACCCAACTTCTGCTTAACAATGTATGGACCTAACCAATTAGCCACAAATTTATCTCTCAAGTGTGGCAATGCATTGGTGTTCTATTGATTCTCTTTAAGAATGAGATCTCCTACTTGGAATTCATGAGGATGGATTTTTGTGTTATAAGCATGCTTGATGCGATCTTGATATACTCGTAGATGTTCTAAGGTATTGATTCACCTTTCATCAAGGAGTGTAAGTTGGTCAAGACGTGCTTGTCTAGTTGTGTCATCATCCATGAATTCTTGTAATGCAACTCATAAAGAAGGGATCTTGAGCTCAAGAGGTATGATTGCTTCGGCTCCATAGACCAATGAAAATGGAGTTACCCCTATTGGCATTCAGATGCTTGTTTGATAAGCCCATAATGCCAAGGGGAGTTGAGTATGCCAATCTCTATGGTTTTCTTTGACAAGTTTCTTGAGAATGGCTATCAAGGTCTTATTGGTCGCTTCAGCTTGTCCATTTTCTTGTGGGTAATAAGGAGTCAAGAAACTATGTTGGATATTGTACTTGTTGCATAATGCTCGAACATCCTTATTTTTGAAAGACTTGCCATTATCAAAAATGATTTTTGAGGGAATCCCAAAATGATAGATAATGTGTTAGAGTATGAACTCTACAATTCAAGGTCCAGTCGTAGTGGTCATTGGGATTGCTTCGACCCATTTGGTGAAGTATTTTGTGGTAGTTATGATGAACTTGTGTTGTCTCAAAGAGGCAGGTGAAATTTTGCCAATCAAATCTAGGCCCCATTGTGAAAAGGGCCAAAGGCTTTGAATGGGTTGTAATGCTTGTGATGGTACATGAGTCAAATTGGCGTGATGTTGATATTTTTGACATTTCTTCACATATTGACAACAATCATTTTCCATAGTGGGCCAATAATAACCCATGCACAAAATGTGCTTTGCAATGGCCATTCCACTAAAGTGGCCACCACAAGTACCATCATGGGCTTCAGTTATGGCTCTTTGTGCCTCTACGAGATCTAGGCATCAAAGTAAGACTCCATCATAGCCACATCTATACAACACGTCCCCCAAGAGAGTGTAATGAGCTACTTTTTGTTTAAATATTCTCTTTGTAGTTCACATCAAATCTGATGGGAGGGTCCCAAACTTGAGAAAGTCTCTTATTTGATCAAGGCAAGATTCATATGGTTCTACATGGATGAAACAAACACTCTTCTCACCTTCATATTATGCTCATGCGATTATAGATTTGGACATTGTTGTGATGATAAGTGGTTGGACTTCTCCATTTTTGTTCTTAGGAATCAATGATCCTAAATAAGCCATCGCATCCACAAACCTATTAGTTGAATGAGGCAAGTTTTCAATCTTGTACCAATCAAACTTTACTAGCAATTTCATTGCTACTTCATGGTATTGTTTCAAGATTGGCTCTCTACATTGGTAAGTTCCTTTCACTTGGAAAATGACAAGCTGGGAATCACCAAAAATGCTTATACACTTAATGCCCATAGCTAATGCTGATTGAAGCCCCAATATTAAGGCTTCGTACTCTGCGTTGTTATTTGTGCATGGAAAGTCAAGTTTGAATGATAAAGGAATGGGTATTCCTTCGAGTGTATAAAATATGACTCCAACACCTTGTCCTTTTTTACACTTTGACCCATCAAAGAAGAGAGTGATGTCAACATCATCCTCAGGAGGGACTAGTTCTTCTTGTTCAATGATAGAAAATACCGAATCATCTGGAAGCTCGATAAGAAGGGGTTGATCATTTGGAAGTGGAGCTTTTGTGAGTTGATCGGCTATCACCTGACCTTTGATGGATTTTTGGCTAATGAATTTGAGATCAAATTCTGTTAAGAGCATTATCCATTTTGTGGTTTGGGTATTGTTGTATGTGCGAGTCATCATATAACGCAGAGGATTTTCTCTAGCTATGACATAGGTAGTGTTACTTAGCATATAATGTCTGAGTTTCTTAGTGGTAAAAACCACTGCTAAGCACAACTTCTCAACATAAGCATATCTTGTTTCATAACTCACCAATGTTTGACTAATGTAATAGATTGCTTGCTCTTTCTAATTTTTGTTCTTTTGTGCAAGCATTGTCCCTAATGCAAAATCTATTGCAAAAATGTAAAGGTGAAAAGGGACTCTTGGACGAGGTGATGTTAGTACTGGTGGTGAAGCCAAATATTTCTTGATGTCATCAAAAGCCTCTTGACATTATTTTGTCCAGGAAAAGGTCACCCCCTTTTGTAGCAAGCGATTGAATGGCCTGCATTTGTCTGAGAGTTGTGCAATGAATTGATGAATGGATTGAATCTTTCCTTGCAAACTGCGCAACTCTTTAAGATTTGTTGGAGGTGGCATTTCAATAATGGCCTTGACCTTATCAAGGTCCACTTCAATGCCTCACTTGGAGATAATGAATCCTAGAAGTTTACCTGATGTGACTCCGAATATGCACTTCTTAGGATTTAACCTCACCTTGTGTTCAAGCAATTGATCAAAGACTTTTTCTAGTACTTCAATGTGCTCAAGACGTGTTTTGGATTTTGCAATTAGATCATCCACATAGTCTTCAATGATTTTGTGCATATAGTCATGGAAGATATATGTCATGGCACATTGATAAGTAGCTCCTACGTTTTTAAGACCAAATGGCATCACCTTGTAATAGAAAGTACCCCAAGGTGTGGTGAATGTTGTTTTGTGTTGGTCCTCAGGATTGATTCAAATTTGGTTGTATCCTAAAAAACCATCCATTAAAGAAAGCATTTCATGGCCTACATAGGAGTCTACAAGTTGATCGATGTTCGATAACAGAAAATCATCCTTGGGGCACACTTTGTTTAAGTCTCAAAAATCTGTGCATATGCGTACCCCCCATTTGGCTTACGAATAGGTACCATGTTTGAGAGCCATTCGGGATAATCAATGGGTACTATGAAACCCACATCTAATAATTTTTGTAGCTCTTCTTTGACAATGAGTGCTATGGTAGGATGAAGTTTCCTCAATTTTTTCTTGAATGGTTTAGCTTTAGGAGCTAAGGTGAGGTTGTGGACCACCAAGTTGGGGTCAATACCAGGCATATCCTTGTATGACCACGCAAAAATCTCTTTCTTCCTTGTTAAAACATCTAGAATGCACTCTTTCTCTTTTATGGATAAATATTTTGCTATTTTCATGATTTGTGGATTATCCGCATCTTGACTCAGGTTCACATCAATGGATTCTTCAATAAGCATATGAGAACCTTCTTCCAACTGATGTGGAGTAGGAATGAGATGAATATCATCCTCCACATGTTCAAAGGACTCGGGTAACGCTTCCTCTACTTTAGTTTGAAAAACAAAAGCAGGCGAAGGTGAAGATTGCTAAGGGATATAAGCATTAGAAGCTCTTAGCAATTCTTCAGATAGGATGAATTTGGCTATGGATGGTGGGGATGAAATCCTATCCATGGCGATAAGGCTAGCATCGATTAGAATCAACTTTGCCAAATCATATGGATTATGGAGTGGGGTGAACAAGTCAACAGAAATCATGTTAACTTAGTGGAAATGAGGTGGCTACGATTTGGAGAGTGAACTATCTCACTCACTCTCTCTAGGGAGAAACTAACCTATGGTGGGTGAATTATGATTTTGCGAATGCAACCAAGGTGGTGGTGGTGGATCTAGTTCAGGTCGCTCATGCTCTTTATTGAAGCAAAATATGGAGTGATCTATAGGAAAATATTGTAGTGTAGCACTCATCTCTCTTGATGGGATCTATAGGGGCCACATCTTCTTGGGGACCATCAAAAATGTGATTGATCATATCCATGTTGAAGAACACAAGCTTATACTAATAGGGGGGTAAACAGTATAAGATCAAATTTTACTTTTTATTTCTTAACCAATATTGTCCAATATATCAATGGCAATATCAACAACAATAATCAAAGAAATGCACAAATAATCACACACAATAGAGACATCAATTTAGCATGGTTCACCTAATGTGGGCTACTCCACGGAGAAAATATTTCACTAAAATTTTCTCAATAAATATTTTGGGAATCCTTCCCTATTACAATATTTATCGACCTATGTCCAAACGAGACACCAATACCCTAATCAAGTTCATGGATATCTATCCATAGGAGACACCAATCTTGTCTACTACTTTGTGGATCTCTATCCATAGGAGAAATTTTTCTCCTTTGCTTTGTATGGTGATTTTATAGAAGACTATTGCCTCCACTACACTGGCTTATGTATCTATCTCTACAGAAGATATCTATCCTCACTCACAAGACCTCTATCCTCACTACCCTGGCTAATGGATATCTATCCATTGGAGACTACTATCCTCTACTCTATCACCTCCAAATCTTACTCTCAACTCTGCTCAATTTCTGTCTCAAATCTATACTAAACACTATCCTCGGTCTAGCACAAATCTTCTCATAAGTCTATCTCTAGTTTGGAAAATATCTCCCCTCAAATATGCACTAAAATTTGTCTCTACTATGGCAAAAATATATCCTCAAATATGCACCATACTCTATCCTCAAATATGTCCTCAAGCCTTAACACAAATCTTGATCCAATCATAAATCTACGCTATTTATATCTGCCTCAAGCCTTACCACAAATCTTGAACAAATCAATTCTTCTCTCAAGTATTTTCAAAGACTTACCTCAAATATATCCACAAGTCCTCTCAAGGACTTGTTCAATCTATTCAATAAGTCTTCATCAAGACTTACCTCAAATCTTCTCAACAAGTCTTCACCAAGACTTACCTCAAATCTGCTCAACAAGTCTTCACCAATACTTCATTAAAATTTTCTCAACAAGTCCTCCCTAGAACTTGTCCAATATGCTTAACAAGTCTTCACCAAGACTTGTCTCAATTCTGCTCAACAAGTCCTCCCTAGAACTTGTCTAATTTTCTCAACAAGTCTTCACCAAGACTTACCTTAAATCTGCTCAACAAGTCTTCACCAAGACTTACCTCAAATCTACTCAAAAAGTCTTCACCAAGACTTACCTCAAATATACTCAACAATTCCTCCCTAGAACTTGTCCAATCTACTCAACAAGTCTTCACCAAGACTTACCTCAAATATGCTTGGAATATTTCACAAAAGCTCACACAAATATGTCCTTAATGTTTCATAAAATATTACTCAACTCTGTCCTTAAGTCCCCTCTAGAACTTACTCATATCTACTCATAAGTTTTCACAAAATATTATTCAAACAATTGCAATACTTGCATACAAAACTCAACTTAATCTCTTTCAGAAAATCTCTTCAATCACACAAACAAGTTTCACTCAAAATATTGTTTAACCATAAAAACATATAGATAATGGTAAGAGACTCAATATGTTTCACACTCACAAATCACTCTATCACTTTAAAACTCACTTTCAAATCAATTTATAATAAAGGATAATTTGTTTCACAAAACTTGAACTATCAATCCAATGCTTTCAATCAATAATACTCATCCAACATCACTCAAACATTTATTCCATGAAACACAACTTGCCTACAAACCCTAACCAATTTTTTCATATACTTCCAACCAATCACACTATGGGTCTCAAATATTGACTCAAGATGATTCCAATATCACATAACAATGATACTCATGTTCTTTCAACAAACCCTAGCTCAAGATAGTTCTCAATCTCACATAATAATGATGCTCATGTTCTTTCACAAACCCTAGCTCAAGATAGTCCTCAATCTCACATAACAATGCTACTCATGTTATTTCACAAACCCTAAATCATGCACATGAAAACTTATTCAAACATTTCCAAAAATGCTTATTAAACAATCCTTTTCACTCCAAATTTGCATTTCACAACATTCAATTCAATAATATTTCACTCATAAGGAAGATGTGCCCATACCTTTTGTTTTTATGGAGATATGTCTTCAAAACCTGTCTTAATCACAATCAAATCTTCTTTGCCACTTTCAAGGTTAGATAGCAACAACTTATCTCAAAATCTCCACAAAATTATTCTCCCCAATAATTAATTCACCATACAAAAATTATCAAGTCTCAAGTACACCTTATTATCTCCAAACTTCTCAAAATATCATTCAACACATAAAAATCAATTTCCTTTATTAAGTCCAAACTATTCAATACATAAAATACCAAGTCCCTTTATAAACACCTTATAAACTCCAAAAATTAATATTCAACCTATAAAGACCAATTACTTTATTAACCCTTATAACTCCAACCTTTATTTATTTTCTAAGCACAAAAATAAAATATTTCTATTAACCTTATGATTCCCTATATTTCACCCAAGGCACTATATAATTATCATGTGGCCTTTATAACATATGCACCTCCCAAACCTTGGCACAATTAAATCACAAACAAAAAATAAAGTGCTTACCTTACACACCTTTGACCCACATTGCAAAACTATAGTGCATGCCTTGGCTGCGCTTTGAACCCATGACCAACTGATGCCACAATGCC
This sequence comes from Wollemia nobilis, assembly GCA_028583015.1. Taxonomy (NCBI): domain Eukaryota; kingdom Viridiplantae; phylum Streptophyta; class Pinopsida; order Araucariales; family Araucariaceae; genus Wollemia; species Wollemia nobilis. The sequence goes on along the minus strand of JAQPPZ010016529.1, from coordinate 3,231,173 downwards.
CTAGATAAATGCTAGGCTGCCATTGGGCTACATGCCCACACGAGCACCTTAAATCATGCACACCCTCTTAAACTGCAGAATAATATGAAACTACCTAAATGACAAAATCAAAAATAAGCATTTATACATTTAATAAAAACATGAAGGCAAAATCGAAGACCAAATAGTGATGATTTTGTATTTACATAGTGGTAAAAAATCCTTATATATGAATTGTAATGGCTAAAGAACCACCCTTATGAATGACCAACATTCCACTATTTATAAGTAGTTTTACATTAAATTTAAAATTTGAACATTAATGGTGGTAGGTGGGAAGACAACACTTAAAGATAATAGGTGTTGAACTCATACGTTGTTCCTCAGGATGAAACTTATATTCTAGAAGGAGGTAGGTGCATCTAGCTTAATCTAGAACTTTATATTTAGTGATATTTTTTTCCAGTTCATTAATTTTCATCTACCTCATCCTTTTACTCGATTGGTGATCCCCTGGTTAGGCAATGCACGATTGGCATTAATAAAATTAGGAGTAACATACCTCAAATATATCACTTTTACATATGAGCACAAGTACTGGAGAGCTATGGTAGTAAGTATGTCTTCTATTCAAATTTTGGGTGATGGTAGGAGCTTTGCATGCTGGTTGGATTATTTATTTATCATCCTTTCCACCCACAAAGACATAAAATAAGAGGGTGAACATTTTTCCAAACTCCTTCCCAATTTGTGCTTGCATCTCCCACCCAATATAGGTAGGATTTTGTGTCTTCCCCAAGGACGGGGTTATATGGCTTTTTTACCCTTGCTAGCTGCTTGAAAGGTCCACCTGAAGAGTGGGTGGACCTTTTGGATAATTTTTCCCAAGGCAAAGGGTGGATCATCCACCCATTTTGTCATCCACCCTGCTTCAATACACCATCCACTCATTGCTTTAGGCTACCCATAATTGCATCATCCACCACTTGATATCTTCTTCCTGTCCATCAATGTTCCTCAAAATTTTAGTGATCACTTTCCTACAAAAAATGGTATGGGTAAAACGGTGCAAAATTACATCGACACTCTTGGTGAATCATAGGGATTTTTAACTTGCAGGAAAGAAGAACCCAGAAAGTTACATTTTGAAACACATAAGACAAAAAGGAGGAAATGAAATAGTGAGGACATAAAAAAAAACAATTGAGGAAGGCTACAAGACAAAGGAGGAAGAAGGCCAAAGTTGAATGGAAAACAAGGGGGGAGAGGGAAAAAGAGAAAAAAGAAGAGAGATGACAAGTGAAAATAATAAACAAAACTAAGAAAGAAGAAAAAGAGGAGAAGAGGAGAGGGAGGGAAACACAAGAAGTAGCAGAAGCAAGGGGACAACTGCTACTAACTTTATCAGTTGGCAGCAACAAAGAACTAAGGAAAGAGAAGGAAGCAAAGGATGCATAGAAATAAAAGAAACAAAAGGGAAGGTGATCCATGGGACACCCCCATAGATCACATTACCATTAACGTACCCCATCAAGGATCATGACAAATTCAAGAACAAACATAATGCCAAGGGTATTTGTCGGTTCTGGTGCAACACCTCTTTTTAATGCAATCATACAAAAAACTTGTTTTCTCATCTCCAATATCCCAGGGAATCTTCTATTGCAACATCATTCTAATATTAATGTTCCTTAATTCATGCTGCTCTTACTCTTCGGGGTGCCTTTTATAAGCCAATTTTTCCATCATATGAGGTGTGGGATCTACTTAAAAAAAGTAGTGGATATCTTTTATGAGATTGTGCATAGAGATGCTTGAATTGCAAGCCTAAGATCCATTGGGCACGGGGTCACAACAACAAAATAAGGGAAAAATACAAGGAACACAAATGTGTTTCAACAACAAATATTTTTGATAGTCTTCTTTCTTTGTTTCCAAGGACCAGATGATGTCATTCTATCACGTGCCTTAAGAACTTTATTTACTAGTTAATTTATGTACAAAAATTATGGTACAAGTGGCACATGACAACCATTGATTGAATCTACAACTCATCCAATGAATTTGCAATGACCATACCATATTATTCTAAACTTGAACAACTCTTTGTACTCTGATCAACATTACCAATCTTTCCAATTCGTGATGTACTCATGACTTGATAGATCACCATGCATATCACTACTTATCCAATCGATGATCAATGTGGCAATGAATTTTACTATGTGGGAGCCCTCCTATTGTATTGGTTTATATGGAAATATGTTTTGATATTTCTAGTCCTTGAAATCCACCTGCTGTGAAATCCTAGATTCATACACCTCTGCCATCCTTGCACCCTTTTTCTCACAGACTTTATTAATTGAGTTTGCGATGAACGTAACCTCCTTGGGTACTATATGCTGATTAGCTAGGCCATCACAAAGATGACTTGGCCCTTGATCATTATGCTCCTAGATAAAAAAAATCTGCAAAAACACTCCCTCTTTGTGGGTGTAATTCTAGCTCTATTCCAAATCCTCCATTTCTTGGGAAAAGGTACAAAGCAATAGAATTATCCGTTGTAGGACTAGTGCTTGGATTTTTCTTGCATGAGCTCGAGAAGGATTCCACCCCATGTGTTTTTTAGTACTACAACCATCATTCTTGTACAACTTGAGATGGCATCTATGGTGGATGCTATATAGTTGGGAGAGAAGCAGGGGTGTGGTTGAGAAAGAGGATGGTAAGGCAAAGTCCCCTGAAGATGTCATTATTGCTTGAATCAGGAGTTTTTCTACTTGTACGTTATCCTAAAATATTTAATAGAATCTTCTTTCCTCAAATTTATTAGTAGGAGGCTTATATTTGAGCTAAGAGCTCAGATATAGTATAGGTGAGACTAGGTAGGTGATGACTGGTACTGAGGGGGAATCCTTTTCCAGCTCCTTTTGAATTGAATTTTGAATTCGATGATGGATTTGAAAGGGGACCTATTGATGAATGATAGGTGCATCAAGATTTGTAAGGGATACATAGAGTCATCGAATGTGTCAATAAGAGCTCCTGCCAAGTTCACCCATGAGCAGATAGTCTTTTGCCCAAGGGTTCTGTACCACAATAGTGCCCTTCCTTCTAGTGAAAAATCATAAGTCTAATCATGACATATTCATGGGTAATACCATGGAGGGGCACTAGTGCAATGACATCTTCAATATGTTCTTGAGCAATTCCCAAGGTGCCATAATACTTGGACATGTGTTTTAGGGTACCCTTGGGAGTTTTATGCCAACATTGGAGGTTTAGTGGACCAGGGTCATTCCACTAGGGTTAACATGGCTGAGCCATTATGGCACAAGTATTCGAATATCCTAGTTCTTATGTTGGAGTTAGAGTCACTAGATGAACATACTGTCTTGATTGATGAGGTCAAGGTTTTTCATCTAACCTTGAGTTATCTAGGATGTTTGGATATTCAAAACTAAAAGACGACTAATATCATGATCTAAAAGTGTTGCACAATCAAATTCACCAGGTGATTTTGAGAGGATATGGATAAATCAGAGTGTCACAAAACTATGATTTCCCAAAACATGGAAAATTAGTGAGTTTCCCAAAAAAGTCACCAAAAACTATTGGTTGTAAATTTAGCATCATGTGGAGGGCAAGGGCGGACCAATGTCAGTATAGAATGACCATAAATTTGGAATGAGGGTGGTCAATTTCTAGATGAGGTTGATTCCTTAACGATGGTTCTAGCTATATACACCATAAAGTGGGTAAAGGGAAAAGGAAGGAAAGATATGGGAAAATGGACATAGCAAAAAATCACAATGATGGGTATAGCCGCATCAAGACACATGCAATCAAAATATCAAGGGTGGAAACACAGACACAACACCTAATAGATCAGCCTATGATACCTTCATTAAGCTCTTCGAAGTGGTGGGTAGAAGGTGAATTCTAGAACCAACGAATAGGTGCATGAAATCCAGGATGTAGAATTAGAGTGCTCCTATTTGACTAGCTTTAGTAGAAATAAACCCCCAACCCATATTTATAAATGCACACTCCCAAGTCACTAAGAAAATCCCATGAAATCTAGACTATAAAATAATATGAGATCACCTAAATGACTAAAATAGAAATAAGCATTCATACATTTAATAAAAAAAATGAAGGTAAAATCAAAGACCAAATAGTGATGAATATGTATTTACATAGTGGTGAAAAAACCTTACATATGAATTGTAATGGCTAAAGATCCGCCCTTAGGAATGACCATCATTCCACTATTTATAGGTAATTTTACATTAAATTCAAAATTTGAACATTAATGGCGATAGGTGGGAAGACAACACTTGAAGCTGATAGGCACTAAACTGGTATGTTGTTCCTTGGGATGGCACTATTCTTCTAGAAGGAGGTAGGTGCATCTGGCTTAATTTGGGCCTTTGGATTTATTGACATTTTTACCTAGTTTCATCTCTCTTGTCCTTTTACTCAACTGACGATCCCTTGGTTAGGTAATGAATGACTGACATTAATCACCTTAGGAGAAATGCACCTAAAATCTATCACTTCTGTGTATGAGCACCTGGTGCTGGAGAGCTGTGGCAGTGAGTACGTATTCTATTCAAATTTTAGGTGATGGTGGGAGATTTGCACACTGGGTGGGTGCTTTATTTATCCTTATTTTTACCTATAGAGACATCAGGGAAGAGGGCGGGCATTTTTCCAAACTCCCACCTGATTTGTGCTCACATCTCTCATACGATATGGGATAGAGTTTGAGTCTTCCTCAAGGGCAGGGTTATATGGATTTTCTATCCTTGATAGTTGCTTGAAAGGTTTGCCTAACAAGTGGGAAGACCTTTTGGATAATTTTACCCAAGGAAAAGGGTGGATCATCCACCCATTTTGTTATCTTCCCTACTTCAATCCACCATCCGATCGCTGCTTGAGGATGCCCATCATTGCATCAACCACCACTTGATATCTTCCACCTGTTAACCAATGTTCCTCAAAATTTTGGTAACCACTTTGAGAGGCATCATCCTGTAAAAAAGGGTGTGGGTGCAATGGTACAAAATTACACCCATAAGGTTCCTCATTAGGAGGAGGTGGATTGGACAAATAATCTACTCCCCCATATACAAAGTTGATCCTATTTGGCTCAGAACCCATTCTATACACTGCACCTATAGCCAAATGTGGGTCGCTTGGGTGATCATAATCTCTGATAGACTGAATAGGTGGTTTTTATTGTGACACTCTCAACTACGTACTCACCAATACTTAGATTGGTGATATGGGATGCAACTTGAGTCGGTTGGGATGCAGATGATTCGAGTATTGATGTAGAAGCTTCAATGGCAACTTGCAGCTTGGATGGAGGTAAACGTTCACTTAGTCATGGTTCTTCTCAGATAGGTGACCCTATCTACAAGATGACGGGTGGTAAGGTTTGAGGTGGACTTGATTTGATGGAATTATTAGTGGTTGGTGGATTTGGTTGGGCTAAAAAGGTGAAGGATGTTTGTGAAGTAGGAGGTGTAGTTAATTAATATGATGGTTGGTTAGCGAGATGATTAGGTGCGATGGAAAAATTATACGAAGTGGGTGGGGGTTGACTTGGGTTGATGTTGTGAGATGCAAAGGCATGATCAACTATTGGAAAAGCCTTCGATATGGGTGCTTTGGATGAGGTGTTGTTATTTGGGGTGGTTCAAATAATGAGGGGCTAAATGGAAAGATGGGTGGATGGAAGGGGTGGCTCATATGGATTGGATATCAAGTTTTAGTACTTGAATGGATCAGTTTCGGATTGAATGCAATGGAATTTTTCCTCGTGCACATATTTCAAACATTGGTGTAATTTCGAGGGAACACACTTCATTTCCCTAATCTAGGGATGTCGAAGAAGTATGTTATACTACATAGCCATTTCCAAGATATGGAAGAGTACATGGATTGTCTTCACCCCCACTGTTATAGGTAGAACTACATTTTCCATAGTGGAACAAAAGGCATCATTGAAGGTCCACAGGGCAAAGGTGGATATGGTGATGTGGGATGATGGTAGGTTGAGATGTTTTATGGCTAGGGTGGTGATGAGATTGATAGAGGAACTGATGTTGATGAGAACTATTTTAAACGGTTTTTAGTCAATATGAGCTACAACGTTAAATGAAGGATTGGGTAACTTCGATGATATGCTCTTCTCTTCAAATTCATGGAATGCTATTGAAGGTTCCATGCAATTTTGAACACTCCCCAAAAAAGTTTTGAATGCATTAGGATCTTATGTTTAAAGTTTTATGGATTTATAACTTCTATCAATACCTCGTGATGTGGGGGAGATTATTGTATGAGATCATATATTGACAACTTGCCTGATACCATCCTTAGGATCTATGTCAACCGACTTCTCAATGTGGTGATTGGCCTAGGTGGGTGATTTAGAATGTGAATAGGTGGAGCTAGAATGGTTGGACCTAGTTGTATGGGCATATTTTGTTGCGCTTTGGGAGTTGGTGTTGCTTGGGTTGGCTCATTTGCTTGTGTGTAATTTATTTTTCTTTACCCTCGGGTGACTACATGAATAGCCCTCACAAAACCTTGGTATAGTTACAAAACATGATTAACTTGATTGGGATAAACTATAGAAGTTGATGCTCCAGCTACTTGTTGATTTTCCTCATGATGAGGTAATGGTGTTTGATATATTCCAAGCTTTTTATTTGGTTGGGCTAAGGGGTTATCAATCTTGATCTTTCCATTTTCAAGTAAATCTTCCACAATGTTTTTAAAACCAAAGCAATTCTTGATGTCATGACCTTTCTACCTATGAAAGGTACAATATATATGCTCTCTATAGTTTCTAGGTTTTGGCTTGTTCAGATCTTTAGTCTTCATTTCTAGCAATGTGAAAGCCTATGCATCATATAAATTTTTGAAGATGGATGAATATGATTCAAAAAATGGGATGTAAATACGTTTAGGTCTGAATGGACACTATTGATTTTCTATAGGTTGAGCTTGGTTTTGAAGTTGTTTTGGGGGTGGAACCACCTGATATATCTATTGTTGCGGTTGTTATTGTTGTTGTTGGGGTTGTTGTACTTGGACTTGGGCTTGTTGGATTTGCTATGAAGGTTGGTCCAAGACTACTTGATTAACCTAGCCAACCTTGGATTGACCATGGTTATTCCCTTTTTTATTCTTGTTCTACCATTATTTATTTTTTGGTTTTATATCACCCTCTTAAATTTTGATTTCCTCTATTACTCGGGCTTGGGCGAGTGCTTCTTCGAATTTTATGTATTGTTGTAGGTGTAATAACAAGGAGATTGGATTAGAATAACTCCTTGTGAATATTCATGTTAATTCCACCGTAGAGATGGAGAATGGTATTTTGGTCATGACTACCATCCAAGGTTACCAAAATCATAGACCGATTCGTCGTCATTTTATCGTAAATTCAATAAATCGATCAATGTTGTATTCTTTCTAATGTTCAAAGAGAACCACTCCAAGAATTGATCCACTAGTTGCTCAAAAGTATAAATAATTTGATGCAAAATATGGTTGTACCAATCCATGGCATCTCTCCCAAACATCTGAGGAAAAGTATGGAGCATGAGTGCATCATTGTTTTTATTATGAAGCACGCATTAATGAATCCAGTCACATGCTCTCGAGGGTCCTCATCCTCCTTGAATTTATCAAACTTTGGTATTTGAAAGTCTATCGAGTAGGGAAGTGGTGGTACTGAAGAATGAATTGGATTATTGAGTAGTTTCCTTAGAGTATGTTTCTGGTATTGCGTAGCCAGTATTTTCATGGCTAGGCTATCAATATGACTTTGTAAAAATTGAAACTTTGGATCTTCTAGAGGGTTAAAACCCTAATTGGTTTACTGCTACTAGAAATAGTGTGCATTATTAGTGGGGTTTGGATGATATGGAATGTTAGTGTGAAATGGATTATGGTAGGGTTTTTGATGATGATTTTGATGGTGATGAGGGGATGAGGGTATGATGACATGTTTAATTGAAGAGTTAGCATACATTTGATAAATTTGTGTAGTGGATATGGTCATTGTTGGGGGGCGTAACACCCAATATGGATCTTGATTGAATAAGGTGTGTGGTTGATATGTGGATGGTTGGTTTTGATTCATTCCCTATGACTACCACTATGGGTTGAGATTAATGCTTTGATTAACATTATCCATTATCAATTGCTATAACTATAGGAATGCTTACTGCATGGCAATCACAGATGAATATGGTATGGCCATTTAGGTGGTGGATGACTGATTCAGTTGGATAGAAACCATGTTAGTGGATATAGTCAGAGGATAAGTGATAAAAGATATTGCCATCGAATGGGGGAGGTTATGATGTGTAGGATATACAGGTACGATGGATGGGATGGATGCAGAGATCTACGAAGCACTGTTAACTTGTGCTTCATAGAGGGGGTTAGTATAAGTGATTTTTTGATTTGGCATGATGAAGGGGTGTTGATTAGATGATGATGGATGATTATGGGCCATGGTGGTAATAGTCGGTTCAAAGAGTGGATTTATGAATATTTGGTTGGACTGCTATGGGTGCAGGAAGGTGGTTTCCTAATGTAATGAGGGAATGGTGCAGGGTGGAATGGTAAGTAGATGCAATTATGGAAATACCAAACCAACTACATTCAAATATATCCTAATGACATCCATGTCCATATATGTGACATGACCGTTCTATGACATGGGTGGCTCACTCATAGGAGTCTCAGGGATAGTGGCATGAGTAGCCCTCTACATTATATTTTTGTCTCAGGTAGGGGCACCACTAGATGGCCTGACATTTGGGTTCAATGATACAGTAGGGGCTACACCGACTTGCCCTACCATCACAATGTTAGGGACTTGAGAGGATTGAGATGGAGGCACCATGGATGAAGGCAACTGACTTTAAACTTGGGCTAACTTTCTGGCTTGGCTACGAGTTGTTACCATACACAAAGGGAAGAATGAGGTGTAAAATGTGCAAGTATGTGTGTGGATATATTGTAGAATCACAAGAAAACAACATGCAAAGCAAACAAACAAACAAACAAGTTTGTTCCTAAGTTTTTGCAAATTTTGATTTTTTTTTTAATTTTGAAAGGTTTTTTTGATTTTTTTGTTTATTTGTTTTTTTGGTAAGTGATGTGCAATGTTTTTATCCCTAAATATGAATCTATGTATTTTACCTATATGCTCTCACACACTAACTTGGTGATGAAATCCAAGTTGTAAAACCCATCAAGACTTGGTGGTGAAGTATAAATCCGATGAGGGAGCCTAGGTACTACCAATCCTCACCTAGTTCACCATGGATAGCGATACACCCTTTGAAGAGGAATGCATGCTATTTTCCATAGCTACAATGATTCTTGGACCAACCTTGGCCAAATAATGGGGTAATTTTTTTGGGGTTGGTGGTGATGTCCAACCTTGTGAACGTTCACGTACAAGTGTGTGAAGGATTTGTTTATTATAGTGTGATGTAGGTTAACATGTAATTCTGTTTATTACCAAAATGCAAAAAGTAGAAACAAAAAAGTGCATACAAAAATAGATCAAGGACCAAATTGTTAATTTTAGGCAAGATATGCCAAAGTTTTGGAATACAAAGCCAACCGTCGATGGGATTTTGGGTATGGTCAACCATAGCTGCGCGGTTAACTAACCGCATACGCGTTTGGGAATTCCTAACTATAGACCCATGGTTTTAACTATGTTCCAAAAAATAATACAAAATGGACCTAAAATCCTAAATGTGCATAGATTATTCCTATTCAAGCTATGCAAATGCTCTGATGACTAAATTAAAATACAATTTATTTTGTTTTTTTTTTTGTTAATTTTAGGTATGCCTATCTTAAGACCTAGATGCAAACAACGGAAAATAAGGGCAATCAAGGACAAACAAGGACAAATACTCCTATTTAACTTAATGAAATCTTGACATGAAAGGAAGGTGTTGAGTGGTAATTTTTCCCTATTGCAAAAGCACACTCACAGTTAGGATTTTGATTAGAAAACCCTCTCTTGCAAAGAAATTGAAATTTATCCAAGGTTCCTTTTACTTAATGTGTGCTTGAATGTTTGTGAAAATGTGTCAAAATAATATCTAGGAATACCTTAGTGATTTACAAGAAACTGTTAACAAGGGGTCTATTCTGGTATTATTTTATTATGCTATGCTATTTATTGTTTATGAAACTTAAAAGAAAAGAAAATATAAATGTGATTGGCCCTCATATGACCATGATGAAAAGTGATTTAATTCATTTTATTTTGGAGTGTTTTAGGTAGATTTTATCTTCCTTTGTTAAGAATATTTTAAACAAGTTTTATCTTGCACTGTTAAACCCTATTTTGAGCATAAAAGAGAATAAAATCTATCATTGAAATGCTAAATTTAAATGATGATTGGATTCTTTTTAGCTTGCTTGGTGAATGAATTTTATTTTGTATTGTTAAGCTTTGAACATGAAGAAAAAATAACTAAATGACTAACTTTGCAAATATAATAGCTTTTGGAATGCCATATAAATTACCCTTCTTTAGTGAAATTGTAATTTTCATTAAGAGAAGATAATTTATTGCTTGAAAACAAAAATGTAAATCTTGAAATCTCAACTCTCCTTTAAAATGTGAAATTTTGTGAAGCTTTGAAATTACAAAATTCCTTTTAAAATGTGAACTTTATGTTATTTTTTGGAATTTGGAATTTCCTTTAAAATAAAAAAAAAATTGCTTAAAATGAAACTTTAAAGCTTAATATTGGAACTTGTGCATCTATTTTTGGAGTTTTAATTTTTTTCGTATTTTTTAATTTTATTTTCAAAAGTTAAAAAAATGAAAAAGATAGGGTTAGAAGAAAAATAAAAATAAAATTTAAAAATCTAGAATATGGACTAGAATATGGAAAATGACCAAAGAGAAACTACTGCAAACTAAATTGGCCTATGCTGTAGAAAGCATTAGATCCTGAACACATAACACAACCAGGTTAGACCTGCATCCACACAATCTAAAATATTATTATGGTGAGAGTATAAGGGGTAAAACATGCATTAAAACATTTGAACGAAGTTACCATGTTCATGCATAAAACACCATTAAAAATTTCTAAAACATGTGGAGAAAGATGTGCAATAAAAGCTTTTTTTTGTTCAAAACCTGCTTTTTTGCATACAAATTTCCAACCAGAATGTTGACAGTAGTTTGAGAGCCTTTCAATCTTCTTCCATGCTCCTTCGGTTCCAAAATCTTCCAGCCCTTTTTCCCTTGGTTTCTATCCTCTTTTAACCTTTTGAAAACAACCTTTTATTTACATTTCCCTTCATCATTTGGTTGTTTGTTTCTTTTTCCATGTTTGGGTTCATTGACATTTTCTCTTCGACAACCAAAATCTTTCGCTTCACTTCCACACTTGCCTTCGTAGTGCTTTTGAATTTTATATATCCTTGTAATTTATTCCAAGGCTTTTGGATTTATTTTATTCGCTTTGGAATAAAATCCATTGAGTACTTTTACATTAATATAAAATGAACATTTAATTATATATTGTTATAACCCATGTAACTGTTAGAATATTATTATTGTTATAATGTGCACTATGCCTTCACCTTGAAACTTGTCAGTTTCACTTGACAAGTGTCATGCGTTTCATATAGGCTTATGCCTATATATTGTAACCCTATTTCATTTTTAAAATATCTCATGTGTTTTACTCCTAACAGTAACTAGCCATAATAGATTATTCATTAATTATTTAATGAACTGACCCATAAAAGAGGAAGGCTCACATTAAACAGATATAGAAACCTGTAACAATGGATTTTTAATGCTTTCCCATGCAACAACAAATCTTATTGGGTTTATCTACCTCAGACATGTGGTCAAAGCCTTTCGATACAGGAATTCGAAAATGACCTATGCAACCACAATTAGCACCACTACACATGCTTTAAAAATTTTGAATGACACCCATCCAAGATGGGAGTGAGCCATACTATTGTGAAATCTCATCTCCAAAACTGACAGGTTCAACTATCATTTCAACACCTATATCCTCCTCTTTCATTCACCATGAAAGAATTTTCTACAATATTATACCATCACCATCCCCTTGTTTGCTATGAAACTCACATATCTTAATATATTTGCATAGCCACATCTGTCATGATGCATTTTGATCCATTTTTATATCAATATCATGTCACTTTCTAGCATAATTCTCTAATTCAAGTGAACTTGCATTTTAGAACAATCCTTGGTCTTCTTTACATATCTCACCATAGTCAACACTTTCTGAAATTGGCTTATTAAACCGTACACCAAGTTTAGATGACTAATCCTCTTCACAAACTAAGAATACTTTCCCCTTGATCACCATAATATGCACTCTTCAAAGGAGATTGGAGATATGGATAGCTTTCATTTTGAATCTGGATATATTTTACTCAATCCCTTGTATTTAAACATGTGCCCATTAAGTGTTGCATCAATAACGAGAAAAAAAATAGTAAAACTAATGTATCCATGTTTGACTATGAGTTTGATGTAAATTTGCTTTAAAATTCCTTCTGGTAGCACCTCTGCTACGTACTATCAGTCATCATGAACCCACTTTTAGGTGTTCTCTCCAACAACATTGACTGTCTTTAAATCCTTGATTTGTGTAATGTGAGGCTCATGTAGGCTACTATATTCGATTTTATTTATCAACTTATTGCATGATTCAATTGTTGTCATAGTTGTTTGTCCTAATATTCCCTATTAAACATGACCAATTCAACCTAGCAAACCACAAAATTTCCTATGCTCATGATGGAGAACATAATGACATCGGTGGTGATGGAAGAAACCATACCAAGAAAAACATCCATGCTCCACCCTTCTACGCGTAGATCTAAGTTGTCCATATTGGTAGTTCACATCCACGTCATCTTTATCTTTGTTCGCCATGTAGATCCATCCACCATATCTACATTTCCACTCCAAGTCACTACCATAAGAGCCTGTATCCACAGTTCATCAGTCCGTGTACATCATCCTAGGAGCTATGCTAGGCCCACTACCTTGGTTAGTGTCCACTTTAGAAGATTCTCTACCTGTCTGCCATGGCGTCTACTAACTTTTCGCTCTAAGTTTGCATAATTATATAGGGGTTCACCAGAATTTAGTGTCATCCAAGCTCACCTTGTTGCTTATAACCTGCGCAACACATGTGAGATTAACATATTTAAAAAAAAAAAAAATATTAATGAAAAGTGTAAATATTAAAAGCTTTAAATAAAGCTTCAACATCGAAAACTTTAATCCTCAATTTATCATCAATAGGGAAGATAATATGAAACATTAATCATAATGAGAGTAAAATAAAATATTACTTCTTAAATGAAGAGAATATATATATATATATATATATATATATATATATATATATTTCGTTTATTTTCTTTATTTTTTAAAAAATTATTTAAACTATTTTCTTCTTTTTAGTTTATTTATTTAATCAATATCCAACATTGAATTGAGTAAATTCAAAATATTAAATTTAACCCAAAACCAAAAATAAAGAAATAAATGCTAACCAAAACATTAAACAACTTACAAGACACTCAAAGGAGACACTAGCCTAACAACCAAACCTAAGCACCTATATTGCAAGGTTATTGATAGGGACTTATCAATCAAATGCACAAAGACACCCAAAGACTCCTAAATAACCAAAATTTCAAGGTGGGTCCCTAATATTTGGGGTATGTTGTGCGACAGTCACAACAAATGATAACTCAGTTGGGAAATGCTCTTGAAAATTTTGGATGAAAAACCTAGTTCTGAAACCAAAAGAAATAAATATTAGAGAAATATACGATATCTAGCAACATTCAGATAAAATGGGGTTAGATAAATTAAATGAAAACAAATGAAACATTTACCTTTGCTCAGTGTGTGGAATGTGATTCGTTTTGCATTCTTGAAATAATCGAGATTCCATCACCTAATTTACATTTAGGCTAAATAATATTACTCATTAAAATGTGCCTCTGCATTTCTCCACTTCCAACTAGGCATCTATAGCCCCAGTGGATATGACCTTGATATCTTCTAGACCTTGCTCTATTGCCAACCAGGTGTCTAGTTGATACTTTGCATTACCTTATTTATTTTTACTTTATATAGACATAGCCCTATTGCTAGCCAGGCATCCATAGCCCTGGTAGAGATCATCTAGAACTTTTGATTGATTTGGATTTTCTTTCCTTTTTTTACTGAGAACTATTGCTTTACAAAATTCACCTACCACCTGGGTTAGATACCATTCAAGGTTAAATATGGAGTGTATTAGATTTTTTCCTTAATTTGCAAACCAAAATGACTTCATCCTTCAATATTTCAAGGCATTCCCATTAATATGATTTGTTCATGTGTAGCTTTAGCAAAAATGATTCATATTTCCAAAATTCACTATCTTAGTCTCAATATCTAGGAAGGATTACTAAACAAATTCATACCCTTTTCCTTGATCCACATTGATTCAAAAATAGACAATTCACCCTACATGATAAAGTACCACGACCATAAATTAGTAGCTACCACAAAAAACTACCTCAATCAGAGGGACCAACCCAAAACGCAATACTACAAAACAAATCAAAACCTAACCTAATGAAAACTAACAAGAAAGTAAAAATAAAATCTTGCCAAAAATAAAATTAGGAAAAAAGAACAAAAATAGAAAAACTAGACACAAAAACATGAAAACCAAAACTGTATACAATAATATACAATATATGTACAAGGTGATGCAAAACTTAGGCCATCATTTCCCTAGATCCCAAACACGATTACCACAATTTAAAAGACATCTACCATGATATGCATGCCAAGATTTATAGAAATCCAACCAATATAATATTAGGCCTAACAATACAACAATTCTCATTTTTCCTCTCTCACCCCACTAGTTTGATTCAATCCCATTAAAGCCATATTTGAAGTTTGATCCATTGAATTCATGACTCCACAAATGGTTTTGTATTATTTTGTGATTATTGGGTGGGATGTTTATCATCATTTTTCTTGACATTGTGTGATTTTCCATTTTAAATTCCTTGTTCAAAATAACATCCTCATTATTATGATTAATCATGATTTCATCCAAGCTCGACCCTATTTTTGAAAATTTACATGCCAAACCACTATTCATAATATTAGACCAATCATGTTTATGTAACAATTTACAAGCATCTAGGATATATACTAAAAGAGGATCATTATAGATTTGTATCATAGATTCAATTTTTAATTGTATATGAACTTGATTTAATAATTCAAGTGTGTCTATTTATATTTCATTCAACCATGCAACCTTATTAGCGGGTGTGAGTAGTAATCAAATCTAACTCTTTGTTAACCTCCAATGGCATTTCATCATTGATAACATTCGAATCCAATAGATAATTATGTAAAATTTTACCTGGATTTTGAATGGTTGAACATAAAAGGTGAGATTCTACCTTTTGTACACATCCATTTACTAGGAATGAGGATTTATAATTTCTTCTTTTTTCTCATGATATCTATCATTGTTATCTTGTAGTCCTTCATCTTCATCAATTACATGTTTATAAAAAATACCAAAATTAGTCACCCAATTAAAAATATCCCCATCATTTTCAAACCATAAATCTTACTGATCAAGGGATGTGTTAAATAACACATCTTGATAATTATAATAATTATCTTCTAAAATCAAGGGATGCAATTCTATCATGTCTTCTGAAATCAAAGGACAAAATTCCATCATGTCTTCTGCATAATATTCATATTCATCAATTGATTCCTTTTCAAATTCACTTTTCTCCACTTTTGATGGTTTGAATTTTTCTAAAATAGAGTCAATCCCTGTACTTGGACTAACATGATTGCTCCAATCCTCATTTATGAAAAATGAATCTAAGAATATCATTTCCTTTTGGTCATTATTTGGAATATGTTAAATTTATTAACCATCCATTTTAATGATTTCATCTGAGTTTCTAGAGGATCTTGATTAGCATATATTTCAATGCTAGTCATATCTAGATCTTTTCCATTATCTAAGAGAGTATCAAATGGAATATCATTGAAATTCGTATCATGAACTTGATTTATAGGATGATTTGGAAGTGTACTTTGAGGTGCTTGTTCTTGTAATGGAACCATATCTCTACTAAGCTGTTGGACCAACCTCTCCAGGTCTTTTACCTTTGACTCAAGCTCATTGGGTTGAGCGGTAGCAGTGGTAGGATTAGTTGGGTTCCAAAAACCTGGAATGTTTTGATTTGGTACCATGTTTTGATTTTGAACATTTTGATCTTGTAAGGTGTTTTGAGCTTGAAAATATGGATTTGAAAAGGGATTTAAGCTTTGTATGGGTGTTGGTATTGAGAATGCGTTCAAATCTTGAGCGTTCATTATTGTGACTCCATGAGTGGCCAATTGATTCTCTAACTATAATGGAGTGGTTGGATGAATAGATGTATTTGAATAGGTGAATGTGGGAGAATAAGTGGGTATGGTAAGGTAAACTGGATTATAGGACAAAGCGTTCAACATCAGATTCTGCTATACCAATGCCTAGTTTATCATTGAGATTTGATTGTAAGCCCCTAGCTATCCTACCATAGGTAATTTCTCCATCCCAAAACCTTGTGGCCTTAGTTGTTGTTCTACAGTTATGGCCTCCATGTAGGCTAAGGCAAGAGTAGTGACCAAAGGGTTTGTCCTGGTAAGTATGGCAGTCAAGGGATCCAATGCCACAAAGTATATCTGAAGAGTAGCATTTTATACAATAGCAAAAGGGGTAACCAATCTCTCATAGAGCTTTTGAAATATAATGTTGAACATTCTTAATGGTTCATTAGGTTCCCTTATACAAGACATAAATTTATGATATATTATGGAAGGATCTAAGGGTTACCTAAACTGATTGACAAAACCAGTTTTTAATTAGACCCAGGATGTAATAGAGTCGATGGGTAGATTGATGTACCAATCATATATCATGTTATCTAGGGTCAAAGGGAACAATATACAAGCCACATCCTTATGTTCAACTTGCAATCTAATTAAGATGTTCATATAGGCCTGAATGTGTTCCTCTGCTAATCTTGTACCATCATGTTTATACATGGGCAAAAATCTCTCTATGTTCTTGAGTAGGTCATGAAAATCTCTGACAATATATAAAGGATTATTGTGCACCCCGTACCACTTTCCAGCATTTGCAATCATCTGATTAGGTGGTGGTGTGATGAACAATGACAACAAAAAAATCTTGTTAACAATACAACAACTAAACCAACATAATAAGAAATATTCAAAAAAATGGTTAGCATTAATGTATTATCAACTAAAGGAATTTCCAATCAATGAACACCATCACCTATCAACAAAACCTCATTAGTCCAAACTAATACCTTCAAATAACCATGAAAAATTTAGCATTTAAGTAGCAATAAAATGACCAATTTGACCCTCCTAGCACCAAAATGTTGAGTGGTAATTTTACCCTATTGCAAAACCACACTCACAGTTAGGATTTTGATTAGAAAACCATCTCTTTAAAAGAAATTAAAAATTCTCCAAGGTTTCTTTTACTTAATGTGTGCTTGAATGTTTATGAAAATGTGTCAAAATAAGTGCTAGGAATACCTTAGTGATTTGCAAGCAACTATTAACAAGGGGCCTGTGTTGGTATTATTTTATTATGCTATGCTATTGATTATTCATGAAACTTAAAAGAAAATAAAATATAAATGTGATTGGCCCTCATATGACCATGATGAAAAGTGATTTAATTCATTTTATCTTGGAGTGTTTTAGGTAGATTTTATCTTCTTTTGTTAAGCAGATTTAAACAAGTTTTATCTTACATTGTTAAACCCTATTTTGAGCATAAAAGAGAAGACTAAAATCTATCTTTGAAATGCAAAATTTGAATGATGATTGGATTCATTTTATCTTGCTTGGTGAATGGATTTTATCTTGTATTGTTAAGCTTTGAGCATGAAAAAGAAATAACTAAATGACTAACTTTGCAAATATAATAGCCTTTGGAATGCCATATAAATTACCCCTCTTTAGTGAATTGTAATTTTCATAAAGAGAAGTTAATTTATTACTTGAAAATAAAAATGTAAAGCTTGAAATCTTGACTCTCCTTTAAAATGTGAAATCATGTAAAGCTTTGAAATTACAAGATTCCTTTTAAAATGTGAACTTTATGTGATTTTTTGGAATTTGGAATTTCCTTTAAAATAAAAATGAGATTGCTTAAAATGAAACTTTAAAGCTTAATCTTGGAACCCATGCATATATTTTTGGAGTTTTAATTTTTTTCATATTTTTTAATTTTATTTGCAGAAGTTAAAAAAAATGAAAATAGGGTTAGAAGAAAAATAAAAATAAAATTTAAAAATATGGAATATGGACCAAAATATGGAAAATTACCAAAGAGAAACTACTACAATCTAAACCGGCCTATGCTGTAAAAAACGTTAGCTCCTGAACACATAACACAACCAGGTTAGACCTGCATCTACACAATCTAAAATCTGGTTATGGTGAGAGTCTAAGGGGTAAAATATGCATTAAAACATTCAAACGATGTTACCATGTTCATGCATAAAACAACATTAAAAAGTTTTAAAACATGTGGAGAAAGATGTGCAATAAAAGCTTTATTTTGTTCAAAATATACTTTTCTGCATACAAATTTCCAACCAGAATGTTGACAATAGTTTGAGAGCCTTCCAATCTTCTTCCATGCTCCTCTGATTCCAAAATATTCCAACCCCTTTTACCTTGGCTTTTATCCCTTTTTAACCTTTTGAAAACAACTTTTCATTTACGTTTCCCTTCCTTCTTTGGATGTTCATTTCTTTTTCCCTATTTGGGTTTATTGATGTTTTCTCTTCGACAGCCAAACTCTTTCACTTCACTTCCATACTATCCTTCGCAACACTTTCAAATTTTCTATATCCACATAATTTATTCCAAAGATTTTGGCTTTATTTTATTTTCTTTGGAATAAAATACATTGAGTACTTTCACAATAATCTCAAATTAACATTTAATTATATATTGTTATGACCCATGCAACTAGCCATAATAGATTATTCATTAATTATTTAATGAACCGACCCATAAAGGAGGAAGGCACACGTCAACCAAATATAGTAGCCTATAAAACTAGCTTCGTAACACTTTCCCATGAAACAAAAACTCTTATTGGATTTATCTACGCTAGACACATGGCCAAATCCTTTTGTTATAGGTGTTCAAAAATGGCCTGTGTAGCCACAATTAGCACCACTCCACATGATTTGAAATATTTGAATGACACCCATCCAAGATGGGAGTGAGCCATACTACCGTGAACTCTCATCTTCGAAACCTATAGGTTCGACTATCATTTTAACACCCATGTCCTCCTATTTCATTCATTTTGAAAGACTTCTCTGAAGTATTATACCATCACCATCCCCCTATTTTCTACTGCGCTCACATATCTTAATATATTTGCATACCCATGTCTATCACAATTTATTCCGATCTACTTATTTATCAACAACACATCACTTTCCAACATAATTCTCTAATTGAAGTGAAACTGCATTTCAGAACAATCCCTGGTCTTCTTCACATATCTCACCACAGTCAACACTTTCTAAAATTGGCTTATTAAACCGTACACAAAGTTTATATGACCAATTCTCTTTAAAAACTAAGAATAATTTTCCCTTGATCATCATACGATGCATTTTTTGAAGGAGGTTGGAGATATGGATAGCTTGCATTTTGATTTTAGATGTATTTTACTCAATCCCCTGTATTTAAACATATACACCTTCAGTGTTGTCTCAATAATAAGAAAAGAAATAGTAAAGATGATGTGTCCTGGTTTGACTGTGAGTTTGATGCAAATTTTCTTTAAAATTTATTTTGGTAGCACCTCTGCTACATTCTTTCAGTCATCACGAATCCACTTTCAGGTGTGCTCTCTGAAAATAGTGACTATATATGAATCCTTGATTCATGCGATGCGAGGCTCATGTAGGCCACTATATCCACTTTGCTCTATCATCTTGATACACGATTAGATTGTAATCATAGTTGTTCATCCCAGTATTCACTATTAGACATGGCCAATTCAACATAGTGAACTACAATGTGCTCTACGCTCATGACGGAGAACACGCCAGTGCTGGCGATGATAGAAGAAACCGTGCCAGGAAAACTTCCATGCTCCACCCTTCTACATGTAGATATAAGCTATCCATAGAGGTAGTTCAAATCAACATCATCGTCATCATTATCATTGTTCATTGTATAGATTTGTTTGCCATATCTGCACATCCACTCCAAGTCACTACCATTAGATCCTATATCCATGGTTTATCATTCCATCTATGTTGTCCTAGGAGCTATGGTAGGCCTCCCACCTTGGTTAGCACCCACGTTAGCAGATTCTTCACCTGTCTTTCATAGCGTCTACTAACTATTTTCTCTAAGTCTACATCATTGTCTAGGGGTTCACCAGACTTCCATGTCATCCAAGTTCACCTCACCGCTTATAATCTGTGCAACATGTGAGATTAATATATTTTAATGAAAAATTAAATATTAATAAAAAGTGTAAATATTAAAATCTTTACATAAAGCTTCAATATAAACAACTTTAATCCTCTGCTTCTCATAAATAGGGAAGATAATATGAAACATTAATCATAATGAGATTAAAACAAAATCTTACTTCTAAAATGAAGAGAATATATATATTTTTAATTTTTTTTATTGTTTTCATATTAGGTATATATATTTTTATTTATTTATTTATTTTAAATTATTTAAACTATTTTCTTCTTTATATTTTATTGATTTAATCAATATCCAACATTGAATTGGGTAAATTCAAAATATTAACTTTAACCCAAAACTAAAGAACAAAACAAAGAAACAAATGCTAACCAAAATATTAAACAACATGCAAGACATTAAAATGAGACACTATCCTAACAACCAAACCTAAGCGCCTATATTACAAGATTTTTGATAGGGACCTATCAATAAAATGCACAAGGACACCCAAAGACTCCAAAAAAATCAAAATTTTAAGGTGGGTCCCCAAGCTTTGGGGTATGTTGTGCGACAGTTACAATAAATGGTGACTGATGGGAAATTCTCCTGAGAATTTTGGATGAAGAACCTAGTTCTGAAACCAAAAGAAATAAATATTAGAGAAATATATGCTATCTAGTAACATTCAGATAAAATGGGGTTAGATAGCTTCAATGAAAACAAATGAAACATTTGCCTTTGCTCGGTGTGTGGAATGTGATTTGTTTTGCATTCTTGAAACAATCTAGATTCCATCACCTAATTTGCATTTATGCTAAAGAATGTTACTCATTAAAATGTGCCATTAGGAGAGAAAGTTTTGATGTATGAACCTATGATCCTTTCGCTAATTTATCCTATTTTTCAACCATCGATCTGTGGTTTTGTAGTGCTTTAACCACCGATGTGTGGTTGTGCATACTCGTAAATAATTATGCATATTTTTTGGCCCTATAATTGCATGCACGCAGTTCCTCAGGTGCAGGTTTGGGATGAAAAGGTATTCAATTTTAATCCTTGATCTCTATGCGACAAAGATCCATAAACCTGCAATCACAGATAGACACATATCGATAATAAATTTTAGGAAGGCAATGATAAATAGAACCCTTAGAGGGTCCAACCATGATCACCATTTATATAGCAAAATATTCAACACCAAAGCACATACATGAAAATGAACACTTATAATAAAAATAATGCTTCTTTTATATTAACACATGCTTCATGCCCCAATGTTTGGGGATGGGTATTACAATACCTTCTTTTTATAAAGTACAAGTATGAAAATAATGATCTCTGACTCTCCAAACAAATAAAACTGGTGTCCTTTTTCTCCTTTGCTACATATCCAAGGGTGAGTGGGCTTTTGTATCCTGAACATGGGGCCACTCTCGGCTTCAATAACTCTTCGTATACCTTTCTCCTGTATACATAACAAAGAAAATAAGGATTTAGTAGCACCTGTATATATGATTGAAAACCAATGCAATAAAACCCTTGAACTAATATTTTTAGAATACATAGAAAATTAAATCTAGATTCCTTGATAACAAAATAAAAATCTTACTGATTTGATCTATGTCATTCATGAGTTTTCTTGCATTCTGAGTAACCGCAGGTACGCGGTTGCAGCTGGTAAACTGTGGGAGGGTGGTTGTGATTGTGTAATTATGGACGAGTGGTTGAGGATGGATGGAAAAAGCCTACAAAATGGCACTTTAAGGGTTTCAAATCTTTGACCTCCTCAGAATGCATGTAATATCCTAGCGTGATTCTGGTAGCCTGATGGTGTGTTCTCTTAGCCTCCTTTGGTTGATGGGGTAGTGTTTCTTTTGCAAGAAATTTTGATGTTTTGGAGAAAAAGGGAGGTGGCAAGCTAGGATTTCCAAGTGTTAATCCATGGCTACCAAGAGGAAGGAGCAGTTATAGAGAGTCACCTAGGGTATCTCACTTAACTGGGGTGATGTGGCTAATGGGTGAGTGCAAGTGGAGTGAGGTGTGAGGGATGTACAATTTGAAGGGACAAGGGGGACATGAGTGTGTGATATGTGGTAAAGTATTATGGTGAGGTAGCTAGGACACATGTCTAGTGATTAGGCAGGGTATCCTAGGCAGATTTTTCAGATTTATAAAATCTAAAAATTACTTTTATTGTGCAATATTTATATTCCTAAGTTTGGACTTAGGCACATATTTTATTATGCAAATTTATGTGGTGGGATGCAAATGTGGTTTTTTAAGTACCTAGGTTTTAATACCTACAAAAATAAAGTTTCATAACAAGTGGTATCAGAGCAATAATTCTAGAAAAGTCATAATTTATTTTGTCAAATTGCAAAATTAGGGCATATTTTTTTTGGAAAAATGTCTCATATTTCAAGAGTCATATCTCTACAAAATTTTATTCAATTCAAATTATTCTTAGAAAATTTTGTGCAAAATTTTAAGATCTTCAAAATCAATGGTCATATGAAGAAATCCAAGTAGTATTGAGGGAGATACAACCTTTTGAAGTCAACAATCTAGAACAAGAGCAATGACAAATTTTCAATTCACAATTTTCAGAAGAAGAAATTTGTTTAATTTGGGTAAGCAAATTAGTTTTAGTTTATCTTATTTTGAAGAAGAAATGTAGATCTAATGGTTTAGGTGGAATTTTATCTTCAAATCAATGGGAAGATATATATTTTTATAAAACCCTAGTTTGCATCGGGGCATGATATATATTTTCATGAAACCCTACTTTTGCATTATCTTGAGTTGTGAACTAATGGAGCTATAATTTTTTTTGGAGAAGATGATATTGATGTTAAGGATTTATGGAAAATTTTTAAATCCTTGTATCATCATTATTCTCTTTGTAAATTTATGGTTCCTTGTTGTCTTGGAGGAGAAACTATTTCTTGGTTTTATAGTTTTCATAGCACCCATAATTATGAACCAACTTGGGAAACAATAGAGCAAGCATTATTGAGTCAATGGGACCCATATAAAAAGATAGCTAGTTTGAAGGTCACCATCAAGGGATATGAAGAAGAAATAAACTTGCTTCAAAAAGAACAAAAGTAAATAAAAAGAGAGCTAGAAAATTTCAAATAAGTGGTAGAAGATAAAAAAGATGTCAGTATGCAAATAGAGGAAACCATACCTTTGGTAGTAGATAAGTTAAAAAGTGGACAAAAGGATTTGTTTGAATCTATAAAGTCTATTTTGTAGGTTCATTGATGCATTCAAAAGGAAAAGGTTATTATTTCCATTAACCCTAGCAACAAATATATTTTATTAGTATTGCTTTGGCTAAGAGGTTGTAGGTCCAAGTAACAAAAATAAAGGACATACATATTGAGGGTGATAATGCTCAAGTTATTGAATATTTGAAGATCACAATAGATAAATATGTTTTACATTCATATTTTTATGCTATTTAGATAGATGATGTGGATGTTATCCTTAGTTATCCTTGGTTGGATTCTTTAGGTAATATTAACATTAATGTTCAAAAGAAGTTTGTGAAGTTATGGTATAGGAAAAAGAAGATAACATTTTAGGATATTTCTCAGCTTAAGAAGTAAGGATTCAAGAAAGACCAAGAAGAGGTTGTAGAGAAACGAAGTGAAGAACAAATAGAAGAACCTAAAATAGAATCCAAGAAGGCAGTAGTAGCAATAGAGTCCATGGAAGAAGCAATAGAAATCAAGCCCATGGAAATAATAGTAGCAAATTCCAAGGAAAATTTGATAGAAGAGCACAAGGATAGACCAAACATAGGGATAATGAAATAAAAATATGTATAAGAATTTATAACAATGGAGCCAAATATTTAGGAGTCAAAGAAGATAGAACATTAAGTCAAGGTTACACCATATCACCATCCACACCACCATGAGCAGCAATAATCTTGGAGGCATGGCTTAAGGAAACAATATTATGGTTCTACATGGAATTATAAGGGAACCAAGTATGGTAGTGTTTTGCAGAGAAAGCATAATGATCATAGTATTTAGAGTGGTTCATCAACATCAAGGAATACATGGACCCATCATTCAAATTATCAAAATAAATCAATAGAAGCATGGAGCCGCCAAAGTAGATTTGGTTACTCAAGTGGAAAATGGTATACCATTATCAATGATGACCACCACCAATCAATTTTTAGTTAGGATGGATGTATGATCAAGATTGGTACTAGTTACTAACATTGCTTAGAAAATCATATTATCTTGTTTTTTCATATGTTTCGAGGATGAAACATTTGTAAGGAGGGTGGCATGTTAGGTTACTTAGGAATAGATATTTGGGGATATGTTATTATATTGTATAAGGCTTGGCATGGGCTACACATAGCCCAATATTGATTGTATTATAATATGATATTATATTATATTAGTAGTCAGCTCACCAAAGTAGAATTAGAGGATGGATTAATAAAGAAGAGATATTTGTCATTGTAATAATCATGGAGATCAATCATATGTAATCATCTTTACCTATGAAGTGGCTTATGGTACTTTGCCCTCCTTAAGTGGTACTCTCATATTTGAAGATATTGTGGAGTTATTCTGTTAGCTTTTGATGGGTATATATTAAAGGAAATGCAACCACAAGATGTAAAATATGCAAGCTATGATAAGTATATGATAATGGTAATGTAAAATGTAGGAAAACTATAAGAGAAACTTCTACAATAACTCAAAAATATTCCATTAATGAAAGCTTACAAAATTGTACAATGTTATATAATGGAGGATATGAAAACTCTAAAATTTCATAAGGAATCTACATAGTACCTACTCACTACTATACTCTACTACAACTACTATAATGAATCTTTCTTCCTCTCTTTGCTCAAAGGCATATATATAGGAAGATATATCCCTTGGCCCATGACTCTTCATCTACCTATCCTATGACTCATGTACATTTACATCATTGCATATTCTAACACTTATGCATTTATTACTTTTGCATGAAGCAACTACTCAAACCTTAACCTAAGATAAACACATAGTCTAATAGTCTACCTAAGGTGGTAAATTGAAATGTACCAAATAATGTAATATACTCTAACATCCCCTTGTATTACATTATTTGGGTATTGAAGACTTTAGTCTTAAATATGGATCTTCATCTTTCAAATATTATTTTGTTGGATCTAGTTCTTCTTCTTCTTCTTCTTATTCTTCTGCTTTGGTATTCATGTTTTAGTTGTTATTTAACTTGGTATGGTCCTTCTTCTTCATTTGGTTTGGTCTTTGTGATTACTTTATTATATTATTTATTTGTTCCTGATGAGTATATTTGTCTTGTTCCTTCCTATCATGCTTTCTCTTCCTTCTTCTTCGTTTCTGCATTTTTACTAAAGAAATATTTCCTTCATGATGAGTTAGTATGTCATCACAATAATATTGACTAGGATTGCTAGTTTATTACATGTTTTGAATTTTTTTAGAAACAATTAATGATATATATGTCATCAAGCATTCTTATGATGTGAATACAACTATATTTTGAGTGTTCCACTAGGATCTGAAAAGTACTTCATGAAGATAACCAATTAATATTGTAAAGTTTCCTTCATTTGCTTCTTTGAGAAATAATGTGAATATTTCCTTTTTACTAGTGGATAAATATTTGAATCTTTCAAAGGTATGTATTAAATTTTGAGAGTAGAATTCCACTTCATAAAATAGTTAGTCATTACTGAATGCATTCCTTACTATTTCATCCATGTTTCTTCTAGATTATCCTTTGAAGTAGAATCTTAATGTTCAATCAATGATTTTGATAAGAATTTAGTTTTCCAAACCACTAGGTAGAATACCTTTCACTTCTCAAGTAATTAGAACAATTTTTATGGAAGTTTTGAATTTCAAAACTTTGTAGTTGTCTACCTTATGACTCCCTAGTTTGATTTTATGATCAAACTACTAACTTTAAATTCTTTAAGAAGTATGCTTTGTAGTTTTTCTAGGTAGTATTCCTTTTGCCTCTTTAATATTTTAATTTAAGATTTTTGTAGAATACTTTATCTCTCCCAAGTAAATTGAGTATATGATCAAACTTGATAAAATCCTATTACTATCAAGTTTTGTAGAATCCCTTATGTCTCCCAAGTGATTAGAATATGCTATAGTCTTGATAAAGTACTCAACATCTACTAGATTTCCTTTTGAGTTGATTTCCTAATATTTTGAAGACAATAGTAATATAATGATCAAATCTTATTCCACTTTATTTCTCCCTATTGAAATATGCACTTTTCAATTTTATAAAAATATCTATGGTTAGATTCCTTTTGTCCCTTTAATATGTATGTGAGATAAGTATAACCAATAAATTTCAACTCCTTAAGTAATCAATCATTTTTATTTTTTTTAACATTTAATTCTCAATGGTTCAATTTTCTAAATTTTAATGAATTAAATTTTGATGTAGTATTCCTTATATCTCCCTAATTCAGAAATTTAGAAAGTAATAGTATTTGCAAATTAATGTTTCAAATTTTTCAATGCTGAAACCTTATATCTCCCACTATTTTTTTATTAAGGTAAATAGGGTTTTAAAAGGGACCCAAAACCTTTTACAAATGGGATAATGATAAGGTCACCATAAAAAAGCAATGGGATCATCATGTGCTACAAAGAGCAAGATACAAAAAACTCAGCTTGTGAGAGCTTGAGATAAAATGGAAATCTGAGGAGTCTCACCTAGAATGAGAATGAGAGAACTGAAATAATATGTAAAAAGCATAATGGGAAACTCGGGTTGTGAGAGCCTGAGACAACAATAAAGGGAGAGTCCCATTCAAAAAGTGCATGGGAGTTGACTAAGACAATAGAAGATTTGAAAAACAAAGTCCCACCTAAAAATTTGAACTAGGGCACCCCCCCAAAAAATAGCCCAAAAATTTGAAATGTTGTTTCCTGGTCAAGATAAATAGGAAATAGAAAACTAGAAAACAAGAAAGAATCCAACCCTACAAGAATATTGGAAACTTCCAAAATGTAAAAAACCCATATAATGGTAGCCCAAGAAAAAGTCGTAAAGAATAGAGAAAACCCACTACATATTAAACCAACAAGAAAATCTGAAAGGAGATGCAACAAAGAAAACCCATTCAGGAAGGCCTAGTAAATCCACACACTAACTAAACAAATATAATCTTGTCTAGGAAGGCATAGGAAAACCACAAACCAACCCAACAAGGAGAACCCAATCCAGGAAGACACAGGGAGAATACAACCTAGTCTAGAAAAGAGGATTCTATTCCAAAAGGCATGAGAATATCATAGAATGGAACCAAAGGGAGAAACATGACCTAGAAAGTGGATCACTAGAAACCAGAGATCTCAGTAGACCATGAGATCTCTCTATGAAGGAGATAGATCATGGTTGAAGGTAAGAAAACCCTAAAAATCAATTCACCGTGACACTCCATGAATAGAAAGTATCAACTCATCGAGGACTATAAATAAGAGATCAACTTTAGCAGTAAACACGCATGCACAGGGTACCCTACAAACCAAAAAAATATAAAGATAAAATCCATAATATAGTCCACAAAGCAAGGATACCAAATAGCCCTACCAATAATCCATTAAAAGGAGATCTATGAACTCCAACACTTGCAGCAAAATGAGAAACCTAGGACCCATCCTAGAGGCTAGAAATATGTAGCAGGGAAAGGAACCACATAAATCCTAGGATAGAAAAAAAACCCCACTTCATAAGACCCAAACCAACCATAGCCAAGAGCCACTCAACTACAAATGATAAAATTGTGGTCCTTCCCCAAGATGAAGAAAAAAGCAAAGAGTAGATCCCAAGATAAGACAACTATGATTATTTGCAAATATTATTATATTTGTATCTCAACTAATGTAATTTTGAAATACCACTTAAGGATATAAACTCCCACTATGGTTTACTTTATAATTCACTAATGTTGGTAATTACTTATATCTCCAAATGCAATAATAAATTCAACCTTATATTATACATCTTATAACTCCTTTTATTTATAATGAAAGCAAATATTGAAATCAACCTGAATTTACCTTTATAATGCTATGACCTGATTGGATTTAATATTTGCTTCTCTAATGAGGCTTCGAGTACTATATTTTTTGTTCTTTGTTTGTATTTCAATGAGAATTTAATGCTCATATTTTAATAGACACCTTATGATAGTCTTTTAATCCTTTGATCTCTCTAAATGTATGGTCTTTCAATACCAAATCTTTGAGCTTCATTGTGCTTTGACTCCTCTCTATGCAAATGTTGAATCTATCCTCTCCCTTCTTCACTTCATCTTGTGCACTTCTCAACTAAGGCTATTACTATTTTTATGTTCCTTCTTGGAATGCAATCCACCTGGTGTGTTATTTTGTTGAGGTTCATAGGTGTCTTCACTACATGGAATTGGAAGGTTACGCTCTTTGGTGAGTGTTATTTTAGGTGGCACAATCCTTTAATGTTGCTCAATAATTATTAATCCTTTCAATGCTTGAGTTGAATGTTACTCCAACCTATGCACTTCCTTCCTATGCACAAGCATTATGTGTTATGGTATTACCAAAAATCTATAGGCGCTCACCTTCTATTGTGCCAAATGGCACCAACTATCTTCGATGAGATAAGTGGAGGTCTCTTCTTTGCATGTGACTTACCACTTCAACGTCCTTATCTCCTCAATGTATTACTAATTATTTTTGCAAGCATTTGTATTAGTATGTATTCTTGAACTTCAATGCTGGTGGATCTTATTCCAGCTAAGGTGACTCTTATTCCAGATAAGGTTGCTCTTCTTCAAGCTAAGGTGGCTCTTTCTTCTAGATAAGGTGGCTCTTTCTTCATGTTGGATCGACTCCTCTCTATGATGTATCAATACTTTATCTACATTGGTGATTCATCCAAGTTCTTCTTGGGTAATGTTTGAAGTTATCTTCCTCCTTTACACCTTGTTTTACCACTTGTACTACCTTACTCGATGTGCTATTATTCTTGTAACTTGCACGTTATCCTTGCAAAGGTTTCTTATGTCGATTATTTCAATACTATAGATTTCTTCTACTATGCTACTTTAGGAACTTTTTTGATGGGATTAGGGCACTGTAATGGGTGTCTTTTAGATACTTTAGAGACTATACTCTTTAGCCCTTAGTTGGCTCTCTTCTCTAGCTTCTAAGTTTACTTTCTAAACTTGATTATTTGGCCACTCGAAGACTATAGTAATATATTGTTTGAGTGCTTTTGAACACTTCAAATTTTATTCTTTTTACGTAGAAAAGGATAATATTGGTGTAAATTTGTAATGTAACTAATGCTGTAATAATTAAGATAAGATATCTTAATTTTCACCTTCACTTTGAGAGCTTTATGTATCCTCTTCAAAAAAAAATTCCTTCCTTGTTATGGTGGCTCCTTGCTCTACTCCTTGGTATTTATAATGTTTCTTTTGGTGGTTATCCTTCACCAAGATGTGCTACAGTTTTCCTGCACTCAGTAATGTCTTTTGAAACTTCAACAAAATCCATTTTATGGACTAACTTTCCTTAAATTAATACTTAATACACTATAATAACTCTTAAGAATAATTAATATAATGCACTATTAAATTCTTATTACTCCTTAGAATGCAATTGTATTAATACACCAATTTGCAGCTTTAAAAATTTCCAACTTACTGCCCAAAAATGTAATTTGGTGGTTTTGATTATCCTTCAGGATGCTCCCTCAAACTTGAAAACTTAGTAGCTAGTAATTCTACTCGTAACTTTGAAACTTTTATATTCTTACACAACTAATTTATTATCCAAAATGCTATCCTTGAATCTCCTCAACTTGTTAGTAAACTCCTCCAAGTTCCAATTGTAACTCTCCTTCTTGAAACCTTTAACTTTATACTATAGATACGAACAATATCCCTTCTCTAAAATAACCTTCAATCCTTCAATGGAAATATCCAAATCTCTCAAATTTGTTGGCTTCTTCTAACTCCTTTCTCCTTCAACCTCCTTGTCAAATTATGGCTTCAACCTTGGCCTATCTAGTGGCATTCTTTTTAAGATTTAGATTTTCTTGAGGTCTTTGCTACTCTCATTCAAACTTTGGAAAACTCCTTGCCAAGTTCTTCTCCTTTGGGCTTGTTGAATGATGATAACTATCCCAAAAACCTTCACTAATAGTAACTTCTCCTTACTAGTAAATTTCTCCAATGATTTCTCATTAAAAAATATTCAAATGGCCTTCTGTAAAATTTGCAATAAGGCTTTCCTAGCTTTTTCCTTATTTCTCCTTTCAATTCTTACTTGAGACCTATTCTATTAGGCCTTCAATTTCATGGCTCTCTAGTCTTATTAATGAGACATTTTATTCAATATTAAACTATGGAAGTTTTGCAATGAGATCTTCCTCTTGGATCTATGAAATTTACTGGTTCTCAAATATGTAGTAGGACCTTTGCTAGTCCTTCCTCCACCTTTAAATCTTCCAAATTTGGAAGTTATTCAATGGGACCTCTGAAATCTTCAATATTTTACTTGTTTCAAGTATTGGATTGATTCCAAATAAGATATTCTTCCTAGATATTTGTAGGAAGCTTCCCAAATTTATTTGAATCTCCTTTTCCTATAACAAAGTATTAGAAACTAGAAATGCTAAATATTCAATTCTAGATATTAATAAATCTTCACTAGTTGATTTATCAATCTAGGGGAATCAATGTTGAGTCCTAGCATTCACGAGTTTTTATGCAACCCTATGGAAAGACTCTAGCTAAATGTAATTTTAAAAAAAATCTAAAAATGAAAATTTTACTCTCTCAATCTCTTTTTTGGCTCTCACTATTTTCTACTGATCTACCGTGTGCTCTAATATCACTATTAGCTTTTTATGGGTATATATTAAAGGAAATACAATTACAATATGTAAAATAAGAAAGCTATGATAAGTATATGATAATGGTAATGTAAAATGCAAGAAAACTAAAAGAGAAACTTTTGCAATAACTAAAAAATATGCCATTAATGAAAGCTTACGAAAATAGTACAATGCTATATAATGGAGGACATGAACACTCCAAAATTTCATAAGGAATCTACATAGTACCTACTCACTACTATACTCTACTACTACTAATGATTCTCTCTCCCTCTCTTTGCTCAAAGGCACATATATAGGAAGATATGTCTCTTGGCCCACGACTTTTCATCTGCCTATACTATGAATCATGTACATGTGGACTATATAAATATTTACATCATTGGACATTCTTACACTTGTGCATTTATTACTTTTGTACGAAGCAACTACTTAAACCTTAACCTAAGATAAACTCCTAGTCTAATAATATACCCAAGGTGGTACATTGGTATGTATCAAATAATGTAATATACTCTAACATATTTCTTAAGGAGTATTATTGGTGTTTCTCTACCTTAAGGGTATTATCTATATCAATATCAATTGTGGATATTTATTTATGGATGAATGATTTGTTATTTCTGCATATTAGTAAATGATTTTTATTTATGAAAATAAAGTTTTGTAACAAGTGGTATTAGAGCAACGATTTTGGAAAAGTGAGTATTTTTTTTGTGGAATTGCAATATAATATAATATTATAATACAATCAAAATTGGGCTATGTGTGGTCAATGCCAACCCTTATACAATATAATAACATATCACCAAATATATATTCCTAGGTACCCTAACAATACTTTGCTTTAAGTGTTCTTGTCAAATCCTGTTTGACCATTGCTTAGATGGTACATATATAGGTATGATGTCACAAATAAGCTTATCTTAAAATAAAAAATTAGGACCATGATTACCCACACAAAGAGCTTGATATGGAAATGCAAATCAAAATCAAATTTATACAAGGTGGAGTACTTAGAAGTTTTGTGCCTACAATAATTAAGAATAGTGGAGAATACACAAATTGGTAGTTACCTCAAATAATTTGATATTGCATTGTCACTTGATTTCGTATGCTTAATATTTAGATGAAAATGCCATAAATATATGACCTACTTTTGATATTTTTATTTTTTATCTTACTCTATGTTTGAATGAACTCAATATGTCTATGATCTATATGGATGCTTATTTTATTTTCCAAGATGTAATGCTTTCATTATTTATGTACTTGAAAAATGGCATAAATCTCTTTGTCATTTGTGGGGTACTTTTTAACTAGTTCATTGAATGTCTCAGTATGATAGATAATTTTATTAGATTTTACATCAGTTTATAGAAACTAATGAAATCAATAAATTAATCAATATT
This sequence comes from Wollemia nobilis, assembly GCA_028583015.1. Taxonomy (NCBI): domain Eukaryota; kingdom Viridiplantae; phylum Streptophyta; class Pinopsida; order Araucariales; family Araucariaceae; genus Wollemia; species Wollemia nobilis. The sequence continues at coordinate 3,198,191 of JAQPPZ010016529.1, read as the reverse complement.
ATTGAAAAAAATACACACTCAAAGTAATACACATGATATATGGGGTTGTTCATGGACACCAAATAATATCACTATAGAAGAATAGAATCCACTCCAAGCAATGATGAAATGGTTGGTGTAATGGGGTATTTATACCCAAAGATAAGTCACCTTTAGATAAAGGTTAAATAACTAACCATTAGGGTTAAAATAGTTAATATTATAGAAATACCTTTTTCAAGGTTTATAAGGGCCCAAAGGGCTTATACATAAAATACAATACAAAAGTCGATTGTGGCCTCAAGTGAAGCTTAATAACCACATATCCCAAAATCCCCCTTAAGCTAAATGAGAGACATAGAGATACACCCTTTATGGTCCCTCTTAAGGAACAAGCATCATATGGACATAAAGCCATCTCATTTAATACATCCAAATCTTAATGTTCTTGGTCTACTAATGAAACACTAGATTGCAAATAAGTTAGATTATCCTCTACTTGTTGTACCAAAGAGTGAATGAATATGTCTGAGGAATTTCCACTTGTTCTAGAATCATCAACATCCATTGAATGCGCTTATTTGCCTCATTGGCACCATAATAATTAGCTTCTATGAAATATTGAGATATAGTAAATTATCATCTAAAGCATCATGAATTATAGTCAAAACTAAACTAGAACATAAATACTATGGTGGAGCATTGTCCATCCAAATTAGTAACCCAATCAACATCTAAAAATCTTGTTAGAATCAAAGGTGAGCTGACTAAATAATGAATACCTATACGATAAGTACCTCTAAAATATATGAGAATCCTCTTAGCCATGGTCTAATGACTCTCTTAAGGGGTTTACATGTACCTCAAGCCATAGTTTATAGCAAATTCTATATGATATTGTGTAATAAAATGACTTCAAGAAATACTGTAATAGCACCAACAATTCAATAATGTGCAATAAATAACATCCATTAATAAAAATAATCTAGATCCAATGTGATAAAATAAAATATGTAAATAATCAAATTCTAGATTTAAATTAATATAAATCCTTAGCCACTTAGAAAGGGTGAAGTCTCATAGCCACTTGAAGAGGGAAAAGTCTCATATGCATAATAGAGATGACTAAGATTCGAATACAAAATATGATTCCAACTACAATATAAATCTTCCTATTTATTTTTTATTTTTTTATTTTTTATTTTATTTGTGGAAAACATACCAAAAGGGATGCCACTTTCGGGTAAGACCCAAGGAGGCAGGGGTATCCATTCCGCCAAAAATGCCCATGACTCGGACCTGGCCTACCACCTTTGACATACTCAAGGAGCAAACAAACACACAAAACCAATTTAAAAATAAGTAAATAAATAAGTAAATAACAACAAAAATAATAAAATAAAATAAAAAACATGCTCCTTGAGTGTTTCAAAAACAAAAGCACAACCAAAAACACACAATAAGATAAAAGAAACCACAACACGAACCACATAGAAAAATACAAGAACCACATAACAAAACACAAACAAGACAAAAAAAATAGAACACTACAAAGACAACCAAAAAAAAAACATGAAAAATAAACACAACCAAAACCTAAAAAAATAAAAAAATAAAAAATAAAAAAAAACCAACAACAGACAATAAACAAAAACAAAAAACATAGAAAACACTCACACATAAAAACACGAAATAACACAAACAAAGAGAAACCCAAGAACAAGAACGAAAAAAACACAAGAACAATAACAAAAAACATTAAAAAAAAAAAAACACACAAAACAACAAAAACACAAGAACAACAAAAAAAAACACAAAGAACACAAAAACAAAACAAAACAAAAGAACCCACCCACCTTAAAAAACTAAACAAAAAAGAAAAAAAAATTGAACATAACAAAGACCTATCTAGACCAGAAGACTATTAAGACAAGAATCAACAGAGGAAACAAAATAAAGAATAGAATGAGCTAGGGAACTAAAAAAAACTGAATGAACCAAAGAGAAGCAAAAAAAAAAAAAAGTTAGAAGAAACTAGGTACCTTCAGAACTAGAACCATCCAAAGAAATGATAGAAAGAAGAGCTTCCCTAATTTGAGAAGCCCACCATCTATGAGGGTGGCCATAACAAGTAAGATCACCTTTTTCCAAAGCCCAATTAGCTAAAGCATCATCACTCTTGTTTTGATATCTGACCACATGATTGTAATCAAATTTCAAAAATCCCATCTGGATTAATTGAATCTTCTCAATAATTCTTTTTATTCTCCAATCCACCTTATGATTCTTAGAAGGAGTCTTCAAGAGATTAATCATAAGTTGAGAGTCAAACTCAACTAACACCTTTTCCCATCTAACCTTAGTAGCCTCCTGAAGGCCTCTGAGGATACCATACCCCTTAGAAAGGTTATTAAAAAGAATACCCAAATTCTCAGCAAAAGTAAAAACCAAGGAGCCATCTGAAAGTCTACCAATTCCTCCCACACTGGCTTTTCCAGGGTTCCCTCTAGAGGCTCCATTAGTATTGACTTTTCCAAAATCCTTAGGAGGAGGTTGCCAATTTCTTATCCTGTCCATATTAGCCACCTTTATCCAATTAGCTCGGTGAAGCTCCTCCATCCAAGGTCTCCAATCAAGAAACTGAGTTATCAAAGGCTTGTGACCATCCCAAGAATCTATCCAAAAATTTACATGTTAACCATTATGAATGATCCAAAATATTTTTTTCTTTATCAAATCCTCACCAATCTTAAGAACTGCTAAAATGGGAGAACCTTTGGTAGGAAGTTGATAGCGAACAAGGTCTTTAGGACTTTTGTTCTCAGCATATTTAGCATGAAGATTATTGGCCCAAAGAGCATTGGGGTTATGTAACATCCTCCAATATAATTTAGCAGCTAAATCTTTGTTGTTATTAATTGAAGATAGGAATCCTAACCCCCCTTCACTCTTAGGAAGACATAAAGTATCCCATTTCACCAAGTCCCATTTTCTTTTCTCCTTAGTACCACTCCAAAGGAAACGATGACTGATTTGATCCAATTATCAAAGAACAACCTTTGGGATATTCAAAATGGAAAAAACATAAATAGGAATAGCTTGAAGGACTGATTTTACCAAGGTGATTCTACCCCCAAAAGAAAGCCACTTGTTGGTCCACTTTCCAATTTTCTTCTTGACTTTGTCCAACAACCAATTCCAATATTTATTTTTCTGCCTTTGAATATTTATGGAAATACCTAAATAAGTGATTGGAAGGGAGGTCTTCTTATATATTAATTTATCCAAGACCATGGATTCCTGTCTAGTAGAGCAGTGAAAGAAAATAACTTTAGATTTGTCTTCATTGATCAAATGCCCAGTAGCCTTAGAAAAATAGCTAATGATTTTCTTAATGTTAGAAGCTTCCTTACTGTAGCTTTACCTAAAAGAGTAGATTCATCCACAAATTGAATATGAGAGATAGGTCTAGCTCCATGAGCAATGGTAACTCCCTCAATGGTTTTTTTTTCCCCATTTTTGGTTATAGTCCTACCCAAGCATTTAGTAAGAATGATGAATAAATAAGGGGATAGTGGGTCACCTTGCCTAATACCTCTGGAAGCTGGGAATGACTAAGAAGGTCTGCCATTGATAAGAACTAAGTAGGAAACTGAAGAGATACATACCATAATATAATCCATCCAATCCTTAGAGAAACCAAATTGCCTCAAAATTTTGATAAGGAAGTGCCAATCCACTCTGTCATAAGCTTTGGATAAGTCTAACCAAATGAACATGGAAGGATATTTTTGCATATCCATGGAATGGATGGCTTCCTGAGCAAGAACTATCTCATCTACTATTTTACGTCCTTCCACATAACCCCCTTTGCTCTAGGGAAATAATCTTATGCAAAAGAGGCTTCAACCTTTCTGCCATGATTTTAGTAATGATTTTGAGAAGAACATTACATAAAGCAATAGGTCTAAAAGCTGAGATATAGTCAACCTCTTGAGCTTTTGGAACAAGAGTAATATAAGTTTTATTGATAAACTTCAAAATATCTTTGGCTTTCCTGGCTTCTTCCACCACCTCTAATAAATCAACATGAAGGATATCCCATAACTCTTGGTAGAACTCAATGGGAAAACCATAAGGAGCTCGAGTTTTCCCTTTTTGCATTTTAAAAACTACTTGTTGAAGCTCATTGATAGTAACAAGAGCAGTCAAAATAGAGTTCTCCTCAAAAGTGATAAGATAAGGAATTGCTTGAAGAAAATTTTGTTGTGAAGTTGAGTCAAGAGGAGTAGCAACAAAAATATTGGAAAAGTAATCAACAACAATAGAGTTCATGCCATCCCAAGTATAAACAACATCTCTAGAATCTTATTTTACGAAAGAAATAAAGTTGTGAGATCTTCGAGCTAGAAGAGATTTGTGGAATAAATTTGTGTTTCGATCTCTTCTTTGAGCCATTGAATTCTATATTTTTGCTTCCATAAGATTTATTCTCTTTTTTCCCATTCCTCTAACTGAGTTGTGAGTTTAATTTCATCTGCACTTCTCTTCTTTGTGAGGCTATCTAAACAGATTTTCTTATTCAAAATTTCAAGATGAGCAATAACTTCATGGTTTTTTTATGAACATCCCCAAACTCTTTCCAGTTCCAAGTCTTGATTTTGGATTTAATGTATTGCAGTCTTTTGGAAAAATATAACATCTTAGTCCCATGCCTAGGTTTACCTTCCTTCCACCATTGTTGCACACGATATCTAAAGGAAATATCTCTAAGCCACATTAATTGAAAACGAAAACGAGAGAAACTCACATTGGTTTTCCACATTTCCACCATGACTGTCCAATGATCTGAACCAGCATTATTAAGAGTCTTCACTTTAGGAATGTGGCCATGGATTAAGAAATTTTCAAAGAGCAAAAAACTATCCAATCTCTCCATAATACAAGCTAAGCCTTGCCTTCTATTAGACCAAGTCATAAGGCCATTATCTGGTTGGATATCCACAAGATGGAGGTTTGTAATATATTCGCTCATGAGGTCAGTGCTTTTGTCTAAATTTATATTTCCCCCTCTTTTCTCATCCAAAGAGAGGATGGTATTGAAATCTACTCCGATCAAGATCTAAGCTTCAGGAAAATGAGAGATAATATGAGTAATATCCTTCCACTGTCTTCTTTTTTCCTCCAAAGAAGTTGGAGCATAAACAGTAATGCAGAGCATAATTTGGTTGGAATGTCTACTTTGAATAGCTATAGCTAACAAACCCCAACTACCAACAATATGGTGAATAACTACCTCTTTTGGGTCCCAAAGACAAGCAATGCCACCAGAAGTCCCTTGGGAACTGAGGGAAACCACTTTTCCAGCAATTTTACTGGCAATTGAGTCCATATCCTCCATTGACATCTTTGTTTCTTGAAGGAAAATAAGAAGTGGATGATTTATCTGAATCATTCTACTAATTTCATTTTGTTTTGAAATACTCCCTTTGAGTCCTCTAATATTCCAAGTGATGATCTTCATTAATACCAGGGTTTAAAAAGTTGGGAAGGGCATTAATCTTACCTTCCTCTACAAGATTTTCACCTTCTTTTACCATATGATATTGATTGGTCTTGTGACTTGCTTTTTTATTAGAATCCATCTTCAATTTTTTTTTCCTGTTTCTTGACTTATTCCAATTGAATCTGAGATGGCTTCTAACCTTGAAGAATGCTCGTACACAACCAAAATTTTACTAGATGGTTCAACGGAGTCTATATTGAGACCTGCATTATTTGAATTTTTGACATTTGAAAGATTGTTTTTCTTGTGTAAATTTTCTCCCTTTTTTTCTATTGAAAACCTTTGATTTGTTGGTTTGTCTCTGAGTTCTTCCCTTCATATTTAAATTGTGTTTCTAAGATTTCAGTTTCCATTATTTCCTCTTCCTCACTTGGGACATCATTTGTGGAAAGGATTTCAAACATATTAGCAGATTACTTTGATTGATCCTTCATAACTGGTTTTTTTTAGTGTTCTTATTTTTAGGTATTTGGAAACCTGTTGAGTTTATATCTTCTTTCTTTTGATCAGGAATTTTATTTAGGCAAGCACTGGCCAAATGACCATATTCATGGCAAATTCTACAATGAAAAGGAATGTTCTCATAGTCCACTACTTGCTCCCAAGTGTATTTCCAAAATTGTAATGTGATATTTTTAGGTAGGGGTTTGTCAAAATCCATTAAAACACAAATTCGAGCATAAATAATATGTTCAAAATTTTGAGTACAATCAACAATCATCATAAAAGTTCCTAAAGAGTTTCCAATTGAAGAAAAAATAGTAGGATTCCAAAATTCAATAGGGAGGCCAAAGATTCTAACCCACACGAGAGCTATAGAAGGCATCTCTTCTTCGGCTTTAAATTTAGTATGCCAAGGCTTCATGAAAAGCCCTGTCCTTCCAAAAAACCAAGGACCCCCTTGAAAATTTTTCTCTCTATCTTCATTATTAGCAAATAAAACAAGAAAATAACCATTTGGATAAATAGAGATTTGTAACTTACCTTTAGTTTTCTAGCTTTTTGCAGCCCAAAATTTGAAAGCAGATAGATTCGGACGAAAACCCATGAACCAAAAAATTAGTCCTTTTTTTTTCCAAATCTTCAATGCCAGTCTAAATGTTACCCATATCAAGCTTAACAATAGGAGTTCCATCAGATGCTTTAAGACATCCTAACTCCATTTTCCTGGGATCAATATTAGGCATTCTTAGAGGTTTATGGGAAGCCTTCAGATTGATATTAGCATTGGGCTGAGGCTGTCCACCATAGAGGGCATTCCTAAAATTCATTTTTGGGGCTAAGTCTTTGAAATTCTTACTCTTGACAGGGGTTTTCACAGTAGAATTATTTTGTGGGTGCACCTTAGCACTAGATTCACTTGAGATATGTGCCATTTTTTGATCAACTACTTGAAACTTATTTCATGATCTCTTTAATACTTGTCCTAGACACCGTGGAAAGGTATAATTTTCCCTTTTCTTTTGTGCAACAAATTGGAAGTTGTTGTCACTTAATTTCACAGTATGATATGTTGAAAGACAAATTTCTAACCCATTTTGGATCCCCTGCAACATTTCCTACTAGAATATTGAGCATAAACCACAAACATTTTTGGCCACTAGGGTCCGAAGGCCCTAAGAACCAACCTCTGGAGCTTCTTGCACTCAACCCAGATGAAACCCTCGCATAGCCACTTGCCAAATATCTCGTTCACACATAGGGATGCACTAGGATCTATGTTGCTCCAAATGATATGAAAATTTGTGGAGACATTCTAGGGTTTTTTAGGCATCTACCCTCAAAATTATAGCTCAATATGAGTCTTGATGAGTGAGATATGGCCGAAATGAGTTCGACAGTTTGGGCAGTCCTACGGAAAAAAAAACCCATACAATCCAAATATTCCTATTTATAAACTAAATAAAAAATAATCCTAATACTAATGCTTAAGGGTCAACTATATAAATCTAGGACATGATATAATACAAATAGAAATCATCTATGTGACTATTATGGAGTCATTCGATGGCTCTTGCCCATAAATATTTACTCTCAAAGCTATAAAAGACCAGAAAATGATCTTAGACTCTCACATAACATCTTCTTCTAGAATGTCCCACCACTTGATGAGGAACTCCTAAATCTAGTGATACCATAGAAGATGAACAATGGATTGCAAAATTGCTTTTGGATGGAGATTGATTTGACCTTCTTTATCAAGTACTAAAAGCTTCATCTAATACTGCATATTTTGGCTAATAACTTATTTGAGACAACACACATGAAATATAGAATGGATGTAGGAAAATGGTGGAAGATCAAACTTATATAACACTTCACCAATGCAATAAAACACATTGTGGAGTCCATAGAATTGAGGAATCAACTTATCAGTAGACTTGGTCTTCAAAAATAACTTCTTAAAAAGCTACAGGTGCAAAAGGACTATATCTAGCATGAAAAATTAACAATTAGAATGGTGTAAATATTGCTACTACTTCGTGTGGTTCTAGGTCTAGGTAAAATTATCTTTAAGTAGATAAAGTACAAGTAATTGTTGATTTAAAAATAATCTACCTAAGCCATCTTAGAGGATCCTAGAATATAGTTTTACCACTAGGATATTTTTGACCATACAACACCTCAAATGGGGATATATTGAGTGAAGAATGATAAGAAACATTGTACCACAATTTAGCTAATGAGAACAAATGAACCCAATGATACTTCATGTCTTGAACAAAATACTTACGTAAGTATCCAAACATTTATTTATAATATTGTTTGGCCATCCAATTGAGGGTGATAAGAAGAGTACGTACTCAAATTAGTACCGTTAAGATGAAATAATTTCTTCTAGAAATTACTAGTGAAGGTATGATTACAATAACTAATAATGGACTTGGGCATACCATCCAATTTAAAAATAGAATTGAGAAATACCTTGGCCATCATACTTGCTAAATAGGGATGCTATAATGCATAGAAATGAGCATACTTAAAAATGTCGTGCACTACTGCAAAGATCACTATTTTACCCTTAGATTTATTAAGGACCTCAATGAAATCCATGGATATGTGATCCCATTGGTAGTTAGGAAAAATTAGGGGTTACAAAAATCTAGAATATTTAACTATTTCCCCTTATTACACTAACACACCTTAAATTTATCCAAAAAAAGTCTTGACATTTATTTTTAATCCTTTCTAAGAAAAATATTATTTCACCTACTGATATGTTTTCAATAATCCATAGTGTTTTGCTAAAGGATATGCATGAGATTCTTAGGTGACACTCGTATTGATAGACAAGTATTGCGGAAGATAAATGCAATTTTGTTTGTGGAGAACCCCATCAACATATGAGAAATAAGAAGTAAGTGTTGAGTTAGCATTCACTTCTTGAATTATTTTAGTATCTAGGTCGAAAATCCAATCCTCCTAAATTTGAGAAAGAAATTATGTAAGAGGAGTAGAGATGAAACTGATAACAATAATGTCCTCATGTTTGAGAGATACCATATTAGACACCATATTCTCCTTTATTTTCTTGTATTTAATGACAAAATCATATCCAAGATCTTGGTTAACCATTATAATAAATGCTTAAGGTTGCTACGGTTTATCTTGATGATGAAGAAACATCCCAACAAATATGATTTTCATTCTTTAATGACATGTAGAATAACTATCATTTACTTCTCATAAGTATATCATCTCAAATTCTTGCTACAGAGCTTACTTTTAAAGGATAATGGGTGTCCATTATGTATTATAACAACTCTAATATCTATGTTGGAGGTATAAAACACAATTATAAAAGGTTTACTAAAATTAGATGTGGCTCAAATAGGAGTGGTACACAACATCCTTTAGGAATTCAAAATATTAAGAAGCAATTTTAGACCAAATAAAGACATCCTTATCAATGTGAGAAATGAGAGGAGAGATAATCTTACCATATTCATGGATTTTTTTTTTATATTAGCCCATGAGACCTAAATATACATAGAGCTATATAAGGTATTTGGATAACAACCAATTTTTGTATCGCTTTAGTCTTGTTAGGTTCTACCTTGAATCCTTCCTCAGATACTATATGTCACATTTATTCTATCTTGTGGACCCCAAAGGAACATTTAGACCTTTTGACAAAGATTTTTTCTTTTTGTTATAGGTAAAGAACTTTATCCACATGAACTAGATGATCTTCTCAAGGCTTGCTTTAAATTAAGATATTATCAAAGAAAACCAAGACAAACATATGAAGAAAAGGATGAAAGACAAGATTCATGAGACTTTGAAAAGTGAAATGAGCATTAGTGAAACCAAAATGAATGACTAGAAACTCATAATGATCCTCATGTATGCAAAAAGCAGTCTTAGGGATATCATCTTCTCTAACCCCAATTTTATGTAACCTAAAATACAAAAGTAGTTTTGTAAAGTATCTAGCACCATGTAATACACCCAACAAATAATTTATAGTAGACAAAAAACTTATCTTTGATGATGATCTTGTTGAGAGGTCAAAACTTAGGATACATGCACCAAGAATTGTACATGCATTATCGGTGATGTGACCTGGGTTCATTCCCCATGACGGATATGTATGTATAAGAAGTATTTACTCAATAAAAAAAAGAATTGTACTTGCAACAAACCCTTACCATTGGAGAGGAATAAGGACTGATGCTTTGATGGATGATTTCTTTGCTCCAACATTTCCTATAGTAGATTCTCAATTTTAGGCTTTTGGGGTGGGGGAGAGTGGTAAGGATGCACTTTAGGAGGTTGATTTCCTAGATTAAGGTATATGATATGATCATGTGTGTGGTTATGAGGAAGACCCATGGGTTCACTAAAGACCTCCTCTTAGTGATCCACAATGTTTTGTAAGTCTAAAGACAGAGCTCAAAGAAACACCTCTAAAGATTGCACTTCCAAGTAATTAACTTGGGCAAAGAATCCATGATCACTTTTGTTCAATATCTTTTCCATGCTATGAGAACTAATCACCTTAGAGGGAGGGGGTTGGATTCCTTAGAGACAATGTTCCTTACAACTAATCATAGGACAATTCTTAGCGAGGAGTTATCTAATGGTATTAAGAGTAGAAGATATAATTCAAATTATTTTTTGCCACATAAACTTCCTCCAAATACCAAAATCTAATATCTTAAAACAAAGTGTAGATAATTGCTTGTTTTGGTATAAATCATATTTTAGGTAGTGTTTAAACAATGATCAATAATTACTTTGTTGCATAATATTTTTAAAACTATATAAAAATAGTAATTATGTCTATAAAATAGCTTAAACATCATTAAAACCTTAAATAACAATCTAAATTATAAAAGTGTTATTTTCAATATATCAAGTTGTTAGATGAAAAATAACAGATTATCATTTTAAAATTCAAATATTAAAACAAAAATCCCAAATTGATATATTATCATTTTTATTGACAAATATGCTGTTGCACTATTGATCAATTTATATAGTATAGATGAAACAAAATCCAATTAAATTTTTAAACAGCAAATTAAAAAACTAAAAATGGAAAAAAATTAGTAAATTAATTATTTTTTAATAATTATTTTAAAAAATTTAATTTCAATAAAAATAATATAAAATTATTTCAGTCACCTGTGTCAAACATGGCTCTATTCCTTAGAGATTATACTTCAATTATTATTCGAGATTTCATGAGTTATAGTAGTGGACAATTTTTTTATCATATTTTTCAATTATACATTGTTAAAAAAACATTATAAGTCAACAGTTGCTTATAATGGATGTAGAACTTCTAAAATATTTGTTTACCTTTCCTTTCTTCCTCTCTCCAAGTGGATGTTTCTCGAGGGGGAGTTTGAGCTGTAGATTTAATTCCGTTTATATTTGAATTTTTATGTATATATTAGTCGTCATTGTTTGACAACCAAAACTGTGAAAATTTGGTGTTCATTAAGTATAGAATGATGGTGTATAATTTGAATAAGATTGACAGTGTTTTCCTTTCTTCCTCTCTCCAAGTGGATGTTTCTCAAGGGGAGTTTTAGCTGTAGATTTAATTCCTTTTATATTTTAATTTTTATGTATATATTAGTCGTCATTGTTTGACAACCAAAACTGGTGAAAATTTTGGCGTTCAAAAGCATAGAATGATGGTGTATAATTTGAATAATATTGACATGTATTTATTTGAAATAAAAGTTTTAATCTTTAAATCATAAACAAAATAGTTATATATTATATTTTTATAACCAAATATCTTTGTACAAAGACTTTGGTATAACTCTTAAAATTTCTTTATATAACATAAATGATTCTAATAATTAAAAATTTAAAACTTCATATACAAAGCCCAAAATTCAAATCTGAAAGCGATATGATGTACTCCGGGGAATAAACACACTGTCCCACTCCTATAGATGTCTACTTTATTAATAAAGAATAAGCTATTTTATTTGAATAAATAATTTTTATATCTTTAAACAAATTATAAAAATGTAAGATGAGGTGCTGCAATTTCACTTTCACTGTCTTTAATCTATGTAGATATTTCTCTCTTTTAATGTTTATGATTTAAAAATTTGAAAATAAATAAATAATTAAATATGGACCCACCCTATGGAGTTTTAGATTTAGTTCTTGCCCTTATTCACCTATATTGCTTTATATTAAGCAAGCTAGATTCAACAATAGTAGTTTGATTTTTCAATACTCGTCTTTGTCTAATGTTTTTTATGCCACTAGAAGGTGAGAGGATGCAAATAACATTGCATTTTTCAAAAGCACAAAGAAAAGATATGGCTAAAAGATAGTTCTTTCTCACCAAGAGATTCACACATCAGTTATATCATTTTTGTCTAAACTACTTTTATCCTATTAATGCAATCAAAGTTATTGAACAAAGAAATATTTATTTGATATGACAATGCTTTCACATGATTTGGTAAGTTAATTAAGCAAAAAGAAACAAACGTAAGAGAGTAAGCTAAAGTAATATTCTAATAACAAAAAATGCTACAAATTGGAGGAAATTAGGTATTTGCAAATGTACTAATGCAACTCATCTTTGTATAATTCCTAGTTATTCTATTATATCATGCAAACTAGTATCATCTATCCAAATCAGATAAAATTCTAAGAACATAAAATTAAAAAAAAAACCTAATTTGTTTCTATAAGATAACCATATATTGAATTCTAAACTTGAGTGAGGATAATTCCCAACTCCTATTATAATAACACTCATCCATATCAAAATCCCATGCTATAATCCATTCTATAATAGAAAAATATTTACTCATCTAGTCCCAAAGAGCCAAATAGTCAGAAAAATAATTTGGTGCATAAATAGAACATAATCCTATAATGTATCTGTAAATAAAAATGGGTCATCCTATAATTGGAACGGTCTCCACCATTTTTGACCATAAAATATTTTAGTCATGCAAGAAAATGAAGTGTAGTACCCCCTCTTGATGTGAAAACAATAAATAAAATTCTATTTTTTGAAGTGTTTGAATTGTTAGGTCAAGCATCCAACTATTAAATTAAATATCCTATAGCATAAGAATAATATTTTAGTCATGCAAGAAATGAAGTGTAGTACCCCCTCTTGATGTGAAAACAATAAATAAAATTCTATTTTTTGAAGTGTTTGAATTGTTAGGTCAAGCATCCAACTATTAAATTAAATATCCTATAGCATAATAATATCTTGATTGTCTTATATTACAAAATTCCTAATCCAATAACTCTTGTATTTTAACATTAGACCTCTGAAATATCCGCTCATGTAGAGGAGTTGGAGAGCAAGTGGGTAGTTAAAACTCTCCAATTGAAATCGAGAGGCCCAGGTTCAAATATCTCCCCTCACATGTTGCGGATATGCTATGTAACGGTTATATCGTGACCAGATAATAAATATTTACCCCCTTTACAAAAAACATTAGACCTCTGACATTCTAGGAGAAAACTGTAAAGTCTAATTCTACTTCATTCCTAAGAGAGGAATCCATAGCTAGAGTTCCAAAAGAGTTTGTAATTTCTAAGAAGCTTCTATACCTAATGGAGGATTTGAATCAAAATCAATCTCTCTAATCACCACATACTATCATGTGTATGAAATTGTCATCCAAATCATCATAACTATCATAGAAATCATTATCCCTTAATATATTTTTTGTAGACCTCTAGGAGAAAGAAGTGGCCTTTCTATTTGTTTGGACCTCTATCCAACCACCCATGAAGACAATATGTTTATAAGAGGGAATGCATTAGAGCTTAGATTGAGTGTGGTCTTTATTTTGATTTTTACCAATAGAATCAACAACATCGGACCAATAAGTGAATTAGAACTAGCTAAGATCACTAGATTGCTTTGCTCATAGTCATTTACTCTAGAAATTAATACAAAACGTTCTATTCTATAGATATAATATAATTTTTATATGTAAAATACAAGATGAAATATACATCAAAACATAGATATGGTTAAAATATGTACACTTAAACATGGATGATGCTCTTAAATATGCATCCTAATTATTATCACTTCATATTTTTTAATTGGCTATTTGTGGTTGAAATAGGTCCTACTCATATTGCATCATGATTATACTCTTACTAAAACAACTTGGTAATTATGCATGTATTCTTTGGCAAGATATGAACTTGGGTCTTATCCTTCAAGGTTGAGGTATTTAACCACTTGAGATAAATTTTTTTGATGTCACTTCACCGTTTATTATTTCAAACACACATTAAATTTTATTACAAAAACAAATATGTGATAGATGTTTGATCTAAATATTTTGATAATATTTGACTTACATGTATAAAATTTATCCTTGTTATAGTTTACATACCTTGATCCCCTATTATTGGTTATGATTATGGGTATTCCTATATTTTTCATGTCATTTTATCTATCAACTTGTTGTATTTTTTAAACTCTAATACTTCATTTAAGTATATAATATTGTGTGATGTAGATGCTCCTCATATACATTCCTCATAAATATTGCTTTTAAAGTGACCAAAAATTCCTATGTATTTTAGAATTCAATTATATAAACTTGATATAAATGTATACATTTATAACAATAATATAAACCTTTTTTCATGATACAACATACCTTATTTCCATAAGAAACACATTTAAAATCATAATCAATAATCCCTTTATTTATGCTTGAGAATCTCTTATTGATATGATTCCTGAATTCCTTTATATTTTTCTTGTTGACCCAAATGGATCTATGATAGGTCAATGAGAAGTATGACAAGATGGTGACAAGGTTGAACAATTTGGTGAACCAACAAGCTTCTATAATAGGATAATTTTATCCTTAATTTTTAACTCCTTTAAATAAAGTTGGATTACAATTAAAAGTAATAAGTAGGTTCTTGACATCAAGAAGAATTTTCATTATTAATTTGAGATCAAAATACATCTATCCCCCATAAAAATAAGAAAGAACAATCCAAACCAACAAGTATTATTTTATGGATTCGAGGTGTAGACCAATTGGTTCATCCAAACCCCATAAGGGGGGTAGAGGTCCAAGGTTAAAATCTTGAGCCTCGTCGGACTGAACGCTTGTCCCTTTCCTGGTGCTTTCAGTGGCATAAAAGGTTTAAAATGATTGTGACATGGTGGTTATAGGGGTGGACTGCGTGAAGATCTGTGTGGCGACTTCTGGGGCGGACAACATAGAATACTGTGGCGGCCATAAAAGTTGGACAGCCTGCCCGGATTCGTGGCGGCTACCGATTGCACCATGTAAATTCAAAAAAAAAAAAAAAAAAGTATTATTTTATACATTAGTCAATCATAAAAGGTCTAAATTATATTATTTTTTGTATAAGTGAAAGAATACTAAAAGGAACATATTTGATATAAATTTCATTCGAAAATACATCTATCTAACTAGTCAAAATGAAAAAACCTAGTTTGTTGTAAATTCTTAATTTTAGTCTCATAAAAAATTCAAATAAGAAAACATTTATATCAAATATTGTTATAATCATTGGCCATATACCCGCCAAAATTTTTATGCAATTGCTTCATTACTTTGCATTATTGATTTAGTAATATTCATACATAATTGCCTTGCCTAGTGTAGCATAACAAATAGTAACTATCTAGACTCATGGACCCTATTATCAGTAGTTGTAATCACTTAGCCTACAATAATTCTAACTATGATGGTTGAGTCATGTAGAATTCTTCTTTTAAGTCTCCATTGAGGAAGGAATTTTTGACATCCATTAGATGATTCCTCCATCCAAAATATGCAACAAGAGTAACTATTATTCTAATGGTCTTTATTTTTGTTGTAGAATATTTGTTCATATCCAACACCTTATTTTTGTGCATAACCCTTGGATAAAATCCACACCTTGTATTTATCAAAATTGTCATCTTATATATATTTGATCGTGAAAATCCATTTACATCCAATGGCCTTCTTCCATGGAGTAAGATCAAAAATATGCCAAGTCTTGTTCTTCATTAATGTTTGATATTTAGAATTGATAGCATTCTTTTAAGAATTAGACTAAATAACTTCCTACACTATGGTTGGTTCAAAAATTTATGCAATAGTACTCAATAGGGCTAAATTTCCCTATCATGAGCCATGCTACGTGTCCTTGGTCCTATGGAAGATGTGTCTAGAACTCCATATACCCCTAAAGAGCTTAATGCGTTAACGTACCACTTGGGTATTATCTAGTTTTATATGGAGAAGAATATTGATCCACATTTCCTTCATTATCTTCATCATATAGAGTGTTCCTCAATAGCATCATTTTCATATTCATCACTTTGAAGTATTATCAAAATAGTGTTGGATGAATATTCCTATGGAGAGGTTGAGGGTGGTTTATCCTTCTCATCAAATATGATATAATAGCTAATATATAATATTTGGTTGCTAGATCAAATAATATATAGACTTTTGATTCATCATAATAGGCTAATAGAATGCATTAACAAGAATTCTCATTCAACATTTATCTCTTCTTCTTTGGGATGTGCATATATGTTGTACAACCAAACACACAAATATGAGAAATTGATGGCTTATATCTAGTCCATGCTTCTTATAGAGTGATGTAGTGTGAGAATAATTGACCAAGTAGACTGTAGTATGTACTACTTTTACCAAAAAATAGGTTGCAAGTTGAGAATCCTTTAACATGCACTAAACCATTTCCATGATGCTTCTTTTTTTTTTGTGTTCATCAACACCACTCTATTGTGGTGTGTAAGCAATTGTCAATTGTTGATAAATGCCATGTTTTTTTAGGAATTCTAAAAACTCGTTGCTAGTAAACTCCTCCCTTGATTAGATCAAAGTATATGGATCCAATAACATGTGAATGTTTCAAATTGAGACTTAAACTATTTGAAGTAGAAAAAGGCTTCATCCTTATTATAAAAAACTAATACTCACATTTTGTGAGTATGATCATAAAAAAAAAACTAAAAATATTTATAGCCATTATATCTTGAAGCAATAGGTCCACAATTATCAATATAAACTGGATTGAGAGGCCCTTTGGATTGAGATTCTAAAGACCAAATGGACCTTGATGTTTTTTAGCTAAGCAAAAAGGGTAGATTTGAGTAGATTTTTGCAAAAGGAATACCTCTAACCATGTGCTTATTCTGAAGCATAATAAGATGATAAAGGCTTAGATGATCATATCATGGATGCCATAGTGATGCAAAAAAATTAGATTTGATAATTAATGCTAGATTATCATGAAGAATTATATGAAGCTCAATCATTTTTCCTTTTCCTTTACTATATGTAATAATCATGGACTTTCTTGCTTTGTCATGAATTATGGTCAAGTAATTGCTTGATGGAGATCACATTTTTAGTGAGTCTTAGAACATACATGACTTTTTTTATCTTGCATGTGTGTGATCCAAGTAACAATTTGATATCACCTATGCCTATAATTTCATAGGATGTGTCATCACCTAGAGAGATCTTTCCTATATCATTAGAACAATATAGATTCTAGAACTAGTCTTTTCGATTGGTCATATGTTTGGTTACTCTAGAATTGATATACCAAACATCATTAGGATGATTTAGTTGATCATACATATAAAATACATGATATTAGCCTCCTTAATGGTAATTTTTTTCTTCTCTTGAGCTGTCATCTTCAACAATATTATTATGCTATTGATGTATCTTATTCTAATTTGGATTTTTTGTTCTGATGATTTCTTTTGTTGTGGATTCATTGATTAAGAAGAAGATCTATATGTGAAAATATTGTGTCAAATTTCCTTCAATGTGTGGCCATTATTACCATAATGTTAACATATTTTTACATAAAAATTTATTTTTTTGATGCTAGAAGGGATGTTGAGATCTTGTACCTTTTTTGAATAATTGCTTTTCTCTTTGATTTGAAAGGAGAACTTGATATTCATCTTGTGATGTATGAGAGGCCTCTACTTTTTGAAGTAGATTCACCAACTTTTCAAATATTGGTGTTTTCTCAGTAACAGTCAATGTTGTCATAAACACATTATACTATGAAGGAAGAGATCTTAAAATAATGGGAACAAATATATCATCAAACACTATTTCTCCCAAATATTGTAGTGATGCATGTACCTCTACAACTTATATCAAGAATAACTCAATATTTTCTCCATTCTTCATTATTAATCAATATAGTTGGCTTGGAGAGAGCAAGATTTGATTCTTATTCTTTGCCTCAAATACTATATATAGCTTGTCCCATGTGTTTTTAGTAGTGGTTGAGTCATGAATGTATGGTTGAATTTCATCAAAAACACTAAACATGATGATCAACTGAGCCTTTCTATTTGTTTTATCAAATTTTATCTATTTTTTATTATCTATGTTTGGATAGGTAATGGACCCAATGACCCAATTACAACTTCCTATGCTTCTTCAAACTCAACTTGAGTGTTAAGTTTAGTTTTCCAAGCAAAATAATTATTCCTTCACAATAGTTGGGAAATAGAAATTAGAAACTTTGACACACCACTAGCCATATTAAATCCTCAAAAAATTGGAAAATTTTAATTCCACTAGATTGGCCTCAAAAAGTGCTTTCCAACAAGTATATATAAGTCTATACTCGTAAATTGATTAATACCTCAAATCATGAGAAATTAGCAATGTCTTGTCATGTAAAAATATAGGTAGAGCGGACTCTTCCTCCAACCATAATCTTAAAGGAATATTATTTGGAATATTCCAGTGCTTTAAAATATTATATGAATATCCTTTTTTTCAACTACAATCAATAAAAAGAAAGAAATAAAAAATCTAGGCTTAAATGATCCCTCCCATGATTCATGGTGGGATAATAAAAATGAGTTGTTTAGCTGGCAGTTGATGGTCATGGTCGGAGGCATGAGTTCTATCTCATGAGCACCTCATGTACCTCGTCCAATCCTAGGTTGTTTGGTAAATCACTCAACCCGAAAGTTTAGAGACAAGAGGAAATAATACCATGAAAAGAAAGATTATACATTATATAAAAATATATATTTATTATTTCATTTTAACATTAATTAAATAACAAATTATAAATTCAAGTATAAAACACCATATCAATTTATTCAAAAGCAAGAGAAATATAACATGTAACCGAACAATCAAGGCATATGCGTAATGCAATCAAAAAGTCAGGATATCCCTATATGAATGCAATTTTTATGGGCTTCCATGTACCCATGAGCCATGGTTCTTTTTCACACCTCCATCATATCCCTCCTTACCTCTTGTGGTCCATATTACTCTGCCTGCCTAAAGGAGGGTACCTGGTTCCCTTGCGGTTGATCTTACTATGCCTGTATGAAGGAGGGTACCTGGTCCTACAACCACAAATCCATCAGTAGTACCTCATCCTTGGACCAAAAGTAAGTATATGTTATTGTTAAAATAATAGTTGTACTAGTAGGGTTGTTACCTTCTCCCCCATTAAGAATAAATATAGTACCCGTGTTTTAATGCATTCGTAACCCATAAAAAATTATACATTCATTATAATGCCACATCAAATAAATCCATTTAATAATCAAATAAGTTCACATTCATTCAAAACATAATAAAATTGTCTTTTCATATCAACCATATTCTCCCATGTGGTATTATTCTTAGAGTATTGATCCCACTGGACCTTACTTTGATCAATATTTCTTTTTCTTAATTTCTTATTTTTGAAGCCAAGAATATTAATTGGTCATACCTCAATGTGATAGGGATTTGACATATGCAAATGAGAAACATTCCAGACATGAGAAGGATCAACAACATATCTCCTAAGGAAGGACACATGGAAGGTGTCATGAATTTTTGACAAACTAGGTGGTAAGGCTAACTTATAGGAAATAAGACTAATTTTGTGAATAATTTCAAAGGGTCCCACAAATTTGAGGTTGATCTTGGAAGACTTGATAGGGCTTTTAGAAGGTTTCACCCTTAAGAAAAATCTGTCTCCTATAGATTATTTCCTTGGTGTCCTTTTGATATCAACATGGCTCTTTTGACGACTTGAGGCTTCCTTTAGCCTTTGATGTATTTATTTTAAT
This sequence comes from Wollemia nobilis, assembly GCA_028583015.1. Lineage (NCBI taxonomy): Eukaryota > Viridiplantae > Streptophyta > Pinopsida > Araucariales > Araucariaceae > Wollemia > Wollemia nobilis. The sequence goes on along the minus strand of JAQPPZ010016529.1, from coordinate 3,178,050 downwards.
TGTTCCTCCATCTGCTTGATAGTGTCTAACCTTATCACTACACGATCTTCCAGATTATCCCATGATAGAGGAGTTATGTACCTTCTTCCATATAGGGATTCAAATGGAGCCATGCCCAACGAGGCATGATAATTATTATTATAAGCAAACTCTACCAAATAGATGTAGTCTTCCCACTTAGTCTGGTGGTCCATGCAATACATACGTAGCATATCTTCTAGGTTCTGATTGACCCTTTCTATCTACCCATCTATCTCAGGATGATATGTAGAGCTAATATTAAACTTTGTACCCCAATCTTGGTGTAAATCTTGCTAGAACTCTGATGTAAATAGAGAATTCCTATCATAGATGATAACCTCTGGGAACCCATGTAGTCGAACCACTTCTTTGACAAATTTATTTGCTATTGTAGGTGCATCATCCTGTACATTTCCAAGTATGAAGTGGGCTACCTTTATTAGTTTATCCACTACCACAAATATTACATCATGATGAAATTTGGTCTTAGATAGACCAACCACAAAATCCATAGAGAAAACCTACCATTTCTATGTAGGAATTTCATATGGGCACAATTAACCCCTTGGATTTAAATGCTCTACTTTGACCTTCTGATATTCCAAATACCTTGCCACAAAATTTGTAATATATTTCTTCATGCCTAGGCAATAAAAGCTCTTATTTATACTTTCGTGCATTTTTGCCCCACTTGGATGCGTAGAATAAGGAGCGTAATGTACCTCCTTTAAAATTATGTCCATTAATTATGAGTTATTTGGAATGACCAATATATCTCTAAAATATAATAAGTCATCATTGACTATAAAATCTTTATCCTTGTCAAGCTATTGCTCGAATGCATAAATAATCCTTCTATTGTAACTCCCTTACTTGGCCAACCAAATTATACTAATACTGGGATATAGCAGCTATATGCCCCCTTCTACTTAAGGAATCCACTATCTTATTCTTATTTACCTTAATATATTCTATGCCAAAGTCATATTTTGTTAGAAATTCCATCCATCAATATTGTCTAGCATTCAATAGGGGCTAAGTAAAGATATACCTGAGACTTTGGTGAACTATTTTAAATTTAAAGGGTTTTCCAAGTTGATAATATCTCTAGATCTTGAGATCATGCATGACTACCACCAGTTCCAAATCATGGGTAACATAGTTTACATTGTGCTTCTTCAACTTTCAATATTCATAGGCTATAACCACTTCATCTTGAGTAGGGACTCCTCCAAGCCCTTCAACTAAAGCATATGTACAAACTATAAATTTCTTAGAAGGATCTAGTATTTTTAGAATTTAGGTAGTCATTAACTTCTCCTTCAAAGTCCTAAAGACCTCTTCACATTGATTAGTCTATATGAAAGCCTTTCCCTTCCTCTCGAGATTTGTTATTGGGTGATAAATATTTGAGAACCATTTTATAAAACACCTATAATAGTCTGCTATGTCCATAAAACTTTGTAATTCAGTGACATTTGTAGGTGCAGACCAATCTATAATAACTTCAATCTTCTTGGGTCCACATAAACCCTTTCAAGAAAAATTATGTGTCCTAGATATTGTACTTGAGGAGTGTAAAATTCATACTTAGATATCTTCCCATACAATTGATTTTTCCTTAAAATTTCAAGTACAGTCCTCACGTGTTGATCATGCTCTTATTTGTTTCAAGAGTAGATTAATATGTCATCAAGAAATACAAGCATAAAACAATCTAGTTATTCTTGAAATACACTATTCATGAGATTCATCAAAGAAGTTGGGGCATTTTTCAAGCCAAAAGGTAGAACCATGAACTCATAATGTCCATATCTAGTTCTAAAAGTCATTTTATGAGTGTTCTCTTCACAAATTCTTAATTGATGATTCTCAGATCTAAGGTCAAATTTGGAGAAAATTATGGCCCCCTTTCAATTGATCAAAAAAATCATTAGTTCTAAGCAATAAATACATGTTCTTAACAATGACCTGGTTGAGCATATAGTAATCAATACATACCCTTAAAAATCCATCATTTTTTAACAAAGAGGACAAGAGAACCTTATGCTGACACACTAGGTTTAATGAGTCCATTTTACAGTAAATCTTGAAGCTATATTTTGAGCTCTTGCAATTCAATGGTGGGATCATTCTATATGGTGACCTTGCAATTAGTGTCGCTCTAGGCAGAATTTCTATGGAAAATTCAAATTCCCTTTAGCGCAGAAGACCTAGAAAATACATCCCTAAACTTGTACAGGATACTTCTAGAAAAGGCTTGAATTAGATTTAGTTTCTTCCTTTTTATTTAGATTGACCATATTAATTATACCACCTTTCCTTATAACTCTCTTATTGCTAAAATTAGATGTGGTCTGAAAGAACTACGATCATAGTGAACCTAAATATGTGAAATCTAGCCATATTTCCTCAAAATTAAGGAGGTATTTATGGGCCTTAAGCTAGTTCATACCAAGGATGATATCATAGGCATGTATAGGCACCAACTAAATTTTTCTTGAGGTAGGATATATGAGGGTTCAATTGGCATAGATTATTCTGACCCACATTCTACTTTCCACTTGTTTTCCAAAAACTCAGGCTATTTTGATAAGTCCCTCATTATGCTAGTAGAAATAAAACTATTTGTTGCCCTACTATAAGTAAAAATCTATATTACCTTTCATATCTAAGGAGCAGATTTCTCATCTTGGCTTGAATCTATAGGTTTCACACATGTTTCAAGAGGTTTCGATTTATATGCTTCCATTTTATTAAATCTTTGAGGGCATTAATTAGCATAGTGTGGTCCTCCACAAATATAGAAACCTTGCTTTTATGCTCACATATTTTTCTTGTCCTCTTGAGTACTTTTAGACTCCAAATTACTCTTATAGTTCTTTGTTTTTATTCCCTGATTGGTATTCTTCATTATTTTCATAAACTTTTGTCTCTTCCCTAGTGTTTTCTTCTTTCTTCTACATCCTTGCTCAATAAGAAAGTCTATCTTTTTCTATTGTGATTCCAACTTTTCCATTAATAGTTTAATCATAGATGTAGATTGTTCCAACTGCCCTTGAAACAATTTGATTTCTGCTGTAGTCTTCCATTACCCTTTGACCATAAAAGAGCTATGTTAATTGTTTGGTTTAAGTTTACCAAGCTCACAAAAATACACAAAGAGTTCTACAACCTAGGGTTTCACAACCTAGGGCTCTGATACCAACTGTAACAACCCAAGTCTAACACACCTGGTTGCACATTCAAGTCTAACACACCGGATTCATAGAGTGAAAATTTTGGCTGGTTTGAGGACTAGACATGATACTTGGTGAAATTTTTTGATGTGTTTAATTTGAATATCACCCAACATTTTATTAGTACAAGGTATAGCAAGCCTACTTTTGGGACGTAGGACCGTTGCAAATGGTCTCCCAAGTGGAATAGATTGACCAAATATCATAGAAGGTACCGTTTTGTGAACTTATCTTCTCATTCACAAGAGTGCATGTTCATGAATGGGGTTATCCTCTAGGGCCCATAACACTAGAGGGTGGCCACATACTCACCCCGTCCCTTAGCATGAAGGACTTAGGGTTTATTTTGACCTAATTTCTATCTTGGATTTTAAACATACAAAGAGTTAGCTTATATACCTTATGCCTAGTTGAGGGTCCTACTTCACTAGAGTCAACTAGGACCTTTCCACTACACTAGCTTAGGACCTGGTATCACTTGTGAAAATATGATTAGCAACTAGTTATCCCATACCAACTATTATAGAATAGTCTAGCCTTAATTTCTTGCTAGATTTTTCCTAATCATAGATTGAACAAGGATCCATCACCGTAGTACTCATAAAATAACCTAGAGGTGATGTCCCATGCCATCCCTCATTACCTTCATGTCGAATCACAGTGATCACATAACTTGTAATCATCAGTGCTCGATGTTTGTTCATCCTTCACGATGAAACAAATGAAATGGTTATGATAATTCATCCTCCTTGATAAATTTTTGTGGAATAATAGGTTTCTAAAAGAAGAATCAAAATTATAACCCATTAAAGATATTAAACTACGTAGAAATTCTTTAGTTCATGTTTTGAAGATAACCTCGATATTCTACTTATACTAACTTGAAAAGAGCAACTTTCAATCTCCTTTTCTTTTTCTTAAAAGAGATATGAATATTAAAACAAAATAATAATAACTCATATTAAAATATATACATTTTATTTTATAAAATGATTTGATTAACACTCAAGTAAAATAAAATACAAACGTATGAACAATAATTCATAATAAGACAAAATATATTTTTCACAATACTTATTTTTCTCTTGTGCATAAGAACCTAAAGTAATAATATAACTACTTCTCTAAATCTAATTATAAAGCAATATATCTAAAATTTAATACTTCTAAATTTCATATTTAACTTTTTAAGCAAGTAAATGAATGAACATTAATCTAATATACTATCTATCTCTATTACCTATGTCCATATATTTGATATTCAATTCAACGTAAAGGCTAGAACACTGATTTCATACTGAGCAATTCCAATAATGCCGTCAAATTAGAAAGATATAAAGCAAGTGATATTATTCAAATTAAAGGGTACTGAATATAAACATAAAGGCATTAATAATCTAGATATTCTTTTCTAATCATTCAAATACATAAAACTCTTTACGAACACACATCTACACTTAATTGATTTATGGATGGGCACAACTTTATATTCGGATCTCGAGCTTTAGAATTAGGGTTCATAATTTAAAAACACGTAGAAAAAACACTTTGGATTAATATCAGGAGAAAATTCATTGCAATTCTCTACCGATGAAGCCAAAAGACTTATGTAAACAATAGTTGAATAACCGAATAATTCGATGTTCAATCACGAGCACAAATTTCCACACCAAAATAATATACTTTTTGGATCAATCTACCATTCAATTTAATTTTAGTGGTGCTATTGATATTACTCGTATTATGATGGAACATAGGAGGGATATGCCAGTGATCTTAAAGAAACATAAATTATGCAACTCGAAATGAAATAAATGAATAGACTTTATTTTCTACATAATGCTACCCTTTGTTTCCTATAAAGTAATTTGGTCGGTAAACAAATAGATTAAAGCAATTCATTTTATCATAGCTTGTAAAATTGGTAACAGTAATGGTCTTCTACTTTTGTAAAATATAAAGATAAATCATTACATAATGAGAAGAATTAAAGAATCACCTTGTTTCATTCGAGAGCGTTAATGAGAAATAAATAAAAATCTGTACATAGCATAATCAATATAAAATGTCATTAAAGTATGTTTGCCATAACATTCATTTCTATACATGAGAAAAATATTGTGGAAAAATAATAGTAAGCTCAAACAGTACCAAATAAATTCATATTAAGAGGCAATGTCACCAAAGTATATGCAATATTTTAGCATATACAAGTCTTTTGGATTTATCACAACTAATACAGTTCTCCCACATATCTATTATGGGCTACCAAAAGCTATCTAAAAGAAACATTGATGCATATGAAACATGTCTGTGACATTAAAATAGCTCTAGCTCCACCACAAGGCTTGGATATTCCTCTATGCAACCTTAGGAAGCACCCAGTCCGCAACTTGATGTGTCTCATCAATAAATTGGATTTTTAAGTGAACATATGGGATCAAAATCACCCAAATGAATGCAGCTATATGATATAATGTTCTACCATGCATTAATGCATTTAAACATAAATTCACAACCCAAGTTTGGTACTTATAAATTAGAATCAATTATTAAATTTCAGTTTCATTATAAATGTAACTATTAAGAATGGACTTGGAGTAGCACCATCTACTCAATCTTTCGAAAGCTTAATTTTATTTCCTCATACATATAGTTTGGTTCCAAACAAAATAAATAGCTGTATTTTGTTGAGAGTAATCTCAACCCAGTGGCAAAATTTGATTTTTGTCGCATTGCACCATATTGCACAACACTTAGTTTTTTCAGCCCATGTTTGTTGTTTTATTTAATGTTTGTGCACATCATTATCTGTTTAGTGGATAAGATAGTTTTTTATTTAATGTTTGTACACATCCTTATATGTTTAGTGGATAAGATTATTTTTATTTAATGTTCATGCTCATCCTTACCCCATGGAGGATAAGAGTGGTTAAAAACGATGGCTGAGAAAAAGATATAATTAAGTGTAATCTGTATGCATTATAGACAAGAGAGAAATGATAAGAGATGTGACTCTGTTTTTCAACAGAGAGTGTGGTTGTTTATTGTCTGTAATTTTTCGAAATTAAAAAATTTTAGCTCTTCGTTGTGTGTACTGTTAATATTAGTCTCTGTGTGTTTATTTTCCTCTGACCTCTTGAATTTCTATCAGTGGTATCAGAGCGGTTTACGGCTTAAACGCCAAGGAAGAAATGGCTCAAGCGAGCACGAGTTCAAGTCTGAATAACCCACAAATACCAAAGTTTGATGGGAAGAATTATGAATACTGGTCTATTCTGATGAAGACCTTGTTTCTATCACAAGATGTATGGGAAGTTGTAGAGAATGGCTTCCCAGAGCCAGCAAATGTTGTAGCACAAAATGCATTGATGAATGCATAGAGGAATACATTGAAGGAGAATCGGTTAAAGGATGCCAAAGCACTGCACTTTATATTTCAAGGAGTTGATTTAAGTATTTTCCCAAGGATTCAGTCTTGCACAAGATCAAAGCAAGCCTAGGATACGTTGGAGACAATATATCAAGGAATGGAGAAGATAAATATTGCAAAGTTACAGTCAATGAGGAGAGACTTTGAGACTATGCAAATGAAGGAGTCAAAGACTATAGACTCTTTCTTCACATCTATTGTGGGTTTGGTGAATCAAATGAGGTCCCATGGAGAGGATATTCAAGACAGAAGGGTGGTTGAGAAGATTTTGAGGAGTCTACCATCAAGGTTTGACTCTTTGGTTGTTGCCATTGAAGAAACCAAGAATCTCGCATAATATTCCATTGATGAGTTGCAAGCATCACTGATTTCACATGAGCATCGATTGAGAAGGTCTGAAGGTAGTTCTTTGGAGAATGCCTTCAAGTCACAAGTGAATATTGGTCCTGGAAGAGGAAGAGGCAGAGGAAGGTATGGTTTCAGGGGCAGAGGAAGAAGCCCTGTAAGAGGTGGAACAACAAGCCAACCAAGCTCAAGTGGAAGAGGCCAAAGCCAACAAGGTCAACAAAGCACAAGCCAACCAAGCTAGAACTGGAGGCAGAGCCAGAGCCAAGGTCAAGGCCAAAGGTATGATAAATCCCAAGTGGAATGTTATTACTATAAGAAATTTGGTCATTATGCTAGTGAATGTAGAAAGAAGCAGTATGATCTTAGGAGGTAGAGAGCTAACTATACTGCTGAGAATGAGAATGAGGAAGTGTCGAATGATGGACTATTTTTAGCTTTTAACGTTGTAGTGGATAGTCAAAAGGATGTTTGGTATTTGGATTCTGGTTGTAGCAACCATATGACTGGCAATAGAGGTCTGTTTGTTAGTCTAGATGAAAATGTTAAGTCTAATGTAACCCTTGGTAATGATAACAAGGTTACTGTCAAGGGAAAAGGTAGAATAAATATATTGACAAAGAAAGGGGAAAAGACATTTATAAATTATGTGTATTATGTGCCTGGCTTGAAGCACAACCTGTTGAGTGTCGATCAGTTGATAGGAAAAGGTTATTCTATCAGTTTTAAGGATAAAAAATGCACCATACTAGATAAGACATCGAGAAAGATATTGGTAGATAGGGTTGAGATGACAAATAATAGGATGTTTCCCTTGAGGATAGCTCATGACATGAGTACAAGGATGGCAGTACTTACACATACTATATTACAAGTAGAGATTAAGGATAAGAATTGGTTGTGGCATTTGAGATTAGGCCACCTTAACTTTGATTCATTAAATTTGTTGCATAAGAAGAATATGGTATTGGGATTGCCACCTATTGAAAGGTCTGGCAAAGCATGTGAAGGATGCATAATGGGAAAACATCACATAGATGCATTCCCTAATGGAGTGACAACAAGAGCTCAAGCTCCATTGGAGATAGTACATTATGATCTGTGTGGTAAGATGCATACACCATCATTGCATGGTGTTGTTTATTTTTTTACTTTCATTGATGATTACATGAGGAAGACTTGGGTGTACCTATTGAAGCATAAGGATGAGGTATTCGAATACTTCAAATAGTTTAAATCTTTGGTGGAAAAACAAAGTGGTTATAGCATCAAGGTATTGAGAACCGATAGAGGAGGAGAGTATATGTCAAAGGAGTTTCAGAACTTCTATAAATATAATGGAATTCACCAAAAATATACAGCAAGGTACACACCCCAAAAGAATGGAGTAGCTAAGAGGAAGAACAAAACCATCACAGAGATGGCAAGGAGTATGTTTAAGGCAAAGCTTTTGTCGAATGAGTATTGGGGAGCAGCAGTTAAATGTGTTGTATATATTCCGAATAGATGTCCAACCAAGAGTTTGGGCAATATAGTACCAGAGGAGGCATGGACTGGAAGGAAACATAGTGTTTCCCACATGAGAGTGTTTGGATGTGTAGCATATGCACATATCCCTGATGATTTGAGAAGGAAGTTGGACAGCAAGTCAGATAAATGCATATTTTTGGGTTATAGTGAAAGTTCCAAGGCATACCAGCTGTACAATCCTGTTACAAAGAAAATTGTAATTAGTAGAGATGTCAAGTTTGTCGAAGAGGAAGCATGGGATGGAAGCATAGAGAAGACTGTCAATGTTGTAGGAGCTGGTCTATTTGAAGATAAATAGGGGACAATAGTAAACACCCTTGCAATACAAAATCAGAATCAACAAGGACCATCAACATCGACCGCAAGTAGTTCAAATGCACAACAAGCACCACCAATAGCTCCTAGTAGTCCAACATCAAGTGATTCATCAAATATGCCATTGGCAAGGTTGAGAAACCAGAAGTTCAGGAGCTTGACTGATATTTACCAACAAGAGCAAGGTGAGCAAGATGAAGGCTCAAATTTATTGTTCGCATTGTATTCTCCAACTAAAGATCCAATTAATTTTGAAGAAGCCATCAAGGAGGAGAAGTGGATAGCTACAATGGATGAGGAAATAGCAGCTATTGAGAAGAATGAGACATGGGAGCTTGTAGATCTCCCCCAAGGTAAATATGTCATTGGAGTCAAGTGGGTCTATAAGACCAAATGTAATGCAGAAGGAAAAGTGGAGAGGCATAAAGCAAGGTTGGTAGTGAAGGGCTATAAACAACAATATGACATTGACTATGAGGAAACATTTGCACCAGTTGCAAGGATGGAAACCATTAGAACTGTATTAGCCATAGCAGCCCAGCATAAGTGGAAAGTCCATCAAATGGATGTCAAGTCGGCATTTCTTCATGGAGTGTTAAAGGAAGAGGTTTATGTTCAGCAGCCACCTGGATATGAAGCCATAGGAGAAGAAAGGAAGGTGTATAGGCTGAAGAAGGCACTTTATGGATTGAAGTAGGCACCAAGAGCCTGGTATAGCCGGATAGACTCATACTTTATGAGCTATGGGTTCAGCAAATGTGATGGAGAGCCCACACTATATATCAAAGAAAATAAAGGTAAGTTATTGATTGTTGTTTTATATGTGGATGATTTAATTTTCATGGGAAATGATGAGGCCATAGTAGCTGATTTTAGAGCAGAAATGAAAAAGGAATTTGAAATGTCGGATTTAGGTCTTTTAAGGTATTTCCTAGGCATAGAAGTTCAGCAGTTGGATCATGGCATCTTTATATCTTAGTCAAAGTATGCAACGGACATTCTCAAAAGGTTCAATATGGAGAATTGCAAGCCAACTCCAACACCAGTTGCTATGGGAATCAAACTGAAGAAGGAGGATTGGAGCAAGGATGTTAATCCCACCATGTATAAGAGCATTGTTGGCAGCCTAATGTATTTGATAGCCACGCGACCAGATATAATGTATGTTGTTAGTTTGATATCAAGGTTTATGGAGACCCCCAAGGTCACACACTTGCAAGCAACCAAAAGGATACTGAGATATGTCCAAGGAACAAAGGAGTACGGTATATTATATAAGAAAAATAATGATTTTAGACTAGCCGAATACACTGATAGTGATTGGGCAGGTAGTGCGGATGACCGAAAGAGTACTTTCGGGTATGTATTTTATTTGGGTTCTAGAGTTGTATCATGGGCATCAAAGAAGCAACCCATCATGTCATTGTCATCAGCAGAAGCAGAGTACATCGCAGTGACAAGGGTAGCCTGTCAAGCCATATGGATGCGATGAATGTTGAAAGACTTAGGGCATGAGCAGCAAGAGGTGACAAAATTATTTTGTGACAATAGATCCGCCATTGCCCTCTCTAAGAATGTAGTATTCCACAAGAGGATGAAGCACATAGACACTCGCTACCATTTCATCAGAGAGTTGATCAATGCCGAGGAAATCGTCTTGGAGCACTACAAAACAACGGAGCAGTTTGCAAACATATTTACCAAGCCGTTGGGAACAAAGACCTTCACACAACAACGTGATAATATTGGTGTCACTGATGGTGGAGGAAATATTGTGGTTGAGATTAAGGGGCATTGTTGAGAGTAATCTCAACCCAGCGGTAAAATTTGATTTTTGTCGCAGTGCACCACGTTGCACAACACTTAGTTTTTTCAGCCCATGTTTGTTGTTTTATTTAATGTTTGTGCACATCATTATCTATTTAGTGGATAAGATAGTTTTTTATTTAATTTTTGTACACATCCTTATCTGTTTAGTGGATAAGATTATTTTTATTTAATGTTCATGCTCATCCTTATCCCATGGAGGATAAGAGTGGTTAAAAATGATGGCTGGGAAAAGATATAATTAAGTGTAATTTGTATGCATTATAGACAAGAGATAAATGATAAGAGATATGACTCTGCTTTTCAATAGAGAGTGTGGTTGTTTATTGTCTGTAATTTTTTGAAATAAAAAAAAATAAAAAAATTTCAGCTCTTCGTTGTGTGTACTGTTAATATTAGTCTTTGTGTGTTTATTTTCCTCTAGACATCTTGAATTTTTATCATATTTCTCTTTTTAATCAAAATAATGATAGATATATCAACATCATAGCACAAACAAGAAGCAGTCTAGCATTATCAAATGCTTAAAAAGAGCTATGTTGACATGGTTTAGCTGGTAAACGATGATGGTATACCCACATAAGCCAACCACAACTCTTATCACATCATCATTCAATAATTTACAAATAATTCAATAAGCAGCATACCCAAAATATAAGATAACATAGATGAGATTTAATTCAACATAGTCGTCAATGAATAATACACATATTAATATATATATACATTTACATATAGTTATATACAAAATGAAGATACCAATCAAACATCGAATAGATAAGTTAACGGTACTAAAAAACATAAAAAATCAAATGGTAGAATTTCAAACTGTAAAATTTTGCTAGTAGGTCTGAAATCTTCTCCCTCCAATATACTATTCACCAGGCGTATGCAAGCAAAAAACAAGACAGGACCAACAAAAACCAGCCCCTAAAATTGTTCCATCTACCTATATATAGAAACCAATCATGAAAATTAATGGACACATAAGGCAAAGCATGCACGCAACTTCATTCAAGCAACTGTTGAGTGACACTTCACTCCTCAACCCATAAAAGGAGAATTTACATATATTAAAAGGTAACGTACCATGAAAAGAAAGATTATATATTATATAAAAGATGTATTTTTATTATTTTATTTCTCACTTTTTTATTAATTTTATTTGATTTTATTAATTCTTTTATTTTAACATTAATTAAATAACAAACTATAAAATCAAGTATAAAATATCATATCAATGTATTTAGAAGTAAGAGAAATATAGCATGTAACCAAAAAATCAGGGCATATGCATAATGCAGTCAGACAGTCAGGATACCCCTATATGAATGCAATTTTTATGGGCTTCTATGTACCCATGAGCCATGTGCTTTTTCACACCTCCACCATATCCCTCCTTATCTCTTGCGGTCCATCTTACTCTGGTTGCCTGAAGGAGGGTAGTTCTCTTGTGGTTGATCTTACTTTACCTGCTTGAAGGAGGGTACTTGGTCCTACAACCACAAATCCATCAACAATACCTCATCCTTGGAATAAAAGCAAATATAGGTTATTGTTAAAATAATAGTTGTACCAGTAGGGTTGTTACAATTAATATGTCTTGTTTTATGATATCCCTATTTAGTTGCAATTGATTTTGTGTATTTTTCAAGTGTATCATGATTCCTATTACTATTTGAAGACTTCAAATCAACACATTTTGTATCAATACATATTGTTTGTGAACATCCTTTTTCTATACTCAATTTTTTTTCTTGAATAAGTTCATAATACACATTTGTTATCATATCATTCATATTACCACTATCATCTTTTATCATTGGTTTATTCTTTAAAATTTTAATTATTTCTTCTTGCCTTTTATTCTTGTCTTTAAGGAATTCAAGAGTGAGTAATGTCATATACATTATCTTTCCTATATCAATAGGTAATGTAATAGCACCTTTAGAGTCTTCATTTGCTTCAATAAGTTTTGAACTTAGATAATTACCAAATGTTGCAAAATTTTCATCTTTGGCTTCTCTAAAAATTGATTGTAAGTTCCTCTTTAATTTTATTGATATATCTTTTTATTTTTCAACATTCTCTATCATGTGCCATATGCCAAGTTTTAAGTATTTAAACTTTCCTTACTTTCTTCTAGTGAATCATATTGAGTGTCAGCTTCTCTTTTTGTTTGCTTTCTTTCTTGTCATGTTGTATTCTTTATCATAAATAGTCTTCAATTAATTTGTTCAATAATTCTACAATGTGTTTGCTCACTCAAATAATTTTCCTTTGTTGTAGAAATCCTTATTACTCCAAATATAAATTTTCTTCAAATAATTATTTGAAGAAAATAATTATTTTCTTCAATACTATATTTAGTAATCAATATTTTCTTTGTAGAAATCCTTTTAACTCCAAATTTAAACATTTATTTTCTCTCAAATATTTTTTCTTCAATCTTTAAAATAATATTTTATTCAATTAAATTTTTCAATATTCAAATTAATAATATTCTTCCATCAAATATTATTTCTCTTATCTAAATTCTAATTTCCTTTCTTCAATAAAAATTATGTTCTCCTTCAATTTAATCTTTCTTCAGTTAATTTTTAATTATAAATTTATTCACCTTCAAATATTTTAAATTATTTATTTTCTTAAACTTCCATTCTTTAATTTTATTCTTCAAACTTTTAAAAATTCTCTTCAATAATATTTTCAAATATTTATTCTTCAAATATTACTTCAATTCATTTCTTCTTATAACTCCTTTCAATTCTCCTTTCACTTTAACAAATTTCGCTTTAATCAAATATTTCTTCATTCACCCTATAATATATGATTCTTCAATATTTTCTTTAATATTTGCTATGCATCTTGTTATTCAAATAATAATAAAATATAAATTTAATTTTCCTTAGGTAATTTTAATTGGCACTTATTATATCTCCAAACTAGGGCTTCACACCTCCCATGCATTCTCCAATGCCTCTAGATGTTTCACTTTCTAACTAAGAATCCTCTGGTTTGTGCATTATTTGAGTTCATAATATCTTTGCCCATGTTTGTCTGCTTTGACCAAGACACACTTTGCTCATTCATTGTAACTTCTTTTCTAATTTTGGTTTGCAATTATTCTATGCTTTGTGTTATTGCTTCTATTCTCTACTCACCTCTTTCTCAAGCCTTCAACTTTCACAATCCTAGCTTTCTCAAATGTTTGCTCTCTTCAATTTATTCTTCAATGGCTTTACTTATCTAGATGTCTATGCTATTAGACTTCAAACTTTTCAACATCAAATGAGTTCTCTAGGTTTTTGTTGTATGTATAGTTGATGTTCCAACCATCTTCTCTTTACCTCTCAATGTATATATGCTCATCTACTTCTTTACTCTTGTTCTTCTTGAACAATATTCTTCATGACATTCTATAGTCCCTTATTCCAATGTTATTTAACTCAAGTACAATTCTATAACATTCATTTCTCCCAAACATATAAACTCTCCCTAATACCATGGTGTTTACCAAGCATACACAATGTGACTCTGATCCCTTTGTTAGCAATTTAACACTCTTCCAAGATCTCACAATATCTCTCGGGAATAAATATACGCATAATTCAATTCATAAAAATGAACACTAACTCACCAAATATTATTGAAATATATACTTCAGCAATGCTTATTCCATTAACATATTAAAATGCTTTCTCTTCAATATATACACAATGAATATGAGACTCTTTAAGTAAAGACCCAAAAACTAACTAGATAAAAAAAAACTAAGAATTTATTTTGCTTTAAGTACTAAGAGAGAGGGATCCGTAAATCCTTAACTAGCATACAAGTTTAAGTTAATCTATTGTTTAAGTTTATCAAGTCTCCCACCTCGACTAAGGGTTACATCACTCTATACTCTACACAAGTTCATCTATGTAGGTATAGTACAAGTATCGCAAATAATCTATACATCTCATATTTTTGATGAGCTAACTTATCACCTTCATTACAATCAAAGGTATACGCCCATCACCATATCATACAAAAGTCTATCTTTGTAGATAAGCTACATGTACTGGCGAGTTAAGTCATATATATCATCTTTAAGATGTGCTAACTTAACCTTGATGTAAATAATTGAGTTGGTTCATAAATAAAATATCCCTAAGAGGTCTTAATCTCTTAGTTCTTTTCTGTGTTCACCCTAAGAGGTCTTAATATCTGAGATATTTTATATGTTCACCCTAAGAGGTCTTGATATCTGAGATATTTTCTATGTTCACCCTAAGAGGTCTTAATCTCTTAGGTCTTTTCTATGTTCAACCTAAGAGATCCTAATAGTCTTAATCTCTTAATCTTTTAGGTCCTTTCTAATCCTTAAAGGGATAAGGCTAATTTTATCTAATTAATCTGAACATGGATTAAAATCTATTAAGCATCTAATAAGTACTTTAAAAGAGAACATCAAGATAAAATAAACATTAAAGCATAGAAAAAGTTGAATATCCACAACATCTACACAATTCATAAATAGTAAATTAAATATGCATTCCTCATTTTTTTATTAGATTATTACATAAAATCAAGTATGGTAAAACCTCCATACCTTAAAAAAGTAAAGTATTACATTCATTTCCATCTAGGTATTTATCCCTAAGAGTATAGTCTATTGAGCATAAATAATTATTGTAACCAAAATCAAAGTCGGTGCATTGGTTTCAATTATTCTCTTTGGTTCTTCCTATCTTCCCATCACTCATTTGAGGGTAGTAGGGGATCATGAAAACTCATGGTTCTATGAAAAACATGCATCTAAATGGTTCTACTAAATCATAAAGCAAGTTCATATATATATATATATATTGTTTGTTAAATTACAACTATACAAATTTATTTTCAAGCATTCAACCATCTGCTATCTAGTTAGTATCATAAAAATTCTCCTTTTTCCATTCTTATCTCTATTAACAAAACAAGAAATTCATTTCATCAAGTGCAAATAGTTCACAATTCTTCCTTAATCAATCAAGGCTCATGTTTTTTTAATATGCATAGTTCTTTTTTATCAAATAAACCACTCATTTAATTAACAAACCACTCTTTTTTTTTTTAAGCGAAAAACCTCTTGTGAAGCCGCCTTGGTCTGAGAGACCACGAACAGGGGTTCTACACCGTCAAAGTCACCCGGGGTCGCACCCGACCCTGCCCGCACCAACATTATCAATTGGATTTTAGATACCCAATTTAGCTTTTTGGTAGGGTGGAGATTTGAACCTAGGACCTCCCTTAGAGGATTTCCCTCTCCTCTCCAACTCACCTACAACACCTGGGTGACAAACCACTCCTTTAATTAACTAAAGTCTCATTCCTTTAATTAATCCAATAACCAAATAAATTATTTATCAAATTAACTAAAGTCTAATTCCTTTAATTAATCCAATAACTAAATAAATAATTTATCAAATTAACTAAAGTCTCATTCCTTTAATTAATCCAATAACCAAATAAATCATTTATCAAATTAACTAAAGTCTCATTCCTTTAATTAATCCAATAACCAAATAAATCATTTATCAAATTAACTAAAGTCTCATTCCTTTAATTAATCCAATAACCAAATAAATAATTTATCAAATTAACTAAAGTAAATCATTTATCAAATCAACTAAAGTCCTATTCCTTTATTTAATCCAATAACCAAATAAATCATTTATCAAATTAACTAAATTTCCTTTCTTTGTCTTTTATAAATTAAGGACTCTATTTACGTTCATATGAAACTCAAGCCACATATCTCATTGGTAAAGAAAAGGGTTTAATAATTTACCTAAAGTAGACATAGGTTTCTTTCTCAAATTTAAAAAAAAAAAATAGCATGTAGAAGAGAGGGCTTCCAGATCATGCAAACTTCTCGAAAGAGGAGACAAAAAATAGCGATCAACTAGGGTGTAGGATCAAGAAGTCACTAACATATATGCGACACTTATGAGTCTACAAATAGTGGCTCCACTATGGCCATAGAAAACAGTCATCCATTCAATAGGGGAACGCCAACACGATGATGTCGTAATATGGAAGGTTAACCCAACCAAGATATGGCTCGACAACATGAAGAATACCAACAAACAATGGAAGAGATACCTACCCAAGAATTTAGGTATTTATTGCTCTCGATATTCTATAGAGAGAAATTCAAAGTAAAAATAGTGAACATACCCAAATAAGGGAAGAGCTCTCAACCAATCCTAGCTCACCCTTGACACAAATAATAACCTACTTATATGTAGAGACAAATGAAAACCACATGACATAGTGCTTGCAAGGCACAACGTAAAACAAGGAACACCTCTAAACATAGCACTAGCAAAACATAGCACCCAATGAACATGATGTAAAAAGGATGCCAACTCAAGGTCCAACGTCTTCAAACCACATTGTTACAATCATAGCAACTTCAAAGCTTTCAACCTACGTGTGGAAAGAATAACAACGCAAGATGACTGCTCGTGGGACAGTTGAAAGGAATTCCAATTCCTAGGATAGTAATAAATTTTCCAATAGAACTAAGAAACTCAAACTAAAAGAGACACGTAGAAAAAACTAGACAATTACTATCCCAAAGGTGAACGTTCAACACAAACCAAGATGGACAACAAAGTCTCGCTATCACAAGAGAAGTGTACAACTAATACAAAGAAATAGATCATTTCCATATTAAATATAGAAGGGTGTAGGTTGCCAAACCAACCTACAAATTTCTTGGAGTTGGTTATGTCTTCCCTTCTAGTTTGCTATTTTTGCAAGACATTCAGTTTTTTGCATTTGTCTAGTCTTTTTGCTTCCTTTTTGTCTCTTCCTTCTTGTTGTGTGAGACGACCCCCTCTTTCTGTCTCATCCTCCATTAATTATACCAGTCTGTCATTACTTCTTTCCCATCCAACTGACAATAGGGGATATGTTTTTGTTTTTTAAATATTTTTCTCATATTTCAAAATTTAATCATCAATGAAACTCTTTTACATGGTCGACAAGTTGCTTCTATCCTTAAGGGTGCATGAACTTACAAAGTTATTTATTAATCAGATTAAAATCTCATTACCATGGTTTTTAAATAAATTTATTTTATTATTTAAATTGAGATCTTACCATATATTTAAATAATATTCTTTTATTTTTAAAATAAAGTTATCTATTAAATAAATTCTATTATTATTAAAATAAATTTCTTTTTATCTATTTAAATAAAATTATATTATTATTTAGAATATATTTCTTATTATCTATTTAAATAAAATTCTATTATTATTTAAATAGATTCTTCTATATATTTATATAGGTTATTTTATCATAAACTAGCAACATGCTACTCTTCAAAGACTTACACAATAATTTAGTGAATTTAAAGGCAACCAAATTTATGCACACTTTCCCAAAACCAATGATGTAGTAGAGTGATGAAGTAAAATATAATCAATCATATGCAACAAACAAAGAGGGAGTCTTTCCATCAACCCAGTCACCCATCTCAACTAAAGAATTTATGATAGCTACTAGGCTATCAACTGCGGCTCTAGGTGGTTGGCTAGTTGATGATTATCCCTAAAGCGATAATGCATGCCTATATGAGGGTAGTCATTCATGTTATCCTAAACCACCGTAATCATCATTTCCCCTATTTCAAGTACCCCATTCTTGGTGGATGATTCTACCTCTTCCACCCCACGAGTGTACCTGATCCTACGCATTGACAATATGTCAACAATACCATATTCTTCAAAAATGAATCAATTTAAACATTGTATAATCATTCATTTGCAACAAAACTAAGTATTAAATTAACATTGATCATCACATAGTTTTCCATGCCAAAAGTTCATCTAGGGAGGGTCATGATATACTACATCTAGGCTAAGCACCATCCTGGGTGTTTTCCTATTTAAATAAATAAAAGTTTTTACAAATTATTTTCAAAATAAGAAAGGAAAATATTTTTGCATGTCCACTTTTCCCAAGTGGCATTTCATTCAAAGAAATGGTCCTATTGGACCTTACATTGTTCCAGATTCTGGTTTCTCATAGACTTAGAATGAAACTCAAGAATATTTACCGATATCACTTCAATAGCCTCGGGGTTTACCATATGTAATTTAGACACATCCCACACATGTTTAGGGTCAACAACATATTTCCTAAGTAGGGATATGTGGAAGGTGTCATGGATCTTTGACAAGTTAGGTGGTAAGGCAAGTCGGTATGCAACCAGGCTGATCTTCTCAGTGATCTCAAAGGGTCCTACAAACCGAGGATCCAAATTTGTGGATTTGATGGCACTTTTCATTGGTTTAACCCTTAAGAAAATTTTATCTCCTACAGAGTACTCCCTTGGGGTTCTTTTCAGGTTGACATAACTTTTCTGTTGATCGATGACTTCCTTAAGCCTTTGTCTAATCACTTTCAACTGATCCTCCATTTCCTTGACCATATCTGGCCCAATCACAACTTGATCTTCCATATTATCCCAAGATAATGGTGTTCTACACTTCCAACCATACAAGGCATCAAAAGGAGCCATCCCCAAAGAAGAGTGATATCCATTATTGTAGGTGAACTCTACAAGGTGTAGGTAGTCTTCCCAATGAGACTTTTGATCCATGAAGTACATGCAAAGCATATCCTCTAGTACTTGATTTACCCTTTCTATTTGACCATCTATCTCAGGGTGGTATGTCAAGCTCATATTCAATTTCGTGCCTATTGCATGATGTAGGGCTTTCCAGAATTTAGAAGTGAATCTAGAATCTCTATCTAAAATTATTATTTTAGGAAACCCATGCAATTGAAACACCTCCTTGGAAAATTTGTTAGCCACTACCTGAGCATCATCCTTGATGTTTCCTAGTATGAAATGTGCAACCTTAGTCAATTTATCGACTATTACAAGGATTGCATCATGTTGGTACCTGGTCTTGGGTAAACCTACTATGAAGTCCATAGATATAACCTACCATTTCTGTGTAGGTATATCATGTGGATACAATTATCTTGTAGGATGTTTGCATTCAGCCTTAACCTTTTGACATTCAAGATATCGAGTGATAAAATCGGTAACATCCTTCTTCATCCCTGTCTAGAAGAAGGTCTTTTTCATATTTTCTCTCATTTTGGCCCCTCCAGGGTGAGTAGAGTAAGGAGATCTATGGGCTTCTTGCATTATTAGCTTACTTAAATCACCTATCTTTGGTATGATGATCCTATCTTGGTAGCATAAAATATCATATTTCATGCTAAAATCCTTATTACCCTTGGGGTCCTTGCTCATTTTAACCCAAATTTCATTGCAATACTCATATTGAGATTGCTTCTTCCTTACCTGATCTATTAGATCCACATGACTCCTGGTTATGGTTGCTATATGCTTTCTTCTACTCAAGGCATCGATAACCTTATTCTCTTTCCCTTTGATATACTCAATCTCAAAGTCATATTCAACAAGAAACTCGACCCATCTCCTTTGTCTCGCATTGAGCATAGGTTGGGTGAATATATACTTAGACTTTGATGGTCAGTATTTATCTCAAAGGGTCTTCCCACCAAGTAATGATGCCAGGTTTTTAGAGCGTGCACTACTATAGTTAGCTCTAAATCATGTGTACCATAATTGGTTTCATGCTTCTTAAGCTTCCTTGATGTATAAGCTACTACTGACTCATCTTGGGAGAGTACTCCTCCTACCCCTTCTAGTGATGCATTAGTGCACACTGAGAAGTTCCCTAGAGGGTCTGGGATTTTTAATATTGGTGTTGTAGTGAGTTTCTACTTTAGCAATGCAAAGGCAATCTCACACTTTTCTATCCACTTGAATTCTTTTCCCTTTTTCTAGAGGTTAGTTATTATTGATATAATCTTGGAGTAATCCTTTATATAACATCTATAATAGCCCATCATACCCATGAAGCTTCGCACTTCTATCACATTGGTAGGGGGTGGCCAATTCAAAATGGCTTCAATTTTCTCTAGATCTACTACAATTCCTTCTACAGATATTATATGCCCAAGATATCGTACCTCCGAGACATAGAAATCATTTTTTACTAGATTTCCATAGAGTTGGTTCTCCCTTAACAACTCTAACATGATTTTGAGGTGTTTATCATGTTCCTTCCTATCTTGAGAGTATATTAGGATATCATCTAAAAATACAAGGACAAACTAATCTAGATGCCTCCTAAACACACTATTCATTAGATTCATAAATGCAGTTGGGGTATTAGTCAGACCAAAGGGTAAGATTGTAAACTCATAATGCTCGTACCTAGTTTTGAATATCATTTTGTGAGTATCCTCCTCACGTATTCTTAATTGATGGTACCCTAATTTTAAATCAATCTTTGTGAATATTGTGGCATCCTTTAGTTGGTCGAACAAATCTTCGATTCTTGGTAAAGGGTATCGGTTCTTGATTGTAGCCTTGTTAAGCATTCTGTAGTCAATACATAACCTCAATGAACCATCTTTCTTTTTAACAAATAACACCGATGCACCCCATGGTGACACACTTGGCTTTATCAATCCCTTTTCCAATAACCCTTGTAGTTGCACCTTTAGTTCCTGCATCTCTATAGGATTCATCCTATATGGAGATCTATGGATGGGTTCCACTCTTGGCATAAGTTCAATAGTAAAATCAAATTCTTGCACAGGAGGGAGTCCTGGTAAATCCTTAGGAAACACATCTTTAAAGTCCTACAAAATTGGGTGTTTCTCCAACACCTCTCTCTTCTGATATTCTCCAACTTCATTGAGTTTTACGACATAGACTATCCCTCCCTTCTTGAGGGATTTCTTTAGTTGCATAGCTGAAAATATCTAGGGTTTAAATGACCCTTTTTTGCTATGGATTCTTATTCTCTCTTTGCCTTTTCTGAATATTCGATCCATCTATCTTGGAAATTGATCAAGGCTTTATGAGCCTGTAACCAATCCATTCCTAGGATCACATCAAAAGCATGAAGTGGAGCTACATACAAATAACCTTTAGTAGAACCACTAGTTAGATTAATCTCTACCATTGGGAAACATTGATTTACTGAGTAGGTTTACCCAGAACCATACTTGACCTTCCACCCTTGGGCCAAATATCCTAGCCTTTTCGATATATCCCTAGCTAAATTAGAATAAATAAAACTATCTATAGCCCCACTATCAATTAAAATATTAACTTCTTTATTAAAAATATTACCTTTCACAAGCAATGGGGTAGCTTGCCCTTCTAGCTTTTGGTTCCCAATTGCAGCAAAAATCCGATGGATGGGTTCCTTTCCCTTGGCACTAGATGTACTTGGCCTTGGTTGATGTGGACATTGGCTAGCATAATGAGGGCCTCTGCAATTATAACATCCATCCTTGGGTCCCTAAAGTTTTTCTAGTTTTTGTTCCCCTGCTTTACTTATTGGGGCTGAAGTTAGCAGTTTCTAGGGCTAGGGTTTAGCATTGTTGGGGTTTTCGTCACTTTTCTTTTGAATATTCTTGAATCTTCTTTGAATTTTGTTATTTCTTTTCTCAGGTTTTGGGATGTTTTTGGCCTTCTGACCTTGTTCCTCTTCCCATTTCAAAAATTCTTTGTTACTCTTTTTTCTAAGTGCTTGTTGATCTCGCTCAGATAGGACGACATAGTTGAACTATAAGTGAGACTCTACCATCTTCATTAGGTTATACACCTTTTTTAGATACTTGGGTTCATGCATATTTATGTCATGTCTCATCCTAGATTCTAACCCGAGGATAAATGTGTGAATCCTCATATTTTCATCATAAGAAGGTACATACTTAAGAAACCGTACCAACTTTTTATAATATATCTCCACAGTTTTGGTCCCTTTTCGAAGGTTGGCAAACTCTTCAAAATTCAACACATAGTAATGCTCTATAAGGAACTTTTTATTTAAGAGGACAAAAAATTATTTCCATTTAATATCGACAACTTTGATCTTATTTTTTTGTTGGTAAGTTTCCCTCTAATACAATGCAACCCCTTCTAGGTAGATCATCCCCCAAACTATTTAGGTTCCTAGGTAGTATTTCTTCATTGTGAAATAAACCTCTAACTCTCTCAGCTAGGCTTTGGCTAAATCCCCTTCCCCTCATCCATCAAATTTGGAGGTACAAACATTTTTTAGATCCTTAGCCAATTCCTTTTTAATAGCTCTTTGGCCTCCTATTTTTTTGTAGTTAGTTCATCGGCTTGACCAACCTCTAAACCTCTAGCCTACGAATTTTAATTCACAATGGTTTCCAACATTTTTTTCATTTGATCTTGCATGGTAGTAACCATGGCAGTGAGGTTTTCTACCTCTCTATTGGAATTCCTTGAATTCTCATCTCGGGTCCCTTCCTCGACATTGCTTTATTGGGTTAACCTATTTGAAGGTGTAGAACTCTCTTTTCTAGCCTTAGGTGCCATTTAACTTGGTCACAACCAAGAAGAGAAGATTAGGTTATAGCTTCACCCCAAAATACACTACTAATTCAAGCCACAATACAAAGTTTTCTTGCTAAAACCATCCATACTCTAATTAGGGTGGTACACTAAGCTATGAAGTAGCTTTAATGCACAAGTTCATTCTTACTATAAGTAAGGTGTCATAATGTTCCAACCACCCTTGGGGTTAGTCCCCATTAGATTCTAGCAAGAAAGAATTCTAGATCTTCCCAACTTTATCTCAAGGTCTAAGAAAATCCTAAATAGAAAGACATCTAAATACCTTAACTACTCTATGAAGCTCTAGCCCCTTGTACCTAGAGCTTTGATACTAGATGTAAAGATCCAAAAAATAACTAGCTAAAAATAACTAAGAATATTTCATTTTTAAGCACTAATAGAGAGGGATCCGTAAATCCCTAACTAGCATACAAGTTTAAGTTAATCTATTGTTTAAGTTTATCAAGTCTCCCAAATCAACTAAGGGTTACATCATACTCTATACCCTACACAAGTTTATCTATGTAGGTATAGTACATGTACCACAGATAAGCTATCCATCTCATATTTTTGATGAGCTAACTTATCACCTTCAGTACAATCGAAGGTATACGCCCATCTCCATACCATACACAAGTCTATATATGTAGGTATGCTATGCATACTGTGAGTTAAGTCATCCATCTCATCTTTATGATGAGCTAACTTAACCCAAATGTAAATAATCAAGTTGGTTCATAATTAAAATCATCCTAAGAGGTCTTAATATTTTAGGTCTTTTCGTGTTCACCCTAAGAGGTCTTAATATTTGATGTCTTTTCTATGTTCACCCTAAGAGGTCTTAATCTCTTAGGTCTTTTCTATGTTCACCCTAAGAGGTCTTAATATCTTAGGTCTTTTCTATGTTCACCCTAAGATATCCTAATCTCTTAGGTCCTTTCTAATCCTTAAAGGGATAAGGCTAATTTTATCTAATTAATCTAAACAAGGAATAAAATCTATTAAGCATCTAATAGGTACTTTAAATGAAACATCAAGTAAAAATAAACATTAAAGCAAAGGAAAAGCTAAATATCCACAATGTCTACATAATTCATAAACAGTAAATTAGAGATACATTCCTCATTCATTTATTAGATTATTACATAAATCCAAGTATGGTAAAACCTCCATACTTTAAAAGAATAAAGTATTACATTCATGTCCATCTAGGGATTTCTCCCCAAGAGTATAGTCTACTGAGCATAAATAATTATTATAACCACAATAAAAGTTAATGCATTGGTTTCAATTATCCCCTTTGGTTAGTATTTTCTTCCATCACTCATTTGAGGGTAGTAGGGGATCAGGGAAGCTCATGGTTCTATGAAAAATACACATCTAAATACTTCTGTTAAAACATAAACAAGTGCATATATAGATTTTTTTTCATATTGCAACTATACAAATTTATTTTGAAGCATTCAACCATCTACTATCTAATTAATCTCATAAAAATTCTCCTAGTCTGCTAAATGTGCAATGATTAATGCATAGCCCCTATGCACATCTTGCAATTTGCTTAGCAATTTCATGCTTGATTAATGGAAAAGCATTGATTTTATTCAAAATTTCATCTGTTGATTAATTACATATTTTTATCACTATGGATATGGATGTATTTTATTTGAATACCTTGCACCCTTAATCTTTAATGTATTTTAACTTTTTGTACTTTAATTCTTTGCAAGTAGTGTAGGCTAGTATACGAGTATTCAACAAGATAGCAGGGTGTTGATCTCATTTCGAAGGTTGGAAGGATCCATTAGACCTTTCAAATTTGTTGAAACTATAATTAGGGCACACCATTAAAATAGAAGTCAGGACAATTTCCTAGCTCAACATTATTCTTGGCATGTATGGTGGTATTCACCTTTATTATCCATCATTTTTACCCAAAATTTGGATAAATTCCTTTATTTTTATGCCAATTTTGCATTCATCATAGATGAAGCAATTGGCTTAGGATGAAAAGTATTTTTTCAAAGTTCTTACATAAGTAATTATTTTCTCTATTTGATCCAATCACCTGATGGTAGGAACCTTCTAATTAAAATAAGAACATCCACATAATATTGCAATAAAAGCAGTATTTTCATGAAAGGATGTAGTATTGCAACAAAAAAATTAAATGCCAAAATCTCACAAATCACAATATAAAATTGTAGGCCTCTTTGAGGGGGCAACCTCCTTCAATTCTTTGATTTCAGTTATACCAAAAAGATACATCCATTCCTTTACCTCACATTTTTAAAGAATTTTCATAACCCTACTATTGTGGTCTAGTTTATAATGAAGGTGAACCTTGAACTGTGATTATTATCTTAAAGGCTTTGAAGGTGAGCACACATTAATCATAGCCCAAACCAAATATTGGAAGAATTAAATTGCGTTTATTCAACCTCTAGAGTAGGTTGGTATACCTTGTCAACTTAATAGATGTTGACTCTTTTTAACTCAATTTAATGTATAGAGATGGGGATAGAAATGTAAGGGTTAGTAAAGAATGAACTAATTGTGGACAGATGAAGCTAACAATATAGGCATCTACAGGGAACATCCTAACAACTTAAATTTTAGAAAAATACTTGCAGTGAAAAAATTCAAGACTTAGTCATCTCCAACATTAACATCAATTGCATATCTCAAGAATTATTTCAAACATCAAGAGTACCAATAATCAAAATTAATAGAATTAGATTGATACCCTGACTAACAAAAATAGAATTAGTTACAAGCATATGTTCATATATGAATCATTCCAATTTTCTTTAAGTTAGCAATCCAAATTAGTAAAATACACTAACCATAGCAGCAGTAGTAGAAATGACTTCACAAGGCAGAATTCAAAATATATGAAGATACAAATATGAGGTAAACACTCCAAGTAATGCTCCTTTAATTAATTAGCAAAAAATATACAATAGTAGCACAAGAAAACACTTCAAATCCAACCATTTGAAAGGAGTTTGTGGCATTTATTTGTAGTTTTTACAATGTATTTCAGACAAAATAAATCATTACAAGGAAAAATTATGCTCAACCAATAGGGTTCTGAGGTGGTAGCTTGATATTCAATTCAAGAAAAAATGAGTGATTTTGCTCTATCAATCCTCTACAACTATTTTGGCCTTCATGGATTCCAGCTATGCAATCTTGCCAAGAATGCATCTGAGTCGTCCCTTGTTCTTGTAGTTGCCTTTTTATTGTTGATCTTCAACTACAACTTGCTAGGAATTTTAGGTATTCACATTGCATTTAGATCTTCATTTTATTCATATCGAGCCATATATCCATTGTTTTCCATTGATTTATCTTCACATGATTGAGATCTACTATTTCAGGATGCTTGTGCATATTTGCAGTCTAGGTTTTATGTTGTGCACAACCACATTCTCCTTCTTCATTGTTATTTTAAAGCAAAACTAGAGTGCAACATAGAAATATCACATATTGAATAACCATTGCTTGGTAGTTGACCATGTTGACAACAACATGGAATTTGGTTTTTTTACGCGCGATCATAGTCCTTCTTTAGCACTTGGCTCTAAGTAAATTTTGGATTTGGCTATAAAAAAATGCTCTAGACCATAATTTTTATTACAACTTTGGCAATTTTGATTGTTTTGACTATGGACTGGGAACATATTTGTAGCCTAGTGACACTACGGATCAAAGACGTTAGTAGAATGTAGCCTGAGAATAGTCGACTTAGTGCGGCCTCAAGACACTTGTAGTTGTTCCACACTTTGGGTTTCGCAAATGGTATGCTTGATCATGCCAAATATGATTTGGAGTATACTCAGAGCTAGGTCGTATTCTCAATCTTCTAGTTTCTCAATGACCAAAATTTACATACAACTTAGGAGGCGCTAGGCCACATTTTTTATTAACATTTTGCTAAGTCAAACTAGGCTGACTGTGGCCTAGAACCATGATTATCTAAATATGGCCTGGGAACATTGTGTGCTAGGTCGTATTTTGAATTACACCTATTGCACTTTGATTATTTTGACCATGTCTTAGAATTGAATGTAGCCTATTGAAATTGGGCTAAGTGTGGCCTGGAGACACTCTTCAATAATTAGAAAACTTTTGGATTTCTTGTAAACAAAATCCTATGTAGCCTTTTGGGCCTATACCTACCCAATGCTCAAGGTTGGATTACATTAAAAATGCCACTTGAGCTAAAACCTTCTACTAAAAAAATAATTACATTCTTTAAAATAGTTACATAAAATGGTGTCACTTTTCTAGGCACCTTTAGTGCTACAAACTATTACAAAACATTACATAATCTTATTATAAAACATGATAATGGGATTCCCATATTAAGAAAAGAGTTATTACATAATAGTGTTAGGATGGAGTTCTAGCATACCCTTCCCCTTCAAAAACGTTTTCCTCAAATTTGAAAATGATGAAACTATTGTTAAAGCTACTGGAGAGATTCCCGAGTGACATCTTTAGGTTGCAATCCTCACCATTGAACAATAATATCAGTGATGATATGGTTGTGAAGGGTGTGTGATATTTTTTCCAAAATTTATTCAAGCTCAAGAATGATGAATCCTTCTTCGTCCAACTATGGTAATGTGGATTGTACATATACCTTATTTTCAACAACCTTCTTGAGATAGGAGACATGAAATACTGGGTGAATTTTGGAAGTTGCCAAAAGGGTTGTTTTATAGGCTATTGACTCAATACATTGCAACACCTAGTAGATACCATAGTATTTGGAATCCATGAAGCTAGAGAGATTATTGTTTTTAGGGATAAAAAAAAAGAAAAACCATGTCCCCAACTTCAAAGCTATGCTTAAAGTGGTGTTGATCAACTTGCTAATGCATACATTTTTGGGCCAATTCAAGATTGAACTTAAGTTTTTAGATAAGGGTAACATGTTGTTTGAGGGTGGAATACACAACTTGAACATTGGAATTCCTAGAATGTAAGAGGAGGGTTTTTGTGGAGGATGACCATATACTGCTTTGAATGCAATAACCTTAGTAGTCGTATAATATGAAGTATTATACCACCATTCAGCCAAAGGGAGCCACTTAGCCTATTGTGTAGGATGTTTTGAGATAAAGCAATAGAGGTATGTTTCCAAGAATTTATTGATAATTTAGTTTAGCGATCATTCTAAGGGTAATAAGTCAAACATTTTTGAGTTGATTTCTCTACAACTTGAATAGTTCCTACCAAAAGTGATTGGTAAAAGTAGGGTCCCTATCTAACACAATTGTTTTGGGTATTCCATGGAGATGAAATATGGAGTCTAAAAATACTTTAGCTATTATAGAGGTGGTGTAGGTGTGGTACAAGGAACAAAAATGAGCATACTTCATGAGACAATCCACTACCACCAGCATAACTAGTTTTCCTCTTGATTTGGGTAACCCTTCAATGAATCCATTGAGATATTTGGCCATACTTGTTTTGGAATTGGCAAGGACTAAAGGGTTCAAGGAGAAAATGCATTTTCTCCTTTCATGCATTAGCACTTATCACATTATATCACAAAAATTTGAAAATATATTTTTATTCCCCTCCCAAAAAAAAATTACTTGGTCCTTTCATAGATTTTTAGAAATCTAGAATGCCTGACTATTGGGGATGCATGCATTTCTTGCAATATGAGTTATTGCTTTTATGAATTTTAGGTAATGACAAGTCTATCATGATATCTCAAGTCTTGATCATACCAAGTATAGCTAGGGCATGGTTAGGATTTGCTTGAATTTTGTTGACCAGAGTTTGCAAATTGGAATTCTTCGTCATTTCTTCCTTGATATGATGGATCTATTATGAACGTGGTGTAGATATAGCATGCAGCATTCCTTGATATTCATATTATTAGGATAAAGCATCAACCACCATGATCTTCTTTCCTTTCTTATAAACGATTTCATAATCATAGCCTAACAATTTAGAAATCCATCTTTGTTGTTCTAGTGCAGCCACCCTTTGTTCCAAAAAATATTTGAGACTTTGATGGTCAGTCTTGATGGAAAAGTGACACCCAATGAGATGTGACTGCCAATGATTAACATCATGTAAAATTATAAGCATCTCATTTTCATAAGTAGACTTAACCAAATTTTAGCCAAAAAGTACTGTATTGGTGAATGCCAATGGTCTTTCTTCTTGCATAAAAACTACCTCAATTCCATTGCTAGAAGCATCACTTTCAATTACAAAATGTTTAGATAAATAAGGAATTGCTAACCCTAGGGTGGTGTTCATAGCTTGCTTCAACTCTTCAAAAGCATTCTCCATTGATTTTAACCACATAAAACAATTATTTCTCAACATGGTTGTCAAGAGAGTCGCTTTCTTTCCATAATTCTGCAAAAATTTATGGTAATATCTAGTGAGTCCTAGAAACTTGTAAAGTCCCTTTAAGGTTCGAGGATTTTTCCATTCTTGAATATTTTGAATATTTTTAAGGTCCACTTTAAATCCATATTTGGTTACATTGTGACCCAAATATTCAAATTATTGCAATCTAAAAGAACACTTTGACCTCTTGGCATAAAGCTAATTCTATAACAAAATTTGTAGTGTTTGATCTAAATGTTGTAGATGCTCCTCCCATGAATGAATATAAATTAAAATATCATCAAAGAGGACTAAAATGAATTTGCGAAGGAAGGTCCATAAAATGGAATTCATCAAACTTTAAAAAGTGGAAGGTGCATTGGTCAACCCGAATGGCATAACCAAGAATTCATAGTTTCCTTCATGAGTTCTAAAGTTGTTTTAGGAATGTCCTCATCCTTTATTCGAATTTTATGGCATCTTGACTGCAAATCCAATTTTAAAAATATTGGGTCCCATGCAATTCATCTAGCAATTCATAAATTACTAGAATGGGGAATTTGTCTTTAATAGTTATTTTATTAAGTTCCTTGAAATACACACATAAGCACCAAGATCCAACCATCTTTCATACCAATAGTACTTGAGAAGAATAGGAACTAACAATAGCTTGAATAACCCCTACAACATGAAGTTCCTATATCATTTTTTCAATTTATAATTTTTGGGCATATGGATACATATAAGGGTGGACATTTGGGGTAAGACTGCTAGGAATAGGCTAAATTGCATTGTCATGAGTTCAGAGAGGGGGTAGTCCTTTGGGTTTCTCAAAAACTAGTATAGACACCTAAAATATGTCATATTTAAGATACTACATAAATGCACTCTTATAGACCACATGATCCACCTTGGGTAGCCTCGGGGCTTAAATAGTAGTTTTCACCACTTTAATTGATAATTTCCCTAAGTAGCCATGGCCATGCTAAACCAAGACAGCCTTCATACATGGGTCATCTCACTTTAATGTGACCTATCTCTCTACTTTTTCATGCAAAGGTTTTGCTATTATTAGCTTCCATTTCGAGAAGTCTATATATTGGCATTCACCCTTCCAATTCAAACCCTGGAATCCTTATTGTTTTTACACAATGAAGTTCTACCAAAATACATATAGATGTTAGAGCTTTTATGTGATAGAAGTATTGCTATTTCAATCCTCCAAGAAACCCTGCTATTGAAAGTTATGTCATTGGACTGCTGCAAGGGATAGAAATCTACACTCCTTTATTTTGTATGGTCGAATACTCTTGCCTCAATGATCAAACCGACCCATCAATATGCTCTCATAACATAACCAATCTATCAAAAAAACCATAGGTTGAACCCAGAAATTGCCTTGACTTATCCCTGGGCAAATACAGTCCTAAAACAACAACCATATCGTCCCGAGATGGACCGCAGGCAAGGTCATCCTGGGTTGAGACGAACTTTGTTAAAGACCTAGTTTTTCTATTTTTCTTGTTACAATAGCTTAAGAAACATATGCTTTTTCTTAATTTCTATTGTGGTTTACATTTTTGTTCATGCATCAAATTCAGTTCTATCTCAGTATTCATTATCTTTACAATAGGCCCTACTTTGGAGGGCTCTTCATATGTTATTGATATTCTTTAGTTTTTATGTGTGTAGATTACAATATTATAAAAGGAAAAAGGAGTGCAATATCTCTACCTCAAACTCTAAGTGACAACTATGAAATCTCACTCCAAGACAATTGTGATTGCGAAAAAACCTCAAAGTGCACCAGGACTTTTAAAAGAGGGGAATCAAACCCTCTTACTATTGTATTGATTGTATCACACTTGTGAACTCCCTCAAGGGGATGTGATTGTAATATTCTTTGAAAGGATAAGTTATTACTAATTAAAAGGATCCACCCTATCTTTATTTTTTTATCATGGAATTATGATTACATGCATTGATGTTCATAGTTAGTTGTTTTTCACATTTATAGTTATTCATCATCTTTCTCTTCACACTTTTGAGGGTGCATGATTTTCAAGCTCTTATATGGAAATCACACTAATGGTTTCCCTGAAGCCAAAATCTAATCAGATGCTCCTGCTAAAGAGAGAGAAGGTAGTTGGCCATTGAGTTGCTCTACCTCATCCTCCAATCATTGTATATAAGCTCAATTAGACCGACGTTGAGCCTGGTAATCGCTCAACAAAACTTGTAGTCTGTCCACCTCCACATAAAGCCTAGAAGCATCCTATATGGCTTGGATATATATCCCTATGTAGATATTAATGTTGTAACTTGAGTTTGTAGAGCATCACACTCTACTATTAAAATTGACACCTGAATCCATAGAGTGTCTTGCTCTACTCCATATTCAATATATTTAATATTTTTAATATGAAGAGCATCCTTCTCTATTGTAACACTAGTAGTATACTTTGGTGAACTTTTTAATTGATCATGCAAAGTATCTCACTCCTTAGAGAAGCCCCTCCACCTCTACCTATCACTATCCAACTGGCTTTGTAGTGATACCACTATGCTATCCTGCTCTACCAACTATTCCTATAGAATACAAATTTGCTCCCTATAAGTAGCCTCCTACTCCTACAAATCCTGCTCATCCCTACCCTTCTCCTCTTCACCTCTCCTAGAGGTCTCCCTCGACTCCTTATTTTGGTGATGCATTCATCGCTCTATAGAGACTCCCTTCTCACCCATAGCTCTAGTCTGGCCACAACCAATTTTGCCTCCCTATTATAACAAAGTAACCCACCAGGAATCATAATTTGTAGTTACCCCTCAGTTATCTACATTAGGATATACAACCAATTGATCTACCTCATAATCAATAGTCTCAAATCGAGGCCACTTTAGCTGATTTCCATTAGTCTTGCACCTATAAATTATGGACTCATCGAGAATCTCCTAGAAAATTCTAAATTATTAAGTCATGCAAGAGTACTAAAAATACTCTTTTTCAATGCTATGATAGCCAATTAACCATCAATTGTATCTAATCTACCTCAAATACTGGTCTTCTTCTGCCCATGGTGAACAATATTTATAAGGTCACCATATCACATGCTCCAACCTCAATCTATCAAAGGAGTCACTGTAATATTGAATCATGCTTGAGAATGGGTAACACTAGCTTTGCTCCTAATTTCATCTCCAGTGTATAGAATAGCCCATCTCCCTATCTACCATCTACCTTTCCATTGCCCAATAAATCTTGTTCATATTGTCCACCCGAATGTACTCCCAACCCCAAATATAGAGGAGAAATTTGCACCTTAATTTGAGTCTACCTCACTAGCATATCTCAAATAAATCATCATATAACTATGCCAGTAATGTTATACCCCAAACCATGATGATTATCTCCCAAACTGTACACTCCACCAAGTCCTAAACCAATTCAAGGAGGTTCCATGGGAACCTCACACTAGATGAATCATGCAAATAGTATATTAGACATGAGTGACATGAACACTACATGCCTAGCCATCAAGATCTATGCATTGTAGCCATCCTCCACCAGCACCCCACTACTCTCAAAAATGTGCTCCATCGACTCCCAATCTTGTCAGAATATCCTCTGGAGAACTTTCACTCAATGACTAGTGTGCAATGAGACAATGACATGTCCCTCAATCAGAACATGAAGAATATTGTAGACATCCTCTATCGTGATTGTCATATCACCAGATGGAAGGCAAAAGGTATTGGTTTGATTATTCCAACGGTCTATCAAGGCCATAAAATAAGCTTGATCTACATGAACTAGCTCCAATATCATAATTTTCATAAGGCCTATGGCCTTAAGTCAGTCTCAATTGGCATTGGAGAGTGCATCACATACTCTCTTATAAATGGTGGTGAACCTGTGATGAGCTTTAAGGAGCTAAAATAACAATTGAACTATTAAAAAATCAATTCAAAAGAAAAAACAAAAAAACATAAAATTTTGAGGTAAATTTCAACATCAGGAGGTCATCTTGGTCCAATATGGTCACCATGCGAGGTCATCTCGGGTCAGGACGACCTCCATAATTATCAAAAATTGACTTTTGGAATTCAAATAGGGTTGTATCACCTCGAGACGATCCCCGTATCCAAAATAGGGGTCGTCCCAGGCTGAGACAACCCCCAAATTAAACAATGTGCAATATAATTTTAAATTTAAAAAAAAAATGCAAGAAATAAAATAAACAAAAAATAAAAATGAACTACCTCCACTAAAATCTACTCTATTATATGGTTCATTAACTTAAATTTTACAGTGATGTTCCTTTACCCTTTTAATTAGTTAGGTTCATTTTATCTTTCAAATTTATAAGTGATAATCTGGTACTTACCCTCCTCTCTCCATCTCATCCACTTGAAGAAGCTTTAAATTGGTCCATAGTTAAGTTTAGCACACTTTCTTGCAGTGCTCCACTTCGAAAGTAAACTCTCCTTGTCTCTCTCTTTTTCAATCACGTGTGGTGAAAATGACATAAAAAATCATAAAATTTTGCTTTTTATATTTTTTGGCATGTGCACAACCATTTGAGACAATCACATGGTGCCATCTGACTATCTTGAGTTGAGACGACCAAAATTTTTACAAAAAATTTCAAACAAAATGCATAAAATCCAAAAATTACAAAAAATAACAAGATGGATCAAAATCACCGAGTTCATAAGGAGATAGGTCCTCAAAATTTTTTAAATGATCAAATACAAATTAAGTCATCTTGGTCTCGTCACTTTCATCGTTTCCCATCTCCTTTATCGACTCATCGCTTCAAGGGGTAGTCATATAATTACAAAATTCAAAATCAAATCAATAATGGACCACTCAAAAGTGCAAATTATGTTCATCAAGAATCATTGCCAAAAAAATCATGCACCTTTTTGTTGGAGATTTAAAAAGAGAAAAAATTTAAACCAAACAAATAATGAGGTAGATGGAACTCCCTATTAGGTAGGCCTAAAGTCATCATTTGAAGACCTTATACACTCGATCGATATGATACCAAAAGTAATGTCCTTCAAGGAGTTGGAAGAAATGATTCAACAATGCATGCTCTTTTCATGATTGGGGCATCTTACATTGATTAGGTTAATGAACATAATTAATCAAATTTATCATTTTAGTTCCTCTATTTTTTCTCTACATAGTATTGCCACACAAAGCATCCCAAAAAGGGGTATCTGTAGACACCTAAAATTTGTTATATTGATGAGACTACCTAAGTGGACTCTTCTAGACCACATGACCCACCTTGGACAACCTTAGTGCTAAAACAGTGGTTTTTACCACTTTAATTAGGCACTTTCCTAAGCAACCATGGCCTTCCTAACCTGAGACAACCTCAAGATAGGGGTTGTTTCACCCTGACATGATCACCAAAAATCTTGGTCAAAAGTCAAGCGGGACTTAACTAGTAGCCAAAACTACCAATAAATCCTACGTATTATCCCACATAATGATTTAGCACCCTACATGGTCTAAAATAGAAAAATATATGTTTTTTTAGTTGCATGAGATTTTCTTAATGTGAACTATATTTATGCTTTTTCATGCAAGGGTTTTGCTATTATTAGCTTCCATTTTGATAAGTCTATATATTGGGATTCACCCCTACAATTCAAACCCTGGAATCCTTTTTATTTTCACATAGTGAAGTGCTACCAATATACATACAGAGGTCAAAGCTTCCACTTGATAGAAGTGTTGCCATTTCAATCCTCCAAGCAATCTTGCTATTGAAATTCATGCCACTGGACTATTTTAAGGGACAAGAATATACACTCCTTTCTTCCATGTGATTGAATACTCTTGCATCAATGACCGAACCAACTCATCAAGCTACTCTCATAGTGCAACCAATCTATCAAAAAAATCCCAAGTCAAACCCAAACATCATCCTGACTCGACCTCAGGAAAATAAAGTCCTAAAATAGCAGTCATCTTGCCTTGAGATGACCTGTAGGCAAAGCCACCCTGACCTAATATGGTGTTTGGTAGAGACCTAGTTTATTTTTCTTGTTATAGTAGCTTAACATTTGCTTTTTCTTATTTTTTGTAGTAGTTTACATTTTTTCATGCATCAGATTCAGTTCTATTTCAGTATTCATTATCATTACAATGGGCCCTACTTTGGAGGGATATTCATATGCTATTGATATTCTTTATTTCCTTGTGTGTAGATTACACGATTCTAAAAGGATAAAGGAGCATAAGATATCTACCTCAAACTCTATGTGGTGGCTACAAAAGCCCACTCCAAGACAATTATGATTGCGAGAAAACCTCAAAGTGCACCAAGACTATTCAAAGAGAGGAATAAAACCCTATTACTATTGTATTGATTGTATTGCAATTATGAACTCCCTCAAGAGGATGTGATTGTAATATTTTTTGAAAGGATAAGTTATTATTAATAAAAATAACATGCTCTATCTTTCTTATTTTTATCATGGTGTTATGATTACATGCATTGATGTTCATAACTAGTTGTTTTTCACATTTACAAGCATTCATCATCTTTCTCTTCACACTTTTGAGGGTGCATGGTGCATATTGTAGCCATCCTCCGCCAGCACCCCACCACTCAATGTTTCAATAACACATGCTCTTTCCATGATTGAGGTATCTTAAATTTATTAGGTTAATGGACATCATTAATCAATTTGATCATTTTAGTTTCTTTTTTTTTGCTCTGCATTATGTTGCCACACAAAGAATCCCAAAAAGAGATATTTGTAGACACCTAAAATGCATCATATTGAAGAGACTACCTAAATGGACTCTTATAGACCACATGAACCACCTTGGGAAGCCTCACGGCTAAAACAGTAGTTTTCACCATTGTAATTGGGCATTTCTCTAAGCAGTCATGGTGGTCATAACCCAGGATGGCATCTAGATAGGGATTGTCTCAACTCGAGATGGCCACTAGAAATATTGGTCAAAGTTGAGTGAGACTTAACTAGTAGCTAAAATTATCATTTAATCCTATACATTATCCCACACTATGATTTAGCACCCCGTATGGGCCAAAATAGGAAAACACATGCTTTTATCAGTTGCATGATATTTTCGAGAAAGCATTCACTCTTCTTAATGTGAACTGCCTCTCTACTTTTACATGCAAGGGTTTTGCTATTATTATTTTTTAAGCGAAAAACCCCTTGCAGGGCCTCCTTGGTCTGAGAGACCACGAACAGGGGGTTCTACATCGTCAAATTCACCCGGATTCGCACCCAACCCTGCCCGCACCAACATTATCAATTGGATTTTGGATACCCAATTCAACTTTTTGGTAGGGTGGAGATTTGAACCTGGGACCTCCCTTGGAGGATTGGCCTCTACTCTCCAACTCACCTACAACACCTGGGTAGGGTTTTGCTATTATTAGCTTCAATTTAAATAAGTCTATATATTGGCATTCACCCCTCCAATTCAAACCCTGGAATCCTTATTATTTTTACACAAATGAAGTGCTACCAAAATACATACAGAGGTTAGAGCTTTCATGTGATAGAAGTGTTGCCATTTCAATCCTCTAAGTAATCTTGTTGTTGAAAATCATGTCACTGGATTGATACAATGGATAGGTATCTACACTCCTATATTTCATGTGATCAAATACTCTTGCTTCAATGATCTAATTGACCCATCAAGCCACTCTCACAACACAACCAATCTATCGATAAATCCCCAAGTCAAACCCAAACGTTAACCCGAATCGATCCCAAGCAAATACAGCCTCAAAATAGTGGTCATCTCACCCCAAGACGACCCACAGGCAAGGCCATCATAGCTTGATATGGCCTCTAGTAGAGACCTGGTTTTCCTATTTTTCTTGTTACAGTAGCTTAACACTTTTTTTTTCCTATTTTTTATAGTAGTTTACATTTTTGTTAATGCATCAAATTCAGTACTATTTCAAAATTCATTATCATTACAATGGGCCCTACTTTGGAGGGCTCTTCATATGCTATTGATATTATTTAGTTTATTTATGTGTAAATTATAGGATTCTACAAGGACAAAGGAGCACAATATCTCCATCTCAGACTCTAAGTGGTGGCTATGGAAACCTACTCTAAGATACTTATGATTGCGAGAAAACCTCAGAGTGCACCAGGACTATTCAAATAGGGGAATAAAACCCTCTTACTATTGTATTTATTGTATCACACTTGTGAACTCCCTCAAGGGGATGTGATTGTAATATTATTTGAAAGGATTAATTATTAATTAAAAGGACCTACCCTATATTTCTTATTTTATCATGGTGTTATGATTACATGCATTGATGTTCATAGTTAGTTGCTTTTCACAATTACACTCATTCATCATCTTTCTCTTCACACTTTTGAGGGTGCATGATTTTCAATCTCTTATAATGCAATCACAGTAATGGCTCCCTTGAAGTCCGAATTTGATGAGATACTCTTGTTGTAGAGCAAGAAGGTAGTTGATCATTGAGTCACTCTACCTCATCCTCTAATTGTTGTATATAAGCTTGATCAAACTGATGTCGAGTCTAGTAATCGCTCAGAAAATTTTGCAACCTATCCACCTTCGCCCATAGCCTAGAAGCATCCCCTATTTCCTAGCTATATATCCCTATGTAGTTGATAATGGTAGCACCTGAGTTTGTAGAGCATCATGTTCTACTATCAAAACTATCACCTAAATTCATAGAGCATACTGATCTACTACATATTCAATAGTCTAAGTATGAATAGCATATTGTTATGTTATAACCCTAGAAATCTCCTCCTATGAACTCTATAACTTAGCACACAAAATATTTTTCTCCTTAGAGAAGCCCCTCCACATCTACCTATCACCCTCCAATTGGCTTTATAGTGATGCCACTATGATATCATGATCTACCAATTTTCCCTACAAAATATGAATATACCCCTTATAATCAACCTCTTGCTCCTATGGATATTGCTCATCCTTTCCCTCCTCCTCCTTCTCACCTCTCTTAGAGGTCTCCTCCTACTCCTCCTTAGTTCAGTGATGAACTTATCACTCTATAGAGTCTCCTTTCTCACCCACATCCCTAGCATGGTCGCCACCAACTCTACCTCCCTACCATAATAGAGTAACCCATCAGTTTTCATAATCTACAGTCATCCTTGGGTTCTCTACATTGGTATTTGCAACCGATTTATTGACCTCATCAACCATAAGCTGAACTCAAGGCCAATCCAATCAAGTATCATCTATCCTGTATTTATAAATGATGATCTTATAGAGTATCTCGTGGCAAATCTTAAATTATTGAATCATGTGAGAGTACTAAAAATACTCCCACTCAGTGTCATGATGGCCAATCAACCATCTCTCTTTTTCTAGTCATGCACAGTGGAAATGATGTCAAAAATTACAAAATTTTACTTTTTATATTTTTCACATGTGCATGACCGTATGAGATGGTCATGTGGTGCCATGCGACCATCTCGAGTCGATATGACAAAAAAATTTACAAAACAATTCAAAAAATAAAATATATATATACATAAAATCTAAAAATTACAAAAAAAAAACAAGATGGATCAAAATCATCGAGGACATAAGGAGATAGACCCTCAAAATTTTGATAAATAGTCAAACCCAAATTAAGTCATCTTGGTCAATCGACTTGTCACTTTTATCATTTTCCATCTCCTTTATCAAATCGTCGCTTGAGGGGGTTGTCATATAATTTCAAAATTCAAAATCAAATCAACATTCAAACACTCAAAAGTGTAAATTGCATTCATCAAGAATCATTGCCAAATACAATCATGCATCTTTTTTTTGGGGCATAAAAATAAGAAAAAATCTAAACCAAACAAATAATGGGGTAGATGGAACTCCTTGCTCAGTAGGCCTAAAGTCATCGCCTAAAGACCTTGTCCACACTTTATCGATAAGCTACCAAAACCAATGTCCTTCAAGGACTTGGAAGCAATTATTTAGTAGTACATTCTCTTTCCATGATTGGGACCTCTTACATTGAATATTTAATGAACATCATTAATCAATTTGATCATTTTAGTTCCTCTATTTTTGCTCTACATTGTGTTGCCAGACAAAGTATCCCAAAATGGAGCATCTGTAGACATCTAAAATGCATCATATTGAATACACTACCTAAACGGAC
The DNA here is from genome assembly GCA_028583015.1 of Wollemia nobilis. Taxonomy (NCBI): domain Eukaryota; kingdom Viridiplantae; phylum Streptophyta; class Pinopsida; order Araucariales; family Araucariaceae; genus Wollemia; species Wollemia nobilis. The sequence goes on along the minus strand of JAQPPZ010016529.1, from coordinate 3,138,318 downwards.
TCTTCTAGACCACATGACCCACTTTGGGCATCCTTAGGGCTAAAAAAATACCTAAGTCATTTTACTAAGTAGCCATGGTCATCCTAACCTAGGACGACCTCTAGACAAGGGTCATCTCACCCCGAGATGATCACAAAAAATCTTGGTGAAAAGTCAAGTGGGACTTAATTGGTAGCCAAAACAACTAGTTAATCTCATGCATTATCCTATGCTGTGATTTAACACCCTACATGGGCCAAAATAAAAAAATGCATGCTTTTATTAGTTGCATGAGATTTTATAGAAAGTATTCACTTTTCTTAATGTGAACTACCTCTTTGATTTTTCATGCAAGGATTTTGCTATTATTAGCTTCCATTTTGAGAATTATATATATTGGAATTCACCCCTCCAATTCAAACCCTGGAATATTTATTATTTTTATAAAATGTAGTGCTACCAAAATACATACAGAGGTCATAGCTTTCGCATGATAGAATTGTCATTTCAATACTCCAAGTAACCCTATTGTTGAAATTCATGCCACTGGACTACTGCAAGGGATAGTAATCTACACTCCTTTATTTCATGTGATTGAATACTCTTACCTCGATGATCAAAAAAACCCATAAAGCCACTCTCATAGCACAACCAATCTATCAACAAAACCCCAAGTCAAATCCATATGTTGCCCTGCTCGACCTCAAGCAAATACAATCCTAAAATAGTGACCATCTTGCCTGAAGATGACTCGTAGGCAAGGTCATCTTGGCCTAAGATAGTCTCTTGCAGAGACCTAGTTTTCCTATTTCTATTGTTACAGTAACTTAACATTTGATTTTTCCTATTTTTTGGAGTAGTTTACATTTTTATTCATGCATCAATTTAAGTTCTATTTTAGTATTCATTATCATTACAACAAGCCCTACTTTGGAGGCCTCTTCATATGCTATTGATATTCTTTAGTTTATTTTTGTATATTGTAGGATTCTACAAGGACAAAGGAGCACAAAATATCTACCTCAAATTCTAAGCAACATCTATCGAAGCCTGCTCCAAGACAATTGTGATTGCAAGAAAATATCAGAGTGCACCAGAACTATTCAAAGAGGGGAACCAAACCCTATTACCATTGTATTGATTGTATCACACTTGTGAACTCCCTCAAGAGGATGTGATTGTAATATTTTTTGAATATACAAGTTATTATTAATGAAAAATGATCTTCCTCATCTTATTTTTATTATGGTGTTATGATTACATGCATTGATGTTCATAGTTAGTTGTTTTTCACATTTACAATCACTCATCAAATTTCTCTTCACAATTTTGAGGATGCACAGTGCACATCATAGTCATCCTCCACAAACATCCCATCACTCTCAATGATTCAACAATGCATGCTCTTTCCATGATTGGGGTATCTTACACTAATTAGGTTAATGAACATCATTAATCAATTTGATAATTTTATTTTCTCTATTTTTGATATGCATTGTGTTCCACACAAAGCATCCCAAAAAGAGGTATTTATAGACATCTAAAATGCATCATATTGAAGATACTACATAAATGAAATCTTCTAGACAACATGATCCACCTTGGGCATCCTCAGGGCTAAAAAAATGGTTTTCACCACTTTAATTGGGTATTTTTCTAAGCAGCCCTGGTCATCCTAACCCAAGACATCCTCTAGACAAGGATCATCTTACCCCGAGACAGCCACCAGAAATCTTGATCAAAAGTTAAGCGATACTTAATTGGTAGTCAAAACTACCAGTAAATCCTGCACATTATTCCACACCGCAATTTAGCACCCTGCATGGGCCAAAATAGAAAAATGAATGCTTTTATCACTTGCATGAGATTTTAGAGAAAGCATTTACTTTTCTTAATGTGAACTACCTTTCTTATTTTTTATGCAAGGGGTTTTCTATTATTAGATTCTATTTCAAGAATTATATATATTGGCATTCACCCCTCCAATTCAAACCTTGAAATCCTTATTGTTTTTATGCAATGAAGTGCTGCCAAAATACATACAGAGGTCAGAGCTTCCATGTGATAGAAGTGCTACCATTTCAATCCTCCAAGAAAACTCATTGTTGAAATTCATACTAATGGACTTATTCAAGGGATAGGAATCTACATTCCTTTCTTTCATGTGATCATATACTCTTGACTCAGTGATCAAACCATTCCATCAAGTTGCTCTCATAGCACAACCAATATATCAACAAAATCCCAGGTCAAACCTATACATTGCCTCGACTTGACCTCGAGAAAATATAGTCCCAAAAAAATGGTTATCTCACCCCGAGATGACCCACAGGAAAGGGCATCCTGGCTTGAGACAACCTCTAGCAAATATCTGGTTTTTCTATTTTTCTTGTTATAGTAGCTTAACATTTGCTTTTTCCTATTTTTTGTAGTAGTTTACATTTTCATTCATACATCATATTATGTTCTATTTCAGTATTCATTATCATTACAATGGACTCTACTTTGGAGGGCTCTTCATATACTATTGATATTCTTTAGTTTCTTTGTGTGCAGGTTACAATATTCTACAAGAACAAAGGAGTGCAATATCTCTACCTCAAACTCTAAGCGACAGCTACGAAAGTCTACTCTAAGACAATTATGATTGAAATAAAACCTCAGAGTGCACCAGGACTGTTCAAAGAGGATAATAAAATCCTCTTACTATTATATTGATTGTATCATACTTGTGAACTCCCTCAAGAGGATGTGATTGTAATATTTATTGAAAGGATAAATTATTATTAATGAAAAGGACCTACCCTATCTTTCTTGTTTTTATCATGGTGTTATGATTACATGTTTTCATGTTCATAGTTAGTTGATTTTAAAATTTATGATCATTCATCATCTTTCTCTTTACACTTTTGGGGGTGCATGGTTTTAGAGCCCAAATTAGATAAATTTAAAAGATATGAAGATTCTCAAGAGCATATAACTAGTTTTATGAACCTCTACTTTCATCTCCAAGATGATGATGCCTTAATTCTTAGGAATTTTCTAATAATGCTTGTTGGCCCAGCTCTAGAGTGGTATAATCATTTACCATGACACAATATACTCTCCTTCGAACAACTGGAAAATGCATTTCTTGAATGCTACCTTTATAGTTTGAAAAGAAAAGCAATATTGACTGACCTATATAGTCTACACCAGTTCAACGATGAGGTAGTCCTAGAATATGGTAACATATGTTGAGCGATTATTACAAAATTACCTTTTGCCTTGCCTATCATGGAGATAACTTGATTATTTATGAAGAGTTGTTCAAAATAAATATCATTATTATTACAATTTCAACAATATAAAACCTTGAATTGTTGCCCCAAGATCCAAATTCGTTCAATAATTTTATGGAGAAAATTCAACATTGTCAAGATCTAGTGATAACCTTTCATGATCATGAAGTCAATAAAATGCTCGTTTAAACTCCTGACCCACCATTGCACATCATGGCTAATGTGCAGGTGGTTACTTACAAATATATCTTGATCGACACAGGCTCTTAGATAAACATCATAACCACTTATGCTCTTACGCATCTCAACCTTCTGATATCCCATATTTTTGCATCCACCTTCACCTTAAAAGTGTTCAATGATACATTGTATTCCACAATTGGGATAGTAGTCCTTCCCATAAAAGTTATATTAAAGACTATTCACACTTTATGTCACATACTAGAAGGGGACATGTAGTATAATCTATTGCTTGATCAACCTTGGATCTGAGATATGAAGTGTGTACTTTCAATATTGCATCAATGCATTAAGTACATTAATGAAGAATAGGTCCATTGTATCCCTGTAGACATGGAACCATTTAAGTTCTATAACTTGGTCACAATGTCACATGATTCACAATTATAATCAACTCACATGGATGTCAAGCCTAATCCTCCCATCATGAAATCCAAGCCTCCATCAAGATCATTCACACCTTCATCAACTCCCATGGAGATTTATTCATAGTAATCAGATATTCCCATGAGGAATCATGAGAATGTGCTTATGACTTCATATTTACCTTCATCAAATCATACATCTACATCGCAATCACCAATGCCACCTCCTACACCATCTATTTTGACTATCTTCGAGGCATCCATCCATGCCCCTCCTATGTAGGAAGAACCTCCATCATCGTTTAACCCTCCACAAGTATAGGTTCAAATGTCTAATCCTGAACTCAGTGAGTACATAGTGTAAAATATCATGTTCTTGCCTATCATCGAGTGGTTTAGAGTCCTAGGTCACCCTCCCATTGCATTGTTACCTATTGGTACCATTGTTCCCTTGGATATTCTACCAAATTAAACCAATTTCATTTATGGGGAATTTTACATTCCAACTAATTCAACTTGGATGGTTAACAATGATGCACCATTTCAAGTCGATGTCAAATATATGTCAAACTCAAATTTTATCTTATGATATTCCCATCACTATCAATGGTATGGAAATGACTTAGGTAGACATGAACAAGGTCTATGTAAACCCTTAGAGATATATTATCATTTATTGATGGACAAATCCATATTAGGTTATTCGATACATGCATTGAATGAACTACTGGTAGATTCACTTTTATGCTTAACCTTACGATTTGGGAAGGACATCAACATCAATGAATATAATGATCCTAGCCACATTCATTGGCTAAGTGATCATATCCAAATTTCCACCATCATCATTCACCCTTCTTCCCCCTCTAGTAAATAACATAAAAGCGGATGGATATCTGATAAGGGGTTTGAAGAAGATCAGGCTGAAGAGGATCAAGGACCAAAGAATATTGGATATCCGATGAAGAATCCAATGAATATTAAGATGAAGTATTTATTGCTTCAATTATATTAGAGGAGGAATCTATCCATATCAAACCTCTCGTAGATCTAGATGAATTTTATCTTTGTTTATTTCCTAGATGATAGCCCATCTAGTTGTAAATTTTTCCACCCAAATATTCAATCAATACCACTCTGCATAGGTCCCATCCAATCAATTTGCTTCCACATAAATCACTCTCAATGCATTTAAGGCCAACTATCTTTGATTATCTCTTATCACCTACGAATGGAGATCATGTACCATCCATCAGTATGATTTTGATTGACCTTATTATACCACTTCATTATCCAAATGTCTCTTCAAAACTTTTACACCTCAATCTTGAGGTAATTTATTTTTATCGCATCATTGTTCCATCGTCACCATCAAAAAAATTTCCCTATGAAGAAATGCTACAACCATTTCATTTCTCCTCAAGATCGGTAGAATGTCTTTCAAAATGATATTGAATCTATCGAGATAATCATTTCTCCAAATCTAGCTGATGATATCCATTTTATCCCTATGCCTCACCAATTAGAGGAGGGATCCCACCTGTCAATAGAAGAAACCATTAACATTGATATCGACACAAATCCTGAATCTTATGAACTAGTCAAATTGGGAAAATTTCTCTCTAATTAGGAGCAAGGTGGTTTCATAACCTTCTTGATAGAAAATAAGAAATATTTTGCTTGGTCATACAAAGATATGTTAGGTCTTGACCCTAATATAGTTGTGCATAACTTAACTCTCAACCAAACAATAAAACCAATCAAGCAGAAGCTTCAAAAGATGCACCCATGGTCAAATATGAATTACAAAAAAAATTGGATGCAGGATTCATTCAAACCATTGATTATCCTGATTGGGTTTCCAACATGGTACATATAGGAAAATCGGATTGGAGGATTCACATATGCATAGAATTTTGAGATATTAATAAAGTGAGTCCTAAGGATGAATTACCACTCTTGAACATCGATGCTCTAGTCAACACAATTGTCGATCATTAAATTTTATCTCTTATGGATAGTTTTTCAGGCTATAGTCTAATTTGGGTCAATCAAGAGGATCAACCCAAAATAACCTTTACCACACCTTGCGGGACTTTTTTCTACAAAGTCATATTATTTATTCTCAAAAATGTTGGTGCTACATATCAATAGGCCATGATGTACATATTTCATGACTACATGCACATAATTTTAGAATATTACATGGATGAATTATTAGCAAAGTGTTTACTGTGCCATGAGCACCTCGATGTGTTGTGAAAGGCCTTTGATTTCTTAATAGAGCACAACGTTTGACTAAACCCTAAAAAGTGATTTTTAAAGTAATATTCGGGAAGCTCTTAGGCTTTATAGTCTCCAAGAGAGGAATTGAAGTAGATACAAATAAAATCAAGGCCATTTTAAAAATACTCACCCCTACTAACCTTAAGCAGCTTTGCAGCTTACAAGGAAAGATTCAATCTATCTGATGCTTCATAACGTAACTTTTGAATAAATGTCGACCAATGAATCATTTACTATAAAAGGGAGTACCATTTAATTGGGATGATGAATGTCAAAAAGCCTTTGTTGACATCAAATAATACTTGGCTTCTCCACCATTATTAGCTTCATTGAGACAGGTGTTTTATTCATGTTATATATATCAGCCACTGACTTTATCTTAGGGACTATGTTAGCCCAAAATAATGAAGTAAATAAGGAACAAACCATATATTACTTCAGTTGCATCTTTGTTAGTTATGTCATTTCTAAATAAAATCCCTTGCATTATATGATGTGTCAAACATATCATAACAACCGTACTGCAAAGTGGATAGTATTTCTGATAGAATTTGATCTTGAATTCATTAGTTAGAAATCTATTAAAGGTCATCAGTTATCAAATAGCATAGGCTCCTCACAAATAATAAGTCTTTTCTCATCAAGTTACCTTATGATGTAGCCTTCGTATTGTTATATTTCAATGAACCTGAATAACCAAAAAATAAAGTTGACTTAACTCTATTCTTCAACAGTTCAAAATGTGAGCAAATAGGTGGCGTAGGAATCATATTCTTCACACTACAAGGGGATCCTATTCCCCTTTCATTTAAACTCAATTTACCATGCACCAAAAACAATATCGAATATCAAACCCTCATTTTGGATCTCCAAATGGCCATCTCCATGAATATCAAGAAGCTTAACATCTTTGGCGATTCCTTGCTAATTGTCAACCAAGTAAAATAAATTTATCAATGTAAGTATCCAATCTTGAAATCATGCAAGGTCCTTATGGATAATTTTTTAGCAAAATTTGAATGGTACAACAACGAGGTAGTCCCTCACTCATCTAACCATTTTGTAGATACAATGGATTCATTGTAATCCTTAATTACATAGAACCCATTAGATGATATCACCATAATTCATGCAAAAATGCTATCTCAAGCCACAATTTCATGAGATTCTTCTAAAAATTAGAAAGAGGCCCACATGATTTAGATTGAATTGTACCAATATCGGTTCTCTCAAATACATGACTTTTTGAAACTTGCTTCCTAAGGGTCTTTTATACCACAAAGTTCTTTCGATAATACCATAAAAATCTATCTAAAGATTTTATCCCAATCTACATTCATGTGGGATGAATCTAGAATGGAACAAGCAATTCATTTAGTCAAAACTCAATCATATCAACATTGGTTCACCTAAATAAGAGATTTTTTGAAATTGGGTAGTATTCCTTTGATATTGTCGCATACTGCAAAATGAATGTTTAAAAAAAAAGCAAAAAAATATATCTTTTTAAATACATACTTTACCGTTGAAGCTACAATGATCTTCTCCTTCGTTGCTTAGAACCCCAAGAATATACTTGGGGAATTTCATAAGCTCATGATGGTACTTGCAGTGGTCATTTTAATGGTATGGCTATCACTAAGTGCATCCTTTGAATGGGTTATTATTGGCCCACCATGGAAAAATATTTTTGCACTTATATTAAGAAGTGTATTAAATGTCACCATCATGCTAATATTATGCACATACCTTTGCAAGCCTTACAACTGATTCAATCGTTGTGACCATTTTCATAGTGGGGTTTTGATTTAATCAGTAAAATATTACCCTCATATTTCGGTCATCACACATTTATTCTAATGTCCACATAATTATTCACAAAATAGATGGAAGCTATTACTTTGACCACTACAACTAGACCCTACATAACGGAGTTCATACTCCACAATATCATATATCATTTTAATATTCCATCCAATACCATCTCAGATAATAGGCCTTCATTCAAAAACTAGGATGTCAGATCTATATTTGCAAAATACAACATACAACATATTTTTTCTACACCTTATTATCCATAGAGTAATTAGAAAGCAAAGGCATCAAACAAGATAGTGATTACCATTCTTAAGAAACCCATCAATGATCATCATAAAGAATGGCATCTTCAACTACCTTTAGCATTATGAGCTTATAGAACTATCATTAAGATGCCAACTAGTACAACTCCATTTTCACTAGTATATGACATCAAGGCTATTATTGCCTTAGAACTAGATATTCCCTCATTGTGTATCACACTGCAAGAATTCATTGATGATGACACCGCATAACAAAATTGCTTAGACCAACTAACCCTTCTTGATGAATAATGTGTTAATGCTCTTGAGCACCTTCAAATTTATCAAGATCGTATCAAAAGAGCCTAGGACATGATGGTCCATATTAGATACTTTCAATTTGGTGATCTCATGCTTAAAGAGAATCAATAAATTTCCAATTTGCCACCTCATCTAAGGGATAAAGTTACGGCAAATTGGTTAGGCCTATTCATCATCAAACAAAAATTAGGGTCAAGTATTTATCATCTAGCTTCTCTTGAGGGTATTGAGGAGCTTGAACCCCTCAATATTCTTCACCTATGGGTATTTCATGCATAAAAACACAAACAAAATTATAAAAATACAAAAACATTGCATTATCATTTTGCATTGCATTGCTCATTACACCATGCATCTCATATCACTCATTTTATCATTTAAATTGTATTAGGTATATCTATCATTGCATTGGCACTACTCTGTTTGTCTTATCATTCATAATTTTCCTTGTGATATTTTGATCATTAAGGGGTCCTCGTAAGATAGGATAGATACCATATGGCCATAAACAATGGTAATTATACAACCATTGAATATTTTACGCACACGTCTTATTTTTTAAATTTTCATATACACACATTCACATTTTGCATAGCACCATATTTATATGACTATCACTAGTCTTGGTCAAAATAATATTTCATATCATATCTCACATTATATTTATGGTATTTTGACTATTAAGGGGTCCTCGTAATATAGGATAGATATCGTATGAATATTAGCAATGATGTTCATGTGGCCACTAACTATTTTATGCACACCTCTTAGTTCTTAAATTTTCATACGAAACATACACAATACCACTGCTCACTACATCCAAACCCTTCCTTGGTGTTTGTCTTCCTTTCATCCCTATGAAATTTTTCATAGGGTGTTTAATATAATTTTTTGATCATTTATCCATTCATAGTTCTCCTTTCAGTTTTTGTAGAAAGCCATATTGAATTTCAGATATCATGTCTTGCTTTGATAGTACCTTGTATATCTCAAAATCCCAAACATATTTGCACATCTTAAATATTATTTGAATAAGGAAAGATGAAATTATGAAGTAGTCATGGCCTCCTAAGTGAAAGGTATTTTTTGTGGTCCCATTATGCACAAAGTCCAAATAAACAATGAAAATAGTGGTTTTCACCACTTAATTTATACATCTTTGCAAAAATAGTGGTTTTCACTACTTAAATTATACATCTTTGCAAAATCCTATAACAATGCAAGAAAGCTCTAATTACCATCAGGACTCAATTTGAGTGGTTGAGAATATAATTCCCCAAAGCTCTAACTCTCTTTATAAAAATATAATAATAATGGGGATTCAAGTAGTAATTTAGGGCTTCATTATCATAAGGAATTGATTTGAGTGGTTGAGAATTCGATTCCCCAAAGCTTGAAGACCCTAGTATTGGACTATGCTCATGTAACACAAACACGGATATCCTAGCTTTTGACGTCCTACATTATAGAGTAGTTGAGTCCAACCACATACAAAATCAAGAAAATGCTAACCATATGGTGATCTCCATTACAACAATGGGATCTAAGAGTTGGCATGGCAATGGGGTAATCTTATGCATCACATTAATGAATTCACTATGCACACATAGGGATATTGAATATCTTGGTCTTCCTAGCAGATTTCTATCTTTCCAATTATTGCATGGTTAGTATACAATTCTTGACTAGTCAACTAGGGTGTTTGAATCTCTTGAAATCCTTGTTGTTCACTTGTGATTTCTTGTTGATAGCCACTCATACATTCACACATTGTGATTTCACATTTTACTATGCTAAATCATACAAAGTAAATGTCATTTTAATGATAATATATACATATAGACTAGTGAATTTTATAAATTTTGTGGTTCTTACACTTAGTTTGTTATTGCATCTAGATTCATTCATTATGTTTTATTATTTAAAATATACATTCATATTTTGCATTAGAAAAATCACATATCATTAGTGCATCTCATACATGTCTAGGTCTATGCATACATACTAGATCTATCATATCAAAATATGAATTAAGCATACACTCATAACCATATGTAAAATTCTAGGAATACATCTATCATCCATTATAGAATCCATCATTGCATCCATAATTAAATCTATACATGAAATAAAAACAAGCATCAAACACATGATATGCACCAATGAAAATGATCATATATATAAATAATAGAATGTATAATAGGTAAAAAATACCCACATTCTATAATAAAGTGGGTCCTTGAACCTCACACTCAAAAGAGAAGTATAATACATAGCAAATTCAATTTGGCCTTTCACCATTGATCTCACCACCTCCCTCAATCTCATATCTATGAGGCTACCCAGATCAACTACCTGACATCTATGATTGGCCTGAGAACCTTAGAACTCATGGTTACACTAATTGGTCCTCTAAATACTGACTCTAATGAGATGCTCTTTTTGAATAGCAATAAGGTAGTCAGTTTCCAAGTCACTCTACCTCATCCTCCAATCATTGTATATAATCTTGATCAGATTGATGTCGAGCTTGGTAATTACTCAGTAAAACCTGTAGCCTGTCCACCTCTACTTTTAGTCTAGCAGCATCCCTTGTGTCCTAGCTATATGTACCTTATTATCCTTGTGTAGTTGTCAATGCTACCACATGAGTATGTAGATCATCACACTCTTGTCAAAACTATCACTTGAATTCGTAAATGTTGGCAATTTGAGTTATTTTGTGTTGTCATTGATGTCACATGGATCACATTGAGTTTTGGTGGTAAAAGCACTTCATAAATAATCATTTATGATATTTTGGAGAGCATGTATATTTACAAGGTTTTTTGGCACAAGAGTCATATAATATATATTTTTTTAAATATTATATTAATGGTTTTTATTAAAACCAATGGTAAAGGTTTTTATTAAAACCAATGGCAAGGGTTTTTATTATAATTGACGGAAAGGTTTTTTATTAAAACCAACGGAAAGGGTTTTCATTAAAACCATTGGAAAGGGTTTTTCATTAAAACCACTATGCTAAGACTTCTCCAAATTATGATGGATGAAAAGGTTTTCCAATAAAACCTAGGCGCAAAAATTTTCATGGCGAAATTCAAAAGAATGAAGGAAATATCCCAATTCAAAGTTAAGAAGTGAATTATTAAATTTTTATTTAATAATTCTAAGTTCTAAAGTTGAATTACATTATCTGTCGACGTGCAAAGGTTAGGGAGATTAATAAAGTTTGTTGACGTCATTCGAAGGCATGGAGGTGCATATAAATAAAAGGTGAAAAACCTTTGTTTATTTAAGATAAGAGATAGCACATGAGAGAGAGTCGTCGAAATGGGAGCAACGAAGAAAGAATGATAAATAACTTTTGATTTGAGAGCAAGGTTAAGTAAACAGTGCAGAAAAATGACATCACACAGAAGCCTATAGCACAGTTGGTAGCACATAAACTTCGTACAAGGCAGGTTCGCTGTTCGAATCCCACCAGGGGCAAAGTGTTTTGCTAAGGAAGGCAACTTAAGAGTTTTAGATTTGAGCATAGGTTAAAGTTGGGTGTTTGGGATTAAAATCCCAATGTGGGCTAGTGCCCACATGGTAAGCGCTTCAGAGCGCTAAGCGAGAGGAACAAAGTTTGACTCCCACGAAGGTGTGAAGGCGCATTAGTTTTGGCAATCAACTTTGGCAAAGATGATTTCGAAGGTTTCAAAGGCAACGAATTTCATAAAAGGTATTTATCACTAAGCGCATGGTAATATTTGATATTCCAAAGTTTTTGGTGCATTAAAATCATTTCTGCCATAACTAGGGAGTCATAAGGTATTTGTTGGAAATAAATGATTGTTGTGTGTGCTTAGGGAGATATAAGGTGTTGAGATATTATTTGTGATTGTTGTGTGTACTTAGGGCGTTATAAGGTGTTGAATTGAATAATTGAAATTTTTGTGTGTACTTGTGGAGTTATAAGGTGTGGAATTAAAAATAAAAGCATATGTGCTTGTTGTATGTGTTAATGAAATTAGGGAGTCATAAGGTTGTAAAGTGTTGAACTTGTTATATGTCCTAGTTCATGATTAAATTATGAAATTAAACTAGGAACTTGAGACCTAGTTAATTGCTATATTGAGTTAGAAGACATGCACATGAGTTAGGGTTTGAAGTTGAAGATAAATTCCTTGATTTATGTGCCTTGGCTATTGAGAGGAAGTGGATGGATTAGAAAATCAGTTTTATGGATAAAATTGATACTTGAGTTCCATTATTGCTTTAGTGGAGTTCATTGAGAGTATTGCCATTATTGAGGAGGTTTTTTCTATTTCTTTGAGGATATTATTGTTGGTTACTTGTTGAGTACATTGCCACTATTTTAGACCATTGAGGAGATCATTTTCTAGTCACTTGTGGATATATTTGCCTTTCATTTGAGTAGATCATTGTTGGCTATTTGAGAGATATTTGCTTGAGGGAGTTGTGCGTGTTTCTTGAGAGCTTATTGACATTTCATGAGGAATATATTATTGAGAACCTATTGCTATCACTTGTGGAGATTGTCCTTTGTTGCTTGAAGTCCTCATTGTTATTACTTGGAGAGGTTTTCATTAGAGAACTCATTTGCCATACATTTGAGAGTACATTGTTGAGCATTGTTGTCATCCATTTGAGAGATCATTTGTCATACATTGTTGAGATCATTGTTGAGCATTGTTGTCATCCATTTGAGAGATCATTTGTCATACATTGTTGAGATCATTGTGGATCATTGTTGTCATCCATTTGAGAGTACATTGTTGAGCATTATTGTCATCCATTTGAGAGATCATTTGTCATACATTGTTGAGATCATTGTGGATCATTGTTGTCATCCATTGAAGAGTAAATTGTCATTCATTTGTTGAGCACATTGTTGAGTACTGTCATTTTCATTTATTATCCATTGTTGAGTTCATCATTGAGCCTTGCCTTCATTGATTTATGGTTGAGATTTGAGTGCTACTTGAGATACATTGGTTGAGCCTTTGTGAAGGCTTTTGGGATAGAATTTCTGGACAGATTTGAGACAACTTTTGTGCATGATTGGTTGAGCTTTTGGGAAGGCTTTTGGGATAGAATTTCTTGACAAATTTGAGACAACTTTTGTGCATGATTGGTTGAGCCTTTGAGAAGGCTTTTGGGATATATTTATGGACAGATCTGGGACAACATTTGAGCAGGATTGTTTGAGCATTTTGTGAAGGCTTTGAGGATAGATTTGGGATGGTATTTGAGCATGATTTTTTAAGCCTTTTGTGAAGGTTTTGAGGACAAATTTGGGATGGTATTTGAGAAGGATTGTTTGAGCATTTTGTGAAGGCTTTGAGAACATATTTGGGACAGCATTTGAGCAGGATTGTTTGAGCCTTGTGAGAAGGTATTGAGGCAGATTTGTGAGCAGTAACAGAGAGAGGATAGAAATAGAAAACACATCAATACCAATTACCTAGCTGAGTAGATCAGTGGAGAGTGTAGCTGAGCAGATCAGTGGATAGCATAGTCAAGTAGATCAGTGGATATCCTAGCTGAGTAGATTAGTGGATAGCCTAGTTGAGTAGATCAGTGGATAGCCTAGCTGAGTAGATCAGTGGATAGCCTCGCTGAGTAGATCAGTGGAGATCCTAGTTGAGTAGATCAGTGGATATCCTAGTTGAGTAGATCAGTGGATAGCCTAGCTAAGTAGATCAGTAGAGAGCTTAGCTAAGCAGATCAGTGGATAGCCTAGATGAGAAGATCAGTGGATAGCCTAGCTAAGTAGATTAGTAGAGAGCCTAGTTGATCAGATCAGTGGAGCCCACCTGAGCAAATTAGGATAGCTTAGCTTTGAGCAGATAAAAGTATTCATTTGTCTTAGGATAAGTATCTCTATTTCTTTGTGAAATATTATAAGGAGAATATCTTGTGGACTACCCCACATTGGGGGAACCACATTAAATATTGTCTCTCAATTGTGTGTGGTGATTTGTTCACTTGCTTACTATTGCTATCTATGTTATTAATACACACTGCTATATTTGGTTATTGCAATTGAGGACACTAATTGATATTGGTTTGGAAAGAAAGTAAAAAGTGGGTGTTGTAATATTCACCCTCCCCTCTCGATATAAGCTTGTGTTCTTCAATTGGTTTCAGAGCGGGTTCCTTCAGAAAGGCTAACAGCTTGAGGGCATATTCTACAAGAACATAGATGGCTTCACAGAATGGATCATCTATAAGTAAGACTCCATTGTTTTACGGTAACAATTATGCTTTTTGGAGCATGATAATGAAGAACTACTTGATATCACAAGGATATGAGGTATGGTAGATGGTTGCAAAATAGTATAAGGTTGAAGGTGATCCCGAGATAGATAAGACTATCAAGAAATTGGTTGAGATCAATGCAAAGGTAATGAACTGTATTTTGACTGGGCTTCGTGAGACAGATTTTGCAAATGTCATGGTATGTAATTTAGCTAATGAGATGTGGACCAAGTTTTGGAATACTTACGAATGATATTCCAAGGTAAAGTTGGCAAAACTACAAACTCGTAGAAGAATATTCGAGGAATTTAAAATGGAAGATTTTGAAGATATTACAAAGTTCTTACTTCGATTTGATGAGATTGCTAACACCATGAGAGGCCTAGGATTTGAGATGAAATAATCAAATGTTACTCAAAAGGTTTTGAGATCACTTCTCATGAATTATGATGAAAATGTTCCAGTGATAGAAGAAACAATGGATATCGACAAGCTAGCGATGGAAGAACTACAAGGAACTCTCACAACTTATGATATGAGGATAGATAAGCATAAGGCTCCAATGAAAGAAATTGCATTCAAGGCTTCAGAGAAAAAGAAATGGAAATATCTAGAGATAGATAAAGATTCATATAATTATGAGGAAGTTAACTTCATCAAAAGTAAAAAGGACTCAAGGAATTACAGGGATATGAAGAAATTCAAATGCTACAAGTGTGGTGATTATGGTCACTATGCAAACAAGTTTCCACATGAAGAAAATGGTGATGATGAAAAATAGGGTCATAGAAGAAAAGAAGGAAATAATAAGCATGACAAAGATGACAGGTACAAGAAAAGAAAGCACGAGAAGAAGAAAAGTTTTGTAAGACAAAGAAAACTTTCTACATTGAAGAAGCAAATGATAGCTCGAGATCACGGTGATAGAGACAAGTCAAATGATGAAAAGGAAGAACACCTATTCCTAGGAATAGAAGGTGAAATATAATAATGCTTTGTGTGTGGTCAAAGAGATCATAGATCGGGATATTGCAATGGCTTCAGTGATAGTGAAGATGAAATGACACATCAAGGAAATAGGCATGGTCAAATAATTCATGAGAGTTTGTTTGCTATAGAATATGATAATGATATCAGTGATAGTAAAGATGAAGAAGTCTCACTTTTGGTAATAGAAAAAGAAGAGGATGAGCCAAGAAAACAAAAATCAGAAGTCAAAAGGCTAAAAGAAGAAATCAAGAATCTTGAAAACAAGATTCGAACAGATGTCAAAATCAGAGAACTACTTCATACAATCAGCAATTTAAGATATGAGCTTCAATATGCAAAAATTATAGAGGAAAGGATGAATGAAGAACTAAGGGTAATTATGGTAAGACATGACACTAGTTGATCAGATCAGTGGAGCCCACCTGAGCAAATTAGGATAGCTTAGCTTTGAGCAGATAAAAGTATTCATTTGTCTTAGGATAAGTATCTCTATTTCTTTGTGAAATATTATAAGGAGAATATCTTGTGGACTACCCCACATTGGGGGAACCATGTTAAATATTGTATCTCAATTATGTGTGGTGATTTGTGCACTTGCTTACTATTGCTATCTATGTTATTAATACACATTGCTATATTTGGTTATTGCAATTGAGGACACTAATTGATATTGGTTTGGAAAGAAAGTAAAAAGTGGGTGTTATAATATTCACCCTCCCCTCTCAATATAATCTTGTGTTCTTCAATTGGTTTCGAGCGGGTTCCTTCGAAAAGGCTAACGACTTGAGGGCATATTCTACAAGAACATAGATGGCTTCACGGAATGGATCATCTACAAGTAAGACTCCATTGTTTTACGGTAACAATTATGCTTTTTGGAGCATGATAATGAAGAACTACTTGATATCACAAGGATATGAGGTATGGCAGATGGTTGCAAAATAGTATAAGGTTGAAGGTGATCCTGAGATAGATAAGACTATCAAGAAATTGGTTGAGATCAATGCAAAGGTAATGAACTGTATTTTGACTGGGCTTCGTGAGACAGATTTTGCAAATGTCATGGTATGTAATTTAGCTAATGAGATGTGGACCAAGTTTTGGAATACTTACGAATGATATTCCAAGGTAAAGTTGGCAAAACTACAAACTCGTAGAAGAATATTCGAGGAATTTAAAATGGAAGATTTTGAAGATATTACAAAGTTCTTACTTCGATTTGATGAGATTGCTAACACCATGAGAGGCCTAGGATTTGAGATGAAATAATCAAATGTTACTCAAAAGGTTTTGAGATCACTTCTCATGAATTATGATGAAAATGTTCCAGTGATAGAAGAAACAATGGATATCGACAAGCTAGCGATGGAAGAACTACAAGGAACTCTCACAACTTATGATATGAGGATAGATAAGCATAAGGCTCCAATGAAAGAAATTGCATTCAAGGCTTCAGAGAAAAAGAAATGGAAATATCTAGAGATAGATAAAGATTCATATAATTATGAGGAAGTTAACTTCATCAAAAGTAAAAAGGACTCAAGGAATTACAGGGATATGAAGAAATTCAAATGCTACAAGTGTGGTGATTATGGTCACTATGCAAACAAGTTTCCACATGAAGAAAATGGTGATGATGAAAAATAGGGTCATAGAAGAAAAGAAGGAAATAATAAGCATGACAAAGATGACAGGTACAAGAAAAGAAAGCACGAGAAGAAGAAAAGTTTTGTAAGACAAAGAAAACTTTCTACATTGAAGAAGCAAATGATAGCTCAGATCACAGTGATAGAGACAAGTCAAATGATGAAAAGGAAGAACATCTATTCTTAGGAATAGAAGGTGAAATATAATAATGCTTTGTGTGTCGTCAAAGAGATCATAGATCAGGATATTGCAATGGCTTCAGTGAGAGTGAAGATGAAATGACACATCAAGGAAATAGGCATGGTCAAATAATTCATGAGAGTTTGTTTGCTATAGAATATGATAATGATCTCGATGATAGTAAAGATGAAGAAGTCTCACTTTTGGTAATAGAAAAAGAAGAGGATGAGCCAATAAAACAAAAATCAGAAGTCAAAAAGCTAAAAGAAGAAATCAAGAATCTTGAAAACAAGATTCGAACAGATGTCAAAATCAGAGAACTACTTCATACAATCAGCAATTTAAGATATGAGCTTCAATATGCAAAAATTATAGAGGAAAGGATGAATGAAGAACTAAGGGTAATTATGGTAAGACATGACACATTATATGAAAAGGTTCAAAAAGGAGTGGAAACATATTTTAAGGTTGTATCTCATTTCCAAGAAAAGTCACACTCAAAAGGAAAGGAAGTTCTAAAAGATGAAAGCAAGGAAGCACCTAAGATTCATGAAGAAAGTTCCAAAGCTCCTATGGATCCAAATATCTAGTTTGGATCTTGTTTTGAGATAGGTGAATCAAGTTCAAGAGGCAAAGAAATTCTTGAATAAGAAAGCAAGGAAGAAGTTAAGGGAGAAGATTTGGATACCACAAATAAGGATCAAGGATACAATACACAAGTCAAAGATGATCACAAGAATAAAGGTCAAGAAAGGTATGAGGAACCAAGGCATGAACAAAGGGATTTTCAAGGAAGAAAGGTCTATGGATCAAAGAAAATTTTGATTTCACTAGAAGAATCTTCAAAGGAATAAAATATGGTTTTCAAGGGCATTGCTTCTTATGCAACAAGATTGGTCATAGAGCTTCTCAGTGCAAAGAAAATGAAAAATATGGTTTTGGTTTTAGAGCTACACAATTCAGAGGTCATGGTCATAATGATTATGGAAATAGAACTTCATAATATAGGGTTCAGGAAAGGAATGGATATGGAAATGATTTCAAGAAAGAATCCAGGATATGGGTACCATTCAAAGGCTACAATATCAAGTGTTTTAATTGCAATAACTTTGGACATATTGCAATATGGTGTAAGACTCAATTCCAAACATGTTCAAAGAAATAAGGTCAAGCAGTTTCAAGGCAAGAAGGTTAAACAAGTTCAAGACAAGAAGATCAAGTAACTCATCAAGAAAAGGATATCAGAAAGATGTGTAAGGAAGTTGACAAAGGAAAGGAATAATATAATATGGGAGTAAATGTACTCCCACCCCAAAATTAATCACCTCAAGAGAGAAGGTGGTAGGGGTACTAATCTTAAGAGTTATCTATTTTAGCCCCATAGATGTCCCTTTTGCCATTGATTTCAAAGGGGGGGAGATCTGATTAAGGGGGAGAGCATTGAGTTAAGGGGAACAACCTCCAAGGATAGCATTAAAATAGGGGTAGTAACCTCCATAGAAAGTATTGAGTCAGGGGGAGCATCTTTGATTTTTAGAAATGGCTTTCTTCATTGATTGTGGTGATTAACATTAGACGTGTTGCCATCAATGACAAAGGGGAATATTATTGGAAATTTGAGTTATTTTGTGTTGTCATTGATATCACATGGATCACATTGAGTTTTGGTGGCAAAATCACTTCATAAATAATCATTTATGATATTTTGGAGAGCATGGATATTTACAGGGTTTTGTGGCATAAGAGGCATACAATATTTAATTTTTTAAATATTATATTAATTTTTTTTATTAAAACCAATGGTAAAGGTTTTTATTAAAACTAATGGCAAGGGTTTTTATTAAAACCGACAGAAAGGTTTTTTACTAAAACCAACGGAAATGGTTTTCATTGAAACCATTGGAAAGGGTTTTTCATTAAAACCACTATGCTAAGACTTCTCCAAATTATGATGGATGAAAAGGTTTTCCAATAAAACCTAGGCACAAAAAGTTTCATGGCAAAATTCAAAAGAATGAAGGAGATATCCCAATTCAAAGTTAAGAGGTGAATTATTAAATTTTTATTTAATAATTCTAAGGTCTAAAGTTGAATTACATTATCCGTCGATGTGCAAAGGTTGGGGATATTAATAAAGTTCGTCGACGTCATTCGAAGGCATGGAGGTGCATATAAATAAAAGGTGAAAAACCTTTGTTTATTTAAGATAAGAGATAGTGCATGAGAGAGAGTCGTTGAAATGGGAGCAATGAAGAAAGAATGATAAAAACTTTCGATTTGACAACAAGGTCAAGTAAACAGTGCGAGAAAGTGACATCACATAGGATCCTATAGAGCATTTGGTAGCACAAAAACTTTGCACAAGGTAGGTTCGTTGTTCGTTGCTAAGGAAGGCAACTTAAGAGTTTCAGATTTGAGCACAGGTTAAAGTTGGGTGTTTGGGATTAAAATCCCAATGTGGGCTAGCGTCCACATGGTAAGTGCTTCAGAGCGCTAAGCGAGATGAACGGAGTTTGACTCCCGCAAAGGTGTGAAGGCACATTAGTTTTGGCAATCAAATTTGGCAAAGATGATTTCTAAGGTTTCAAAGGTAGCAAATTTCATAAAATGTATTTATCACTAAGCGCGTGTTAATATTTGATATTCCAAAATTTTTGGTGCATTAAAATCATTTTTGCCATAACTAGGGAGTCATAAGGTATTTGTTGGAAATAAATGATTGTTGTGTGTGCTTAGGGAGATATAAGGTGTTGAGATATTATTTGTGATTGTTGTGTGTACTTAGGGAGTTATAAGGTGTTGAATTAAATAATTGAAATTGTTGTGTGTACTTGTGGAGTTATAAGGTGTGGAATTAAAAATAAAAGCATGGGTGATTGTTGTATGTGTTAATGAAATTAGGGAGTCATAATGTTGTAAAGTGTTGAACTTGTTATATGTCCTAGTGCATGATTTAATTATGAAATTAAACTAGGAACTTGAGACCTAGTTAATTGCTATATTGAGTTAGAAGACATGCACATGAGTTAGGGTTTGAAGTTGAAGACAAATTTCTTGATTTATGTGCCTTGGCTATTGAGAGGAAGTGGATGGATTAGAAAATCATTTTTATGGATAAAATTGATACTTGAGTTCCATTATTGCTTTAGTGGAGTTCATTGGGAATATTGCCATTATTGACGAGGTTTTTGCTATTGCTTTGAGGAGATTATTGTTGGTTACTTGTTGAGTACATTGCCACTATTTGAGACCATTGAGGAGATCATTTGCTAGTCACTTGTGGATAGATTTACCTTTCATTTGAGGAGATTATTGTTGGCTATTTGAGAGCTCTTTGTTTGAGGGATTTGTGCTTGTTTCTTGAGAGCTTATTGACATTTCATTAGGAAGATATTATTGAGAACCTATTGCTATCACTTGTGGAGATTGTCCTTGGTTGCTTGAAGTCCTCATTGTTATTTATTGGAGATGTTTTTATTAGAGAGCTCATTTTCCATACATTTGAGAGTACATTGTTGAGCATTGTTGTCATCCATTTGAGAGATCATTTTTCATACATTGTTGAGATCATTGTTGAGCATTGTTGTCATCCATTTACAATGTTGAGATTGTTGTGGATAATTATTGTCATCCATTTGAGAGTACATTGTTGAGCATTGTTGTCATCCAACTGAGATATCATTTGTCATACATTGTTGAGATCATTGTGGATCATTGTTGTCATCCATTGAAGAGTACATTTCCATTAATTGTTGAGCACATTGTTGAGTACTGTCATCATTTATTTGTCATTGAGCCTTGCCTTCATTGATTTGTGGTTGAGATTTGAGTGCTACTTGAGAGACATTGGTTGAGCCTTTGGGAAGGCTTTTGGGATAGAATTTCTGGACAAATTTGAGATAGATTTTGTGCATGATTGGTTGAGCCTTTGGGAAGGCTTTTGGGACAGAATTTTTGGACAGATTTGAGACAACTTTTGTGCATGATTGGTTGAGCCTTTGAGAAGGATTTTGGTACAGATTTGTGGACAGATCTGGGATAGTATTTTAGCAGGATTATTTGAGTCTTTTGTGAAGGCTTAGAGGATAGTTTTGGGACAGTATTTGAGCAGGATTTTTTGAGCCTTTTGTGAATGCTTTGAGGATAGATTTGGGATGGTATTTGACCAGGATTGTTTGAGCCTTTTGTGAAGGCTTTGAGAACAGATTTGGGGCAACATTTGAGTAGTATTGTTTGAGCCTTGTGAGAAGGCGTTGAGGTAGATTTGTGAGTAGTGATAGATACTGGATAGAACTTTTGGTTGTTCTATGTGTTCCTCCTCTTGATGATACTCTTCCACCTCCAAAGATTCTATGTTTGTTGCCTCATCCATGTCAAGAAAATACAATTTTTGATGTATACACTTATGGCTCAGGGAATACTTCTCATCATAGTTATAGCATAGCCCTTGAGCCCTTCTAAATTCCATATTTTCTCATATCAACTTTTTTATGGTAGGAGATTTGTTGGCAATGAGTTAGTGTTGGCTTAGATAAAAAAAGTGGGCAAGATTGAGAAATTTTGGGGGTGAGTCCTTGCACCTTAATTTTTTTTTTGATATGTTAGGATTCCTTATCCTAACTATTATCATTAATTAAATCACTTATATTTATTTCATATTCATATGGACCATTGTGTCCTTTCACTTACAACCCTAGAATAGGTATATATTATGCTTCGATAGGGTGTAAACAATCATAAATCAAAATAATAATATACAAATATAAATTTTATCCATTGGTGGGGATTTCTCCAGTGCAAAAGTGATTCATTAAAACAATGATTCATTCCTCTTTCTTTGCATATTTTGATAAATATCTCCATTTATTTTCATTACAAATCTCAAATAGGTAAGGAACCTACCATCTAGTATTAGAGTGGTTCAAGATCAAGGGCTAAAACACCATCTCACAACATCATATCCACCCCTACATAATTCTATTTATTCAATTCCAACTCATCAATATTAATTCACCTCCATAACATCAATGTTGTCTTTGGCAGCATCATATAAAAAAAAATCAATATTGCAGACCAAAAACATCACTCCTAGATCAAAAACAACTTTCCCAATGATATAACCTTATGTATCGACCAAATTTTTCGCACCCTTACCTTCAGGCTAAAGGATTCGTGCCCGAAAGGGGGATGCGAGAAGTATGGGACAATACCTCGGACGAAGAGGCCCTTTGAAGGTCATGCCTCTCGGGGGAGGGGTATAAAGGTGAATTTTTGATGGATGGTGGGGTTCACCAAGAAACTTTGAGTGGTAGTTTCCACGCCTAGGTTGAGAATGGGTTTGATTTGTTCATTTTATGTTCAATCATTCAGATTCCTAGGTTGGCCAAAATGAAGCTAAGCTATTCTATATGAAAATTCTAATTTATATGAAGACAACAGACATAAATGAATCCTAATGCGATTGAATACAGAGAATATATTAAATGGAGAAGAGTACACCTGATTCCTGATGTCTGATGAAGATTCTGAAGCTTGTAGGAGTCTAGATCATCCCGGATATGATAGGATCATCTGTAATTGTACAGAATCATCCCAAATCATAGGAGATCATCCGAGATCACCCAAGATCATCAATGACCTGATGAATTTGTCAGGCGAATTCGTCAAAACCTGCAATCAAGAAAACAGACACCAAAAACCAAAAATACAATTGCAAGAATGATGCAAAATGATAGAAATAAGAGTATAGATGCTTGAATGATAAATCTAGATATCAAATTAAATGAGATGCACTATTTTGGTAACTTATTTTGAATTTTATCATGCAATTATGCTAAATGAGGTGAACTCCAAGATGCAAAACAAAAGTAAATTAATCTAATGCACCAATAAATAAGGAAATGAGATAGAGAATGCAAACTCAGGGCTCTGATTTCCCCCAAGATGAATTGTAGACAAGATCGTCTGTAATCGTACAAGATCGTCGTCGATATTGATAGGATCATCTGAAATTGTGGTTGAATCGCCTACGACGATCCAAGCTACCTCTGGCTGAAACACAGTGAAATCCTACAACAAAACTTGAAAACACAAGTGCAAATGATGGGAGATAGGATGTTCTAACACAACAAAAACTAAAATTGTAGGGAAATGATCAGCCAGGGGGATAAACTAGGAAAATCCCAGTTTATATAGGATTAGGGGGAGGTTAGGAGGTTGGGGATCATCCCAATCTGGGAGATCCCCAACGTGGGAATCTCCAACCACGTAGACACGCTTCTACCCAAGTTGGAGAGGTCATTGGAACATAAGCTAATTGCGAAAATTTGGTTTTGGGACGAAATTGTCTAGACGTTTTTTTCCAGATGAATTCGTCCAATTTGGGATGATATTGTCAAATTTCTAGATGAATTCATCCGATTTGGGACGATATCATCAGATCAACAATGATATCATCCAATGGTCAACAACAAATCCTCCTAAAAATGGCACAAAAAATGAGGTGAGCGGTTAACGGGTGGTTTCGAGGTTAAAATTCAAATTTCTACTTTTTACTGATGGTTTAACTGCGCCAATTTTAGGGTGCTACATTTTTCCCCCTCTTTAGCAAATTTTCCAAAGAAAATGCGTTAAAGACGAGTTCTTCATGCTTTATGAGAAAGCAAAAATTTATTCCATTTTTTAGACGACGATTCTAGGTCGAATCGTACGACTGTTTGCTATGGTGCCCCCTCCGAGTTTTTACCCAAATCGAACGTTTGAGGTAAAAGCGTGAAAAAGCAAAAATTGAAAAATGTCATTTTGAATAAAAATAAGAAAAATAGGGTAAAACCCTAATTCATTTTTATTGTTCACTTTCATTGTTTCAGAGCTCTATAGGCGAAATGGTGGAAACGACGCACAGATCGATAGAGATCCGACGTGGGATGCGGTAAGGATCTAAACCTAGTTTACTATGTTTTTAACTTGATTTACTTGATTTTTTATTTGAATTTTAAGTGTTTTTGGGCGTCGCGGCCATTTTTAGGCCGACGACAAAATCAGGACGAAATCGTCCCTATATCGCCGATTTCGTCTAGGGACGAAATCGAAGAAATAGGGGCGATCCCATCCAATAAGGGGCGATCCCCAAATTGAATAACGGAGATGATTTCATCCTATTAAGGACGATTTTATCTAAATTTGGTACGATATCGTCCAATAATGGGCGATATCAACTTTTATGGGATGATTTGATTTTAATTGATTTTTTTTTTTAATGATTATGTACTAATGATTTTTGTTGTTTTATTGCTTATTTTGTAGAGGGGATTGCTAAAGAGTCGGGAGTGGAAATACGGAGGTCTTAGAGATGACTTGGTCGTGCTCGATCAGGCCGAGTGAGATAGATTGGTAGAGGTAGGACTGCAGCATATGGCAGAGATGCCACAAATTCCTACAGACATGGGGCTACTGACAGCCCTAGCAGAGAGATGGTATCCGGAGTCATCTTGCTTTCGGCTACCGACAGGGGAGATGACTCCCACTCTAGAGGATGTATGGAGGATCTTGAGGATCCCCATACACGGTCGATTCATGACCCCTTCGACCAATCAGGGCCATGCTATGATGAGATTGTGCGAGGACCCAAGCTTCATCTTGGAGAAGGGCGAAGTGAACATCGAGGCTTTGAGGCGGATGCCTAGGGCATCTCGGTTGACCCGAGTTTTGGTATGGGTGGTGGGTGGCCTTCTTCTATGCCACCAGAGTGGATGCATATTATCGTGGCTACTTTCAGATGTGGTCTATGACATGAGAGACCATGGATACAGGTTTGCTTGGGGTAGCTTTGTATTGTGTCATTTGTATAGGATCCTTTATGGGGTCGTATACAAGGGGGGTCGATGTCTGGTGCTGACATCACTTCTATAGGTTTGGTGTTGGGAGCACATTACGGTGCGGAGGCCGGTAGGGCTTCCACTGACAAGAGTTGACCGAGAGAGACCCCGGGTTTTCTATTGGTGGCTCCAGAGAGGGTCACAGCGGTGGATAGATCTGTCGATGTCCCAAAGGTTGCTGGATGACCTCACCCCAGATCGGATCACCTGGAGACCATGGAGAGAGCATCCAGGGTGGGTAGAGGATGGACAAGAGTTGGCTCGCATCAAGCAAGTCATATGGTTGAGGATAGAGTGGGGAGAGGTAGAGCTCCATCGCTACAACCGAGTTTTGAGGTAGTTTGGTCTACAACAGGGGATCCCTACTCTTAGGGATTATGAGTACTCTTGGACTATGTGGGATAGTACCACATTGAGTGGGGCTCTAGACATGCAATGGTTCTGGAGTCAGGATGTTGATGATGCCCCCATTTAGCCAATGGATGGGGATGATGCGGGGGTAGCAGATGGATATGATGCCTGGTATGTAGGCATTCGCCCTCCTCGAATGATGAGGGCATAGGGTCCGATGCACGCTATAGTGCAACGGATGGAGAGGCGACACCAGGTTGCCATCGATGCAGCAAGGGGTCATGGAGGGAGGGATCAATGATGACCTCCTTAGGAGAGACATCGAAGAGTACCATAGGCTCCGGAGAGACAGCAGCAGCCAGAGAGGAGGGAGGAGAGGAGAGAGGAGAGGAGAGAAAGACTCCCTCCTCAGTAGAGGGATAGGCCACCATCGCCCGATAGGGGCAAGGGTGTCGAGGTGGGGGAGAGCAACGAGATGGTAGCTCTTTAGGCAAAGAATGCCCGCCTACGAGCTCAGGTGCAGACTCTGCAGGATGAGGCTACACGGCTCAGGGCTCGGAGTGGAGGGGTGAGCATTCTAGAGCTGGCATGGGGTCGGTTGCTCAGACCGTGTTCTATCAAAGATTGTACTACCATGTGGTTCTAGAGGGCTAGAGGATACAGTTGCTAGCCACCATTATGGAGCCGATCAAGATGGGGTCGTTGAGGACATCATCATGATCGACGTCGAGGACCCACGATATAGCACAGACTCGATGGGACCACCTCCTCCACCTCAGGGCGGGAGAGGAGATGAGGCTGAGAGCTCGAGGTCTTCTCGAGACTAGATGCACATTGTACATAGACTATTTTTGAGATGATTGAGTATGCCAGGGTATAGATTGTGGCATACCAATCCATTTTGATATGATGTATATACTTCTTGAAATGATATATATATATATATATATATGATGTTATTTTTGTGATATGACTTGTGCATATGTTTTATGATGCTTTAATATTTTAATTGTTGATTGACTATTCATGTAATCATGTCATTGAAAATATTATAATTTTATGTCATGCTATAAAATTAAATGAAATAATCTGATGTAAACAAACTGGTTGTTGTGGTGTGATTTGATGAAAATAAAGTGACTTCTAACAATAATTTCAAAGGACATTGTCACTGTTACATGACCATTTCATGGAGTCATCGCTCGCTAGGTCATCAAGCTAATCCCGGTATGAGAGAAATATTGCTAAAAGTAAAAGGGTGCTTAAGAGACTTTCTTAAGACTTTGTGTTGTGATGATGAAAAATGATGATAGTGATGATTTGTTTTCAGATTTCCATGAAAATATTATGCATGAAATATTAAAAATATGATTTTTGCTAGGCATAAAATTCCTAAGTATGATAGAAATTTGAACAATTCCCTAGGAATTATACCATCGTCGCAAAAAAAATGAATGTTGACATAATGAAATGAAATAGGAAAGTTTTCGTTCTTTTTAAAGCACAATTGTGTAACATAATGATTTAAGCCATATGCTTTTATGGATTAAATAAATGGGAAATAAAATTAGAATGATGGTTTGCGCTAGGCATAGAATTTTAGGTATAGACTTATACCATCATCGCGAAATCCAAAGAAGAAATTGATATAATAGTTTTATTGCATAGTTGATTTTTGATTTTGAGATAAATAGAAAATATAAAAATGAGGACTTGCACTAGGCATAAAATTCCAATTTAGGTTTAGGAACTATACCATCGTCGCAAAAGTCAAAAATATATAAATGTGACTTTATTGCTAGATTTTTTAACATGTTTTGCAAGAAAATTTTGGATTTTTGAAAAAAATGTATTTAATTGATTTTATGCTAAGCAGATATTCTCAAGTAAGAAATTCAAATTATTCCAGAAGATTTGAATAAATATTTTAAATTATCTCAAAGACAAAATTTAGATTTATAAGGAACCCCGTGTGCATACGTGAGTTCATTGCCGATCTTGATCTATCATAATGATACAAAATCTCTCAAACACAAATGTGTGTGCAATTGTAATGTTCATTTACCGATTTTGAGCAAGATAATTTGATACAAGTAATTTGAATTAACCAAATGAGTGTTCATTGACCATGATTTATATGCATGTAACCGTACTAGACTACTATGTAAGTCGGGTCATCAAGAGCTAGCTGATCCATAAGCGGACATAGGTCTGTACAAAATAAGGTCGCTAATGTGATAGACATATCACCACACTAGGAGTTACCCAATGTCAAGCAAGTTGGGCACAAATCACCTGTTATGGGGTTTACCTCACAGTTTTCGAATAATTAAGAATTCTAGGGATTCAAGCTTCACACTTCCTTCTTTCAAAGGGAGGGGAGGGATTTATTGCTTTTTGCTTTTTCTTTTCTTTTATTTTTCTGATTTTTTTTTGTATTTTTGCTTGACACTGAGATAATGCTAAAATATTGCTGAGATGGTACAAAATGATACTGAAATAATGCTTCTGAATAATTTCTCTTTTTCTCATGATTTTTCTTGATTTTATTTTTCTTTTTCTTTTTCTTCCTATACTAGGGATACTTGCTCGGATTGGTTGTAGAGCAAGGGATTTTTATTCTGGGTAGGGGTGAGCTTGTCCTTTTGTCAATTCTCAAATATTCTAGACCATGTGCATGATAGGATAGCAGGGGAAACTTTTTGCTCAAGAGACCACTTCTACTATGTAGCATCGTTTTGAATTTGCAATGAAATCATTTTAATGTGAAAAGGTGTACTTGGTTCAAGTAAATAACAAGATCAGTTCTCTATGCTCAAAACTTTATTTAATTCAACTATGGACTTCGATATAAGAGAGATTAATAATCATACCAAATAAGATCAAGATATTTATTCATGTGAGTGTGAAAGTGAGGGATTCCAGATAAATGCTAATTTATCCAAAATAACTGAAAATATAACTGCAATACTTCAAGAATTGACAGGTGCAAAATAGAAGATGTTTTTGGGGATTTTGATGATTTTGATTTTTTTTATATTTTGATTTTAATTTATGAATTGAGAGAATACATAATATTATTGTTTTTGAAATTTTTATATGAATTACTAAAATGAGACAATATGTATAATATATACAATGAAGAAATTACCAGATTTATGCATAATAGCGCTTAAGATGCATAATGTTCATAGATTCTTTAAGATATTTACCATCTAAGGTAGCTAATCGGTATGCTCCCGATCTAAATTTAGCAGTGATAATATATGGCCCAAGCCAGTTAGGCTCAAATTTACCTTTAAGGTCTTTAGTTGCATTAGTATTTTTTTTATTTTATTTTAAGACAAGGTCGTCGATCTCAAAGGATCGATTATGAACTTTCTTGAAATATGCTCGTTTGAGCTTGTTCTAGTAGGCACGAAGATGCTCCAAAGCATTAATGCACTTCTCATCTAGGAGTTCCAGCTGACTAAATATGCCAACATGATATTCATCTCCTACTTCAGTATCTTGAAGTAGCAGAGCCAAAGAAGGAACTTCTAGTTCAAAGGGAAAAACAACTTCAACGTCATAAACCAAAACAAAAGGTGAAGTGCCCGTGGGAGTACGAATGTTAGTTCGATAAGCCCACAAAGCAGGATATAATTGAATGTGCCAATCATGGCCAGATTTATTGATCAGTCTCTTGAGGATTTTAATTAATGTTTTATTAGATGCTTCTGCTTGGCCATTACCTTAAGGATAATAAGGAGTGGACCAACGATGTTGAATTTTATATTTTTGACATACTTTCTTTACATCTTTGTTTTTGAAACAAGTTCCATTATCCGAGATGAGATTTGCAAGAATTCCGAACCTACAAATAATTTTATTAAGAATAAACTTGGAAACTTGCGTTCTAGTGCAAGAAGCTAAGGGCATAGCTTCAACCCACTTCGTAAAATACTCGGTGGTGGTTATGATGAATTTGTGTCCATCAAATGACACAGGATTTATTTTTTCGATGATGTCTAAGCCCCATTTTGAAAAGGGCCAAGGAGATGAAATAGT
Source organism: Wollemia nobilis (assembly GCA_028583015.1). Lineage (NCBI taxonomy): Eukaryota > Viridiplantae > Streptophyta > Pinopsida > Araucariales > Araucariaceae > Wollemia > Wollemia nobilis. Next base: position 3,108,421 of record JAQPPZ010016529.1, on the reverse strand, counting down.
CTACAGTTCTTATGCAGGAGCATGGACAAGGTCAGCGTGTTTCTGGCACTTGTTGCAATGGTGCACGTAATCATGTGCATCATTCTCCATGGTAGGCCAAAAATATCCTATCCTAAGGAGATTCTTAGCAATGGCTCTACCACTAAAGTGTCCCCCACAAGATCCATCGTGGGCTTCACCCAAAGCTGATCTAGAATCTTCTAGATTCAAACATCTCAATAGGATACCTTCAAAATATCTCCTATATAACGTATTGCCAATTATTACAAAGCGACTTGCTCGTCTACGTTATAACCGATGTTGGTTTCTATTAAAACCTTCAGGGAAGGTCCCATTTTAAATAAAATTGAGGATATCAGTGTACCAAATTTTAGGAGTAGTTTTGTTTATTAGAAACACGTCCAAAGGTTCCAAGCATGATTTAGTTGAAGCGTGTTCCTGGAGTCGACGAATAATGATGGTAGCATATTCTTCATCTAAATCCAAGGGTAAAAGAGATGCAGCTACGACCATAGCGTCAACCGCACGATTACTAGTTCTAGAAATAGCTTCCAAGGTAACTTGATCAAATAAAGATATTAATTGTAATACATATGCTTTATATGGGCACAATTTATCATCTCTGGTCTGATAAACATCATTAATTTGATTTATAACAAGTTGAGAATCATAAAAAACTAATAGATTTTTAATTTTCAGTGTCAGGGCAGCTCGTAATCCAAGGATTAGAGCCTCATATTCAATAGTGTTATTAGTACAGGCAAACATTAATTTAAAGGATAGAGGTATGAGATGTTTCTATGGAGATATCAAAATAATACCTGCACCAGCCCCACTCATGCATCGGGCTTCATCAAAGTATAGGGACCATTGGTCTGAATGATCCGCCTCTAGGTTAAGGCATTCGTCAGGAAACTCAATGATGAGGGGATGGGTGGACTCTAAGGGTGCAGCAGCTAATTTATCTGCTATTATTTGACCCTTAACAGACTTGTGTCCTATAAACGTGAGTTCAAACTCGCTTAGAGCAAGAACCCGCTTTATTTTACGACCAGATAAATAAGGTCGACTCATGAGATACCGTAAGGGATCAGATTTAGCAATAACATATGTTTTCTGACTAAGCATATAATGGCATAGTTTTTGTGTAGAAAATATGACTGCTAGACATAACTTCTCTAATGCTATGTAGCGGGTTTCATAACCGATTAATGTTCTACTAATGTAATAATTAGCACGCTCTCTCTTCTCATCATCAATTTGAGCTAATATAGCTCCTAAAGCAAAATCTAAAGCATAAATATACAAGATAAATGGGTGATCAGGTTTAGGTGGTGAAAGTACAGGTGGGTTAAGAAGATATTTTTTGAGGAGTTCAAATGCTTCCTTACATTCGTCGTCCCAATGGAAAGAGACATCCTTCTTAAGAAGCTTAAGAAAGGGTCCAATTTTATCCACCAGCTTATCAATGAAGCGACGGATAGCTTGAAGCTTGATGAGTGTCGTTGTTCATTCATCATTTAATCATTATGTGTGTCAATCCAGGGCGGTGTCCAAGGCTATATACGAAAGAAGGCTCCAACAGGTTAAAGATTAGTTCATTCAAAAAATAAGCTTTATTGATGGATCAGTTAGCATTTGGGGGTTTGTTGTGACCTCTAACTCCTAAGAATTGAAATTAACTCCTATTTACCTTTGCAAAAATAAAATTGCAGGAAATGAAATTACAGAATCTGAAAATGACAGAAAATGAAATGTTGCTAAATTGAAATGATAGAAAAGTAAATTGCAGAATTGAAATCACACACAGTTGCAGAAAAATAAACTAACTACAATTCTCTGAGCATGTTCTAAATCTAGAAATTCAAACTAACATCTATTGCAAAACTGGAAATGTCACAAATCTGGAAATTGCAGTAAAATGACAGAAAACTGGAAATTGCTGCAAATCTAGAAAATGACAGAAAACTTGAAGTTGCTGCAAATCTGAACAAAAATGTTGAAATTGCATGGAATGATGGAAAAATGTTGTCAAGACTAAAATCTGAATTTAAAGCTGCTAAAGAAATGAAACTGGCAGAATTCTGCTAACCTGCTACAACAAGGAATTAGCAATGTATTCTATCAGAAGATGCCTTCCTCTGGTCCTGCAAGTGGCCCTTGCTTCCAGAACCAGATGAAGGTGAAGAGTTATGCTAAGAAAACCTAAATACTAATAATCAACTCAACATGCCAATTGAGAACTAAAAACTGCACCTTTTTATTCAATCTGGAAATGCATTACAGTAATGCAGGAAAAACCTGCAGATTACTGTTCTGCTACAAAAACAACTGCACTCTCTATTTCTCTATCTCCTATATGACTATATGCCTATATTCTATATGCTCAACCGTGTTGGGAGCTCTCTTATTTATAATATTATGCTGATATACTTGATTACTGATTTGTAGGGATTTACAACTGTTTGCACAACTGTTTCCTAGAATGCATGAGCTTGCTTTGTCAAACTTGATCTATTCAACCTTATTAAGCTGCATTCGTTGAGGAAATCAGTTAACATGAGCTGGGACAACTTTCTGGTCAATTGTCAATACTTTCCTCTACCGATCTGTCACTTTTTGACCATCTTCTGTTGTTCCTGCGCTATTCCCTATTCCTGCACCAGAATAACAGGCAAGTGACAATTCATTGCTTATCTGCACTCCAAACGCATAGGGAGGAAGTTGTTGACCATTTGGATTGTTTTCCCTTATCTTGTACACCCTTTTGCATTGGTGGCATGTGCTGGAGTGACTGATTCCAAGCCCTGCTGTATATGTACAATTGGCTGGAATTTGCATGATCGTGTCCTCGCTTTTACCAAATTTCTTGCATTTTAGCCTTTTGACTTGTTGCTTCCATTTGCATCACGTGGCAGTGTTTGTCGGGTGGAGAAAGAGTCATGCCTATTCTCCCTCAACTATTTCCAAGCATTTACCTCTTCTTTATTTGACAAATTCCATGCCTTCCTTCAAAGTGACAGGTGGCTGGAATTTGTATGGACTCGTGACCTGTTGTTTCCAGCTGCCAAAACATGCCCAGATGCCTTTTTGGAGTGATCATAACTTGTTCATCGTAACTCCATTTTTTACCAAATTATGTCCACGTGTTCTTGGTTATATGAACAACATTGGGTTAAATTTTCAACTCTTAATTCCTCATAAATTACTCCCCGCATCGCTGTCAAGTTGGCCTTTAACACAGATTTTTACCAGCATTTCCAGCTGTCAAAAAGTGTGAAACTGCCATTTTGCAGGCCCCATAACTTCCAGGTTACTTATCCATATGCCTTCAAATTTTGGCTATGTTTTCTCTATATTATGAAGTACCATTGGTATGAATTTGGTACCTTAACTCACTCTGGATCATTCCCAGTAGATCCGCCAATGTTCCCTTTAACGCAGATTTGCACCTGTTAACAGCTCCAGAAAAGACTAAGGCATGAACAATGAGCGCAGGAATGAACAATGAGCGCAGGAACGATGTAACCTTCATAACTTTTTATCTACAGCTCGGATTGACTTGCTTCAAAAAGCAAAGTTGTAGTTCTTGATGAGAGGAATCTATTCATGCCATCAGAATGTAATTGCAATACATGTTTTATTTACTACCTAATCAATTGAAACAGTGCATAAAATGCTGAAAATAGTCAAAACAGAGGTATAATGTTCCAAACATAAAATCATGCAAACATGTAACAAATAACATATTCTAATCACTATTTGGCACTTTAACTTTGTCATATTTAATATTATGGCAGTTTTTATATGTCAACAATAGTGTAATAATGAGGCATTTCTAGGCCTCATCATTCCCCCCAGCTTGAACTGATGCATGCCCTCATGCATCCTAGTAGGCCCTAGTAAGATGAACAACATACTTTTGCCACCTACTACCCGAGAAAGTTCTTCTTACTGCACTACACCAAGCATTGTAGTTCCTGCAACTTTTTTTTCTTTTTCTTTTTTTTTTTTTTTTTTTCTTTTCTTTTCTTCCTTTGTACTTGTGGTAGAACTTTAAGAAACTTAATATCTAATGTGCCCTGTTGTTCTACAACATTTTCAAGAATTTTTGGCATAATTTGTCTCGTTTTGAAGCTTGCTCTGGAATGAGACTGTCATTCTGAAGATGTGTCAAAAACATGCTGAAATGGCCTCCTATGCAAAATTTAGCTGCAGATTCTAGTGTGGGCCCATATTTAGAGTGTATAAGCCTTCCATAACATCAAAAATTCTTTTTCCATGCTATTTTTTTTTTGTCTATTGTTGTTTTATTGCAGTAGTAGTAAAACATAATTTTCAGGTGCATTTCGTCCTTCTCGATTTATGAGGTATTGGTGGGACATTTTATTCTGAAATCTGCCCTACTAATAAAGATAAAATGGTTGTCATATCTGTCCCAAAATCAGGTTTTTCACAATTTTGAATTTCCCATGCAACTAAGGGCAGAAGGGGGTGTTTCTTGACATTTTGAACAACATGTTCCATTTTTTTTTAACTTGCCAATATTGTATGAACAGTTTATGCCAAATATTGATTATCATATACTAAATGCTAAATGCTTACCATGACTAAATGCAAGAAACACATACCTTACTGTCCTGAAAATTTATCATCCACCTTACAAGCTACTTTTGATGATGATTTTTTTTTGAAATAAGAACAACATAGGTGCAGTAGGTGAGATTTGTACAATGGTAGAACAATGATGGGTGGATCAACAAGGCAATGCATGCCGAAAAACCGGTTTTCATGCAAGCCAACTCAGCAGCGCCTCCGAGAAGGTTTTCACTACTGAATTATTCATTTTTTTTCTTTTTTTTTTTCTTTTCATTTCATTTTTTTTTATCAGAAGAGGCTGCCATTTCTGGTTTTCAACCAACTTCTGTTTTTTTTTTTTTTCAATTTTCTTTTTTTTTTTTCAAGGCTAAAAAAAATATGATCATTTGGAAACCTTGTCAGAAGAGGAATCCTCTTCTATCATATGCAAATGTGACTGTGTGAAAGATTGAGCAAATTCCTTCTTTGTGAGTGGTTTATGGTACAACTGTAAAAGATGTCCATTCACCACTAATGTCCTTCTTGAATCATCAACTGAAGAAAGTTGAACAACTCCATTCTCAAACTCTTCTGGTTCATCCTTGTTGCTCTTAATGTGATCATCATGCCACATTTTCCATTTTTGTTGAATGAACTCTATTTGGTGAAGTGCTTCCAACCAAAGTTCATTAACTGCATTCAACTACGAAATCTATTTTTTCTGTACCTGCAACAACTCAATGCCAACTGCTAAAGATGCATAAAGTGTTAGTAGAGCATTAGGATGTTGGATCAATACATCAAACAAATTTACTTCCTGGTTTTTAGTCAACCAACTATTGTTGTTCAAAGGTTGTTTTGGCTGCATTTCAGTTTGTTTTGTACCAAGATGTTTTGAATTGGTTCTTGGAGAATGATGCATTAATGAATTAAGAGAACAATGATATGGTGGAAAAGAATGGAAAATCTGTGTATGTTTACCAAAAACAATTCTTAAAAGAATTAACTTTGATAAATGGAAAGGAAAAGATGAGAAAAAATGATGACATCCATGTGACAAGTGAAGAAAATTGTTTTGTATTGGAATGGATGACAAATTTTTAGAATTTTGTTTTTCATCATTCCATAATAATTGTTGAACAGTGATTGGTTCATCTTTAAAATCTGAATTCTGAACATTTTCATCAAAAACAGTCTGTTTGGATGAATCCATCTCTTCTACATTATCCTTTACAACGATGGAGGCCAAAATTGAAATGTCCATTTCATTTTCCTTATATGTTTCATGAAACCATGGGCATCCTAGACAATCATACTTAGGTGGACTAAGGTTTCCTGCAAGCAAGTTTACTCTTTTACCACCGACTTGTATGTTTTTAGGATATATTTTCTTCTTTTTTCTTGGTTTGTTAAAACATATTTCTTGAACAATTGTATTAATGATTGGCACATCTTTAATAGCTTGAAGTAAAGGGACTATAACATTTAAATGTTTTAATTCCCTTATCAAATCTGATTTCAAAGATGTTAGTTTTGATATTTCAAACTGTTCAAGATATGATTCTTTTTGTGGGAGATTTTCTTTTTCTTCTTCTTGTTTCAAGTGCAGATTTGTTTTTATGTGCATTCATTTTAGCTCCTATTTCTACACTCGGTAAGTGGAATATGTTCAAGAAGTGGTTTTCCTAAACACAACTGATTTTTATGACAGTCACCAACATTTATTATGGCTGTATTTTTTGATTTAGCCATAGAGACAGGGGTTACCTGTTTAACATTGTTTGGACTGACCACAAGTTGAGCTGAAAATAGAGGTTGTTTTTCATTTTGTTGTTGTTGTCCATGAGAGAAACTATGGGTATGAGTGGGCAATAAATTTGATTTCTGTGTTTGATAATGTTGCTGCCCTTTGTGCAATTTTTGTTGTTGTCCCCATTGATATCCTTGCAGTTTTGGCTGCAACCATGGTGGATGTGGTTGATTCCATTGTTGTTTCATCCATCCATGTTGAGACCACTCTTGGGAATATGCCCATGGTGGTTGACTCCAACATTGTTGAAGTGGACCTGAAGCATACCATGGCATATACCAAGGATTATTTCCCCAATGTGTAGGAAATTGAGAAGCATTCTGATATGGAAACTTAAGAAAATTATCTCCTTGTCCTTGTCCTACAAAATTGAGTTTTTTCATAGGTTGAGGCTATTTTTCAAAGACACTTTTGAGTTCTGGCAATAAACTACATTGATTTGTGGAATGTCCTTTTTGACAAATGCTACATGTAGCTGGTATAAATGTTTTGTTCAAAGGACAGTCATGAACAGAGTGTTGTTGCTCACATCTTGAACAATAGATAACTGAAGGTTAAGTAGATTTACTCTTTTTATCTACTGTTTTATCAAGATGTACAACAATATCAGCTTTAGCAAACTCTTTCATGCATTCTTTCAAATCATGTTTATCATTACCAATTCTATGTTTTCTATGCCTTGAATGAGAATAATTTTTGCAAAGTTTAATGATTTCCTGGATTTCAAGTGCATTTGCATCGCCTCTTCCTAAAATATCCAATGCATCCCGAAATTCATCTTGTAGTCCCCTTAAGAATATAATTTTGCACATTTCAGGTTCAACACTACCACATCTCTTATGAACAAAAGAAAATTTGTCTACATAATCTTCTAAGATTTCATTTTCCTTTTGTTTCATTTCAAGCAATTCATTGTTTTGATTCTTGACTTGACAATATTCTTGGTATCTCTCCAAAAATATATTTTCCATCTCATTCCAGGTTCTAATTGAATCAGGTGCTAAGGTGATAAACCATCGTAGAGCTGACTCTTTAAGAGTGGAAGGAAACAATTTGAGCTTTTGATTGTCGTTAGTGTAATCATGAGCTTGACACACAATTTTAAACTCAAACAAAAACAAATCAGGGTCTTCAGATGTAACTCCCTTAAAAGTTGGTAACATAGAAGGTGAAATGACCTTCATGGGAGCATTTTGATTAGGATCTAATTGGATGGGATTTTGAAAAGTTTTTGTAGGTGTACTAGTTGCACTAGGTTGGAGCACATTATTGGCTCTCCCTAGATTCTCTTGTGAGCCTACCCTTATAGGTTCCCAATCACAATTAGATATCCTATTAAACTGTCCTGATTGTATGGATTTGTCAAGAAAAAAGGTGTTGAACTATTGATTGTTCCTCCTTGTGATGATTTCTCAAAGGATCCTACACAAACTGGACATAGATGATTGTAATTCTTTGAAAGTTCCAACAGTTTTGGGAATCATAAATTTGGACAACTTTGACATACTTTCAACCTCTTGTGAAATTTTTCTTCCTGTGGTAGGCAAAGGATTTTTCATACTTTGACATCGTGCTTTCACATCCTTTAACCTATTCATACTTGCTTGTTCTCTAAATGAACTGAAATGGAATTTACCAACAACTATTAATTATGCCAGTTATTACATTCAGATTTCACTCTAAAGTTCACAACTTAGCACACTAACAATTATTGGACTGCTTTCCTCTTCTAACAACACCTATCCCCGACAACGGCGCCAAAAATGATGAGTGTCATTGTTCATTCATCATTTAATCATTATGTGTGTCAATCCAGGGCGGTGTCCAAGGCTATATACGAAAGAAGGCTCCAACAGGTTAAAGATTAGTTCATTCAGAAAATAGGCTTTATTGATGGATCAGTTAGCATTTTGGGGGTTTTGTGTGACCTCTAACTCCTAAGAATTGAAATTAATATTTACCTATTTAATAAAACTAAATTAAAATTGCATGAAAAGACAAAATCTAAAATAGCAGAAAATGAAATGTTGCTAAATTGAAATTGTCGAAAGGCAAATTGCAGAATTGAAATCACACACAGTTGCATAAAAATAAACTAACTACAATTCCTCGAGCATGTTCTAAATCTAGAAATTCAAACTAACATCTATTGCAAAACTGGAAATGTCACAAATCTGAAATTGCAAGAAATGATAGAAAACTGAAATTGCTGCAAATCTGGAAAATGAGAGAAAACTTGAAGTTGCTGCAAATCTGAACAAAAATGTTGAAATTGCATGGAATGATGGAAAAATGTTGTCAAGACTGAAATCTGAATTTAAAGCTGCTAAAGAAATGAAACTGGCAGAATTCTGCTAACCTGCTGCAGCAAGGAATTAGCAATGTATTCTGTCAGAAGATGCCTTCCTCTGGTCCTGCAAGTGGCCCTTGCTTCCAGAACCAGATGAAGGTGAAGAGTTATGCTAAGAAAACCTAAATACTAATAATCAACTCAACATGCCAATTGAGAACTAAAAACTGCACCTTTTTATTCAATCTGGAAATGCATTACAGTAATGCAGGAAAAACCTAGATTACTGTTCTGCTACAAAAACAATTGCACTCTCTATTTCTCTATGTCTCCTATATGACTATATGCCTATATTCTATATGCTCAACCATGTTGGGAGCTCTCTTATTTATAATATTATGCTGATATACTTGATTACTGATTTGTAGGGATTTACAACTGTTTGCATAATTGTTTCCTAGAATGCATGAGCTTGCTTTGTCAAACTTGATCTATTCAACCTTATTAAGTTGCATTCGTTGAGGAAATCAGTTAACATGAGTTGGGACAACTTTCTGGTCAATTGTCAATACTTTCCTCTATCGATCTGTCACTTTTTGACCATCTTCTGTTGTTCCTGCGCTATTCCCTATTCTTGTGCCAGAATAACAGGCAGGTGACAATTCATTGCTTATCTGCACTCCAAACGCATAGGGAGGAAGTTGTTGACCATTTGGATTGTTTTACCTTATCTTGTACACCCTTCTGCATTGGTGGCATGTGCTGGAGTGACTGATTCCAAGCCCTGCTGTATATGTACAGCTGGCTGGAATTTGCATGACTGTGTCCTGCTTTTACCAAATTTCTTGCATTTTAGCCTTTTGACTTGTTGCTTCCATTTGCATCACGTGGCAGTGTTGTCAGGTGGAGAAAGAGTCATGCCTATTCTCCCTCAACTATTTCCAAGCATTTACCTCTTCTTTATTTGACAAATTCCATGCCTTCCTTCAAAGTGACAGGTGGCTGGAATTTGTATGGACTCGTGACCTGTTGTTTCCAGCTGCCAAAACATGCCCAGATGCCTTTTTGGAGTGATCATAACTTGTTCATCGTAACTCCATTTTTTACCAAATTATGTCCACGTGTTCTTGGTTATATGAACAACATTGGGTTAAATTTTCAACTCTTAATTCCTCATAAATTACTCCCTGCATCGCTGTCAAGTTGGCCTTTAACACAGATTTTTACCAGCATTTCCAGCTGTCAAAAAGTGTGAAACTGCCATTTTGCAGGCCCCATAACTTCCAGGTTACTTATCCATATGCCTTCAAATTTTGGCTATGTTTTCTCTATATTATGAAGTACCATTGGTATGAATTTGGTACCTTAACTCACTCTGGATCATTCCCAGTAGATCCGCCAATGTGCCCTTTAACGCAGATTTGCACCTGTTAATAGCTCCAGAAAAGACTAAGGCATGAACAATGAGCGCAGGAATGAACAATGAGCGCAGGAACGATGTAACCTTCATAAATTTTTATCTACAGCTCGGATTGACTTGCTTCAAAAAGCAAAGTTGTAGTTCTTGATGAGAGGAATCTATTCATGCCATCAGAATGTAATTGCAATACATGTTTTATTTACTACCTAATCAACTGAAATAGTGCATAAAATGCTGAAAATAGTCAAAACAGAGGTATAATGTTCCAAACATAAAATCATGCAAACATGTAACAAATAACATATTCTAATCACTATTTGGCACTTTAACTTTGTCATATTTAATATTATGGCAGTTTTTATATGTCAACAATAGTGTAATAATGAGGCATTTCTAGGCCTCATCAAAGCTTACCTTGTAGACTCCGTAATTTAGATATATTTGTAGGTGTGGGCATATCAGTGATAGTCGTAATCTTGAGAGGGTCAATTTCGATGCTACATAAAGAAACTATAACCCCTAATAATTTACTTGACTTAACTCCGAATATACATTTGGCTAGATTCAATCGGATAAGATATTCCCTTAACCGATCAAATACTTTTCTCAAGTCATCTAAATGGTCATCTTCTTCAATAGAACGAGCTATAATGTCATCTACATAATCATGTAGTATATCATGCATCATATCATGAAATATATAAGTCATGGCTCATTGATAGGTTGCACCTACATTCTTCAAACCGAATGGCATCACTTTCCAACAGAAAGTCCCCCAAGGGGTAATAAAGGCTATTTTAGCCTGATCTTCAGGAGCTATCTTGATCTAATTATAACCATAAAATCCATCCATTAAGGATATCATTCCACTCCCAACAGTAAAATCAATGATCCGATCCATATTGGGAAGGGAAAAATTATCTTTAGGGCATGTAGCATTAATATCTCTAAAGTCTGTACAAACCCTAATCTTAGTAGCTTCTTTCTTAGTTACTGGAACTACATTCAATATCCATTCAACATAATCAATGGCTTGTATAAAAATAACATTCAGGAGTTTTTCTAACTCCCATTTGACTAGTAAGGCCACTTTAGGATGCATTTTTCTAAGCTTCTGCTTAACAGGTTTAGCATTTGGATGCACTACTAGGTGATGCATAACTACAGAAGGGTCTAAACCTGGAATATCTTCATATGTCCAAGCAAAGACATTTTCATATTCTTTAATAAATGCAATGTATTTATCCTATTTTTCTTGACTCAATTCTGATCCAATGTTGATTATGTGAGGGTTATCCTTGGTTCCAATGTTAATTTTTATGACATTTTCTACTTCCATGTGTAGATCTCTCTCAAAATTATGTGGGGCGGGTGAAACGCCCAATTCTTGTAATTCTTCCAAGGTTAGCTTAGATAATTCGTCTTGAGGAGTGATGGCCTCAAGCTGGGCTATACTAGGTATAGAGCCATAAAAATAAAATTCATTATGTAATAATTCCTCAACGAAGACATCATGAAAGATATCTCCCTCCAACTCATCGTCGAATTTAGCGATCATCTTAGGATAAGCTATAGATAGCATATTACATGTGAATGTCTTATTCATTAAATGCAAAGCATCGCGTTCATCTAAATAATCTTGGTAACATACAATATGGCCATCATCCTCAAATGGGAATGGCTTACCCTTACTAGAAAATAGGCCCACACCAACCCAGGTGTTGTAGGTGAGTTGGAGAGGAGAGGGCAATCCTCCAAGGGAGGTCCCAGGTTCAAATCTCCACCCTACCAAAAAGCTGAATTGGGTATCTAAAATCCAATTGATAATGTTGGTGCGGGAAGGGGTTGGGTGTGACCCTCGAGTGACTTTGATGGTGTAGTACCCCCCTGTTCATGGTCTCTCAGACCAAGGCGGCTCCGCAAGGGGTTTTTTGCTTTAAAAAAAAAAATAGGCCCACACCACATCAGGCGGGCCATGCTTCTACCTCAAAAGGTTCTTTCATACCATTCTGGAAAGGTCCCAAACCTTTCCCTTTATATCCCAATTTAAGCATTATAGTTTTGGCTTTAATATACTCATTAGTAAAATAACATCAAGCATATCTATCATAATGATTTTTGATGTTTCTGGGTATTCTACCCCAGTCATATCCCTTATAAATAAAGGCACAACTCCCGACTTGGTAAATACTTCCCATAGGTTGTGGGAGGCCCAAGGTACGAGGAGATGGTGGCAAATTATTTAAAATAAGGGAATCTTGCATAGAAGTATTCGTTTCTTATGATATAAGAATTTTAGATAGATCGGGTAAGAGCTCGTCAGTAAGACCATAAGAGGTAGAAGGAACATTCCCTACGTCTTTCGATGCAGAAAATATGAATTTGGTGGATGTAGACGGTGTATAGGTGTTGATAGATGGGTATATTACAGGTATGGAAGTTATAGGAGTAGAAAAAGAGACATTGGTTGTGGGATTAGGATATTTCTTAGGTCCTAATGTATTTTGTTAAGAATATGGTTGAGCTATATGTGGAGGTGCAACTGATGGAGAAGAAGTAGATGACGTTGTAGGTGTGAGTTTCACACATTTAGATGGATAATGATAATTAGTATGTGTGGATGACAAAGCGAGGAAAAATTGAACTCCAATAGGTTCTGCCAAAGCACACATATCAAAGGGTCTTGGATCACCATGAATGGTAACCAACTGATTCTTAAATTCGAACTTAACACATTGATGTAAAGTTGATGGAACATCTTGCATCGCGTTGATCCAAGGACGACCCAAGAGTATATTGTATGATGCAGGGCAATGTAAAATAAACACAGTCATATCCAAGGTTCTTGGACCAACCTACAATGGAATGGTAATAACTCCACACGTTTCTTGTGTTTCGTCATTGAAAGGTTTTATGATCATATCAGTTCTTTTCATTTCATCACTTCTAAACCCAAATCTTTGGTAGAAGTCAAAAGTGCAGATATTTAAAGATGAACCATTATCAATCAAAACTTTTTTTACTGCTACATCTCCAATTAAGGCAGTAATATACAAGGGGTTATCTATATGTAAACTATGTTGCGGTATGTCTCTATCCTGGAAGTCAATACAATCAATTTCACGAGTTATTATAGTATTGGCCATGGCTTTAGGTTGAATGTTTTGTGGTACCATAATCTGGCTCAATGTGAGCATTAATTCATCTCTATGTGTAGGAGAAGATCTTAAAAGGTCCAAGAGAGAAATTCTAGCTATAATATTTGATAATTGTTCATTAATATTATAAGGAGGTTTAGGTTGAACATTAGGTGCATGATTCCCTTTATTAGGAACCTTCAAAACAAATGGAGCTGATCCACCATTCTGAATTTGATCTTGTTGAGAATTTTGAGCTTGTTGTCTAGTAACAGCTCCGATGGTACCCACAATATTATTTTGTGGATGATGAATGGGTCTTGGTCTAGTGTTTATAGCTAGCTCATTAGAAAGTAATCGGTGAGACGATGGTCTAGTAGTGACTCTTCTTGGAAATGGTTCTTCTGAAACCATATAACTTATGATAGGGTGAATAGGATCCGATTCATCTTCAGAACTATTCGATTGATTTAATGTGATTTCCATATCACTCTCAGTCTCATATTCTGTATCACTAAGATCAGGTATCTGAATATTATATAGAGGCCTGGTTGTAACCATGGATAAATTTGTGTCAAATATTTCCAGATCATGAATAGGTAAATGCCCACTAATAGTTCCTACATATCGGGTAGGAGGAGGGACATTATGATGTTCAACTTGATTAGCCACCTCCTTACCATGTTTTGGTAAGGGATGTTGAAAGATGTCCAATGACTGATTGGCATTCTAATTCTAGTTTTGTGGGGTGTTATTTTGAACATTATTAGGAGGATTTTGCTTAGGTTGAAAGGCTTGCACCTCCATCTCATTGTTATCAATCAAGTCTTGTATTTTATGTTTTAATCTTTTACAAGAGTTGGTAGTGTGTCTAGGTCCTCTATGGAAGTCACAGTGTAAATCTACTCTGTATCCGAGTATAGTTGGATCAGTTTCTTGGATATTTGGTAATTGAATCAAACCTCGTTCTAATAATTGTGATAGAATATTTGATAAAGGTTGATTTAACCTAGTAAATTCTCGAGGAGGTCTATCAGGAGGTTTCAGTACAAACTTCTCCGTTGTCTTTGCAGCATTAACATTAGCAGTATTTTTGCTATCGGTGACTTTGTTACTCACAAATTGTTTATTCTTATATTGATTTTTGGATGTTTTCTCATCGTCTCTCTTTTTAAGTTGGCTTCTCCTAATGAGAGCATCTTCCCCTCTTCGGGCTAAGTCTATAGCCTGATCGAAGGTAGTCAAGGTAGCAGTTGATAATTCGTAAGATAGTTGCTATTGCAAATTATTAATAAAGATGTCCAACATCTCCCTATAAGGTAACACAAAGTGCAATTTTCCTATCAACTGTCTCCACCTAGCTAGGAAATTAGCAAAGCATTCATCTTTGCCCTGTTTTAAGTTATACAAATTTTTAACGGTCACATGTCTTTCGATGTAGGCACTAAATTGATGAACAAAAGACTCGACGGTTTCTTCAAAATTCCTCAAAGAATTAGTGGGTAATTGATAATACCACTATAATGACATTCCTCCCAAGATTTTCGAGAATATTTTTAGTAATAACAAGTCATCATGTGATATATCATGACATGCTATCCTAAACATACAAAGATGCTCTATGGGATCTTCGGTTCCTCTATATATGGGAAGAACAGGCATAGGAAAAAGTTTCGAAGAACACAAGCTTATACTGAGAGGGGGGTGAACAGTATAAGACCTCTTTTTACTTTTTCCTTTATACTTCAAAATAGTAAAGCAATATACCCAAAGCAATATCAAAACAATGCACAATATCATCCACAAAGTGACACCAATTTTAACGTGGTTCACCCAGAAATGCCTGGGCTACGTCCACAAAACTTTTCTCTAAAAGTTATCTCAAAGTTCTTTGGGAAACCTTCCCAATTACAATGTTTATGAGCCTCGGCCCAAAGGAGATACCTTCCCCCAATCTGAAATTTATGAGCCTCTCTCAAAGGAGATACCTTCCCCAATCTGAATTTATGAGCCTCTGCTCAAAGGAGATACCTTCCCCTCTGCTCTAGAAATGATCCCTCAGAAGATCAACTGCCTCTACCTCTTGCCAGCACGTGGAACTCCTTTCCATCGAAGACCTCCTGTCCTCAATGCTTAGCCTAAGAGACCTCTGCCTTCTATGATCACGTCCACAATAGCTCAACAACCTGTACCAAACACAGTCAGTCGGTCTAGTACAAGTCTTCCTCTGTCTGTCAGATCTGTCCAACTCTTGAACAAATCAATCCTCTACACACAAGCCTTCTCAAAGACTTGCCAAATCTATCCTCAGGTTCTTCTCAAAGAACCAATGCACCTCTGTCCTCAAGTTCTCTGATAGAACTATCAAAAACTCAGCTCACAAGTCCTCTGCCTAGGACCTGTCCAAATCTGCTTACAAGTCCCCATCGAAACTCTCAAAAAGTACAAGTCCCCACGGAAACTGTCCAAAACCTCAGCAAGCTCACCAAGAAAAACTTGCTTAGCATGAACCCACAAAGAGAATTGTTAGAGACCCAATGTGATTCATAAACCTCATAGAAGCATAAAGAGAATTGTTAGAGACTCAATATGTTCTATACTTAACTCCCAATCTCAATCTCAAATCTCATAGAAACATAAAGAGAATTGTTAGAGACCCAATATGTTCTATACTTAACTCCCAATATCAATCTCAACTCAATCTCAATCTCAAAAGAATAAGATAGATGTAGTATGCTTTTCTCAAGAATATGAAACACAACCCAACAATTGCCAACCATGCAATATCTCATATAACAATGATACTCATATTCTTTTTACCAACAATTAGGGTTTCAACAACAATGCTCATCAAACAAGGTTTAGTCAACCAACACCATTCAACTCAACATCAACCTTGAAGCATTCAACCAATCATCACAAGAAAAGGAAACAAGTAGAAATCCTTTTCCCTCCAAGGATATTTGAACAAAACAGCCACCAACACAATATCACCAAATGCAAAGAATAACTTGCTCAAATCAACTCAATGGAGTAAGCCCAATATCATGTATCAAGTAAAGCACTAACTTGATCAAAACAACCTCTATGGAAGCAACTCAACCATCAATATCAAAACAGCCAACTAAGGGTTTCATCATCTCAATGCAAGTAGCAAGACTTACTAACATAAACCCTAGTGCAAAAAATGCTTCCTCTTCCTCAACCAGAATTATGCATTCACCCAAAAACTCATCAATGATTTTAATGCATAAACAATCTTCAATATCCAGAAAATAGGATTTACACCAAAAATACCTAGTAGACAACCTTTTCACTCCAAACTCAATTTCAGAAAATATACCATCAACAATATACATGGAAGAAGTTGCCCATACCTTTACTTTGATGAAGAAGGAGAACTCAAAATCTGTCACAACACTAACTCTCAATTTGCCACCAATTAGAGTTAGCAACTATACAACAATATACAATAATAAAGATCCAAATTAACACCTTATTTCTCCAACTTAATAAAAACCACCAGAAGTATAATATACATACAAAGTAAAACCTCTTTACACCTTATTACTCCACATAAACATTAAGCATCAATAAAACAATGTCAAAGCAAATATGATACCTTAACCTTATACCTCCAGCGCATTCACAACCACTATCCTTTGCACACCGTGACCAAAAGAAAATTACCCATGAAGAGAATCGAACTCGGCACCTCTGCCTTCTAGCACCTTCGCTTAAACGCCACCGTCATTGGGTCACAAGTGCCCAATGAAGAAATATAGTGTTGCCCTATATTTTATCTTCCTTTGACGCCAAGAATCTGGAAAACGTAAATGTCTTCCACAAGCCACATGCAAACTGGTGAGCGCTGTCCAAAACGTAACTTACTGGGCAACATAAATAATCATCCACACAGTGCTAACAGAAAACTGTTATCCTTCGTGCAATCCAATCAATCGTAGGTGAAAGCAAACTACCGAATGTCAAAGCGCAAACTAAAAACGTAATTCGAGTGCAGTCCCAACAATTGTAGGTGAAGCGCAATCTGTCGGATGTCAAAGCGCAAACTGAAAATGCAAGAAATTACTTGGGCAACTCAATATCGATAATCAACTCTCAATGAAATACAACGCTTTCTCGAAGATCACAGAGCTACGATTTTCATTACTCGGAGTTACAATCACTTTAGAAAATCATCCCCACTTATATAGCCATTTCTCCTTAGCTGTTTGACGTCGGCGCTCCTCCAACGATGGCAACACATCGGCGAAAGAATTCTTTTTTTTTCGTCGCTTAAGGGTTGAAAGACCCTTTAATAATAATTAAAATAATAATTATTATTATTTTATTAATAATAAATTAAACTTAGACCCTTGTCAAAGGTTTGAGTTAATTTAATTATTAATAATAAACATGGACCTTCAAGGTTTTTCAAGAAGTAAAAACCTTTGCATTAAGTTAAGCTTGGTTTTAATAAAAACCCTTAATGAGTCCAAATGGTTTTAAGAAAAACCTTTAACCTTGTCACCATGGTTTTAATAAAAACCCTTTAACATTATGAAGCTTCTCAAGATATTTTTGACATCACACTCTTTTTGATATCAACACAAAAATGCCTTTTGACATCAATGACAACTTATACACTTGAGCAAAGGCAATGTACCCAAAGTACCCAAAATTGCCAACAATCTCCCCCTTTGTCATTGATGGCAAACCTTTACTGAAAACACTTCTCAAGAGCCAAAACTGAAACCAACTGTGCTAACAAGCTGACCAACTGTGCCCACAACTGAGAATCTTCCTTTGAAGTTTTGCTCCCCCGACTTGAAGCTTTCCTCTTCACTTTGAAGCTCTCCCCCTTACTCATATCTCTCCCCCTTTGTCATCAATGGCAAAGGGCCACCTTTGGGGCTCGGGACTAAGAATGAGCCTCTTAGCTTAGTCCCTCCCCCACCTCCTGATGAGGTGATTAATTCTGGGGTGGGAGTAAAACTCCCATTAGGCACTGATCATCATCAGCGTCTATAACTTCCTTGTCGGGCCTTCTCTTGAACTCTTTGTCCATATTCCTGTTCTTGTTCTTGTTATCATTCCTGTTCTTATCCATGCCTTGATCCTTGGACCTGTTCATACCATTGTTCCTGTTCCTGTACCTTGGAATTTCAGCTCTACACTGTCTAGTTGTGTGACCTTCATTGTTGCACTTATAACAAGTAACAATGTTATTTCTTTTAGGCATACCTATTCTTTGAATCCACCAGTTCTGACCAAACCTATTCTGACCAAACTTGTTCTGACCAAACCTGTTCTTGATATTTGCCTTGCAATAAACTGCCTTGTGCCCAAACTGTTGACAAGAGTAGCAATACCCTTGAAAGTAACTAGCACTTCTGAAACTGTCATTTACCTTCTTCACTTGAGCCATGCAATGTGAAGCTATGTGACCAAACCTGTGACAAGCAAAACATCTGCCTTGAAACTTTCCTTTATTTGACCTCTTAGGCTCTGAAAACTTCTTCTTCTCATTCTGAATTCTATTTTCTATTTCTGTGCATCTATCATTCAAGGACTCATGATCTGAAATACTTTCCTCATTCGAACTCTCTTCCTTTTGGAGTCTCTTACTAGACTCTCCAACTTGTTCCTTGTGAGGCTTAACAAAACCAAGGCCTATTTTATCTGTTGTCTTTCTTTGACCTTTGATGAGTGACTTAACCTTTTTGGAGCTATCTTGAAACCTGTGAAGCTTATCCTTGTACTCTTTAGTTTCCTCTTTCAAAGAAGCCATTTTCTGTTCTAACTCACTATACTCAAGAACCTTAGATTCTAACTCATCCTTGAGTTCTTGTGTCTTAGCTATAGAGAAGTCAAGACTTTCTATAAGATCATCTCTCTCCATACAACATTCATCTAACTTATCCTTGAGTCTAGCATTCTTCTTTCTTTCCTTTTTCAAAGCACTAAGAGCACTAATAAGTTCACCTTTAAGATCTACTTCTCCTTCCTCTATATGTTTGCTTTTTGAATCATCAAAGCCTTTTTCAGATTTCTTATCACTAGAGGTGCTACCCTTTTCAAAAACCATACATGCATCTTCCTTATAGTTTTCTGAAGCATCCTCATACATACTAGAAACCAAATCATTATTTGTGCAATCATCCTCAAGGTGACCAAAATTTCCACATCTAAGACATTTCATGATAATGAATCTATGTTTTGGTTCTTCCTCTTTTTCTGATATGAACAACATCTCATTTTCATTATCACTTGAAGAACTTTCACTATCACTACTAGAACACTTACTTGCCTTGTCTAGGTAGAAACTCTTCTTGTGCTTGTGAGAGTACCTCTTTCCTTGATTGCTTTGCTCATCTTTGTTTTTCCTGTGATGCTTGTGCTTTTCAGAATCCTTGCTCTTACAATCCTGTTTATATTCATCACTTTCATCCTTGGCAATAGATACAGTCAGTAGCATAATGACCAAACTTTCCACAATTGAAACATCTTACATTTTTCATACTTTTGTGCTTTCTAGAGAACTTGCCTTTCTTGTTGTAATATGCCTCTTCATCACTAGAAGACTCATCACTCTCTTGAAGCTGTTTACCCTTGGATTTCTTGGTAGCCTTGAAAGCTGCCTCTTTCTTGACATCAACCTTCACTTGAGTTCTCAACTCAAATGCTGCAAGTATACTATGGAGCTCATCCTTTTTCAACTTATCCAAATCTTTAGCTTCCTCAATAGCAAAAATATTTTCACTAAATCTATTAGGAAGAGATCTTAAAATCTTATCACAAACATCATTTTCAGCAAGCTCAAGACCTAAGTCTTTCATGGAGTTAACAACCTCATCCATACGAAGCATGTAGTCACTAATATTTTCATCATCATTCATCTTGAGTTGTTCAAACATACCTTTGAAGTGTCTCAACTTGGCCTTTCTGACATTTGTATCACCTGTATGAACCACCTTCAACTGATTCCACATTTCACTAGTTGTCTTGCAGTGAATCACTTTGGTGAGATCTGCTTTCCGTAAGCCTTTCAGGATTGCATTCATTGCTTTTGAATTGTTGTGATGTAGGAGCCTTTCTTCTTTAGTATTAGGACCATGTTCAGGAATAGTGTACTCATCTTCAATCACTTCCCAAACCTCATTCCCAAGTGCCATTAGATGAACCTTCATCCTTGCACTCCAAAGACCAAAATCTGACCCATCAAGAATAGGTGCTGCATTGCCACTTGAATGATCCATTGTGTTCTTTACTAGCTTTTCCTTCAAGCTGTTAAACTTTTCGAAGGCACCCGCTCCGATACCAATTGAAGAACACAAGCTTATACTTGAGAGGGGGGTGAACAGTATAAGACCTCTTTTTACTTTTTCCTTTATACTTCAAAATAGTAAAGCAATATACCCAAAGCAATATCAAAACAATGCACAATATCATCCACAAAGTGACACCAATTTTAACGTGGTTCACCCAGAAATGCTCAGGCTACGTCCACAAAACTTTTCTCTAAAAGTTATCTCAAAGTTCTTTGGGAAACCTTCCCAATTACAATGTTTATGAGCCTCGGCCCAAAGGAGATACCTTCCCCCAATCTGAATTTATGAGCCTCTGCTCAAAGGAGATACCTTCCCCCAATCTAAATTTATGAGCCTCTGCTCAAAGGAGATACCTTCCCCTCTGCTCTGGAAATGATCCCTCAGAAGATCAACTGCCTCTACCTCTTGCCAGCACGTGGAACTCCTTTCCATCGAAGACCTCCTGTCCTCAATGCTTAGCCTAAGAGACCTCTGCCTTCTATGATCACGTCCACAGCAGCTCAACAACCTATACCAAACACAGTCGATCGGTCTAGTACAAGTCTTCCTCTGTCTGTCAAATCTGTCCAACTCTTGAACAAATCAATCCTCTGCACACAAGCCTTCTCAAAGACTTGCCAAATCTGTCCTCGAGGTTCTTCTCAAAGAACCAATGCACCTCTGTCCTCAAGTTCTCTGATAGAACTATCAAAACTCAGCTCACAAGTCCTCTGCTAGGACCTGTCCAAATCTGCTCACAAGTCCCCATCGAAACCTGTCCAAAACCTGCTCACAAGTCCCCATCGAAACCTGTCCAAAACCTCAGCAAGCTCACCAAGAAAAACTTGCTTAGCATGAACCCACAAAGAGAATTGTTAGAGACCCAATGTGATTCATAAACCTCATAGAAGCATAAAGAGAATTGTTAGAGACTCAATATGTTCTATACTTAACTCCCAATCTCAATCTCAAATCTCATAGAAACATAAAGAGAATTGTTAGAGACCCAATATGTTCTATACTTAACTCCCAATATCAATCTCAACTCAATCTCAATCTCAAAAGAATAAGATAGATGTAGTATGCTTTTCTCAAGAATATGAAACACAACCCAACAATTGCCAACCATGCAATATCTCATATAACAATGATACTCATATTCTTTTTACCAACAATTAGGGTTTCAACAACAATGCTCATCAAACAAGGTTTAGTCAACCAACACCATTCAACTCAACATCAACCTTGAAGCATTCAACCAATCATCACAAGAAAAGGAAACAAGTAGAAATCCTTTTCCCTCCAAGGATATTTGAACAAAATAGCCACCAACACAATATCACCAAATGCAAAGAATAACTTGCTCAAATCAACTCAATGGAGTAAGCCCAATATCATGTATCAAGTAAAGCACTAACTTGATCAAAACAACCTCTATGGAAGCAACTCAACCATCAATATCAAAACAGCCAACTAAGGGTTTCATCATCTCAATGCAAGTAGCAAGACTTACTAACATAAACCCTAGTGCAAAAAATGCTTCCTCTTCCTCAACCAGAATTATGCATTCACCCAAAAACTCATCAATGATTTTAATGCATAAACAATCTTCAATATCCAGAAAATAGGATTTACACCAAAAATACCTAGTAGACAACCTTTTCACTCCAAACTCAATTTCAGAAAATATACCATCAACAATATACATGGAAGAAGTTGCCCATACCTTTACTTTGATGAAGAAGGAGAACTCAAAATCTGTCACAACACTAACTCTCAATTTGCCACCAATTAGAGTTAGCAACTATACAACAATATACAATAATAAAGATCCAAATTAACACCTTATTTCTCCAACTTAATAAAAACCACCAGAAGTATAATATACATACAAAGTAAAACCTCTTTACACCTTATTACTCCACATAAACATTAAGCATCAATAAAACAATGTCAAAGCAAATATGATAACTTAACCTTATACCTCCAGTGCATTCATAGCCACTATCCTTTGCACACCGTGACCAAAAGAAAATTACCAACGAAGAGAATCGAACTCGGCACCTCTGCCTTCTAGCACCTTCGCTTAAACGCCACCGTCGTTGGGTCACAAGTGCCCAATGAAGAAATACAGTGTTGCCCTATATTTTATCTTCCTTTGATGCCAAGAATCTGGAAAACGTAAATGTCTTCCTCAAGCCACATGCAAACCGGTGAGCGCTGTCCAAAACGTAACTTACTGGGCAACAAAAATAATCATCCACACAGTGCTAACAAAAATTGTTATCCTTCGTGCAATCCAATCAATCGTAGGTGAAAGCAAACTGCCGGATGTCAAAGCGCAAACTGAAAACGTAATTCGAGTGCAGTCCCAACAATTGTAGGTGAAGCGCAATCTGTCGGATGTCAAAGCGCAAACTAAAAATGCAAGAAATTACTTGGGCAACTCAATATCGATAATCAACTCTCAATGAAATACAACGCTTTCTCGAAGATCACAGAGCTACGATTTTCATTACTCGGAGTTACAATCACTTTAGAAAATCATCCCCACTTATATAGCCATTTCTCCTTAACTGTTTGACGTCGGCGCTCCTCCAACGATGGCAACACATCGGCGAAAGAATTCTTTTTTTTTCTCGTCGCTTAAGGGTTGAAAGACCCTTTAATAATAATTAAAATAATAATTATTATTATTTTATTAATAATAAATTAAACTTAGACCCTTGTCAAAGGTTTGAGTTAATTTAATTATTAATAATAAACATGGACCTTCAAGGTTTTTCAAGAAGTAAAAACCTTTGCATTAAGTTAAGCTTGGTTTTAATAAAAACCCTTAATGAGTCCAAATGGTTTTAAGAAAAACCTTTAACCTTGTCACCATGGTTTTAATAAAAACCCTTTAACATTATGAAGCTTCTCAAGATATTTTTGACATCACACTCTTTTTGATATCAACACAAAAATGCCTTTTGACATCAATGACAACTTATACACTTGAGCAAAGGCAATGTACCCAAAGTACCCAAAATTGCCAACATGTTTAGGATACGGCTGTGCTATGACTATAGGATCTAAAGGCTAGCTACACATCTCTCGATAATTGTACGAGGGACGATAGGGATCTATCAAGTCCATGCGGGAAACTAACTATTTCACCACGGCTTCAAGATTGCTAGTTTGTCCACCATATTGGTTCGGTGGCACATAGGTATGGGATCTATGAGTGTATGATGGTGTGACATAAGGATTAGATGTTATATTGCTATTATGCAAAGTGTTGGTAGGAAGAGTATTATGAAGGGGATTTGTAATAGTATTATGTTGTACCCTAGATTGTTGGTAATTGGTGTTTGGTTTTGTTTTGGGTTTTTGTTGATTTCAGGTATGTTGATCAAGAGCTTGGCGAAATAGAGCAGTAAATGAAGGTTTCTTTTATGCGGGAATGACCCTAGGCTTGTTAACAGACACTTTAGATTGTTGGGTAACCTGCTATTGTTACATGTTCTGGATCGTAGCTACCATATCTAAATTGGATGGTCTAGCTCGATCACTCTCTTGTTCAATAAAGGACAAGGGATTAGTGTGTGTTTGAAACATTTCTTCTAGATTTTCTTGAGTGTCACTAATTCGATCTTTGTCCATATGGTTTGCTCTATTAAAAACACCAATATTAGTGTTAATGAACTTCAAGAATTGTTCCATGTTCTCAAAATTGATAGCTCCTCCCGGAGACATTTTAGGGGATGAGGATCCTTCCTCTCTAACAATTTCTTCTTGTTCATTTACTACAACAAGCTCTTCTTCTTTCTGGTCTAGGGTTTATTCTTCCTGAACTTGGTCCTCAAGAGGGACATTTTGGTCAGTTAATGGTCTTCCTAACCAATCTTCATCTTCTTCGATTTGTTTTCCATTTATAAGTCTAGGCATTATGCTAAACTTAGGTTTTAGCAAATATATATACTTATATATATATATGCGATAGGGTTGAGAGGTATATATTTTAACTATATACCTACTATAATATTTTAAAAGGAAATGTTTTGTTGTTTTTTTTTGTGTGATTTTATTATATTATTATTTTGCAAGAATAAAAATAACAAACAACATGCTAGTTGCAAGAAACAATAGTAGAAATAATCACTTAGTTTTCTATGAATAGTTTATGGATATCATTGATAGGGTCAAGTTCATCAGGAGTCATGAAATGCTCCTCTTCAAAGTGGAAGTTGTTTTTCAAGAACTTGACAAAGTGTGCTATGGTAATATGATCTATTTCAGACTCTGAAATATAAAAATAAAGTTCATGGTAATACTCTCGATACAACATAGCTCTAGGAACTCTATTCCATCTCTTTCTATCTGTAAGAACAACATCTTGATCCTCTACACAAGATAGAAATTTATGTACTACAACTGCGTTCTCAAAGTATTCCTCAAAGGTGTATAATTCAGAAGACACAAGTGCTATTTTATCGGCTAACCACCTATGGCAAGCTCTCTAAAGTTCATGGTACAAAGTCACCTGATCAGGATCCAGGATTCTATCTAGGACAAACCTCTTAATTTGCCTAAGTTCTGCAAATCTAGATTCAATAATACCCAATCTCCTATCAAGTTCATCCCACAAAGGTTGGGCTCTATATGTTTGAGGTACTCTAAGCACAGAAGTAATCTCTATGGCCGTTAATTGATTTTCAACATTTATGGAGACAACTCGTATTCTATTATAATCTACCATCTAAGTATGATATGCAAATTTAACAGTTTTCTAATGATTCTAGATGTTCTTAATAATGTGTTTTTTTTTCTTTGGATTGTTTTCAAAAGGTGTTTTAGTTTCACGTCGGGTTCACCAAAATGTATCGACCAAATTTTTTGCACCCTTACCTTCAGGCTAAAGGATCCGTTCCCAAAAGGGGGATGAGAAAATGATGGGACAATACCTCGAACGGAGAGGCCCTTTGAAGGTCGTGCCTCTCGGGGGAGGGGTATAAAGGTGAATTTTTGATGGATGGTGGGGTTCACCAGGAAACTTTGAGTGGTAGTTTCCACGCCTAGGTTGATAATGGATTCGATTTGTTCATTTTATGTTTAATAATTCATATTCCTAGGTTGGCCAAAATGAAGCTAAGCTATTCTATATGAAAATTCTGATTTATATGAAGACAACAGACATAAATGAATCCTAATGTGATTGAATACAGAGAATATATTAAATGGAGAAGAGTACACCTGATTCCAGATGTTTGATGAAGATTCTAAAGCTTGTAGGAGTCTAGATCATCCCATATATGACAGGATCGTCTGTAATTGTA
The DNA here is from genome assembly GCA_028583015.1 of Wollemia nobilis. NCBI lineage: Eukaryota > Viridiplantae > Streptophyta > Pinopsida > Araucariales > Araucariaceae > Wollemia > Wollemia nobilis. Next base: position 3,082,558 of record JAQPPZ010016529.1, on the reverse strand, counting down.
CAGAATCATCCCAAATCATAGGAGATCGTCTGAGATCACCCAAGATAGTCAACGACCTGACGAATTCATTAGGTGAATTCATTAGAAACCTGCAATCAAGAAAACAAACACCAAAAACCAAAAATACAATTGCAAGAATGATGCAAAATGATAGAAATAAGAGTATAGATGCTTGAATGATAAATCCAAATATCAAATTAAATGAGATGCACTGTTTTGGTAACTTATTTTGAATTTTATCATGCAATTATGCTAAATGAGGTGAACTCCAAGATGCAAAACAGAAGTAAATTAATTTAATACACCAATAAATAAGGAAATGAGATAGAGAATGCAAACTCAGGGCTCTGATTGCCCCCAAGCTGAATTGCAGACAAGATCGTCTGTAATCGTACAAGATTGTCGTCGATCTTAACAGGATCGTCTGAAATTGTGGTTGAATCGCCTGCGACAATCCGAGCTACCTTCAGTTGAAACACAATGAAATCCTGCAATAAAACTTGAAAACACAAGTGCAAATGATGGGAGATAGGATGTTCTAACATAGCAAAAACTAAAATTGCAGGGAAATGATTAGCTAGGGGGATAAACTGGGAAAATCCCAGTTTATATAGGATTAGGGGGAGGTTAGGAGGTTGGGGATCATCCCAATCTGGGAGATCCCAAATGTGGGAATATCCAACCGCACAGAAACGCTTCTGCCTGAGTTGGAGAGGTCGTTGAAACATAAGCTAATTGCAAAAATTCGGTTTTGGGACGAAATCGTCTGGATTTTCTGTTCTAGATGAATTTGTTCGATTTGGGACGATATCGTCAGATCGACGACGAAATCGTCCAACGGTCACAACAACCTCTAAAAATGGCATGAAAAATGAGGTGAGCGATTAACGAGCGGTTTCGGGGTTAAAATTCAAATTTCTACTTTTTTACTGATGGTTTAACTGCGCCAATTTTAGGGTGCTACACCTTCCTAGAACAAGAATATCATAATATCTAACCCATACCATGCTGTCATTATCGACCATATATCAATCAACATACACCAAATTCATTTCAATAAAGCAACGATGAATCTCCAGTGATCGACTATGAAAGTACATAGATCAATGTTCACTATGACATCTTTGATGAAGAAATAAGCTTTGGGTCCTATACTAATTCTTCCAATCTTTTTTGAGCTTCCTAAATCTCTCACAGATTGAACGAGGAAATCAAAACCATGAAGAAATTAAATTTGTGGCATGACATTATATTCTCCGATGAGTGACCCGAAAATCCGACAAGGAAAGTTAATAAAAATTAAAATAAAGCTAAAGTTTAATTTATTTTCCAATACTAGATTATAGTTTCACTACATCAAAACATAGCGAAGAGAAACCAGTGAAAAATAATTAATTTTTTTTAAATAAAAATAAAAAGTTTAATAATCTCTAGCATCAATTTACTTTTGCGATGTCAAAGTATCACGAAGAACAAAGTTTTTTTAAAACATAAGGGATAATAATCCCACATCAATGAGGAAGTAGAGAAATTTTGGTTTAAAAGGTCTTACGCTCATATAAGAAAGTGTGACTTCAATCACGCTCTCCATTGGCTCCTCATGTGAACCATCTATCATGACCTTCTCCTTGCTCTTCGTGCTCCCCTTAACTTTTGTGCTCTTAACATGTTCCACACCTGCGCTTCCCTCATCGTTGTTGACTTCCATGCTCCCCTCGACTTCTATGCTCCCCGCACCACTATTGACTTCCAAGTTCCCCTTGACTTCTATGCTCCTCGCACTGCTATTGACTTCCACGCTCCCCTCACGCTACTGTGCTTTCCCTTTGAAGTTCAAATTCAAAAAATCACACTGCTATGCTTTCCCACTGAAGTTCAAATTTAAAAAAACTGACCACTGAGGTCCAAAAATAGTTGCTAAACCAATTTTTAGCAAAATATTGTCCAATTTTTGATAAAATTATATAATTTTTTGCAATTTTTTACCAAAATTACATAATTTTTTGCAAATTCGTTTCTCAAAACCTAATTACACTCGCCAAAGGAGACTTGAATTTTTCAAATCAACCCTCAAATGGCCGACAAAAGGAGATCGTAGGACCTTACTATCGATAAATTCTACCAAGATTTTTTTCAATGGAATGACCAAATTACAAAAAAATAATATATAAAGGGAGGAATTTGATACCATAATCTCAAAAATGGATTTAAAAATCAAAACGTATAATCACTCTATCGATACACTATATCAAAATATGGCACTATTCCCAGTTGGCCAATGTATTGGAAGACCAACACACCAAGCACCACTTAGGGGACCACAAAATTCCATCATGCCTAGAACTAATCCTTTGAGCTAATATAGACAAAGCTATTATCGATTGTAATGATTGTAGCCTCAACATTTTAACTTTAGCTTTAATATCATCCTTCAAACCACCCACAAAATAATTGTGGAAGAATTTGGGACTCAAACCAGTAATATGTTGGCCAATTTTTCAAATTGAATTTGATAATCTTGAATGGTTGAATTTTTTTTTATTTTATAAGGGGCTCCTATAAAATATTAAAATTCACCAAGACTAAACTAAGTGAGTAGTTGTTGCTTGAATTCAATCCAAGTAAGATCAGGGTTTACCTTCCTAAGCCATTGAAACCAATGTAGTGCATCTGATTCAAAATTGAAAGAGGTAATTATTAGGTGCATATAATGGGGAACATATTGAAGAACGAAATATTGTTTTGATAAAACATCCATCCTTCTAGATCATTTCCATAAAAATTTGGAAAGTCTAATTTGGGCAGTCTATATCCATTATTATTGGGGGCTTCCCATTGTTGTCTTCTAGTTCCTTCATCCTTATGATCATGAGAATGGAATTGACTATGTGTGTAGATATTAATAGCTATACAAACTTCCAAGTCTTCAATTTTTCCATTTAATTCCTTATTTATTTCCTTCTATTCCCTTGCTACATAGGTCAAGGATTCATGTAGAGATTTGATATCCAACCTTATCTGATTTAAACTATCTGATAATTGATCCCCCACATGCTTCCCCCAAGACTCTACATGAGTGATAATTTCTTGATCTAATTCTTGTACCTCTTATTGTTCCCTAGTTCCTGTATCCATGATCTATGATTTTTGACCTTTGAATGATACTTACTAAAATATAAATACTATTTTGATAGTTATTATTTTTAGTAATGAGCTCAAAAAAGTGTTTAGGTGTTATATATCAAAACGATCACCTCAAAAAGACAATCAAAATTGACTGGGCCTCAAAATGATTTTTTTTTTAACTCTAGACTATTTTTTAAGGAAAGTGTTAGTTTTTCTCCTAGAGTCTTGGTTCACTCAAAAGTTTGAATTTTGTCTAACAACCCCTTACTAGAATCTGCACTGTTTGTTACTGAAATTATTCTGTCACTAACACTATAGCTCACTATCTTTGATGACTATCTAGGATGGATTTGTTACTAAAAAATTCCCTATCTGTTATGATTCTTGAATATCATAGATAACTATTACTAATGTTGGTAAAATTTGTCTTGATTGTTACTAACTCTAACTAAATTCATAGTTGACTATTATTTCCATTTCCAACTCTTTCAACTATTTCATGTTTTAATTATGGGATAGTGTAGAGTCCTTAGTATGATCAATTTCTATGGTAGTATGTTTGGTTTCAGGTTTAACATTCAATATAAATAGGGAACTCTAGGATATGATGTACGTATTGTCCATATCCCTTTATTATACCATAGAAATAAATGATAGTGATCAAACCAATATTTTAGACCACTACTCAAGGAGGATTCCACACATACCCTTGACCATACTACCCACCTCTTTAACAGTATGGTAGGATGATCTTCTCACATGTTGTGTTTAGTGCACTATAAAAAATACACTCAAAAAAGTTTCCTAGGGCTAAAAATTTCTCCTAATCCTAGGGATCTCTTGATATACTCGAATATATGTGGGAGCTCAATTTCATACATGGGTGTTGTTTGAGGCCTGGGTATTGGAGTTTGATCATCCCTCACTTCACTAAAAACTTTACGAGAAATCTAGCTTAGCCAATAATGACATCTCCCCTATGATATTTTAAAACTCTTAACACAGGGTTTCTAACCTAGAAAAGCAATACATAAAAAAGATCTAGATTTATTTTAAAAATGAAAATAGGCAGAAAAAATAAAAACATAGAAATTTATAACTAATAGTCAAAATGGCAATGCAAGAACTATATTAGTTGTAGTGGATGAAGAACATGTGCTTATACTGATAGGGGGGTGAACATTATAAGATAAAACTTTACGAAGAAAATATTCCGTAGTAAACATCACACAGAGCATCACACACATGAGAGACATGATTTAACGTGGTTCACACAATGTGGGCTACTCTACGAAGAAAATATTCCGTATAAAATTTTCTCAAATAATTATTTTGAAAATCCTTTCCCTATTATAAATTTTATGGACCTCTATCCAAAGGAGACACTAGTCCCCTAATCAAGCTCATGGATCTCTATCCATAGGAGAACTCCTTCTCCTCTGATTTGGTTGACGATCTTCTAGAAGAATTGTTTCCTCCACTACACTAGCTTATGGATCTCTATCCATTGAATACTCCTGCTCTCACTCAAAAGACCTATATTCACTACCTTGGGTAATGGACCTCTATCCACTGGAGACTGTCATCCTCTATACTCTATCACCTCCAAATCTAACTCTCATCTCTGTCTCAAATACACATTAAAATTTATCCTTTGATCTAGCACAAATCTGCTTAATCTCTATCTCTAGTCTGGCACAAACCTATCCTCAAATCTACACCAAACTTTGTCCTCAAATCTGTCCTCAAGCCTTAACACAAAGCTTGACTCAATCATAAATCAACTCTACTAGATTTGCCCCAAACCTTAACCCAAGGTTTGAATAAATCAATCAATCAACTCTGATCACAAGTCTTCTCAAAGACTTATCTCAAATATACCTTGTAAGCTTCCACAAAAGCTCACACTAATATATCCACAAGTCCTCTCTAGAACTTTTTCAATCTACTCAACAAGTATTCATCAAGACTTACCTCAAATCTGTATTGTAAGCTTCCACAAGAGCTTACTCAACTCAACCAATCACTCAATGAAAGTTTAGTCAAAAATACTTATCAAACAATATCACATAACAATGATACTCATGATCTTGCACAAACCCTAGTTCAAGATAGTTCACAACTTCACATAACAATGATACTCATGTTCTTTCACAAATCCTAGTTCAAGCATATGAAAGCTTACTCAATATTTCCAACAATGCTTATCAAACAAGGTTTTTATCATCAAATCTTACTCAAAAAACCTTTAACAATAAAACTCAACAATGCTTATCAAACAACTCCTTTTCTCTCCAACTTAGCATTTACAACATCCAACAATCACTCATAAGGAAGATGTGCCCATACCTTTTGTTTTATGAAGAATTAACATTATAAAACCTTTCTCAATCACAATTATTCTTTTGCCAATCTTAAGGGATAGTTAGCAAGAACCTTCTCAAAAAATTAACCAATAATTTCCTCACAAATTATTCTCACAATACAAAAGCATTAGATCTCAATTACACCTTATTATTCCTTTCAATTATCAAACCCAATAAGACTTTATTTCAAAATAATATTCAAATTCCTCTAAAACCTTGTTACTCCTTTCGCCACTTTAATCACAAAAATCACAATATAAAATTTATTTCTACAAACCTTATACCTCCCTAAATGCTCATGCCAACAAACCTTAGGATAAAATATTAAATATTAAAAATTAAATACCTTTTGCTCTTGGTGGAAATTGAACCCACGCTATGCTTCCACAAGCACCCTATCCGCGGTTTCCACCACCGTGTGAGCTAGGCACTCACATGGGACCTAAGTGTGCCCACACACACTTATTCCCAACACTACCGCCAAAGCTTCTAAAAATTAAAAGCTTCCTATTTTTCTACCATGGAGTCTCGAACCCAAGATCTCCCCTCTATTATAACTTAGCACCCAAGCCAATCACCATTTGGGCTAGCCACCCAGATGGTGCTACAATCTTGGCACCACTTCACTTTATGCTTTCCTCTCCTCGGTGTTAGCACTACACACAATTTTCTTTCCTTCCTTTTTTCAATCGATGAGCACAACAAAGCATACATGAATTTTTGAATTACTCTTCCGAGCCTTTGATTTAGGTTTTATTAATATATCCTTCAAGGTATTTGTCTTCACGTCGGCGGATAGAAAAAATTGACTTTTGCATTCCAAAAATAATATTTATTTATAAGTATTCAAATCCAAAATGAATTTAACTATTATAAATTAAATATTTAAATGTCCTTTGGGAATTTTTAATTAAAATTAAATATAAAATTCCTTATATTTTTAGGAAAACCTTTTACCATTATCAACTTAGCAAAATAACCTTGTTATTTTCTTTCAATCACCATGGAACAGAGATATCTTTTCAACCCTTTTCTTTTGCCCAAATATTATGATATTCCTTCTTGCTTCTCCTTTGGGGTGTCTAGGCATATAATATTTAAATTAAATATTATATCCTTACCTCTTAGAAAATCAACCATGAACCATTTGCTTAACATTCCTTTGACATCTGCTTAGTATTCCTTTGACATCAATGATAACAAATCCTTCTCATATTTCCAAAAATATCCCCCTTTGTCATTGATGGTAATTACTCGCAATTTGAGTTATTTTATGTTGTCATTGATGTCACATGGATCACATTGAGTTTTGATAGCCAAATTAATCATAAATAAGCATTTATGATATTTTGGAAAGCATAGATATATGTAGGGTTTTTGTGAAAACCAAGGCAAGCAAAATAAAAGGTTTTATTTAAAACCATTGATGGTAGATTTGAAATGGGTTTTTCTTAAAACCCAGGTTGGTATTTTTTTTCATCGAAAAAGGTGCCCCAGTGATGGAGATTTTTTTAAAATATTTAAGTTTAAATTTTAATTATTTAAAATTTAAATTTAAATTTAAAATTAAAGTTTAAATTATAAGCGCCGACGTCAAAGGAAGGAAAAGGGCATAAAAAAATTAAATTATAAGCGTCGACATCAAAGGAAAGGGTAGGACATATATATATGCCCAAAATTTTCGATTTATTTCCCTAAGTCCTTGATCTCATATTGGCATTCAAATGGTAAAAGAGTCTGCGCATCGTGGTCAAAGTGTGTGTGAAAAGATTTTTTGAGGCCTACGATTTTCGTGTTTATTGAAGTGAATATTGTGGAGTAAGGCCAAACATATAGGCCACTTTGGCCTAGTGGTTCATGCATTGGGTGTGAAGCAGGAAGTCCTACAATCGATTCTCGTTGGAGGTGTTTTGTTGTGTTGAAACGAGTGAAGCACGTTTTTGTTTCGAAGGGCGCAGATATTCGTGGCATAAGGTTTTGTTGGGTGCTCCTTTTGAGCACATGAGGGCGTGTGGCCCAACGGCAGATTGTTTGTTGTTAAGGCATTGAGCAAGGAGGTCACGAGATTGAATCCCGTCAGGGACAGAGGTAAGTTAAATAATTTTTAATATATTTTATTTTTCTAAAATGCCCTAGGAGGAATAAGGGTTATGATGCATGTTTAGAAAAAGAGAGATTTTTGGTGATTTATTTTTTAGAAGTATATCATATTATATATCATTGGAAAGCTTATTTCGAGGGCTATTTGATTAACTTGCTTAGAGGGATAAATAAGGTGTATGTAAAAGAGATATTTCTATTTTTGTAAAAGGGTTCAAAAGTGAAGGTTGTTTTGTTCTTTTTCAAAAGTGATTAATTCTTTCATGAGGGGACATAATACATTTTATTGAGTAGGAGTGATAAGGTGTTATTTGGAAATTATTATTGTGATATTAATCATGATCTCTAACTCTTGTTGAAAGTTGAAAAAGAAGTTTGTTGAGTGTGGCAGATTTCCAAAGAGGTTTCTTCATCTTCATAAAAGGTATGGGCACATTCTTCTATTGATTGATTATGGTGGTTGATTTCTGAAATATCATTGGAGTGAAAAGGATTGATTATGGTTTGCTTTTATAAAGTGGTTGGGTGAATGCTTCAAGGTTTTCTGGTTTGAGAGTTGTGTTTAAACCTTGTTTTATAAGCATAGTTGTTGAAGCCCATTGAAATTAAAATAACTTGAAAAGAACATGAGTATCATTGTTATGTGAGATTTGTGGTTGAGCATTGTTGGAAACATTTGAGTTTGTTGATACATGCATGGACTAGGGTTTTGTAAGAAATATTTGTCCCTTGTGATGAATGGTTGAGTTGAGTTGATTATGCCTAGTCAAGTGATTGTGAGAAGTGATTGTTCAAATTCCATAAAAGAAACTATTCTATATTATGATTTGAGTTGAGTTTAAGTTGAGAAAGAAATTGATATTAGAACATATTGAGTCTCTAACAATTCTCCTTATGCTTCTATGAGATTGTCTTGAGTTGAGAAAGATATTGGATTTGATTATAGAACACATTGGGTCTCTAACAATTCTCTTTATGCTTCTATGAGATTGATTTGAGTTGAGATCATTATGGATCATAGTTGTCATACTTTGAAGAGTGTATTACCATTCATTGTTGAGCTCATATTTAAGCCTTGCCTTTGATTTATGGATGATATTTGAGTGTTATTTGAGCATGATTGGTTGAGCCTTTGAGAAGGCTTTTGGGATAGATTTATGGACAAATTTGTGGACAGTTTTGGGAAGATTTTGAGCAAGTTCTTGGTGAGCTTGTTGAGAAGATTTTGAGCAAGTTCTTGGTGAGCTTGTTGAGAAAATTTTGAGCAAGTTCTTAGTGAGATTGTTGAGCAAATTTTGAGCAAGTTCTTGGTGAGCTTGTTGAGCAGATTTTGAGCAAGTTCTTAGTGAGCTTGTTGAGCAGATTTTGAGCAATTTCTTGGTGAGCTTGTTGAGCAGATTTTGAGCAAGTTCTTAGTGAGCTTGTTGAGCAGATTTTTATTAAGTTCTTGGTGACCTTGTTGAGCAGATTTTGAGCAAGTTCTTGGTGAGCTTGTTGAGTATTTTTGGGAAAGTTCTTAGTGATCTTGCTAGAGCAGATCCGAACAAGTTCTTGGTGAGCTTGTTGAGTAAATTTGATGAGATTCTGAGTGAGCCTATTGATCATATTTGGGAAAGTTCTTAGTGATATTTCTAGAGCATATTTGGGAAAGTTCTTGGTGAGCTTGCTAAAGCATATCAGTGTGTTTCCTACCTGACCATATCAGTGTGTTGCCTAGCTGAGCAGATTAGTGGATTGCCTACCTGAGCAAATTATTGTATTGCCTATCTTTGAGCAAATCAAAGTAATCATTGTAATGGATAAGGATCCTTATTTTTGTGTGAAATATTATAAGGATATTCTCTTTTGGAGTACCCCACATTGGGGGAACCACGCTAAATATTGTGTATCAATTATATGTGGTGACTTGTGCTCTTGTTTACTATTGTTATCTAAGTTATTAATGCACATTGTTATATTTTGTTATTGCAATTAAGGACATTAATTGATATTGGTTTGGAAAGAAAGTAAAAAGTGGAAGATATATTGTTCACCCCCCCATCTTAGTATAAGCTTGTGTTCTTAAATTGGTATCAGATCAGGTTGCTTCGAAAAGGCTAACAACTTAAGGGCAGATTCTACAAGAACACATATGGTTTCATAGAATGGATCATCTACAAATAAGGCTTCATTGTTTGATGGTAACAATTATGCTTTCTAGAGAATGAGAATGAAGAACTACTTGATATCACAAGAATATGAGGTATGGGAGATGGTTGAAAAAGAGTATAGGATTGAAGGTGATCCCAAGGCAGATAAGACTATCAGGAAATTGGTTGAGATCAATGCAAGGGTAATGAATTGTATTTTGAGTGGGCTACATGAGACAGATTTTACAAAGGTCATGGTATGTAATTCAGCAAACCCATAGAAAAATATTTGAGAAACTAAAATTAGAAGATTTTGAAGATATTGCAAAGTTTTTACTTCGAGTTGATGAGAATACTAACACCATGAGAGGCCTAGGATTTGAGATGAAAGAATCAAAAATTACTCAAAACATTTTGAGATCACTTCCCAAGAAGCATGATGCAAAGGTTTCAACAATAGAATAAACAATAGATATCAACAAGCTAACAATGGAAGAATTACAAGGAACTCTCATAGCTTATGATATGAGGGTGAGTAAGCATCAGGTTCAAATAAAAGATATTGCATTCAAGGATTTAGAGAATAAGAAAGGAAAATTTCTAGAGATAGATAGAGATCCATATAATGATGAGGAAGCTAACTTCATCAAAAAGACTAATGACTCAAGGAATTACAGAGATATGAGGAAAGCCAAATGATACAAGTGTGATGATTTTGGTCACTATGCACACATGTGTCCACATGAAGAAAATAGTGATGATGAAAAATAAGGGCACAGAAGAAAATAATATGGAAAGCAAAAGCATGACAAAGATGATAGATACAAGCAAAACAAGTATGAGAATAAGAAAAAAAATTGTAAGGCAAAGAAATCTTACTACATTGTAGAAGCAAGTGATAGCTCAGATCATAATGATAGAGACAAGTCAGATGATGAAAAGGAAGAACATCTATTCCTAGGAATAGAATATGAAAGAGAATAGTGCTTTGTGTGTGGTCAAAAGGATCACAGATCAGGATATTGCAATGGTTTCAGTGATAGTGAAGATGAGATAACACATCAAGGAAATAGGCATGGTCAAAGAAATCATGAGAGTTTGTTTGCTATAGAAGATGATAATGATCTTAGTGATAGTGAATATGAAGGAGGGTTTTTCTATGGGATAAGAGAAGTAGAAGAAGAACATTCACTCCAAGAATAAGAAGTTCAATAATAGAATAGTGTAAGAAAGATAGATGTCTCAGTTGATCTAAAGGAAGACTTCAATGAGATCCATGAGAAACTACAAGAAGTTAAGGAGAATCTAAAAAAAATGAGATGTTCCATACGTGAGAAGTTTGATCCATCACATGACTCAAAAGGTCAAAATATTTTCACTAAGAAGGAAACATGTATTTTAGAGACAATTAATATGGATGCCAATTTGCTACTTGACATAAATAAAGAGAAAGAAGAGGAAGATTCCAAAGCACCAAATGTCTCTTATTTCAAGTTTGGGGAATCACACTCAAAAGGAAAGGAAGTTCTAAAATATGAAAGCAAGGTAGCACCTAAGTTTTATAAAGAAAGTTCCAAAGTTCCTATGGCTCCAAATATTCATTCTGGATCTTGTTTTGAGATAGGTGAATCAAGCTCAAAGGGAAAAGAAATACTTGAAGAGGAAAACAAGGAAGAAACTAAGGAAGAAGATTTGGATACTACAAAGAAGGTTCAAGGATGCAATGCACAAGTTGAAAATTATCATAATGATAATGATCAAGAAAGATATGAGGAACCAAGGCATGAACAAAGGGCTTTTCAAGGACACTATTTTTCTTGTAATGGATTTGAACATAGGGCTATACACTGCAGGGTCTATGGATCAAAGAATTTTGATTTTTCTAAAAGGAACATCAAAGGAAGAAGGTATGGTTTTCAGGGACATTTCTTCTCATGCAACAGGATTGGTCATAGAGCTTCTCAGTGCAAATAAAATAAGCAACATGGTTTTGGTTTTAGAGCTACACAATTCATAAGTCATGGTCATAATGGTCATGAAAACAAAACTTCACAATACAGGGTTCAAGAAAGGAATGGATATGGAAATTATTTCAAGAAAGAATTCAGGATATGGGCACCATACAAAGGCTACAATATCAAGTGTTTTAATTACAATAACTTTGGACATATTACAAAATGGTGTAGGACTCAATTTCAAACAGGTTCAAGGCAAGAAGGTCAAACAAGTTCAAGACAAGAAGATCAGGTAATTCATCAAGATAAGTATATCAGAAAAACATGGAAGGAAGTTGATAGAGGAAAGAAACAATGTAATATGGGAGTAAAAGTACTCCCACCCCAAAATTAATCACCTCAAGAGAGAAGGTGGTGAGGGGGCTAAGTTTAAGAGTCATATATTTTAGCCCCATAGGTGTCCCTTTTGCCATTGATGTCAAATGGGGAGAGATTTGAGTAAGGGGGAGAGCATTGAGTTAGGGGGAGCAGCCTCCAAAGAGAGCATTGAGTTAGGGGGAGCAGCCTCCATAGAGAGTATTGAGTCAGGGGGAGCAACTTTATTTCTTAAAGATGGTTTTTGCAGTGACTGTGGTGATTTACATTAGAGGTGTTACCATCAATGACAAAGGGGGATATTTTTGGCAATTTGAGTTATTTTATGTTGTCATTGATGTCACATGGATCACATTGAGTTTTGGTGGCCAAATTATTTCATAAATAAGCATTTATGATATTTTGGAAAATATTATATATGTAGGGTTTTTATGAAAACCAAGGCAAGCAAAATAAAAGGTTTTATTTAAAACCATGGATGGTAGATTTGAAATGGGTTTTTCTTAAAACCTAGGTTGGTCTTTGTTTCATCGAAAAATGTGCCCTGGTGATGGAGATTTTTTTTTAAATATTTAAGTTTAAATTTTAATTATTTAAAATTTAAATTTAAATTTAAAATTAAAGTTTAAATTATAAGGGTCGACGTCAAAGGAAGTGGGAGGACATATATATGCCCAAAAGTTTTGATTTATTTCCCTAAGTCCTCGATCTCATATTGTTATCTGAGTTATTAAAGCACACTACTATATTTGGTTATTGCAAATAATGACATTAATTGATATTGGTTTGGAAAGAAAGTAAAAATTTGACGCTATATTGTTAACCCCCCCTCAGTATAAGCTTGTGTTCTTCAATTGGTATCAGAGCGGGTTCCTTCGAAAAGGCTAACAGCTTGAGGGTAGATTCTACAAGAACACAGATGGCTTCACAGAATGGATCATCTAAAAATAAGGCTCCATTATTTGATGGTAACAATTATGTTTTTTGGAGCATGGGAATGAATAACTACTTGATATCACAAGAATATGAGGTATGGGAGATGGTTGAAAAATGTTATAGGATTGAAGGTGATCCCAAGGCAGATAAGACTATTAGGAAATTGGTTGAGATCAATGCAAGGGCAATGAATTGTATTTTGAGTGGGCTATGTGAGACAAATTTTACAAAGGTCATGGTATGTAATTCAGATAATGAAATGTGGACCAAGTTGTGGAATACTTATGAAGGATATTCCAAGGTAAATTTGGCAAAACTACAAACTCAGAAAAATATTTGAGGAATTGAAATTGGAAGATTCTGAAGATATTGCAAAGTTTTTACTTCGAGTTGATTAGATTACAAACACCATGAGAGGCCTAGGATTTGAGATGAAAGAATAAAAAGTTACTCAAAAGGTTTTGAGATCACTTCCCATGAAGTATAATGCAAAGGTTTCAGAAATAGAAGAAACAATGGATATCAACAAGCTAACAATGGAAGAATTACAATGAACTCTCACAACTTATGATATGAGGGTGAGTAAGCATAAGGTTAAAATAAAAGAGATTGCATTCAAGGCTTCATAGAATAAGAAATGAAAAGTTCCAGAGATATATAGAGATTCAGATAATGATGAGGAAGCTAACTTCATCAAAAGGAATAATGACTCAAGGAATTACAGATATATGAGGAAATTCAAATGCTACAAGTGTGGTGATTTTGGTCACTATGCACACATGTATCCATATGAAGAAAATAGTGATTATGAAAAATAGGGTCACAAAATAAAAGAAGATGGAAATCAAAAGCATGATAAAGATGATAGATACAAGCAAAACAAGTATGAGAATAAGAAAAAATTTCATAAGGCAAAGAAAACTTACTACATTATAGAATAAAGTGATAGCTTAGATCACAATGATAGAGACAAGTTAGATGATGAAAAGGAAGAACATCTATTCCTAGGAATAGAAGATGAAAGAGAACAGTGCTTTGTGTGTGGTCAAAAGGATCATAAATCAGGATATTGCAATGGTTTCAGTGATAGTGAATAGGAGATAACACATCAAGGAAACAGGCATGGTCAAAGAAATCATGAGAGTTTGTTTGCTATAGAAGATGATAATGATCTTAGTGACAGTGAATATGAAGGAGGGTTTTTATATGGGATAATATAAGTAGAAGAAGAACATTCACTCCAAGAAGAAGAAGTTAAACAATAGAATAATGTAAGAAAGACATATGTCTCATTTGATCTAAAGGAAGACTTCAATGAGATCCATGAGCAACCACAAGAGGTTAAGGAGAATATATAAAAATTGAGATATTCCATACATGAGAAGTTTGATCCATCACATGACTCAAAAGGTCAAGTATTTTCACTAATAAGGAAACATGTATTTCAAAGACAATTAAGATGGATGCCAATTTGCTACTTGACATAAATAAAGAGAAAGAAGAGGAAGATTTCAAAGAACCAAAGGTCTCTTATTTTAGGTTTGGGGACTCACACTCAAAAGGAAAGAAAGTTCTAAAATATTAAATCAAGGTAGCACATAAGTTTTATAAAGAAATTTCCAAAGTTCCTATGGCTCCAAATATTCAGTCTGGATCTTGTTTTGAGATGGGTTAATCAAGCTCAAAGGGAAAAGAAATGCTTGAAGAGGAAAACAAGGAAGAAACTAAGGATGAAGATTTGGATACTACAAAGAAGGTTCAAGGATGCAATGCACAAGTTGAAAATTATCATAATGATAATGATCAAGAAAGATATGAGGAACCAAGGCATGAACAAAGGGCTTTTCAACATTATTTTTCATGTAATGGATTTGAACACAAGGCTATACACTGCAGGGTCTATGGATCAAAGAAGTTTGATTTTTCTAGAAGGAACATCAAAGGAAGAAGGTATGGTTTTTAGGGACATTTCTTCTCATGCAACAGGATTGGTCATAGAGCTTCTCAGTGCAAATAAAATGAGCAACATGGTTTTGGTTTTAGAGCTACACAATTCATAAGTCATGGTCATAATGGTCATGAAAACATAACTTCACAATACAGGGTTTAGGAAAGGAATGGATATGGAAATTATTTCAAGAAAGAATTCAGGATATGGGCACCATAAAAAGGCCACAATATCAAGTGTTTTAATTGCAATAACTTTGGAGATATTTCAAAATGGTGTAGGACTCAATTTCAAACAGGTTCAAGGCAAGAAGGTCAAACAGGTTCAAGACAAGAAGATCAGGTAATTCATCAAGAGAAGGATATCAAAAAAACATGGAAGGAAGTTGATAGAGGAAAGAAACAATGTAATATGGGAGTAAAAGTACTCCCACCCCAAAATTAATCACCTCAAGAGAGAAGGTGGTGAGGGGGCTAAGCTTAAGAGTCATATATTTTAGCCCCATAGGTGTCCCTTTTGCCATTGATGTCAAAGGGGGGAGATTTGAGTAAGGGGGAGCAGCCTCCAAGGAGAGCATTGAGTTAGGGGGAGCAGCCTCCATAGAGAGCATTGAGTTAGGGGGAGCAGCCTCCATAGAGAGTATTGAGTCAAGGGGAGCAACTTTATTTCTCAGAGATGGTTTTTTTAGTGACTATGGTGAATTGCATTAGAGGTGTTGCCATCAATGACAAAGGGGAATATTTTTGGCAATTTGAGTTATTTTATGTTGTCATTGATGTCACATGGATCACATTGAGTTTTTGTGGCCAAATTATTTCATAAATAAGCATTTATGATATTTTGGAAAACATTGATATATGCAGGGTTTTTGTGAAAACCAAGGCAAGCAAAATAAAAGGTTTTATTTAAAACCATGGATGGTAGATTTGAAATGGATTTTTCTTAAAACCCAGGTTGGTATTTCATTTCATCAAAAAAGGTGCCTTGGTGATGGAGATATTTTTTTAAAATATTTAAGTTTAAATTTTAATTATTTAAAATTTAAATTTAAATTTAAATTTAAAGTTTAAATTATAAGCGCCGACGTCAAAGGAAGGAAAAGGCATAAATAAAAAATTAAATTATAAGCACCGACATCAAATGAAAGGGAAGGACATATATATATATATATATATATATATATATATATATATATATATATATATGCCCAAAAGTTTTTATTTATTTCCCTAAGTCCTCGATCTCATATTGGCATTCGAATGGTAAAAGAGCCTGCGCATCGTGGTCGAAGTGTGTGTGAAAAGAGTTTTTGAGGCCTACGATTTTTGCATTTATTGAAGTGACTATTGTGGAGTAAGGCCAAATGTATAGGCCACTTTGGCCTAGTGGTTCGTGCACTGGGTGTGAAGCAGGAAGTCCTTTTTTTGATTCTTTTAGGAGGTGTTTTGTTGTGTTGAAACACATGAAGCACGTTTTTGTTTCAAAGGGCGCAAATATTCGCGTCATAAGGTTTTTTTAGGTGCTCCTTTTGAGCACGTGAGGGTATGTGGCCCAATGGCAGATTGGTTGTGGTTAAGCCACTGAGAAAGGAGGTCATGAGATCAAATCCCGTCAAGGACAGAGGCAAGTTAAATAATTTTTAATATATTTTATTTTTCTAAAGTGCCCTAGGAGGAATAAGGGTTATGATGCATGTTTAGAAAAAGAGAGATTTTTGGTGATTTATTTTTTAGAAGTATATCATATTATATATCATTGGAAAGCTTATTTCAAGGGATATTTGATTAACTTGCTTAGAGGGAGAAATAAGGTGTATGTAAAAGAGATATTTCTATTTTTTTAAAAGGGTTCAAAAGTGAAGGTTGTTTTGTTCTTTTTCAAAAGTGATTAATTCTTTCATGATGGGACATAATGCATTTTATTGAGTAGGAGTGATAAGGTGTTATTTAGAAATTATTGTTGTGATATTAATCATGATCTCTAACTCTTGTTGAAAGTTCAAAAACAAGTTTGTTGAGTGTGGCATATTTCCAAAGAGGTTTCTTCATCTTCATAAAAGGTATGGGCACATTCTCCTATTGATTGATTATGGTGGTTGATTTCTAAAATATCATTGGAGTGAAAAGGATTGATTGTGGTTTCCTTTTCAAAAGTGGTTGGTTGAATGCTTCAATATTTTCTAGTTTGAGAGTTGTGTTTAAACCTTGTTTTATAAGCATAGTTTTTGAAGCCCATTGATTATGCAAAGAACTTGAAAAGAACATGAGTATCATTGTTATGTGATATTTGTGGTTGAGCATTGTTGGAAACATTTGAGTTTGTTGATATATGCATGGACTAGGTTTTTTTAAGAAAGAGTTATCCCTTGTGATGAATGGTTGAGTTGAGTTGATTGTGCCTAGTCAAGTGATTGTGAGAAGTGATTGTTCAAATTCCATAAAAGAAACTATTCTATATTCTGATTTGAGTTGAGTTTAAGTTGAGAAATAAATTGAGATTAGAACATATTGAGTCTCTAAAAATTCTCCTTATGCTTCTATGATATTGCCTTGATTTGAGAAAGATATTGAATTTGAGTATAGAACATATTGAGTCTCTAACAATTATCTTTATGCTTCTATGAGATTTATTTGAGTTGAGATCATTATGGATCATAGTTGTCATCCTTTGAAGAGTGTATTACCATTCATTTTTGAGCTCATATTTAAGCCTTGTCTTTGATTTATGGATGATACTTGAGTGTTATTTGAGCATTATTGGTTGAGCCTTTGAGAAGGCTTTTGGGATAGATTTCTGGACAGATTTGTGGACAATTTTGGGATAGATTTTGAGCAAGTTCTTGGTGATCTTGTTGGGAAGATTTTGAGCAAGTTCTTGGTGAGCTTGTTGAGCATATTTTGAGAAAGTTCTTGGTGAGCTTGTTGAGTATATTTTGAGCAAGTTCTTTGTGATCTTGTTGAGCATATTTTGAGCAAGTTCTTAGTGATCTTGTTGAGCATATTTTGAGCAAGTTCTTGGTGAGCTTGTTGAGCAAATTTTGAGCAAGTTCTTAGTGAGCTTGTTGAGAAAATTTTGAGCAAGTTCTTAGTGATCTTGTTGAGCAAATTTTGAGCAAGTTCTTGGTGAGCTTGTTGAGTATTTTTGGGCAAGTTGTTAGTGAGCTTTCTAGAGCAGATCTGAACAAGTTCTTGGTGAGCTTGTTGAGCAAATTTTATGAGGTTCTAAGTGAGCCTATTGATAAGTTTTGAGCAAGTTCTTAGTGAGATTTCTAGAGAATATTTGGGAAAGTTATTGGTGATCGTGCTGAAGTAGATTAGTGTGTTGCCTACCTGAGCATATCAGTGTGTTGCCTAGTTGAGCAGATCAATGGATTGCCTACCTGAGTAGATTAGTGTATTGCCTAGCTTTGAGCAAATCAAAGTAATCATTGTATTGGATAAGGATACTTATTTTTATGTGAAATATTATAAGAATATTATCTTGTGGAGTACCCCACATTGGGAGAACAACGTTAAATATTGTATCTCAATTGTGTGTGGTGACTTGTGCTCTTTTTTAC
Source organism: Wollemia nobilis (assembly GCA_028583015.1). NCBI lineage: Eukaryota > Viridiplantae > Streptophyta > Pinopsida > Araucariales > Araucariaceae > Wollemia > Wollemia nobilis. The sequence continues at coordinate 3,064,064 of JAQPPZ010016529.1, read as the reverse complement.
TATTGCTATCTGAGTTATTAATGCACACTGCTAGATTTGGTTATTGCAATTAAGGACATTAATTGATATTGATTTGGAAAGAAAGTAAAAAGTAGATGCTATATTGTTCACCCCCCCTCTCAGTATAAGCTTATGTTCTTCAGTAATCCATTTAAATTTTATCATTTATTTTACCTCTTTCTATTCTACTCCCCCTGATAAACTACTCCTTTTGACTAAATGCTTTCCTTCTAAATCAAATCTCTCCTCATTACTCAAATCTCTCCCCTTTTGTCATCAATAGAAAAGGGTCACCTTTGGGGCTCGGGGCTAAGAATGAAACTCTTAGCTTAGCCCCTCCCCCACCTCTTATTGAGGTGGTTAATTCTAGGATGGGAGTATTACTCCTAGTTTTCCTCAAAGATAATCAAAAGTCTCTTTCGAAAGTGGCTTAGTGAATAAGTCTACTATATGCTCCTTTGTAGTAACATATTCCAACCTAACATATTTATCTATCACCGATTCTCTTAGAAAATAATACTTTATCAAAATGTGCTTTGTCCTAGAGTGCATTACTATATTCTTTGATATACTTATAGAACTTGTATTATCACTTAATATGGGAATAGGATGATCATTTTTTATCTTGAAGTATTCTAGAGTTCGTTGCATCCATAATACCTGTGTACAACTAGATACTATTGTAATATACTCTGCTTTTGTTGTAGATAAGGATACCAATGCCTATTTTTTACTTAGCCAAGAGACTAAACAAATAAATAATGCTCCTCCACTTGTGCTTTTTATATCATCAATATTGCCAGTCCAATATGCATATATATACACTATGAGTGTGAAACTATCACTTTTGGGATACCAGAGCCCAAAATCCATAGTTCCTTTTAGATACCTGAGAATCCTCTTTACTACTACCACATGTGTTTCCTTAGGTGCTTCCTGAAATCTTACTACTAATACCACTACTTGCATGATAACTGGTCTTGTAGATGTGACATACAACAAGCTGCCAATCATAGATCTGTATAATCTCTGATCTACCTTTGGAGATTCATCATCCTTACTTAACTTACATCTTGTAACCAATAAAGAAGGACAACTCACCGAGCATAGACATCTCAAATTCATTATGCATATTCTTTGAAAATTATTTACACATATTATCATTTTTTCATCCAAAATTATGTCATAAACATAAACAACCACAATTAGTAGATTATTCCCTTCATTTTTGATGTATAAGTTGTTATATGCTATTCTTTTTCTAAATCCATGTTACTAAATATACTTATTCAATATTGAGTACCATGCTCTAGGATCTTGTTTTAGACCATACAATACCTTTTTTAATCTGCATACATGATCTAGTTTATCTGTTAATATGAATCCCTCTAGTTGTTCAATATAAACTTCTTCTAGAACACCATTTAGAAATGTTGACTTAACATCCATCTGATATACCTTGAAGTTTTTAAAACTTGAGAAGGCTAAGAACATTATTATGGCTTCAAGTCATGCAACTAGAGAAAATATCTCATCAAATTCAATTCCTTCTACTTGTGCATAACCTTTGTACACTAATCTTACTTTATTCATGACCACTTGTCCATATTCATTTAACTTGTTTCTGAATACCCATTTTGTGCCAATCACATTTTTATCCTTTGGTCGTGGAACAAGTTCCCAAGTCTTGATTTTCTCTATCTGATCTAATTCCTCATCCATTTCCTTAATATAGAACTTATATTCACTTGCCTGATTGAAGTCTTTTGGCTCAATCTTAGATAACAAAGAAAAATTTACTTATTGAGATGGTGTTATTATCCTTCTCCTTGTCCGTCTCTCATATGGATTCCCAATGATTAGCTCTTTTGGATGATGTTTCTGTACATACTTGGATGGAGTTTTATGAATAAGTCTTTGTGTTTCTTCCTCTTCTTGATCTGATTCCTAACAAAACTCTTCCTGACAACTTCCATCTTCCTAATACACAATTTGTTGAACTGGTTCTCTTGAATCTATCTTCTCATCAAATGTTACATTTATAATTTCTACAATAGTATGTGTCCTCTTGTTGAAGCATCTATAAGCTTTACTCTTAGTAGAATAACCAAGAAAAATTCCCTCATCACATCTTGGGTCAAACTTGCCCAAGTTTTTCTCTTCCCATCTTATGTAACACTTGCTTCCAAAAACCTTGAAGTGATTTATAGTGGTCGTTCTTCCTTTCCAAAGCTCATATGGAGTCTTGTGATGGTTTACCCTCATTTGAGCCCTAGTGATTATATATACTATTGTGTTGACTACTTCCCTCCAAAATCCATCTAAAATATTGGACTCATTCAACATAGCTCTAGCCATATTCTCAATAGTCCTATTTTTCCTTTCAACTACTCCATTTTGTTGAGGAGTTCTTGCAGTTGAGTATTCTCTCTTGATTCCATGTTGTTCACAAAAATCTACAAATTCATTTGAGGTAAACTCTCCTCCTCTGTCAAATCTCAAACACTTAATCCTCTTGCCGGTTTTATTTTCAACTCATTCTTTAAATGCCTTGAATTTTTCAAATGCTTTTGACTTATCTTTTAAGAAATCTACCAAAGTCATTCTGGAGTAATCATCTATAAACAATATGAAGTAACTTTCACCTTTAATACTCTATGTTTTGGTAGGACCACATAGATCAGTATGTATTAGACTTAGTGGCTTAGATGACATATATCCCTTTGATTTAAAACTTGTTCTAGTTTGCTTTCCATGTTGACAAGGTGCACATATTGTGTTTTGTGGTCTTTTTAGCTTGGGTAAATCTATGATAGCCTGCTTATTGCTTATGTTGACTATATTGTCAAAATTTAAATGACCCATTCTTCTATGCCACAACCAAATCTCATCTTCTTGTGATAGAAAGCACTTTTCCCCTTTGATCTCACTAAGCATATATAGGTTGTTTGGAGTTCTACTTGCATTTGCAATGACTTTTCCAGTTTTTTATTTTCTTATCTCACATCTATTTGGGTGAAATGTAACCATATGACCTTGATCACAAAGTTGGCTTACACTTAGTAGATTATGTCTTAACCCTTTGACATATAATACATTTTTTGTTCTTGTTTTCCCATTATCTAAACTCAAAGTTCCTCTTCCACCAATTTTTGTTGATCCATTATCACCAAAACTTATTGATCCTCTATTAGTTTCTTTGAGTACAATAAATTTGTCTTTGTCTCCTATCATGTGTCTAGAACAACCACTATCAAGATACCATTGTTCTTCTTTATCCTGAGCATGAAGAGTTGTTTGAACTAACATTTATCTAGCCTTTTCATTCCCCTTTTTCTCTTTCCTAGTTGTTGAAGTTGTATTCCTTTTACTAGACTCAAGAAGTACCATTTTGCACCATCTAGCCTTGTGCCCAAAATTATTGCATTTGTAACATATGATATCATTATTCATAAGAGGTGCAAAAGAGTTGAAATTTCTATTGACATCATTTTTCATATAACCAGTGCAATGTACAACTCTATGACCATATTTGTTACAAGAAAAGTAATAGCCATGGAAGAAATTATGTAACCTGTTTGGATGCCTTTGAGATTGTGGTTGAGTGCTTCTCCTTTTGTGATTAACTCTCATCCATGGTTTTTCTTTGCTTTCTTCCTTCCTGATGTCTTTTCTTTCTGGAGTATACGTCACTTGCTTATCTTTGTTTGAAGTTTCTACTTCTTGAAGACTTGGCTCCTCTTTCTATTTTCCAAACTTTATATCTGGTAGTACCTTGGTCTTTTCAACTTCATTCCTTAGATAAACAATTTTTGCTTCCAATATTTCACATTCTATTTCTCTTGCTCTTAATAGATCTATCATATCCTATTCAATTTTCTTTCCCTCTTCTACCTTTATCTTGAGTTTTGTGAGATTCTATAGAAGTTCTATCCTTTCTTCTTCATCTTCTTGAATTTGATCCTTCAAACTTGAGTTTTTATTTCTAACCTTTTCAAGGTTCCTGAGAGTAGCAAAGAATTCCTCTTTTATGTCAAACATGGTCTCTTCTTCACTCTCTAAATTCATGTGTGTTTCTGATGGATCTTCCTCCAATATGTTAGTCTTTTCACAGAGAAACCTGCTCTGATACCAATTGAAGAACATGTGCTTATACTGAGAGGGGGGTGAAAAGTATAAGATAAAACTTTTTGCTTTTCAATCCATATGATAACATCAACAATATTAAAGTAGTAAATATCACACAAAGCATCACACACATGAGAGACATGATTTAATGTGGTTCACCCAATGTGGGCTACTCCATGGAGAAAATATTCCTTATAAATTTTCTCAAATAAATTCTCTTGGGAATCCTTTCCCTATTACAATGTTTATGGACCTCTATCCAAAGGAGACACCAATCCCCTGATCAAGTTCATGGATCTCTATCCACAGGAGAACTCCTTCTCCTCTACTCTGGTTGATGATCCTCTTAGAAGGCTAATGCCTCCACTACACTAGCTTATGGATATCTATCCACTGAAGACTCCTACCCTCACTCAAAAGACTAGTCCTCACTGCCCCGGCTAATGGACCTCTATCCACTGGAGACTATCATCCTCTATACTCTACCACATCTAAAGCTAGCTCTCAACTCTGTCTCAATTATACACTAAACTTTATCCTTCGGTCCAGCACAAATCTCCTCAATATTTGTCTCTGGTCTGGCACAAACATATCCTCAAATCTCCACCAAAATTTGTACTCAAATCTATCCTCAATAATTAACACAAATCTTGACTTAATCACAAATCAACTCTTCTAGATATGCCCCAAACCTTAACCCAAGGCTTGAACAAATCAATCAATCAACTCTGCTCACAAGTCTTCTCAAAGACTTGCCCCAAATCTGCCTTGTAAGCTTCACAAACTCACACTAATCTATCCACAAGTCCTCTCTAGAACTTGTCCAATCTACTCAACAAGTCTTCACCAAGACTTACCTCAAATCTGTATTGTAAGCTTCCACAAAATCTTACTCAACTCAACCAATCACTCAATGAAAGTTTAGTCAACAATGCTTATCAAACAATCTCACATAACAATGATACTCATGATCTTGCACAAACCCTAGTTCAAGATAGTTCACAACTTCACATAACAATGATACTCATGATCTTTCACAAACCCTAGTTCAAGCATATGAAAGCTTACTCAATATTTCCAACAATGCTTATCAAACAAGGTTTCTATTATCAACTCTCATTCTAGAAAACCAAACTCAACAATGCTTATCAAACAACCCTTTTCTCTCCAACTTAGCATTCACAACATCCAATAATCACTCACAAGGAAGATGTGCCCATACCTTTTGTTTGATGAAGAATTAACCTTATAAAACCCTGTCTCAATCACAATTACTCATTTTTTCCAATATCAAGGGTTAGATAGCAAAAACCTTCTCAAAAATTTATTCAATAACTTCCTCACAAATTATTCTCACCATAAAAAGCATTAGATCTCAATTACACTTTATTACTCCTTTCAATTATCAAACCCAATAAGACTTTCTTTTAAAATAATATTTAAATTCCTCTAAAGCCTTATTCCTCCTTTCACCACTTTAATCACAAAAATCACAATATAAAATTTATTTCCATAAACCTTATACCTCCCTAAATGCTCATGCCAAAAAACCTTAGGATAAAATATTAAATATTAAAAATTAAATACCTTTTACCCTTTGTGGGAATCAAACCCACGTTGTGCTTTCACAAGCACCCTAGCCGCGGATTCCACCGTCGTGTGAGCTAGGCACTCACATGGGACCTAAGTGTGCCCACGCACACTTATTCCCAACACTACCACCGAAGCTTATAAAAATTAAAAGCTTCCTCTTTTTCTACCATGAAGTCTCGAACCTAAGACCCCCCCTTTATTGTAACTTTACACCCAAGACAATCGTCGTCTAGGCTAGCCACCCGAATGGTGCTATGATCTTGGTGCCGCTTCACTTTATGCCTTCCTCTCCTTAGTGTTAGCACTATGCACAATTTTATTTTCTTCCTTCTACGTTCTATCTATGAGCACAACAAATAATTCATGATTTTGAATTGCACCTTAAGCCTTTGATTTAGGCTTTATTAATATACCTTTCAAAGGTATTTACCTTCACGTCGGTGGATAGGAAATTTAGACTTTTGCATTTCGAAAATAATATTTTATTTATAATTATTTAAATCCAAAATGAATTTAAATATTATAAATTAAATATTTAAATATCCTTTGGTCCTTTTTAATTAAAATGAAATATAAAATTCCGTAGGTTTTTAGGAAAACCTTTTGCCATTATCACCTTAGCAAAATAACCTTGTTATTTTCTTTCAATCACCATGGAATGGAGATATCTTTTCAACCCTTTTCTTTTGCCCAAATATTATAATATTGCTATCCTTCTTGCTTCTCCTTTGGGGTGTCTAGGCATATAATATTTAAATTAAATATTATATTCTTTCCTCTTAGAAAATCAACCATGAACCATTTTCTTAACATTCCTTTGACATCTTCTTAGTGATCCTTTGATATCAATGACAACAAATCCTGCTCATATTTCCAATAGTGGAACACAACTATGGAAAGTGATTTGATACCACTTGGTAGGAAGGTTCTAATTAAAATATGAATATCCACATAAATATTGCAAGAAAAGTAGTAATTTCATGAAAGAACCTAATATTGCAATATGAAATGTAAATGTAGAAATATTACAAATCACAATACAGAATCGTGGATCTCTTTGAAGGGAAACCTCCTTCAATAATTTAATTTCAATTATGTGAAAAATATACATCCATTACTACCCCTCACATTTTTAAAGACTCTTCATAACCCTACTTTACGCTCAACATTTGAGCTAAAACCTTCTACCAAACAAAACAATTACATTCTTTATAATAGTTACATAAACTAGTGCCAATTGTCTAGGCACCTCTAGTACCATAAACTATTACAAAAAATTACATAATATATTTCAAAAACTATTACAAAATATGATAATAGGGTCACCATGTTAAGAAAGGTATCATTACTTAATAGTGTTAGGATAAATTCCTAACACCTGAGATATCATTAAAGTCCGTATTTGTGAGCAATTTGCTTCACTTTGATTCACTATAAATCTATTATATTTACACAAGTCAATTTTGGAGCAATTTTTTGAGGCTAAGGACTTGTTTTATTAATCCTAGTGTCAAAGTAACTTTAAAATTAACCTCATTTTAATTTTTTGTGCTTGATTTTTGTAATTGCATTGCAAATGACAACTCCAATGTAAACTTCAAAAAATTTAATATTTTGCAAACATGTAATATAGGTAGCATCAACTTACATCAATCCTTATATTTGATCCCAATTTGTCACCTACCATAGGCAAAAAGCATTTGAGGTAAACTTTGACCAAATTTTTAACAAAGATCAAATCAATAAGTGATTTACTCAATTCAATGAGTGATTCACTCTAAAAATAGTGATATTTCTTCAAGATATATTTGGAGCAAGTCCTAGGATAGATAACTCTCTTCCTAACTCCTCAAAAGAGCAAATTTTTCTAGTTTTGGAGTGATTTTCGTGGATCCTCTATTTTTCAATATTTTCAAAGTTCAAATCATGCTAGAAAATTGCCTAAAATTTCTAGTGAACCACCTGATTTTACAAATGAGTTGATCTAGTTTGTAGGAAAATCACTAAATAGACCAATTTTTAATATTTTTCTTATATTTTAGATCCAAAATTCTATATGTATCGGTGTATATGCACAATATTATGAATACATGCTCAAGGTCACAAAGATAAAAAACAAAAATATTATCAATTTATAGAGATAGTTGCATACCATTGAAGGAACACCAAAATATTTGGAACAATCATTGTGTGGGTAACATCAAGATGACGAAATTGAGAAAATTCCAGTATTAAATCTTGTCTCCTCAAATGCAAGAGCCCAATAAACAATCTTGTTAGTCAAAATTCCATATTTCAATAAATTGTTTTCTTAGGCCATGAGATGAATTATTCATCTACCTTAGTTAATCAAATTTAGTCAAACATAACCACCAAGAAGTGATAGGTGAGGATCCAGAGGCGGAGGATGTTTAGGCTTCCATCTATGATGTTGGTAAAGTATAAGGAATCGATCCTCCTGATAAAGATCCTGACAAAGGGACCCAACCAGGAGCAATGGATCCCAAAAGAGGCTTGTAATTTGTTGAAACCCTTAAAGGTAAAAATAGTGACTTCTTTGAATCACTCCCATCCCTAATTCCATAAAACAACTTAATCAGAGTTTCACCAAACATCATGGATATCTTTCTATCCTTGGATACGCATTCCTTGGTGGGGAAATTTTTGGGAGGCAAGCCTAACATAGAAACCATAAGGTCATGGGCATTTTCCAAATGGATAAAAATAGGACATATGGAGATTTTTGTTCTTTCTAAGGGCTTTTTCATCATCTGGATCAACAACAAGGAAGATGCAAACCACATTCTAACATGAGGGCTATGTTTTTTGGGAAGGCACAAACTCTTCCTCAAACCTTGAGGAGAGGATTTGAATCTTGATATGCAGAGCATTAATACAAATTCTATTTGGGTTCGAGTACCGAATATTCCCTCCCAATTTTTCTATGAGTATTTCTTGAGAGGGATTGCCAAAACTATAGGCGATTTGGTAGCCATCAATCATTCTACCTTATCTAGATCAAGGATGACACATGCCAGGATATGCATGAATGTGAACCTTGATTTTGAGCTCCCAATATTCATGGAACTTGAGTATGGAGATTACTTGAGAAGACAACCTATTGAATATAATAACAAGTTGATATTCTACGTGGAATGCAGAACTCAAGGCCACCTTAGGAATCAATGTCTATGCTTGGAAACCAATAAATAAGTGCAAAAAAATCCTAAGGTAAGAGGACCAAATGGAAGAGGACATCCCAAGAACCAAGGACCTTGGTTTCCTTCAAATAGAGGAGTCTACAAGGTAGTAAAAAATGATCATCTCCACTGAGAGTAAGAAACCCAGCATGAGGAAAGAGGAAAGAAACAAGTCTAGAATGATTAGGATTCCCAAGTAAGTCCTTCAATTCCCAGCTTCAATAAGTTTGAAGTCCTTGTAGAGGTTGATGTTGAGGCAGACATGCTATAATAAGAGAACCCCTAGACAGGCCTTCCAGAAAATCTAGAATCCCCATCAAGGTTTGGACCCTCAAACGACATCCAAACAGGCCCTCCTCCAAATTTCCTCTATGACATGCCCCAGGCCTTAGGAGAATATAGGCAGAGCATGGAGGAAGATGATTCTAGGACATAATTAATAGGGAGAAGAGCGACTGAAGAGTGCTCTAGCCCAATTTTGCAATAAATAAATCCCCCAAAATTTAGCTCAAAATAGACAAGAAGATCAATGAAATCCCCCATCGATTATGGTAGTGAAAAAAAGAGGATGGATTTTAGAGGTTGAACATTATAGGATTAGGCTTGAGAATGAAATTGCAAATGGGAAACAAATAACTCTATTGTCTCAAGTTATCACTAGCATGGAAGATAACAAATCCAATAAACCTCCTCCACCATAGGGCAGGGGGAGAGGGAAAAAATCCAAGCAATATAAATGAAGGTTCTCTCATGGAATGTGAGAGGCCTTAATGTCCCACCAAAGTAAAGGGTGGTTACAATACTACTATTCCAAGAAATAAAAATAGATGAAGCACAGTCAAGAGCATTAGCAGGAAAAATATGGAAGCAAGTGGAAGTGGCCTTCAAGCAAATAAGAGGTACATTTGGAGGACTAATGATTTTGTGGGATCCAAATAAAGTGGAAGGTAATGTCATTCAGGTCGATGATAGGGTCCTAAGTGTGCTCTTTCATGACTTTGACAACAATATGTCATGGATCCTATCTAATGTGTATTCACCCAACACAGTACAAGGTAGAGCAGACCTGTGGGAGATTTTGAGCCACATGAGGGAGGCATTCTTTAATATCCCTTGGGTGATAATGGTGGATTTTAATATGCCACTATACCCCTTAGACAAGAGGGAGGGTCTGGCCTTCCCTCAAGGAGCATGGAAGAGTTCAATGATTTTGTTAACTCAAATGAACTGATGGACGTAAATCTAAAGGATGCCAAATACACCTGGAGTAATTGGCGCATAGGGAGTCACATCATATAGGAAAGGTTGGATAGGTTCCTATTGTAGCAAAAAGCAATTTCAGTCTTTGGGGATTCAACCCTCCATTCACTTCCCAAGATTGGGTTGGATCACAGTCCCATTTTTTTGGATGTGCCACAAGCCAATTCTCTTAGGAGACCTTTTCATTTTGAAGCAATGTGGACAAAGCACCCCAGTCTCAAGGATTGCATCAACCAATGGTGGCAGCAACAAGGTCAGGGAAGTCCTTCCTACAAGCTTTCACAAAAGTTGATATTGGTGAAAGACAACCTCAGAATATGGAACAAAGATGTGTTTGGTAACCTCTTCGAGAATAAAAAAGTCATGGGTGAAAAACTAAGATCTGCTGAAAAAATAATACAAAATGGAGGGTGTGATGACGCAACCAGAACTGAGGAGAGAAAATTACTATCAGAATACCACAGCATCCTTGCGTGTGAGGAGAACTATTGGAGGCAGAAATCTAAAGTGTTATGGCTTAAATATGGTGACTCCAACTCCAATTTCTTTCACGTCACTACCCTGAGGAACAGAAGTAACAATATGATTAAGGAGTTAACCAAAGAGGATGGTTCTACCACCCAAGACATTCAGGAAATCAAGGATGAAGTTGTGTCATATTTTAGCTCCCTCCTTGGAGATGGTACTCCAAGCTAGGCTATAGCCAAATATTCCTTACTGTAATCTATTCCCTAAATCATCAGTGGTGACATTAACAGAAGACTCATTACAAAATACACAAATCTATCCTCCTTTGACATTAATGGCAAAGGGTCACCTTTGGGGCTCGGGGCTAAGAATGAGCCTCTTAGCTTAGCCCCTCCCCCACCTCCACATGAGGTGGTTAATTCTGGGGTGGGAGTATTTATACTCCCTGAAAGCACAAATCTTTATCTTTATATTTCTCTTCTTTTTTGAGTTTTTTGAATTCTCTCATTGTTTCTTTCCAAGTCATCATCCATGTTCCTGTCATCAATTATGTTCATGTTCTTGTTCTTGTTTTCATCCATATTCATGTTCTTGTTCTTGTTCCTATTCTCATCCATGTTCCTATTCCTATTCTTGTTCTCATCTATGTTCTTGTTCTTGTTCTTGTTCTTGTTCTTGTTCATGCCAATGTTTTTGTTCATATTCCTATTCCTGTTCATGCTTGATTCTGGAATATTTGCTCTACACCATCTTTCTATGTGACCATCATTATTTCACTTATACCACTTAATGTTATTATTCATTGGATGTGCAACTATCTTAGGATTTCTCCTAGTGAAGCCATATCCTCTTCTGTCATGAACCCTACAATTCATTGCCTTGTGACCAAACTAATTGCATGAGTAGCAATATCCTTGGAAAAGTTGTCCTTTTCCATATACCCATCTTTTATGTGTCCTGCACTATGAAGCCATATGCCCAAAACTATGACATGAAAAACATCTTCCATTGAAGAAACCTTGCCTAGATCCCATTGGTCTTCTAGTTCCTCTTGACCTGTTTTGATTGTTGTTTCATCTGAATCTTCTTTGTTCATTGTCCCTGTTCTTGCTAGACTCACTACAATCTAATTCATCCTTGGGAGTTTCACTTGCACTTCCTCTCTCATCTGAGAAACCCTCTTCTAAAGTATCCTCTTCTTTTGAAGTGTTTTCAGAACTGGTAGTTAACTTGTCTTCTTGAACCTGTTTGGAACTAAGACCTGTCTTGTTTGTTGCTCTTCTTTATATATTGACTATTTTATCCACACTCTTTGCACTTTTTATATACTTCTATAGCTTGTTCTTGGAATCCTCTAGATATTCTTTAAATAGGACCACTTATTGTGTTAAATTTTCACATTCCAAGATCTTTGCTTCTAACTTATCTTTGAACTTGCTTGTCTTAGCCTTTGAATTTTCTAGATCCTCTATAAGCAATAATCTTTCTTCATCAAATTCTTGAAACTGTATTCCAAGCTTAAAGTGTTGCTTTCTTACCGTCTTTACTATTTCAAGGGCATATATAAGTTCTCCTTTGATATCATATCCATTCTCTACTGAATAATCCTCTAATTTTTTGCCTTTTTCCATATCATTACTTCCTTTTGGCTTGTCTTCTATAGGATCACTCACTTATTATTCTAATGCCATTAGAAGATTTTCATTTGGTCTATCAAGTGCATCTTCAAAATCATCATCACTGAAACTATAACCATTCCTTGTGCAATCATATTCAAGATGTCCAAATCTACCACATCTAAAACACTAATAACTGGAGTCTTTTTCTTAATTGGATATTTTTCTTCAACCGTAAGTAAGACTTCATCTTTACCATTATCTGAAAAACTAGTATCACTATCAATTGAGTACTTACTTGCATTATCCGCATAGTAGCTTCTCTTTTGCCTTTGGAAGAACTTCTTCCCTTGTCTATTTTATCCATCCTTGCTCTTCTTTTGGTATCTGTGTCTTTCTGATTCCCTGTACCTATGATCCTATTTTTCTTATTCATTTTTTCTCTTGGGCTCTTTGCATTCTGTTGCATAATGTCCATACTTTACACAATTGAAGAACTTAATAGATATTAAATCTATGGATCTTTTGGAACCTTTATCTCTTCTGCCATAGTTAGCTTCTTCATCATTGGAATATTCACTGCTTGATTCTGATTTCTTACCCTTTTTATTTTTTTCCACTTTGAATGTAGCTTCTTTTGGAGGAATAGGATCTTTTGTTCTTATCTCAAACATAGTAAGCATGCCAAGCAAAGAATTCCTTGTCAAAGAATCACTATCAATTGATGTTTCTATAGCAGAAACCTTTTCACTATACCTTTTTGGAAGAGTTCTCAATATCTTATCACAAGCATCTGATTCATCAACCTTCATTCCAAGACCTTTCATCTTATGTATAAGTTCATCAACCTTGATGAGATAATCACAAATATGTTGAGCAAGGTGCAGCAAAAGTATTGTCATTGTTGTCAACACAGACAAGTTGATGCAGTTGATGCAGTGGACAGGAGTTCAGAGGTCAGTCAGAACATGTACAGTGAATTTCCAAGAAGACAAAAGTGGCCCAGATTCAGAAAATCAAAGAAAAAGGCAAGTAAGAAAACTGTCGCGATATCGCGACATGTTTTCTGTCGCGATATCGCGACAGGTTGAGAAGAAAGAAGGCAAAAAGCAAAACTGTCACGATTTCACGACATATCGAAGGAGAGAGAAAATGCAGGCAAAATTGTCATGATTTCACGACATGGATGAGGAGAGAGAAGGCACAAGAAAAATTGTCATGATTTTGTGACATGGACGAGGAGAGAGAAGGCGCAAGCAAAATTGTCACGATTTCATGACATGGACGAGGAGAGAGAAGGCACAAGCAAAATTGTCATGATTTTGCGACATGAACGAGGAGAGAGAAGGCGCAAGAAAATTGTCATGATTTCATGACATGGCGAGAGAGAAGGCGCAAGGAAAACTGTCATGATTTCGTGACATGTTGGCAGAGAAGGAGGCAAGTAGAAAAACTGTCACGATTTTGTGACATGTTTGAAGAAGAGGCGCAGGCAAAGAAAACTGTCATGATTTTGTGACATGCTCGAGGAGAAGGAGCTCGCAAAGAAAAGTGTCACGATTTCGTGACAGGTTCCAAGAGGAAGCGTTAAGGAGAGAAAGTGTCAAGGAGAGAAAGTGTCACGATTTCACGATAGGATCGAAGAGAAAGTGCCAAGGAGAGAAAGTGTCATGATTTCACGATAGGATCGAAGAGAAAGTGCCAAGGAGAGAAAGTGTCACGATTTCACGACAGGATCGAAGAGAAAGTGCCAAGGAGAGAAAGTGTCACGATTTTGCGACAGGGTCGAAGAGAAGTGCAAGGAAGAGAAAGATGTCACGATTTCATGACATGTTTTTTGCTGGCCAAAGATAGAAAAGGCACAAGGCAGAGAAAGATGTCACGATTTCGTGACATGTTCCATTTTCATGGGCGAAAGGAAGAAAAGGCACAAGGCAGAGAAAGATGTCACGATTTCATGACATGTTCCATTTTCATGGGCGAAAGGAAGAAAAGGCACAAGGCAGAGAAAGATGTCACGATTTCGTGACATGTTCCATTTTCGCGGGCGGAAGGCAAAAAAGGCACAAGGCAGAGAAAGATGTCATGATTTCGTGACATGTTTCGTTTTCGTTGGTTGAAGCCAAGAAGAGTAGCGAGAAGGTGAAAGTGTCATGATTTCATGACATGTCTGGTTTTCATGGGTACAAGCGAAGAAGTGGACAAGGAGGCAGAAACTATCATGATTTTGTGACATGTATTTTCATGGGTAAAAGGCGAGAAGGGCAGAAAGATACAGAAGTGTCACGATTTCACGATAGGTCGCAATAACACGATAACAGACAGTTAACTGGAACAGAACAATAGTTAAAGGGGCAGTTGTAGAAGAAAAGCATGCAACTAAAATAACAAGAGTTAACTAGAGTAAATGCGGCAGTTACAGATAGAAATCATGCAACTTTTTAAGAACTAGAGTTAACTGGAGTAAATCGAACAGTCGCATTAATAGAATCATAAAATGCATGCATGCACAGAAATGAATACGAACAGTCTTGTTCAAGAAGACGTATAGTCATGGTAGAGATATACGTTGCATGTAACGTAATGCACAAAAGGAGTTACACAAAGAAGGAGTTACAGTTGACAAGTGGCAGAAGAGAATATTAAAAGAATAGTTACGGGTTGCATGCGTAAATATGGAAGCTAAAAATAGAGACTTATATGTTATAAAAGTAGGTCTGCATGAAGAATATTGCTGCTACTATAAGTGAGAATTTGCTGCGTAAAGAGGGTTAGAAGAGGGCCGAGAGAGAGATAAGCAGAACCGTGAGATCGTGCAGAGTTTAATCAAGTTTAATTAATTGCAGACCAGTAAGGGTTGTGTAAACAACGAAGGCATTTTTATGTCACTGAATTAAATCAGAATTGGAGTCCAAGTTGGTGCTTGGCATTAGGGGTTGGTGCTCCTATCTATTGCAGCAGAAAAACAAGGGGTTGGTGCTCCTTCCGGTGGGTGTTGGTAAAGTGTTTGTAAAATTGGTGTTTTGCAAAGGTTGGATTTGGATTGAAGTCCAAGCAGTCATTTTTGAGGAGTAGCCAAATTGGTGAACCTCGTTACATTATGTGTTGTGGTGTGCTCTCTTGTGATTATTGCTTTATCTATTTTCTAGTTCTCTTTGCTTCAGTTTTAAGAATTGCAAATCAGATTTTTAGCTACATTGATTCACCCCCCTCTCAGTGTCATTGTGAGAATATCAATTGGTATCAGAGCAAGGTTCTTGAACAAGCTTAATCAGCTAAGGTGATCTTGGAAGGAACACAATGGCAGGTAGTGAAGGATTCTCATCAAATAAAGCTCCTTTGTTCAATGGAACTAATTACTCTTTCTGGAGACTCAGGATGCAGACATATCTGAGTGCGTTAGGATACGACATTTGGGAGTCAGTAGAAAGTGGATACACAGCACCCGCTACTCCTCCAACAGATACTACTGAGAAGAAAAAGGCTGAGAATAACTCCAAAGCAAAGAATGCCATAATGTGTGGGCTAGTAGACAGTGAACTGATAAGGGTCATGAGCTATAAATCGGCAAAAGACATGTGGGACAAATTGAAGAGCATCCATGAAGGAGACAACAAGATCAAGGAAGCCAAGCTGCAAACGCATCGAGCTCAGTTCGAGGCATTACAAATGAATGACGATGAGAACATAGAGGCCTATATGTTGAGAGTCAATGGAGTCATTAATGCAATCAGAGGACTCGACGAAGAGATCGAAGATGCGGTTGTCATGAAAAAGGTACTTAGAACTCTTCACAAAAGATTTAATTCTAAAGTTTTTGCAATAGAAGAGGCTAAAGATCTAAACAATTTTAGCATGGATGAGATGCATGGTTCCTTGACTGCATACGAAATGAGAATAGGACAAACTAAGCCCATAGACAGAGAAGCTGCTTTTAAAGCACACAAGAATACAAAAGCTGAACAAGAATCCGAGGATGAAGAGACATCGGATGAAACGGAAGCCAACTTTGTTCGAAAACTTACAAAGGGAAAAGGAAAATATAGAGGAAAGTTGCCATTTAAGTGTTTCAATTGTGGAGGGGTCGGTCACTTTGCAGCTAAGTGTCCAATGAATGAGAAAACCAAAAGTGATGAAGGGTCACACCAAGAAAGAAGTGGCTGGAAGAAGAAACCAAATTTTAGGAAAAGCAATTTCAAAAAGAAAAGTTTCATATCCAAGAATGTCAGCTCTTCTGAAGATAGCTCAGGTGAAGATTCTGAAGAAGAAACAGGTGAAGCTCTGTTCATGGCATTTGAAGAAGCAAAAACAGAAGAAAAATAGGAAGGTGATACAAAAAGTAAGGATGAGGTTGAAGTTTATCTGGAAGGAGAGTTGGTTGCTGCACTTAAAGAGTTGAAGACGAGAAAGGAAAAAGAATAATAAGGTCTCAAGAAAGCTTGAGGATGCGAATGACATAATAAACAGTTTGAAAGTACAAGACAAAAGAATTTAAGAAAATGTCTAAAGAACTTGAAGTACAATTAACCATGAGAATAGATGAGTGCAACAAACTAGAAGAAGAGATTGTTGTTTTAAGAATGCGGCTAGAAGAAAAGAATCAAAAATTGAGTTGCTATCACAAACTTGAAGGAAGTTATGCAAAGCTTGAAAAGATTATAAATAGTCGAGAGGACTACGGGCATCAAGTTTGGCTTGGGGTTTGTCGAAGGAGAATCATCAAGTGGATCAAAGGCCGTAACTGTAGAACCGGTAAAGAAAGAGGATAAGATCAAGGTTGACCAAAGAAAAATGAATCTTGCAAAAGAAAGCAACAATGCCGAGGCACGAGAAGACTGTTGACAATGAGGGATTCACAAAAGTCACACATCAAAGGAGAAGAAAATTTGTGACTCCTACTACAAATTGGCAAAGACCAACTCCCAGGTTCAATCATTCCTTTTCTGGTTATTGTTTTAAATGCAATACTTACGGTCATAAGATTTCAGACTGCATTTATAATATAGGACAAAGAAATTTTTCCAGTAGAAATGTATTTTCACCCTTGATGGATTATGCAGTAGAATGCTATAACTGTCATAACTTTGGACACATTGCAAGAAACTGTAGAAGCACATATGCAGCAAATAAATATTAGGGAAGAAGAACTCAACCAAACAGTTTAAGGCAAAACAAAAAATTCCCAGATAAACATGCACAGGCCATTGACAAAGAAAAGTCTAAACAAGTGACCAAAACTACAGTCAAATCAGAATGGAAAGAAAAAGAGCAACTCAAGGAAGAAAAGGAATCCTTGATTGTACGAGACAACATTCAAAGCACAGAACAAATCTGCACCATGGATATTGGATAGTGGATGCTCCAGTCACATGACAGGAGATAAACAAAAATTTGAAAAATTACAGAAATATGAAGGGGGCTCTGTAAAGTTTGGAAATAATGATGGAGCCAAAATAGTTGGCAAAGGATCAGTCAAGATAAGTGATGGAAAGATCAATTCCAAAGAAGTTCTGTTTGTAGTTGGTTTGAAGCACAACTTACTGAGCGTAAGTCAAATCCGTGACGAGAGGTCATGAAGTCATCTTTAAAAAGCAAGGTTGTGAAGTCGAGAAAAGCACACAGTGGGAAGCCGATAGCTACTGGATCGAGGACTTATGGAAATATATACAGTCTCTTAGAAACTTTAGAAGGATCATGCTTGATTGGACAGGAAGATGAAAATTGGTTGTGGCACAAGAGGCTCGGGCATATTAGCTTTGACAATCTGGTAAAAATAAGTTCAAAAAGAGCGATAAGAGATATACCTACCATTGGCAAACCAGTAAATAGCATCTGTGCTTCATGCCAAAAAGGGAAGCAAACCAGATCCACATTTAAAGCAAAGGAATACTTCACCAGCAAACCATTAGAGCTGATACATACTGATTTATGTGGACCCATGAGAACACAAAGCATAAATGGTGACAAATACTTTATGTTGTTCATAGATGACTACTCCAGAATGACATGGGTACTATTTTTAAAGCTTAAATCAGATGCCTTTGAGATGTTCAAGATTTTTAAAAAATAGGTTGAGAATCAAACTGGAAAAAGAATTAAATGCCTAAGATCGGACAGAGGAGGAGAGTTTATCTCGAGAGGAGTTTGCAGAATACTATCAAAAATATGGGATCGGAAGACAGTTTTCAGCAACAAGGACACCTCAACAGAATGGTGTTGTTGAAAGGAAGAACAAGACTGTGTAAGAAATGGCACGGACAATGTTGGCTGAGAACAAAATAGCTGACAGATTCTGGAAAGAGGCGATTCATACTGCAGTTTACATTCAAAACAGGTGCATGTTAAGGACGCATGAAAGCAAAACACCTTATGAGCTGTGGTTCGACAGGAAAGCAACAACAAGATACTTCAAAGTGTTCGGCAACAAGTGTTATATCAAACGAACTGAAGATAATCTCGGTAAGTTCGAAGATAGAGCTGACGAAGGTATTTTTCTTGGTTACTCGACAAAAAGCAAAGCCTACACATGTTACAACAAGAGGCTAAAGAAAATTGTGGAGAGTGCAGATGTTAAAGTTGATGAAGGTAGAGATCGAGAAATTACTCATCAAGAAAACTACCCTATTTATGAAGAAGTCATTGAAGGAGATGAAGAAATGGAAACAGAAGAAAATCAAAAAATTGACCCAGCTGATTTAAGAATTGACTCAGAAGAAGAAGAGAACAAGAAATTCAAAATAGGCAGCTGGCAAAAAAATCATCCCAGAGAACAGATTATTGGGGACCCAACAGTTGGTATTCAGAAAAGAAGAGCCGTAGTACGGAACTACTCTCTTTTATCCAACATTGAACCCAAAAATATTGCTGAAGCAAGCACGAGATGAAAGTTGGATGAAGGCAATTAATGAAGAACTAGATCAGATTGAGAAAAACAAAACCTGGGAATTAGTACCACGGCCAGCAAATAAAAACATAATCGGTACTAAATGGATTTTTCAAAATAAATTAAATGAAGACGGACAGGTTGTCAGAAATAAGGCAAGATTGGTCTGTAAAGGCTATGCTCAGGTTGAAGGCATTGATTTTGAGGAAACCTTTGCACCAGTAGCCAGACTAGAGGCAATCAGAATGTTTCTGGCTTTAGCAGTCCATAAAAACTTCAAAGTTTATCAAATGGACGTAAAATCAGCATTTCTGAATGGAAAACTGGAAGAAGAGGTTTACATTGAACAGCCAGATGGCTTCCAACTCGGTGACAATCCCGATTTTGTTTGCAGGTTAAAGAAAGCGTTGTATGGTCTGAAACAGGCACCCAGAGCATGGTATGCAAGGCTGGATAACTATCTTATTAAACAGGGGTTCAAGAAAGGTATGGTGGACAACAATTTATATATCAAAATAGAGAATGGCCATCTTATTGTACTTGTTGTTTATGTAGATGATATAATATTTGGCAGCAGCATGGATGAATATTGTAGAGACATAGCAAATAAAATGAAGACAGAATTTGAGATGTCAATGATTGGTGAACTTTCTTATTTCCTCGGACTGCAAGTCAATCAAAGTGAAAAGGGCATTTTTATCTCTCAAGTAAAATATGTGAAAGAAATGCTGAAAAAGTTCACAATGGAGGATAGTAAACCTGTCAGCACTCCCATGACAACAGGTTGCAAGTTGAGCAAGGATGACAAATCTCCGGATGTAGATCAAACCATGTACAGGTCTATGATTGGAAGCCTGTTGTATTTGACAACCACTAGACCAGATATATTACAGGCAGTATGCATGGTAGCAAGATTTCAGGCTAGTCCCAAAGAGACTCATGTGACAGCTGTAAAGAGGATTTTTAGGTACCTCAAGGGTACTATGGAGTATGGGTTGTGGTACCCAAAAGGTAAGGACTTCACTCTTATTGCATATTATGATGCAGATTGGGCAGGATGAGGATGTATTGATGACAGAAAGAGTACCAGTGGAGGAGCATTTTATCTTGGAGACAGGCTGGTAGCATGGCACAACAAGAAACAAGAATCGGTCTCTCTATCCACAGCAGAGGGAGAATACATTGCAGCAACAACATGCTGTACTCGAGATATTATGGATGAGACAAACACTGAAATATCTTGGTATTCACTTCAAAGAGCCAATTTCAGTTAAATGTGATAACACGAGTGCTATAAACATATCAAAGAATCCGGTTATGCATTCTCGAACCAAACATATTGCAATCCGGTATCACTTCTTGAAGGATAAAGTTGCAGAAGGTGAGGTCAAATTGGATTTTGTTTCGACTACAGAGCAAGTAGCAGATATATTCACAAAACCATTGCCAAAGGAAGTTTTTGAGTACCTTCGGAGTAAGTTGGGAGTAGTCACATTTCCCAAGAACTGACTATCAATTGGGATCACATTCTCAAGGGGAGTATTTATGCCTATGTTTATAGTTTTGCTCATATTCATGATTTTTGCTAACTATAACAATGTGTATCTGAGAATGTTGTGCATAGACTCAAGGGGAGTCTATAGCAGCCCTTTGGTATTATTGTCAAAGGGGGAGAAGAATTACAGGAGAGTGCATGAGTGTTGCCAACAATTCCAAAGGGGGAGATTGTTGAGCAAGGTGCAGCAAAAGTATTGTCATTGTTGTCAACACAGACAGTTGATGCAGTTGATGCAGTGGACAGGAGTTCAGAGGTCAGTCAGAACATGTACAGTGAATTTCCAAGAAGACAGAAGTGGCCTAGATTCAGAAAATCAAAGAAAAAGGCAAGTAAGAAAACTGTCGCGATATCGCGACATGTTATATCGAAGGAGAGAGAAAATGAAGGCAAAATTGTCATGATTTCATGACATGGACGAGGAGAGAGAAGGCGCAAGAGAAATTGTCATGATTTCATGACATGGACGAGGAGAGAGAAGGCGCAAGCAAAATTGTCATGATTTCATGACATGGACGAGGAGAGAGAAGGCACAAGCAAAATTGTCACGATTTCATGACATGAATGAGGAGAGAGAAGGCGCAAGCAAAATTGTCATGATTTCGTGACATGGTCGAGGAGAGAGAAGGCGCAAGGAAAACTGTCATGATTTCATGACATGTTGGCAGAGAAGGAGGCAAGTAGAAAAACTGTCATGATTTCATGACATGTTTGAAGAAGAGGCAGGCAAAGAAAACTATCATGATTTCGTGACATGCTCGAGGAGAAGGAGCTCGCAAAGAAAAGTGTCACGATTTCATGACAGGTTCCAAGAGGAAGCGTTAAGGAGAGAAAGTGTCACGATTTCGCGACAGGATCGAAGAGAAAGTGCCAAGGAGAGAAAGTGTCACGATTTCATGACAGGATCGAAGAGAAAGTGCCAAGGAGAGAAAGTGTCACGATTTCATGACAGGATCGAAGAGAAAGTGCCAAGGAGAGAAAGTGTCACGATTTCATGATAGGATCGAAGAGAAGTGCAAGGAAGAGAAAGATGTCATGATTTTGTGACATGTTGTTTTTTGGCAAAGAAGAAAAGGCACAAGGCAGCGAAAGATGTCACGATTTCGTGACATGTTCGTTTTCGCGGGCGAAAGGAAGAAAAGGCACAAGGCAGAGAAAGATGTCACGATTTTGTGACATGTTTTGTTTTTAGGGGCGAAAGGAAGAAAAGGCACAAGGAAGAGAAAGATGTCACGATTTCGTGACATGTTCCATTTTTGCGGGTGAAAGGCAGAAAAGGCACAAGGCAGAGAAAGATGTCACGATTTCGTGACATGTTCCGTTTTCGCTGGTTGAAGCCAAGAAGAGTAGCGAGAAGGCGAAAGATGTCACGATTTCATGACATGTCTGGTTTTCGTGGGTACAAGCGAAGAAGTGGACAAGGAGGCAAAAACTGTCATGATTTCGTGACATGTTGTATTTTCACGGGTAAAAGGCGAGAAGGGCAGAAAGATACAAAAATGTCACGATTTTGCATGACAGGTCGCAACAACACAATAACAAACAGTTAACTGGAACAGAACAACAGTTAAAGGGGCAGTTGTAGAAGAAAAGCATGCAACCAAAATAACAAGAGTTAACTAGAGTAAATGCGACAGTTCAGATAGAAATCATGCAGCTTTTTAAGAACTGGAGTTAACTGGAGTAAATCGAACAGTCGCATTAATAGAATCGTAAAATGCATGCATGCACAGAAATGAATACGAACAGTCATGTTCAAGAAGACGTATAGTCATGGTAGAGATATACGTTGCATGTAACGTAATGCACACTCTATAAATACAAAAGGAGTTACACAAAGAAGGAGTTACAGTTGACAAGTGGCAGAAGAGAATATTATAAGAACAGTTACGGGTTGCATGCGTAAATATGGAAGCTAAAAATAGAGACTTATATGTTATAAAAGCAGGTCTGCATGAAGAATAAAGTTGCTGCTGTAAGTGAGAATTTGCTGCGTAAAGAGGGTTAGAAGAGGGCCGAGAGAGAGATAAGCAGAGCCGTGAGAGCGTGCAGAGTTTAATCAAGTTTAATTAATTGCAGACCAGTCAGGGTCGTGTAAACAACGAAGGCATTTTTATGTCACTGAATTAAATCAGAATTGTAGTCCAAGTTGGTGCTTGGCATTAGGGGTTGGTGCTCCTATCTGTTGCAGCAGAAAAACAAGGGGTTGGTGCTCCTTCCGGTGGAGTCTTTGGTAAAGTGTTTGTAAAATTGGTGTTTTGCAAAGGCTGGATTTGGATTGAAGTCCAAGCGAGTCATTTTTGAGGAGTAGCCAAATTGGTGAACCTCGTTACATTGTGTGTTGTGGTGTGCTCTCTTGTGATTATTGCTTTATCTATTTTCTAGTTCTCTTTGCTTCAGTTTTAAGAATTGCAGATCAGATTTTTAGCTACACTGATTCACCCCCCCCTCTCAGTGTCATTGTGAGAATATCAAAATATTCTCATCATCCCGCATTCTTAGGTTCTCAAATTATCCTTTGAGATTTTTGATTTTAGCTTTCCTAACATTTTTATCTCCTTCATATATGGTATGCAATAGATTCCACATGTCTTTTGTTATCTTACATTCCATAACCTTCATACATTCTGATCTACACAACCATTTTATAATTGCATTCATAGCTCTTGAATTTGCATGCATTAGAAGCTTACCTTCCTTATCTATAGGAGGATTGGATCTTGAATCATATACAAATTCCACTGCATCCCAAACTTCATTGCCAAGTGCCATTAGGTGAAATATCATCAGTACACACCAATACAAGAAGTCACTTCCATAAAATACTGGTACTGCATTGTTGAAGAACCCATCCTTTTGATACTTTTGATCCATTATGTTCTTAGATCGCTTTTCCTTCAAGCTATCAAACTCTTCTGAAGGAACCCGCTCTGATACCAATTTAAGAACACAGGCTTATACTAAGATGGGGGTGAACAGTATAAGACCACTTTTTACTTTTCTTTTCAATTCAATATTATACAGTGTATAGATATCAGTATCAATAACAGTAATCAAAGTAATGCAGAGGACACCATACACAATAGAGATACATATTTTAATGTGGTTCACCCAATGTGGGCTACCTCCACAGAGAAAATATTTCTTCTAAATATTTCTCAAATAATCTCTTTGGGAATCCTTCCAAATTACAAATTTTATGGACCTATGTCCAAAGGAGATGTTTATCCCTTAATGTCAAGTTCATGGATCTCTTCCATAGGATAACTCTTTCCCCTTCTACTCTGGCTAGTGATCTTCTAGAAGACTCTATCTCTCTACTACACTTACTGGTGGATCTCTCTCCACTTGAAGACTCCTCACTAAAAATATATGTCTTCAATTGTCCTGGCTTCAGGATCTCTATCCACTGAGACTATGTCCTCTATACTTTGTCACCTCCAAATATTTTTTAATAGGATCAATCAGAACCTTATCAAATCTACTCAATAGGTTCACTTAGAACCTGCTCAAATCTACTCAATAGGTCCACAAAAAACTTGCTTAAATCTTCTCAATAGGTCCACACAGAACCTGCTCAAATCTACTCAATAGGTGCACACAGAACCTGCTCAAATCTGCTCAATAGGTCCACACAGAACTTGATCAAATCTTCTCAACGGGTCCACAGAGAACCTGCTCAAATATGATTAATATGTCCACATAGAACCTGCTCAAATATGCTCAATAGGTCCACATAGAACCTGTCCAATTTTGCTCAACAAGCTCACATAGAATTTGTCCAAATCTGCTTAATAAGTCCTCTCTAGGACTTGCTCAAATCTGCATTGCAAGCTTCCATAAAAGCTTACACAAGATCAGTCCACAAGCCTTCTTAAATACTTGCCTCAATCACATAGAATCATAAAGAGAATTGTTAGAGACTCAATATGTTCTATACTCAATACTCAATCAATATTTCAACTCAATCTCATAGAAGCATAAAGAGAATTGTTAGAGACTCAATATGTTCTATACTCAAATCCCAATATCAACTAAAATCAATCTCATAGAAGCATAAAGATAATTGTTAGAGACTCAATATGTTCTATTCCCAAATCCCAATCTCAACTCAAATCAATCTCTTAGAAGCATAAAGATAATTGTTAGATACTCAATATGTTCTATTCTCAAATCTCAATCTCAACTCAAATAAGAATATAGAATAGTTTTTTCATGGAACTTGAACAACCACTTCACACAATCACTTGAATAGGCTCAATCAACTCTACTCAACCAATCACCTCAAATATCAATCCTTTCTCACAAACCCTAGTCCAAGCATTTATCAACCAACTCAAAATGTTTCCAACAATGCTCAACAACAAATCTCACATAACAATGATACTCAAGTTCAAGTTCTTTGCACAATCAATGGGCTTCAACAATAATGCTTATAAACAAGGTTTAATCACAACTCTTAATTCATAAAACCTTGAAGCATTAATCACAACTCTCAAAAAGGCAACCATGATCAATCCTTTTCTCTTCAAAGATATTTTTAGAAATAAATCGCCCACACAAGTCAATGAAGAATATTGCCCATACCTTTTTTATGCCTTATGAGTTGTCCGCTAAATATGCCACACTCAACACACTTTCTTTTTCAAATCTCAACAAGGGTTAAAATTCATGAGTAATAACACAAAAATCAAAATAATATCTCAATAACACCTTATTACTCCTACTCAATAAAATGCACCAAACCCTCTTATTCAAGAAATAAACCCTCAAAAGAATGAATCAAAATTACTTTTGGAACTCCTTGACAAAATCAAAAATATCTTCTTGCACACACCTTATTTATCCCTCAAAGGAATCTAAACAAGTAGCTCTCGAAAATAGCTTTCCAATGATATATAATATGATATACTTCCACAAAGAAAATCAGCAAAAATCTCTATCTTTCCTAGAGCATGCCATAACCTTATTTCTCCTTAGGCAACCTTGGCAGAAAATAAAATATTAAACAAAAATTAAATTCACTTGCCTTGCCCTCGGTGGGATTCGATCCCCCGAATTTTTTCTTCCCAATGCCTTAGCCGTAGCCAAGCCATCGTTGGGCCACACACCATGACGTGTCTAAAAGGGCACGTCCACCATGCAATATCTTCAAACAACGAACCTCCAAAAAAAACAAGCATGTAGAGCACTTCTTCTTCATGCATTCCGCCCCTATAACCGCCATGCCACAATCATTTTAAACCTTTTACACCACTGAAAGCACTAGGAAACGGATAAGCGTTCAGTCTGGCAAGCCCGATATTTGAACCTTGGACCTCCAAAACCTTGTCTTAATGCCCAACCTTGGTATTATTTATAAAATTTAAATTCCTTGTGAATTTAAATAATTTATAAATAATTATTAAACCTCCTTTTTAACTTTCTCAATAACCCATCTTGGGTTTTTATAAACCAATCACTTAACCCATGCTTCCAATAATATTAAAATATTATGGAGCCTTTTTCCTTTCACTTTTGCACTAATGAAGCTTTTTCCTAGATGACTTGGGCAACTTTATTTCTTGCCGAATTCCTTGAGATGAGTGATAACTCTATCAAGTGATATCAATGACAACTCTGACTTAGAGGACTCAAAATGTCCAACACCTACAGTTGTCACTATCCTAAATTGGGTATTCCAAGAATTTGATATTTCTTGGGTTAGACCAGAGTCCATCCTTGAAATTTTATAGCAATGGACCAATACTTTTCAAAGCTTAAGGCTTAGGTTCCTGTGGAATATTTGCTTGCACTATAACCTGTGACAAATCTGGTTAGAAAGAAACCATAGAGCATTTAAAGAGTCAAAAGGGATAATGGGTCTATTATCAACAAAATCCTAGCCTTTGTAAAAGAGAATGTCTTAATTCACCCGGTTGAGGCACAACCGATCCCCCTCCAAGAGAAAGTTTTAGCCCAAGCTTTAAACATTCCCCTTGAGGATGGTCCCTGTAAGACTAATCCTAGACTAGATTCCAAGTGGATCCCTCCCCCAGTGGACTGGCTTAAGTTAAATTTTGATGGTGCTGCCAAGGAAGGATAACCTCGGTAGAGTAGGAGCAGGAGGAGTGGATAGGAACCACAAAGGGCATTTGGTGCTAGCCTTTGCTGAACAACTAGGAATCATGACCAACAATGAAGCAGAAGCGAGAGCCCTATGGTGAGGATTGGAATTGATGCAAAAGACTCAAGACAAATTCATTGTAGAAGGAGATTCTCAGAATGTAATTAACCTATTGAAGAATGATAAGGATCCTTTGTGGAGGATTGAATCTTGCATCAAGGAAGTGAGGAACCTGTTCAAAAGGAAAAAGGATAGGATAGCTCAACACGTTTCTATGAAGCCAACAAAGTAGTTGATAGGTTAGTGAATCTAGGAGTTGAAGCTACTGGTCTAATCACGTGGACTCAATATTTCCTGTGTGACATGTAATATATCATCCAAAATGAGTACCAATGATTATTCTAACATGGAATATACTTTGTGGCATCTCCACTAGTTATTGGGACTATACCATTTACAAATAAGTTATGAGGTGGTAAAATTGGAGTAGTCAGCCCACCAAATTCACAAGTGTGACCAGCATGATAATCTGAAGGAATAGGGATGAGTACTAGAGATAAGGTAGAAAAATGATAAGTGGGGTTCATCATAGGTTGTGGTCTCAAAGTGAGTAGGAGAATATTTATTATGGACCTGACATATCGACAATGGCAGGAGGTTGTGCCAAGCAATCAAGATCTAGATTTTACATTATCACCAAGCGGAAGGATCTCAAACACATCAAGAAGAGGCACACTGGAACACTCAAAATACTGATTACAAAGGCCATGTGGCATTCTATCCAAGTGGATGGTGGGTTACAATAAAATCCCAGGCATGGCACCCATTACAATAAATATGTAATCTCAACTCATGAAGGCACAAGAAAATGGTACCACCTTCCTATTTATGTCAAGTGTGAGAGAACATTGAGCATATTGCAAGTTGGCTGGAAAATTTTGAAGGCATTGAAGGTTTCGAATTTTCAGGGGAAAATGACTTACATTGAGCCAAGCATGGTGGTCATTGAGCCTGCGGCTCAAGCCATCCTCACTGAGAGACGTTTCACTCAATTTTTTGACCTATTTTTGGGAGCTGAGGATGAAATAACATTGGTTGTTATGGAGTCATGGGAGGATGGCAGGGTCGAGATTCAAGGGTGTGTGATTTTCATCGATGTCACTTTGATTGTGACTATAATGGGGTAGAATGTTAAGGGTAGATCCATCCATAGGAAAAAACACAACTAGGAGGTGGAGTTACGTGAGTTCAAGGACAACCCCAAAATATTTAAGGAGGCGAAGAATGGGCTGACCAGGATGGACCTCCCTGCACCATGGAACTTCGTCATGAAAAATGTTATGGATTTTATCACTATCGAGGACCCTGGAAAGGTCCTCCTTAGTTTCCATTACGCCTTCGTCAATTTTTTTCGTGATGTCAATCCTTTAAGAATACCCCAATTTTTGCTCAATTCAATGAATTATACTATTAACTCTTACCAGAGCAAGAAGGGTTTTGCCATGCCTTTGCACCAAGGTCTTTGTGAGAGGTGAGCTATTTGATTGAAAGGTAAATATGCATTAACCATTAACAATCAGGTTACAAAGTTTAAATAAACACAAAATAACCATACTAGAGAAAAGGGGGGAATAGGAGAAGTTAGGGGAAGGGAGAAGAAATCAAATTAAAACTCTCTTGCCGCCCAAAGATGCTGTCGTCCAACTGTCGTCCAGGTAAGGTAAAAGGTAAGTAAACTTACCCAAGGTAAAATACTCTTTTTAACCTTTTACCAATGGTAATTTTCCAACATTATCCCCCTTAAAGTTGAGAGGACTGACTATACAGTCTCTCAGCTTTATAAATTGAGCTTTAGCCATGCCTTTGGTGAATATGTCTACTAGATTATCCAAAGTGCTACAGTATTGAAGCTCAACTATCTATTGTTCCACCATATCTCTTATGAAGTGATACTTCATATCAAAATGTTTTGACCTTTTGTGGTGGATCGGATTATATGCCAACTGTATGGCACTAATATTATCACAATTCAGTTTGGTTGGACCAATTTATTTTTTGCCAATCTCTTCAAGGATTTTCCTCAATCAGAGGATTTGAGTACTAGCATGGGTAATGGCTATATACTCAGCTTCTATAGATGATAATGCTACAACAGATTGTTTCTTGGAATTCCAAGTTATTAGTCCTGAACCTAGACTAAAACAGTTCCCTGATGTAGATTTTATGTCATCTATATTACTGCCCCAATCATTGTCACTATAACCAACTAACTTCACAGAGTTAGACTTGTGGTAATGGATTCCAAAATCCAATGTACCTTTTACATATCGTAAAATTTGTTT
Source organism: Wollemia nobilis (assembly GCA_028583015.1). NCBI lineage: Eukaryota > Viridiplantae > Streptophyta > Pinopsida > Araucariales > Araucariaceae > Wollemia > Wollemia nobilis. Next base: position 3,034,913 of record JAQPPZ010016529.1, on the reverse strand, counting down.
GGTTGCTTGAATATGCAGCTCGGATGGGCATGCCATAAACCTTGATACTAGAGAAACAACATACTGTATATCTAGCCTAGTGTTGGTGAGAAACATTAAACTCCCAACCATGCTTCTGAAATTGGTCATGTCAACTTTTGGTGCTCCATCATCTTTGCTTAGCTGGATTCCATGTCTTGTTGGTGTTGCAACTAATTTGCATTGCTGCATAGCAAATTTCTTGATCATGTCATGAGCATATTTCTGTTGACATATGAAGATCCCATTCTTTGATTGATGTACTTCCATTCCTAGGAAGTATCTCATTAATCTGAGATCCTTCATCTCAAACTGATTCATCATGGAGTTTTTGAACTCCATATTCATTTTATTATTACTACCCATAAATATTAGATCATCCACATATAAACAAACTATGAGGATATCTACTCCATTCTTCAGGTAGTATAGAGTTGGTTCACTCTTGCTTTTTGTGAAACCATACTTGCTGAAATAGCCGTCAATTCATGAGTACCACGCTCGTGGTGCTTGCTTGAGGCCATAAAGTGCTTTTTTCAATTTATAAACAAGGTTCTCTTTTCCTTGTTCTTGGAAACCTTGAGGTTGTTGAACATACACCTCTTCTATCGGGTATCCATTTAAAAATGCACTTTTCACATCCATGTGTTGAATGTTTCATCCTTTATGGGTTGCCAAGGAAAGAACAGCTTCGATTGTTTCTTGTCGAGCAACTGGAGCAAAGGTTTCCTCATAATCTATTCCATATTTTTGAGTAAAACCCTTAGCTACTAATCTTGCCTTGTGCCTTTCAATGCTTCCATCAGCATTGAATTTGGTCTTATAGACCCATTTACATCCAACACATTTTTTTCCTTGGGAAGCTTCACAAGCTCCCAAGTATCATTCTTTTTAATTGAGGATATTTCCTCTTCCATGGCATCTTGCCATATACTTTCGATACATGCTTTTTCATAGCTAGATCGTTCTAGTGCAGTAGCAGCCCAACAAAGCATAATTGACTACATCACCCCTTGGCTCATGAGACTCATCATCTCCTGACATTTGAAGATTTTCAAGTCTTGACAAAATGTCATCCATCTCACTAGCTTGACTCCTAGTGTATCTTTGTTGGAAATTCCTATCCAACATTTGAGAAGATGGATGACTCTGTAGTATGTGCTTTCCTTTATTTGTCTCTTTCCTTTGAGAAACTGGATCAATATCCATCGGACTTGGAGCGCTTACAGATCTCTAAAATTGTTTCGGAGAGTTTGGGGGTGCCAACAAAGGAGTCCTTCTTGGACTTGGTGTACCACTTGATGTACTTGATGAAGATTCCCAATGTGGACTTTGTGGAGGGGAGTTATTTCCACTACTTTTCTTGGGGTGTACAAATGTGGAACTTTCCGAATTAGAGTCTATATCAACAAATTTTTTATGACCCCATTCTCCCCCTTCATCAAAAATTACATCCCTGGAGATAATTATTTTATGTGTCTTGGGATTGTACAATCTATACCCTTTGGTTGATTCACAATACCCTACAAAAATACATGCTTGACTCTTGGGATCAAGCTTCTTTCTCTTCTCCTCAGGAATGTGTGCATAAGCTAAATAACAAAATACTCGAAAATGTTTGACATTTGGTTTCTTACCGTACCATCCTTCATAAGGAGTGATACCATCTAAACTAGAATTCAGACTTCTATTTAGAATATATGCACTAGTTCTCACTGCATCTGCCCAATAGCTATATGTTAGATGCTTTGTCTGAAGCATCGTTCGTGCCATTTCAACAAGGGTGCGGTTCTTTCTCTCGGCCACACCATTCTGCTGTGGGGTATAGGCAGTGGTGAACTGCCTTTTTATCCCATTTTGCTTACAATAATTTAAAAACTCATTTGAGGAGTACTCTCCTCCTCTATCAGAGCGAAGACATTTGACATAGTAGTCACATTGCAATTATACATTATTTCTGAAGTCTATGAAGCAATCAAAGGCTTCATATTTGTGTTTCGTAAAATAGATCCAGCACATTCTAGAATAATCATCTATGAATGTTAGAAAATAAGAATTGTTTCCAAGGCTTTTTGTTTGCATTGGACCACAGATGTCCGAATGTACTAGCTGAAGAGGATAGCTTGCTCTCCATGCTTGGCCTCTTGGAAACTTCGTTCTGGAGTGCTTTCCCAAAGCACATGCTTCACATACCTTCTTATGTTCTTGAATTTTTGGTAGTCCTGTCACCATAGCTTGTGATGTTAACATTTTCAAGCTAGCGGAATTGAGGTGACCATATCTCAAGTGCCACAATTCACTTGGATTTGTAATAGCAATGTTTGCAAGTTGAGCTCCCCCCTGGGTCACCAAATTTAAGAGGGAATAACCTATTCTTTGTCATAGGTACTTCGTGATGACTACGTTACAATTGTTTTTATCAAGGATTGTACATTTTCTTTCATCAAAAACTAATTTGTAATGCTTCTCCATCATTTGGCCAACACTTAAAAAATTGTGTTGTAGCTTTGGAGTATAGTATATGTCATTCACTTTTTTAAGGCCTTCTTTTGTTGGAACTTCCATAGCTCCAATGCCTTCAACTTGCAAAGTTTTATTATCCCCTAACTTAACATGGGATTTGTAATTTTAATCTAATGTAGCAAAGATATTTTCTTTGCCACTCATGTGGTTGGAGCAACTAGTATCCAAAATCCATGTATCTTTAATATTTTGATCTGTCTGTCCATAAGAGAGAAAAATATTTGATGGACCTTCTTCTTCTCCGTAGAATGAGCCATATTGACTGCTTTGATCTTTTGAAGTCCTTGACCAGCAGTCACGAGCGAAGTGTCCTTGTTTCCCATAATTGAAAAAAACTGTTTTAGTCGTGTTACTTCCTCATCCTTGATTTCCATGGCCTGCATATTCGCTTTGGTTCTTATTGGCTCCGCTATTTTGATTTCCACCTCTATTTTGATTTCCTCCTCTGTAGGAGTTTCTTTGGCCTTTGCCTCTTTGTTGTTGTCCTCTGCCTCGGCCTCTTCCTTGTCCTCATCTTGTAGCTTTGTTCGAAGTGAATGCTTTGTCATCACCTCCATAGCTTGTTGAAGGTGCTCCTTGAATTCTCTCTTCATGTGATGTTAATGATCCAATCAAACTATCAAATGTAAGAGTAGAAAGGTCTTTTGATTCTTAAATTATGATGGCAATGTGATTCCACTTAGGATGAAGTGTTCTCAACACTTTCTTCACAATTGTTTCAACTTTTGTGTCATCACCTAAAGTTTGCATCATATCAACTACTGCTTTGACTCGTACACAATAGTCATCGACTCTTTCAGTTTCCTTAATTCTGATATTTTCAAAATATCTTTTTAAGGTCTGAATCCTAACTTGCTTCACTTTATCACTTCCTTGGAATCCTTCTTTCAAGGCATTCCATGCATCTGTGGCAGTTAAGTAAGATGCAATTCTAGGAAAGATACTTGGATCTAATGCCATTTGAAGATGGTATAAGGCAAAAGAATTATTTTTCTGTGCATCTTTGAAGATCTTCTTGTCGGTTGCACTCAAAGCAGTCCAATCTGTTGGAGCAGTGTAATCGTATTCAATACTATCCCATAGTCCTTTTCCTATGAGTAATGTCCTCATTTTGATGGACTAGTACTCATAATATCCCCACTGAATTTGGGGATTGGTAGATTGTTATTTGATCCCATTACTATCTACTAAAACAAGAAACCTTTCTTATATAGTATTATTTAAAAAATACTTTACAAACTATCAAGCCTTGCTTGATTTACAATCATAAACAACTCACTCTTGTTGTTGTGATTCAGCAATTACAAAATTGTCAGTGACTTTTTCGTCGTCGTCACTGATCAATATAATTTTAGGAGAAGGAGGTTGTAGGATTTCAACCGAATTACAATAATGAGTATATTCAGATCCTTGTGGAGCAATCTCCACTGTGTTGGATTGTTCAAATTTGCTCCCAAAGGAGTTATCTTCTGAATCTGCTTCGTATCCTAGATCAGGATTTCTCTATTATGCAATAACCGCATTTTGCAATTGTGAAAAGACTGAATTTATGCCTAGTGTTCTCACGTGCTCATCAAAGCTTTCAGAATTTGTTCTTAGTAACAAACTACAAAGTGCTTGGTAACATCCTTCCGATCTTATCATTTAAGAAAATTTCCCAGAAAATTTCTTTTACAAAGATTTCCTCTTAGGAAATTTTACTAATTTTTTACCTCTTAAAGCGTAAAAAAAAATTTACAACTATTTCCTCTTAGGAAATGTCAATCATCAATTCAAATGATAAATAAAACCTTTCAAAAAAAAAATTTAAAAATTTTACAACTATTTCCTCTTAGGAAATGTCAATCATCGAAAAAAAAAAAATTAAATTACCTTAAAGTTTTTAAAGAAAATTTTCATTTTTAAAAAAAACTGTCTTGTTTTTTAAAAAAACTTTTGACTGCAGAAGGCGTCGGCATTCCACAAAGACAACAATGGCTCCTCTAAAAAATTTTGACCCCGTCGAGGTTCGATCGTGCGACCTCGCGGGCGTCAAGGCAAATGGTAGCTGCTGTGCTACCGGGCAGATCCGGGAGCATTAGCTGGTTCCTTGCCCTTATTGCTGGCGCAATGAGCACGAAGCAAAAAAAATGACCCCGTCGAGGTTCGATCATGCGACCTCACGGGTTTCAAGGCAAAGGGTAGCCGCTGTGCTACCGGGCAGATCCAGTACTTGCTGGCTCCCTGCTTTTATTGCATTCACGTCGAACGCGAAGTAATGTTTTGGCTTCGCGCTTCGGTGCAAAGTAAAATTTTTAATTTGGGACTCAATAGTCCCACATCACCGATGCGATGATGTTGATGCTCTTTCAAAATAGCAAAGCACTGTATGTGCTTTGATTGCCTGCAGGCAGTCCGCAAGCTACGTGATCCTTTTGCCATGTACCATGTGCAGGTCACCTCGGGCCATGCATAGGTGGCCTCTCCAATGAACCACCTCGGGCCGCATGCCACCCTCTCCAACGTGTCGCCTAATGCCATGTTCCGCCTCGTCAATGAATTGCCTCGGGCCACGTGTCTGCCTATGCCTATCACATCCAGCTCCACCAGCGCCTCAGGAATCATGTCGATCTTCTCCTATGGGCTGCCTCATCCAGCTCCACCAGTGCCTCAGGAATCATGTTGATCTACTCCTATAGGCCACCTCGAGATCTGTGTCATCGCCTCAAACTGCGGGTCCCACCACCTCAGGATTCAGGTCGATCTCGGCTCTTGGCTCTGATACCAAATGTGAGAGGTGAGCTATTCGATGCAAAGGTAAATATGCATTAACCATTAACCATTAACAATCAGGTTACAAAGTTTAAATAAACACAAAATAACCATACTAGAGAAAAGGGGGGAATAGGAGAAGTTAGGGGAAGGGAGAAGAAATTAAATTAAAACTCTCTTGTTGCCCAAAGATGCTGTCGTCCAACTGCCGTCCAGGTAAGGTAAAAGGTAAGTAAACTTACCCAAGGTAAAATACTTTTTTTAACCTTTTACCAATGGTAATTTTCCAACACTTTACAAGGTCATATACAAGTTTGTCATACTTACATCTCCCCAAGCCGAACCCCCTACTATTCCTTAAGCTAAAATATCGATTGATCACCATGCGAAAAGCTCCAAGGGTAGGGATAGTCCTGGATTGCCCAAGCCTCACTCTACATCCCCGGCTAAGAAAAGAGGGATGGATTCATCAATGAGAGGAGGACCAACTAAGAAAAAGCTGAAGATCAAGGAACCTGAAGGACCCAAGAGATCCTCACTGAGGCTGAAGAATAAGCAAGCACAGGGGAGTTCCAAACCCCTTGAGATTAATTTTGAGGATGAGTGTCCCAATCCTACTTATATGGTCTTTAAGTGCTTTCTGCTTATTTCATCGATGAATGTGATAAATCAGATGTAGGAGATCCACGAGGTGTTGGCCAAGGTATTTTTCAATGAAGGATATCAGAGCAACAAGCTTGTGAAGGCCAACACAGATACTGATGATCAAGAGGAGGAAAAGGATGATGAGTAGAATGAGGATGAGGATGAGGAGGAGTAGCTCCATACAGGCCACTCTCTGCAGGAATGGCAGATGGAAATACTACATAACCTCTTTTGAAGCCAATTTTGTTTGTATTTTGTGTAGAGGGCTTGGAGTCTTGACATTTTTTATTTTTTTTCCTTAAGTTTTGTCTGGTTGGGTTCCTCGGGCTATGACCTTAATTTTTTGTTGTGAAATTTTGTGTATGGGTGTGAACTTCTATCTTTTGGGAGTTGCTCAGGCGGTTCAACTACTATTTGGTGTAGGCCATAGATGGCCAGTTAGGATAGAGGACCGAGGGTCCTCAGACGTCTTTGGATCCTGTTGTTCAACTATATGTTGTTTTTGTATATAGGTTTTGGGTCAACCTGTAAAACCTGTTATTAATGGAATACTTTAATTATAAAAACAATTAGTCAAACACTAGTCCTCTACTAACCCTCATAAACACTCTCTATGGGATACCCTTTAATGTAAATAACCTTTTTAATAGTCCACATTTAGGAAGCTACTACCACATTGTTATCATGAACCTACCTCCTAAATATAGTGCCCCAAATACACCTAATAATGCTACTTTAACTAAAGGTCCACTTGGACATAGTTTGTTTAACACATCCAACCTTCCCCTGGATCAATCTATCACTCCAAACATGGGTTCTTCAAAAAATACTTTTGAAATCAAAGTTAGGGCCTTACTCAAAATTTATGTGTTGACTAGACAAGTGGGATCATAGGTGACCATGGGAAGTACTCAAGGAAAAACATGCCCTCTAGTAGGTATAATAACATGTACAAAAGTGAGCATCTTCTTCAAATCAATAGATTCCTCAAAAATTCTTTAATATTCACCTCAATTTCTAAATATGTGGACTTCTCTTAATCAACAATGGGATTCCAAATCTATATTACCCTTTGTTTTATGACCATCCTTATCAATACCTTCAATATCCTCCATATCCACCTTAAGGTTATATTGTATATCAGTATCCACCACCACAACAATAGTATGGTCAACCTCCACCACCAAATAATGTAGCACCTCCACCGTGGCCTTAAAACCAGCTTTCTTATTAGACCTATCAAGTACCATTAAACATAGTGGCTTATCCCCTTATTTAGTTACTATTATGAAATATTTGCTTACTACTTTTTATGGAAGTAGAAATAATATGATATTATATATCCTCAATGAGTTTTCTACACTCAAGTCAATACACGATATTTAGACAGAGGGCATTAAAGTATGCTTGTTAATCTAATATTTGTATGATAAAGTTACATTTTGGTATAGAGGTTTTCCAAATAATTTTGTTACTAGTGGGGTATCAATTGTTGAACCATTGATGTGTAAACTTGGTAGTATGGGTAATGGCTATTTTATTTTTCTTTAGTTGAATACAATACAAAGGCATCTCTAATAAACTATATACAACTTTAACATTAAATTATTAAGAACCTTAAATTTGATTCCAAAAAAAATAAATCCTAATGAAGAATAAGCATTGCCTTATTACATCAGGGGTTTATAATCAAAACAAGCTTTAATAGCTTGTATATATAATCATAATACACTAGTTGCAACTGTTGAGGAAGTAGCCTATGTGGAATAAAATCCTTATTAGGTTGGAAAATTCACCACATATCCCTCCTATGACCTACAATACCCATATTACCCAAAACTCATTAGCTCCTAGTTCTACACCACTCATTTTACCCATCCTAAACCCTCATTCAACTATTTCTACTAATGCATTTCTCTCTCATTATATTATCATGCATCTTGGCCATAATTCACCATCAGTTATCACTTTTTATTTACAATTATTATCCCTTCCTACTCTATAAAACATAAATAATGATTCAACTAATAATTTTGGGATGTGCAAAGTATTCAAAGTACTAAAGACTAGTATATTAGAGCAATACTAAACATCAAATACCTTTATAAGGAGTCAAACAAGGAACAAACCAAAATGATAATAACATGTTGAAAACCAACTCAAATATCAACACACTATGGTGTTTTCCATGCAATGCAATACAACCCTATGAAATGTGCTATAACTATCAAGTATTCCCAGATTATCTAGTATGACCAATAATATCAGGCTCAATAAGTAGTTGTCTTAGGTTAATTTACACCTACAATATCTTAGCCTACATACCAATAGCCTCAACTACAATTGTTAGATTATGTCTTATCAAATCCGAATAATGTTATCTTTTCCAATTTTACTATTTTGAAAATAGATGAAGAGTCCACATTTGAAGAGGATGTTCTATGCATGAACCAATAAGGGGTTGGGGCTAGGGGAAAGAGGAAAATATCTAAGGAGTTACATATGCCACAAACATAGGTTTAGGCAAGTAAGAGCACAATAACACTTAGGAGAGGAAGGCCACCACAATAATTGAAGGATAAAGGACCAACAACCACACAACAAGTGAAATAGGAAGAAAAAAAAATTCTAAGAAAAATGCCACAAATAAGGCACAAGTAGAGGCACAAACTAGTAAGGACAAATAAGCAAAAAAGAGAGGAACATAGAACTAAAAGGAAGAATGTAGAAGAGATAGATAAATCCATAGATAAGAGGAGTGATAAGGAAAAGGAACAACTTCAAAAGAAGATATATAAACATCTAAAGTATCCTTATCCCACTAGTAAGTTCCTTGTAACAACAATTAAACAACATAGAAAATTTACTACATGAATTGGCAGTAGCTCTAGAAAGTTGAAATTCAATATTGTCGAAGAGATGAATAATTTTCCTACCAAAATGAGCATATTGAAAGTGTTAGCTCTACCTAGTCAATGAGATTTATTTGAATAAGCCTTAAAAGAGTAAGAAAGGATTTATGTTAAGTATAAGAAACCATATCCTACTCAAATGAGTATAGTCAAATAGAAAATATTAATAGCAGATATGTAAATATTTTAAGATGCTTCTATTTTATGTGACCTTAAATATTAAAAACTATTTTTTAAGTTGTATAATCAATTTAGAGGTGACAATTTTTGGAATATTTACATTATTTTGTGCTTTCTAAAGTACCATCATGGGTACATGTTTAGTTTAGGAATTTATATTATATTAGGATTTAAGTATTTGCTTAAAACAATGTAATAATTGCACAAGTATTATTAGAATGTGGAATTATGTAAATGCGCATGTAGTCCACATGTACATGAGTCCTAAGAATAGAATAGTGAGGTGTCATAGGAATATGAATTCAAGAGTTATGTTTCACTATAAATAGGCCTTCTTAGATTATAATAATGAGAGGATTTTAGAGTGCATAGGGTAGAGTATTAGTACATACAATGTAGATCATTTTTTATAAAATGAAGAGGTAGACAACTCCATTGCATAGCAATGTATATCTTTGTGAGATTTCATTAATGGCTATTTATTGAGTGTTTTTAGAAGTTTCTACTCATATTTCCATGCTTATTAGTTAGACATTATCATAGATATAACATTGCATGGCTATTTTATTACTCGTGGTTGCATTTCCTTTAAGTTTATAGCTTCAAAAGGTAACAATGGTATCAGAGCACTAGGATGTTTGATAGGAATAAAGAGAGGGCCACAAGAAAGATTGAGAAGAGACAAAAAATTTTATTTTCAATTTTTTTGAAAATTGCTTTTGGCTAGAGTTTTTCCATGGACTTGTAGAAAAACTCGTGAAGACTAGTACTCAACATTCAACTAGATTGAAAAATAAACTAGTGAAGATTCATTATCTCTAGATTTAGAGATTTCTCCATCACAATTTTTTCTAATACTTTGTTGCAGAAAAGGAGATTCAAATAAATTTAGGAAGCTTTCTACAAGATCTAGAAAGAATATCTTCTTTGGAATCAATCCAATACCTAAAGCAACAAGTGGAGATTGAAGATTTGAAAGCCTAATAAAAAGGTCCCATTGCAATATTTGTAGATTGAAGACTCCAAGTTGGAGATTGAGAAGAGATATAGAGGCCAAGGAAACCACATTGAAGACTACAAATCAAGGAGGATGTTCTAGAAATAAAACCCTATTGAAGGAAGAATAGACTCAAGGAGAAGAGTCCTGGTGAAGATTGGATATTGGAGATCTTCATTGAAGATTGAAAAATTCACCTTGAAGAAGTTGAAGAGACCCACAGAAGGTCACATTGAAGAACTTCCATATTTGGAAGATTGAAGATAGAGAAGGACTAGCAAAATTCCTATTGTATATTTCAGTAGCAACGGAATTAGGAGATCCAAGAAAGATATCCCATTGCAAAAATTCCATAGTTGAATATTGAAGAGATCAAGGAAGGTCTCATTGAAGTTTTGAGAAGAAGAGAAGTTGTAGGATTGAAGGCCCAAGGAGAAGGCCTCAAGCTACTTGGAAGGAGATAGAAGGAGAAGGCTAGGAAAGCCTTATTATAGGATTTAAGAAAATTCCATTAGATAATATTTCAAGAGAACTCATTGGAGGAATTTACTAGCAAGGAGAAAATCCTGATACAAAACAATCTGGGACACTTGTCGCTATCTGAAAACAAGCCCAAGGGAGAAGGATTTGGCAAAAATTTTACCAAATTTTGGAGGAGACTATTGAAGATCTCAAGACTTTCAAATTATTAAGAAGAAGACCAAGATTGAAGTTATATTTTGACAAGGATATTGAATGGAAAAGGAGCTAGAAGAAACCACCAAACCTGAGAGGTTTGAATATTACCTTTGGATATGAAGAAGTAGGTTTGTTGATTTTACAACAAAAAATTGAAGGTTTATTTAAGGAAAATCTTAGCTACAATTTGGAGGAATTTCCTACCAAATTTGTTAGATTCAAGGACTGCATTTTTGGAGGAGAAATTGACTACTTAGCAATCTGAAAATTTCAGATTTGAGAACAGTGAGAAAGCAAAAATTTGGGCAGCATTAGTAGATGCTAAGTTTTATATTTTCAAGGTGTATCCTGAAGGAGATTTAAAGCCACAAAACTATATTTTTGTGGAGCAATTTAAAGGAGTTTGAAAGCTACAAACAGGTGAGCTAGAGAGATATTTTGGATAGCCAAGAAGATATGTAATTTCATCTAGTACAAGGTAGCATTTAGGTGATCCAAATCACCAAGAATATCATCATCAAATCGAGGTTGAAAAGGTATGCAACTTAGGTGCAAAATGTTCATTAGTTGAACTCTTATATTTAGTTCATTATTAAGGTTTGTATGCACCAATTTCAAAGTTTAAAAGTTGCATGAAAGGAATTAGAATTTAAGGTCTTCAAGGAAATGCAAAAGTTAATTTCTACAAGGTTCAAACCTGCACATAAAAATATAAGTTAGGTATATTTCAAGAGAAATAAAAACATCAACTTTCTATTGGCTATTCAAAGAAAAAGAAGAAATTATTCTAGATCACAGCTTAGATATACTACAGTTTAGAATACAACCATCAATAGGCATACTACTTGCATGATTAAAATCTTGGAATACTTAGTGAAAAATTCTAAGTTTATATCTACTAAGTCCTAAGAAGACTTAGCTATATTGGTGCTATAAAGGAAGGTATAGAATCAGTGTATTCTAAGTTATTCAAAGCACCTCATTAGAGCCATCAAATAGAGCTCTAATATTAGTATATCTAAGGTGAAAAGGAGATATTTCAGATACCATCTACCTACATATTTTCAAGAAAATCAAGAGAAGAAGTCATTAAAATAAATGTGAAAGCAAAATATTGGTTTTAAACTTCTCAAGTTATGTATTCATCCAAGGACTATTGAGAAAAAAGTAGGAGAAATCAATAATAACACTTAGAAAATCAAAGCAGGTACATCCAGTATTTAGAAGCCTTTGGTGAAGGTAAATAAAGGTACCTCTAGTATTCAAGAGTCTTTGGTGAAGGTAATCAAAGAGATACATTGAAGTGTAGCCCAAGAAATGTATTTAGGAGACACATATTTCATTGGAGAAAGTATCATTGGCACTAAGACACGGTCTTAATTCTACCCATGCAATAGCTTCGAATTGCACAAAGGTAAGAATCCTCATTGGTACTTGTAAACAGTTTGGAAGACCTATACTGGTGTAAGATAAATCCAACAAAATTGCACCATTGAAGATATAAGGAGACACATCGGATTATAGTGCTAAATCATCAACTTTTGAACCAAGTTTCATAAGGAAAAGGAGTTATTCACTACCTAAAGCCACATCATATACCTGGTTGGCACTCAAGAGAAGCATTGGAGAATAAGGAATATTTTCTCTATCATAATCCCATCTAGAAGTTGGAAGTACTGCCATCATATCTCTGTCATTGAAGCATTGTAATAACCTCAAGAAATACATGAAGTGAACGTTGAACAACCTAGAATAATATGTTGAATAGCTGAAAGGAGATTAGGATGCAGTATTGAAGAACACCTACCACGTCGAGAAGGTGCTTCATGCAAGCAAGAGGGAAGACACCACATGTTTGAAGATATCTCAAGTGCACAGTAAAGAGGCTACGTTGAGCGTAAATCATCATTCATATAACACTCTCAAGGAAGCGTTGGATAAAGAACCTACCTCCAATACATTGAAGGGAAAGATTAATATTCTTAGTGCCACTTGGCATAGGTGTTGAAGGAGAAAGGTATTGCATATACGTTTCAAGGAAGCTGAAGATTTTAAGTACTACTTGGAACTATACACCTTACATTGCAGTTAGAATCAAGAGGAGAAGTGCATGAAGTGGAGATAATATTAAAAATAAGTGAGATTAAAATATCATGATGACATGAAAGGAAGAAGTAAGGAAGCACGTCGGTCAAAGAGAGAAAAGTGCAACACATATAAAAAGTGCATAAAGTGTTTACATAGAGGATAAAGAAGTCAAAGTCATGCCCCATTTTTATGAGAAGGAGTCAACCACCATCAATGCAGAGAAAACCACAATGATTGAAATGACATTGCACAATAGAATTGGTGCTTGGAAGGTAAGAGTTATCTTAAAAAATATTACAAGTTCAAAAAATTAAATTAAGGCATATATATTAAATTTGATATCAACCAAGTTTTATACTCTAGGGCTATCAAATATTAGGAGTAATAAGGTGTTGAAAGAAACCCTAGAAAGTAGATTTAATACCTTAATAAAGGAACAAATATAGAAGCATTAAAATAATTACTATTATTTCTTCAAATATTTGAAAATCATAAAACAAGGAGATGTAAGGTTAGTGAAATCTAATTTGCAAATAGAAGCTCTTTCTAAAGTTTCAAATTAGGGAGATATAATGAGTACTACACCAAAATCTAAGTCATTGGAATTTATAAAATTAAACCATTGAAACTTAGAGAATTGAAATAAGCCCTTCATAGAATTGATTAAATAATTGGAAATTATTGCTTACATTAACCTCTTATTCAAATTGAAGGGACAAAAGGAATCCAACCTTAGAGTCTTGAAAGATAGAAAAAGCGCATATTCCAATAGGGAGAAATAAGTTGAAATAGGAGTTGATAATTATATTACCATTATCTTCAAAGCATTAGAGAATTTACAAAAAATGGAATCTAATATATTCTAAGCACTTTATCAAGACCATGGCATATTCTAAATACCTGGGAGATATAAGGGATTTTACAAAATCTAATATTTGAAAAGGTTTTGTCAAGTTAGTTCACGTACTCTAAACTAGGGGGTTATAAGGTAGCCTACAAGGACCATCATAACAACAAATAAATTCATCCTTATAGAATTTGAACTACTTAAAGGTCCAAATTACTCCTCATGAAAAAACAAAGTGAGGGTAATTTTAATAGTTGAAAAACTTTGTAAAATTATCAAAGGAACAATAACTAAACCTACTACAAGTGATACAAATATTTATAAGTTTGAATAAAACGATGCAAAAGAATTGATGATAATAATGTTTACAATTATAGATGAAAGAAATTGATTGTGGAGGGTTTTTTGATCTCTGGCGATTTGGCGGGAATTCCTCTGCACTGTCGACGGCCGTGGCTCTAGGGTTTCAGCTCGGAAACCTCCTTCAGCGTGTTTGGGGTCTGTTGCAGGCCTCTGGACAAGGATTTTTCGGTTTCCTGGGAGGTCCCAATGGGGTCTCTTCCTGGTTCTCGCGAAGGAAAAAATACCTCTTATGCGGAGATTCTTCGAGAGACTCCTGCGTCTTCCTCTGCTGAAGCTCAACGCAGTGCCTTCCATCTGCTAGCCAAGAATGCGGACAAGGGCTCTCCTGGGCACAGAATTAATGGTTGTCTCCCACAATCTACATTAAGACCAAAAATTGTCATCGAACCAGAGCTGGTTGAAGACACGATAAACTACCGGACCACGCATGATCTGATTTGCAAGTTCATGGGCATTCGACCCACCCTGCACTTTTTGCATTCCTGGGTGAGACAAAACTGGGAGCCAATCGGTGAGTACTCCTTATGGCCCATTAGCAATGGGTATTTCATTATTAGTTTTTCTTCCCTAATGGATAGAAACAGAGCATTTGAATCAGAGAAGAGGAGCCATGGCCCGGCAGGGTTATTTGTCCAGCCATGGAGAGCGGGTTTTGACCCTCGCATTGAACCCACGGCTGTCCCGGTTTGGATCCGGCTGTACGCGCTCCCGATGGAGTTTTGGGGTGAGCGGATTCTTGAATTGATAGGCAACTCTCTAGGTAGATTTTTGGGAGTTTCTAAGGATACCATCGAAGGAAATACTGCCGTTTATGCAATAATTTGTGTAGAATTGGATATTAGTCAATCGCTACCAGCTGAGATGGAATTGGAGCTAGCAGGACATTCTTGGGTACAACAGCTAGACTATGAAGCCCTACCTTTCCGTTGTAGAGTCTGCCATTTGCATGGCCATTTGGCAAGGTTCTGTCCAAATATCTTGAGCACCAATGCGGATGCTACACAGGGAGTGTCAAATCGCTCCCGAGGAGGTAAGTCCACTTCGGCCAAGGAACCATCTGTCATTCCCACGGGGTCTGAGGGCCAGAATGATGGCTTTGAACAGCGAGAAGAGGAGAAGAAACAAAAAGAGAAATGGTAAGGAGCAAGCTCTCCCCAAGCCAACAAATCGGTATGAAATCTTCAAATCTCTTGTGGATCAAGAAGACCAACCTATGGATGGAGTAGATGGGATCCTTGAGGACAATATTATCCCTACTCATGCTCCTCCTTCCTCAACCCCTGTCCTTGAACAGGCTTTTGATTCCTCTGAGACTTTGCACCATGAAAACCTTGGGACTCTGGTTATCCACGCCCCGACCTGACCCGTTATCAAAGATGTTTCTATGGGAATTGCAGAAAAGCTCGGAGAAAGACCAGCTCTTGGAATTTCACGAGTGGAGAAGAGATCGAAAAATAGTAATTCCCAAGGGGTGGGCAGGGAAATCCAATAAGGATCTAATCGCGAGTGCAAGGGGATAAGCTAATCAATGGAGGACTCGGCAAGAACAATTGATTCGTATTGCTCCCAAGGTTTCCAATGATTATACAATCTTGGAATGTGAGGGGTTTAAACAAGTAGAACCCATCAATCTGCTGTTCAAAGACTTTTAGAAAGAAGTAAAACAGACTTTCTGCTCATTCAGAAACAAAAATGTCATTAGACCTCATGAGTAAAGCGTCGGCCGAATACGGAGGGGTGTCGGCCATATGGCGATGGCTGCTCTTGGTGCCTCGGGAGGGATTGTTACTCTTTGGAATCCTTTGGCATGGATAGCAGTAGATCATATAGTCTGGAGAGGGGTCCTAACATCTCTTTTCAAGAATATAGTTACAATTGAACAAGTCTTAATTACAAATTTTTATGGGGTACATGAATACCGAAGGTCGGCGGTCTCAATGGAAAGTTGTTCAAAACATGAGGTCCTCCCGGAAGATCTTGATTGGATTTTAGTGGGGATTTCAATGCTAAATTATCCGCTAGAGATCGGGGAAGGTGGCATCCCTGTTCGGATACGGGGATAGGGTCATTTATTGCCCACGTTCGGGCCTTTAACCTTGTTGACATCAAAGGTCCCGGTACAAACTTTACATGGACTAATAAGAGAAGAGAGCCATACAATAGGAGGGTTAAGCTTCACGAGGTTTTTGGTCTCGGAGGAAGCTTATGTTAGATGGAATATCAAATTCCGGATCTTGGAGGGCCCAGCTTTCGATCACTCTCCCCATTTCTTTGGAGGGAGGGACTATGTCGGGAAAGTATTACAAACCTTTTAAATTTGAAAATTTTTGGTTGCAAAAAGAGGACCTACGAAGGAAAATTCCACAGTGGTGGAAAGAAGGCCGTCCCCCTTTTGGAACAACTATGTTCAAAATTCACAAACAGACTTCTCTATGTTAAGAGTAAACGCGAAGCAGTGGAAGCAAACTAACAAATCTGATTTCCGGCTCAACGGGCCCCCTTGCTGGATAGATGGAATGAGGTGCAAAAACAATTTCGAGAAGGAATTATTTCTGAGCATCTTAAATTTGAGGATGACGCCTTACGCAAAGCAGTTGAGGACATTGATAATCAAGAAGAGATCTACTGGAGACAGAGAGCCAGAAATACTTGGCTATTAGAAGGAGACAGAAATACTAAATTTTTTCATCGTTCTGCCTGTGCTAGAAGGCAATTGAATAACATGGAGTTCCTCCAAGATGAGTTTGGAAATTCTTTTGACACTCTTCCTGACATGCACTCCATTTCTATGGAGTACTTCTCAAACCTCTTCAAGGAAAGTCTGCAGCATGATGTGGAAGCTCAAAATGAAGTCATTGACGGAATTCCCTCTATTATTTCTCATGAAGAGAATCAGTCCCTTCTTAAGCCCATAGATCGTGATGAACTCAAGAAGGTAGTCTTTGGGATGTGCACAGGAAAGTCGCCTGGCCCGGACGGTTTCCCTATTGAGTTCTTTCAGGCCTTCTGGGACATCCTGGAGGAGGACGTGTTGGCTGTCATTGAGGAATCCCGAATAAACAAAAGAATTCTCAAGGCTCTAAATCATACCTTTATATCTTTAATTCCGAAAGGAGAGGGGGGGGCTCTCATTTCTAATTTCAGACCTATTGCTCTATGTAATGTGATCTACAAAATTATTTCTAAACTTATGGCTGAAAGACTAAAACCCCTCCTTCAAAATTTAATTTCCCCTGAGCAAGGGGGTTTTGTTGAAGGAAGACAGATCTTGGATGGAGTGATCTTGGCTCAGGAGGCTATCCATTCTATGCATAATTCAGGTAACAAAGGAATGTTCATCAAATTGGATATGTCTAAGGCTTATGACAGAGTAGAGTGGGGTTTCTTAGTCGAGATGTTGGCAGCCTTTGGTTTTTCTCAGGACTGGATTGCCTGGGTCATGAGCTGTATCTCTACGCCTTCATACTCTGTTTTAATTAAGGGGCTTCCCTCGCCACCTTTTGGAGCCTCTCGGGGTCTCCGTAAAGGAGATCCCTGCTCTCCTTATCTCTTTCTTATCTTGGCTGAAGGTCTTGGCAGACTCTTCCTGAGAAGAAGACGTCAAGGACAGATTACAGGAATTAAAATCGGAGCCGAAGTTTTGACTCATTTATAGTTTGTGGATGATACGGGCTTGGTGGGAGTTGCCAGTCTCAGAGAAGCAAGAGGAATCAAAGATACTCTTAACGTCTACCTTCGGGCCTCTAATCAAGCCATCAATGATTCAAAATCAAAAGTGGTCTTCTTCAACCTTGATCAAAGGTCGCAAGAGAGAGTTATGGAGATTCTGGGCTTCACTCGGACCTCCCTTCCTGTTGTTTATTTGGGGGTTCCTCTGCACTTTAAAAAACTGACAGCTGATTTCTGGAAGGACCTGCTCGATGGCATCAAAGAGAGAATGAATCATTGGTCCCATAGATGGTTAAGCTATGGGGGTCGATTAATTTTTTTGAAGTTCGTTATTCGAGGCTATGCCTATTTACAAATTTTCAGTCCGCCGCCCCTCCCTCAATCCGGAAAGAGTTGGACAAAGCGGCTAGAAGTTTTCTTTGGGAAGGTGCCAATGGAGAGAGGAAATGGGCCTTGGTTGGTTGGGATAAGGTCACCCAGCCCAAGGAAAAAGGTGGGTTGGGCTTGAGAAGCTCCAAGTTTAACAATCGGGCCCTGGTCGGAAACTCATCTTGGAGGTGGATTTCTCAGCCTTCGTCTCTCTGCAGCAGAATCCTTTCTAGTAAATACTTGGGTATTGTTCCTCCCAATGACTTGGGCCGCTATCCTCTGGAAGTTAATGGTTCTCTTGTGTGGCAGGCGCTCAAGCTTGGTTCTTGCATTATCAAAGATCAATTTTTCTGGAAAGTTGGGAGAGGGGAGAAGGTCCGGTTCTGGACTGACTCTTGGGATCAGCATCCTCCTATTCTTGCAGTGTTTCCCGATCTGCTTCCGCTAAAAATAGCTCTTGAAGACAAAGGCTGGATTCATATTCAGACCTACTTCACTACCAGCCCTCTGGGGGAATATAAGGTTAAAAAATTTAAGCGAGTCGGGTGAATGGCCTATTCCAATCCCCTCGGAGGCGAGGCCCCAACTCGGAAAAACTTTTGGCTGAAAGGTTTCTATCTGGGAGTGATGATGAGGATGAGCTTGCTTGGGGCTTTGGGAACCTTGGGGTGTATTCTGTGAAGGAGGGCTATGCTTCGATCCTACCTGAGCCCCCCCCCACACTCTTTTCATGTTCATGAATGGAGGAAGATTTTGCATCCCAAGGGCTGGCCGAAAGTGAACTTCTTTGCTTGGCAACTGATGCATAATGGTATTTTGACCTTTGACAACCTTAGAATTAGAGGCATCATTGGTCCTTCCCAGTGCGTCTTATGTTATAGGAATGAGGAAACTGTGAACCATCTTCTGTTTGATTGCCCTTTCACACAGCAGATTTGGCAACGTTGGTTCTCCCACTTTAAACTCCAGGTGCTTGGAGATCTGTCCCGGACCAATTTATGGAAAAGCTGGAAGAGAGGTAGATTTATTTCTAAAGCGCTTCGTACTAGCTGGGAGATCGGTTTCCTTTTTATTTGGTGGCAGGTTTGGTTGGAAAGGAATGCTCGTATTTTTCGTGAAACCTTCTCTTCGGTGGAGGGGATTTGGCAAATCATTTGGAGCAAAGTTGTGGAAACCGTTGCCATCTATGTTGAGAAGGAAAACCAGCCTGCTTCTAGGCCTTTGAGTGGGAGAGGTGCTGATCTGGAGAGACAGGTAAGAAGTTGTTGGAAACCTCCCCCAGAAGGCTGGGTTAAAATCAATACTGATGGAGCTGCTAAAGGTAATCCGGGCAATGCTGGCAGTGGTGTTATTTGTCGTGATCATGCTGGGACTGTGCTATATTGGGAATTGCAAGGTCTGGGATATGCCACAAACAATGAAGCTGAGGCCTTTGCTATTAAATCTGCTTCCATCTGGGCCGTCAAGCATGGCCATAGAAAGATAATCATTGAGTCTGATTC
Source organism: Wollemia nobilis (assembly GCA_028583015.1). NCBI lineage: Eukaryota > Viridiplantae > Streptophyta > Pinopsida > Araucariales > Araucariaceae > Wollemia > Wollemia nobilis. The sequence continues at coordinate 3,015,371 of JAQPPZ010016529.1, read as the reverse complement.
TCAAATCTTGGTTGGTGCTCTTGATTGCATGCGGAACTTTGCCTTAAAAGCTTGGAGGCTCCAGATTTTGGTTGCCCAAATTTTAGAGCTTTGGAAAGAAATTGAGGATGTGATTCCTGTTTATGCTAGTAGATATCTCAATAAAGCGGCCGATTTCCTTGCTAAGTTGGGTGCTGAGAGAGAGGTTGGGATTCATCTGCATAGCAATTTTTCTGTGGAGAATGTCGAGATCAGACAAGGCCTTGATCAATTCCTGAAATAATGTGCAAAGTTTTTTTGCTAAGGGTCCTTTCTGTCGCGATTTCGTGACTTGTTGCCCTGTCGCGGCTGTTGGCTGGTTACTGTCGCGATATCGCGACAGGTTGAGTCTTCGAAGTCTCCGGCTGGTTTCTGTCGCGATATCGCGACATGTCGCGTTATCACGGGTCGCGATTCCGCGACATGTTGCGTTATCACGTCATGTCACGTTATCGCGGGTCGCGATTCCGTGACATGTTGCGCTATCGCGACATGTCGCGTTATTGCGTGACGCGATCCCGCGTCTTGTCGCGATATCGCGACATGTCGCGATATCGCGACATGTCACGTTTTCGCGCCTCGCGATTCCTCGACATGTTGCGATATCGTGACAGGTCCCGCCTTCCTGGCGTCTGGGTGGTTATCTGTCACGTTTTTGCGACCTGTTGTGATGCTGCTTCTCTGTGCTAGTTTTTGTCACGATTTCGCGACTGGTTGTGCCCTCCTGGTCTCTGGCGTTTTTCTTGCGCGATTTCGCGGCATGTTTGGCTCCTTTGCGACTGGGTGGTTTTCCGTCGCGATTTCGCGACCTTATTGAGGCTTGTTAGTTGCTTTCTTTTTCTGTCGCGATGTCGCGACGCTTTCTGCGGGAGGCTGTCGAGGGCCTTTCCTGTCGCGATTTCGCGACATGTCGCGTTATCGCGCCTGTTGGTGCCTTAGTGGCCGTGTTGGGTTTTCCTGTCGCGATTTCGTGACATGTCGCGGTTTCGCGACCTGTTGCTGTTTCGTGCATTCCGTTCTCTGTGCCTTACGGTTCTTTGCCTTGCCTTGGTGTGCCTTCCTTGTTGTTTTGCTTGTGACTCTGGCTCGGGATGTGTTCTCTCCCGCTTGTATCTGGTTCTTGTTTTAATACAAGTTTTTCATTTTTCAAAAAAAAAAAAAAAAAAAAAATTATAGATGAAATACAACCTTACATTAGTTCAGCAACAACTTCTACATATGCTTGGAAATCCTTAGCCAAAATATTTGAAGGGAAGAATAAAATCACTATCTTAAATATTCAAACTCAATTACATTCTTTGAAAATGAATAGTGGTGAAAGTATAGAACTATTTCTAAATAAGGTAGTGGATATTAAAGGAAAATTATTAACCTTAGGAGAAAATATTGAAGATAAGTTTCTTGTTCAAGTAACTTTGAGGTCACTTCCATATAGCTACAAGCATCTAGTTATATCTTTACAATTTCTAAGTAAAGATATATAATTTGCTAATTTAGTCAACATTCTTCAAGAATATGAGGTGGAAAATATAATTAAATATGAAATGACTAACAATGCATTGGTTTCAAAATATAACCCATAGGGAAATATTGCATCATCCTCAAGACGATGAAGACCTTGGAATAATAGATATTTCCAAGTTTACAGGAAGACAAGACATAGTACTAATTACTATAGGTTCAATCCCATAAATTAATATCAAGGAACCCAACTAAATAGGCTATTATAGCCAATACAATACTAGATTCAACATAATACTCATCAGCAATAGTTCTAGCATTCATATACTGCTCATAATCAATCTAATTATCCACAAATATAATATAGAGAAGGAAAACAAAATGGACATTTGGTTCAAGAGACTCAAGAAATCCAAGAAATAGAAGAACCTATAAATTAATATGAAGTTAAAGGTCTCCCAACAAAGATAGTATTTTATGAAGATACTAACTATTTAATCGATTATGATACAAACATGAAGCAAAATGAAGAAGGCATAAAGGAGGAGCTCAAATTTCAGAATCATGACAAAGGCTCATATTTAAGACTAACTCTTCAACACCCAAATAATGTAATACAGGGGGTGTTGGAATATATTACATTATTTTATGCTTGCTAAAGTACCATCATGGGTACATATTTAGTTTAGGATTTTATCTTAGATTAGGATTTAAGTATTTCCTTAAAGTAATATAATAAATGCACAAGTATTATTAGAATGTGCAATGATGTAAATGTGCACGTAATCCACATGTACATGATTCCTAAGAATAGAACAGTGAGGTTTCATAGGAATATGGGAGCCAAGAGTCATGTCTCACTATAATTAGGCCTTCTTAGAGTAGAATAATGAGAGGGTTTTAGAGTAGTAGTAGATACAATGTAGAGCATTTTTTCAAAATGGAGAGGTAGAGACCTCCATTGCATAGCATTGTATATTTTCATGAGCTTTCATTAATGGCTATTTATTGAGTATTTTTAGAATTTTCTACTCATATTTTCATGCTTATTAGTTAGCCATTATCATAGATATAACATTGCATGCTTATTTCATTACTTGTGGTTGCATTTTCTTTAAGTTTATAGCTTCAAAAGCTAACCATAATAACAATAATACCAAATCTAGTTTGTGAAGATATAGGTTTGTCATACACTAAGATAGTTAGACATCCAATCTATATGAATGACACTAGGTTGAATGTAGTGGAAGTCCTTAGAATCCTAATTATTACCATAGATAAGCACCCAAATTTAGTAGTGGTATAAGAGGTAATAGTTCTCAATATTTCCCCATACTTCAATATGCTATTCTCTAGAGAGTGGATGCAAAAATTTGGCAATTATACTCATATGAATGTGGGAAAATATGGGAAGGTGATAAAAATTGAGAACATGTATCCTTGCAATTACCTATTACACAAGCTAGATAAGGATGACACTATAAAATGGAACAAACTCCCAAATTTTATAGAGGATGATAAACGAGTTAAATATTATCAATCCTATAATATAAACATGATAATCGATGTGGTCCAAGATAAATAATATCCGTATATTTATCATTAGAGAAGAATCATCTAACCTTCTAGCCCTAATAAGTTGAGGCATTGACAAAACCTAGATGATGCAATTTGATGGTGCTAGAACTAGAAATGGGGTAGGTGTTGGTATTCAATTTATTGAACTACAAGGTACACAAACCCATTTTGCATGTTTGTTACTATTCAACTTTACCAAAAATATGGTAGAATATGAGTCACTATGCGATGACTTGAGGAAGGTAAAAAATATGGGGATTAAAAACCTAATAATATATGGTGAGTCTAAATTAATTGTAAATCAAGTCAATTCCTAATGTGCCATAAAGAAAAAACACCTGAAATCATATAAGCACTAGATCTTGTGTTTACCAGAGAGTTTTTACATATACAAAAATAAGGCTAATAGATTTTAAGCCAAACTATCTCAAGTCCTAGCATAATTAAGCCACAATATCTCAGGTATTAATATAAATAATCAAGAGTATAATTATATATATGAGAAATTAAAATATATATTGGCCAATATAAATTATAATAACATTCAATATAACATCAAATATGAATGCAAATGGTCAAAATCAATCATTTCATGAAAATACCTACAATAAAATTGCTCAAAAATCTATATACAAGCTTCAATATTATCAATACTTGTTTGTGATCTCTTACAGACCATTTTCCCAATACAATGTATGGAGCTTTATCTCCATAATATAGACACAGAAATATGACTCTTCAATACTTGAATATTGCACTCCTCACATACTTAAGAGTTGCATCATTTCCTATTATTTACATAAGACAAGACTCTCATGTCCTTTGGCTTCTCATCTTGCCATTTGTATACAAGACTCTTCACTCTCTACTTACATGCACACTTAACTTAATGACACTTGCACACTTCTACATGACACTTACTCTCCTACATGCACTCCTAATACATGATACTTGTGCACATCCTCACTTTACATATTTGCACACTTACATACATGACACTTGTGCACTTTCTCTTATTACACACTTGCTTACTAACATTCATGACACGTGTGTATATCTTGCACATTACACACTTACATAAAGATAAAATATAAACCGCTCAACTTAATTATAGACTCAAACCCTAATCTATTACATATTTACATTTGTACCATAAAGGTACAATATGGGTACATTTGCATGTACCAAATAATGTAGTATTCTCCAACATCCCTTATATTACTTTTTTTTTTGTGGAAAACATCCCAAAAGGGATGCCACTTTCGGGTAAGACCCAAGGAGGCGGGGGTATCCATTCCGCCAAAAATGCCCAGGACTCGGACCTGGCCTACCACCTTTGACATACTCAAGGAGCAAACAAACACACAAAACCAATTTAAAAATAAGTAAATAACAACAAAAATAATAAAATAAAATAAAAAACATGCTCCTTGAGTGTGTCAAAAACAAAAGCACAACCAAACACGCACAATAAGATAAAAGAAACCACAACACAAACCACATAGAAAAACACAAGAACCACATAACAAAACACAAACAAGACAAAAACAACGAGAACACTACAAAGACATAACCCAAAAAAAACATGAAAAATAAACACAACCAAAACCTAAAAAATAAAAAAATAAAAATAAAAAACAACCAACAACAGACAATAAACAAAAACAAAAAACATAGAAAACACTCACACATAAAAACACGAAATAACACAAACAAAGAGAAACCCAAGAACAAGAACGAAAAAAACACAAGAACAATAACAAAAAACATAAAAAAAAAAAACAACAAAAACACATGAACAACAAAAAACAACACAAAGAACACAAAAACAAAACAAAACAAAAGAACCCACCCACCTTAAAAAACTAAACAAAAAAAACAAAAAAAAAAAAGAAAAAAAATTGAACATAACAATGACCTATCTAGACCGAGAAGACTATTAAGGCAAGAATCGATGGAGGAAACAAAATAAAGAATAGAATGAGCTAGGGAACTAAAAAAAACTGAATGAACCAAAGAGAAGCAAAAAAGAAAAACAAGAAGAAACTAGGTACCTTCGAGCTGGAGCCATCCAAAGAAATGATAGAAAGAAGAGCTTCCCTAATTTGAGAAGCCCACCATATAGGAGGGTGGCCATAACAAGTAAGATCACCTTTGTCCAAAGCCCAATTAGCTAAAGCATCAACACTCTTGTTTTGATCTCTGACCACATGATTGTAATCAACTTTCAAAAATCCCATCTGGATTAATTGAATCTTCTCAATAATTCTTTTTATTCTCCAATCCACCTTATGATTCTTAGAAGGAGTCTTCAAGAGATTAATCATAAGTTGAGAGTCGAGACTCAACTAACACCTTTTCCCATCCAACCTTAGTAGCCTCCTGAAGGCCTCTGAGGATACCATACCCCTCGGCAAGGTTATTGGAAATAATACCCAAATTCTCGATAAAAGTAAAAACCAAGGAGCCATCTGAAAGTCTACCAATTCCTCCCACACTTGGCTTTTCCGGGGTTCCCTCTAGAGGCTCCATCGGTATTGACTTTTCCAAAATCCTTAGGAGGAGGTTGCCAATTTCTAGTCCTATCCATCTTACTAATACTCACATTCCCTTTAAGTTGGTTGCCCTTAGAAGATTTAATCTTCAATATTTGCATCACTTGATCCCATCTTTGGTGGGAGTTTTGGGGGTGATTAAGGAGTTGATGGACTGATTCAACTAAGTTGGCTATGGTCTTTTGCCAAATATAGTGAATATCCTTCCTATCTTGATTAAAAATTTGGTTGTTCCTTTCATTCCAAATATTCCAAAGAAGAATGGTAGAACCCATCCAAACTAACTGCCTAATAAAATGATCAACACCCTCTTGATTAGGCCAATCCCTCCAAAGTTGTTCAAAAGTAAAAAAATTGGACCACTTTAAGCCAAGTAAAGTGGCCATTCTCCTCCATAGCTCGAGAGGCTAAAGTACACTCAATAAAAATATGGTTGAGATTTTCTACATTCTCTTCACACATTTCACATCTAAAAGGGCCATGAAAACCACGCTTCATAAGTTGCTCACCGAGTAAGCACCCTACGATGCAATAAAAGCCAATTAAAGAACCTCACCTTAGGCCAGAGCTTTTGAGCCCACAATCGAGAAAATATGTCGAGAAGAATGGTTGGGATTATTATGGCATAAGGTCAAATAACCTTGAGCAGCTGAATACTCACCCTTAGTAGTGTTGTTCCATCCAAAACAATCTTTTTCATGGGACCAAGAGAGGGATCTCATATGAAGGATGCCTTGGATATCTTGTCTTTGCCTTTCTGGGATTTGAATAGGCCAGTCCTCAATAGGGATCCAATATCTACCAACCTTTGAATTACCGGTATGGTACCGACAGTAATTAGCCACCTTTATCCAATTAGCTCGGTGAAGCTCCTCCATCCAAGGCCTCCAATCGGAAAACTGAGTTATCAAAGGCTTGTGACCATCCCAAGAATCTGTCCAAAAATTTGCCTGTTGACCATTATGAATGATCCAAAATAATTTTTTCTTTATCAAATCCTCACCGGTCTTAAGAGCTGCTAAAATGGGAGAACCTTTGGTAGGAAGTTGATAGCGAACAAGGTCTTCGGGACTTTTGTTCTCGAGCATATTTAGCACGGAGATTATTGGCCCAAAGAGCATTGGGGTTATGCAACATCCTCCAATATAATTTAGCAGCTAAAGCTTTGTTGTTATTAATAGAAGACCGGAATCCTAACCCCCCTTCACTCTTAGGAAGACATAAAGTATCCCATTTCACCAAGGCCCATTTTCTTTTCTCCTTAGTACCACTCCAAAGGAAACGATGACTGATTTGATCCAATTCTCGAAGAACAACCTTTGGGATATTCAAAATGGAAGAAACATAAATAGGAATAGCTTGAAGGACTGATTTTACCAAGGTGATTCTACCCCCAGAAGAAAGCCACTTGTTGGTCCACTTTCCAATTTTCTTCTTGACTTTGTCCAACAACCAATTCCAATATTTATTTTTCTGCCTTTGAATATTTATGGGAATACCTAAATAAGTGATTGGAAGAGAGGTCTTCTTATATCTTAATTTATCCAAGACCATGGATTCCTGTCTAGTCGAGCGAGTGAAAGAAAATAACTTTAGATTTGTCTTCATTGATCAAGCTGCCCGATAGCCTTAGAAAAACAGCTAATGATTTGCTTAATATTAGAAGCTTCCTTAGCTGTAGCTTTACCTAAAAGAGTAGAGTCATCCACAAATTGAAGATGAGAGATAGGTCTAGCTCCATGAGCAATGGTAACTCCCTCAAGGGTTTTGTTTTCCCTCTTTTTGGTTATAGTCCTACCCAAGCATTCAGCAAGAATGATGAATAAATAAGGGGATAGCGGGTCACCTTGCCTAATACCTCTGGAAGCAAGCTGGGAATGAGTGAGAAGGCCTGCCATTGATAAGAACTAAGTAGGAAACTGAAGAGATACATCCCATAATCCAATCCATCCAATCCTTAGAGAAACCAAATTGCCTCAAAACTTTGATAAGGAAGTGCCAATCCACTCTGTCATAAGCTTTGGATAAGTCTAACCGAATGAACATGGAAGGAGAATTTTGCATATCCATGGAATGGATGGCTTCTGAGCAAGAACTATCTCATCTACTATTTGACGTCCTTCCACATAACCCCCTTGCTCCGGGGAAATAATCTTATGCAAAAGAGGCTTCAACCTTTCTGCCATGATTTTAGTAATGATTTTGAGAAGAACATTACATAAAGCAATAGGTCTAAAAGCTGAGATATGATCAACCTCTTGAGCTTTTGGAACAAGAGTAATATAAGTTTTATTGATAACCTTCAAAATTTCTTTGGCTTTCCTGGCTTCTTCCACCACCTCTAATAAATCAACATGAAGGATATCCCAGAACTCTTGGTAGAACTCAATGGGAAAACCATCGGGACCTGGGGTTTTCCCTTTTTGCATTTTAAAAACTACTTGTTGAAGCTCATTGATAGTAATAGGAGCAGTCAAAATAGAGTTCTCCTCAGAAGTGATAAGAGAAGGGATTGCTTGAAGAACATTTTGTTGTGAAGATGAGTCAAGAGGAGTAGCAGCAAAAATATTGGAAAAGTAATCAACAACAATAGAGTTCATGCCATCCCAAGTATAAACAACATCTCCAGAATCTGATTTTAAGGAAGAAATAAAGTTGTGAGATCTTCGAGCTAGAAGAGATTTGTGGAAGAAATTTGTGTTTCGATCTCCTTCTTTGAGCCATTGAATTCTAGATTTTTGCTTCCATAAGATTTCTTCTCTTTTTTCCCATTCCTCAAGCTGAGTTGTGAGTTTAATTTCATCTGCACTTCTCTTCTCTGTGAGGCCATCTAAATGGATTTTCTTATTCAAATTTTCAAGATGAGCAATAACTTCATGTTTTTTTTATGAACATCCCCAAACTCTTTCCAGTTCCAAGTCTTGATTTTGGATTTAATGTATTGCAGTCTTTTGGCAAAACAGAACATCTTAGTCCCATGCCTAGGTTTACCTTCCTTCCACCATTGTTGCACATGAGGTCTGAAGGAAATGTCTCTAAGCCACATTAATTGAAAATGAAAAGGAGAGAAACTCACATTGGTTTTCCACATTTCCACCATGGTTGGCCAATGATCCGAACCAGCATTATTAAGAGTCTTCACTTTAGGAATGTGACCATGGATTAAGAAATTTTTAGAGAGCAAAAACCTATCCAATCTCTCCATTATACAAGCTAAGCCTTGCCTTCTATTAGACCAAGTCATAAGGCCATTATCTGGTTGGATATCCACAAGATGGAGGTTTGCAATATATTCGCTCATGAGGTCAGTGCTTTTGTCCAAATTTCTATTTCCCCCCTTTTCTCATCCAGAGAGAGGATGGTATTGAAATCTCCTCCGATCAAGATCCAAGCTTTAGGAAAATGAGAGATAATATGAGTAATATCCTTCCACTTGTCTTCTTTTTTCCTCCAAAGAAGTCGGAGCATAAACAGTAATGCAGAGCATAATCTGGTTGGAATGTCTACTTTGAATAGCTATAGCCAACAAACCCCAACTGCCAACCATATGGTGAATAACTACCTCTTTTGGGTCCCAAAGACAAGCAATGCCACCCGAAGTCCCTTGGGAGCGAGGGAAACCACTTTTCTAGCTGGCCAAATTTTACTTGGCAATTGAGTCCATATCCTCCATTGACATCTTTGTTTCTTGAAGGAAAACAAGATGTGGATGATTTATCTGAATCATTCTTCTAATTTCATTTTGTTTTGAAAGACTCCCTTTGAGTCCTCTAATATTCCAAGTGATGATCTTCATTAATACCGGGGCTAAAAAAGTTGGGAAGGGCATTAATCTTACCTTCCTCTACAAGCTTTTCACCTTCTTTTACCATATGATATTGATTGGTCTTGCGACCTGCTTTTTGATTAGAATCCATCTTCAATTTTTTTCCCCTGTTTCTTGACTTATTCCAATTGAATCTGAGATGGCTTCTAACCTTGAAGAATGCTCGTACACAGCCAAAATTTTACTAGATGGTTCAACGGAGTCTATATTGGGACCTGCATTATTTGAAGTTTTGACATTTGAAAGATTGTTTTTCTTGTGTAAATTTTCTCCTTTTTTTTTGTTGAAAACCTTTGATTTGTTGGTTTGTCTCTGAGTTCTTCCCTTCATATTTAAATTGTGTTTCTAAGATTTCAGTTTCCATTATTTCCTCTTCCTCACTTGGGACATCATTTGTGGAAAGGATTTCAAACATATTAGCGAGATGACTTTGATTGATCCTTCATAACTGGTTTTTTTGAGTGTTCTTCTTCTTAGGTATTTGGAAACCTGTTGAGTTTATATCTTCTTTCTTTTGATCAGGAATTTTATTTGGGCAAGCACTGGCCAAATGACCATATTCATGGCAAATTCTACAACGAAAAGGAATGTTCTCATAGTCCACTACTTGCTCCCAAGTGTCTTCCCCAAATTGTAATGTGATATTTTTAGGTAGGGGTTTGTCAAAATCCATTAAAACACAAATCCGAGCATAAATAATATGTTCAAAATTTTGAGTACAATCAGCGAGTCATCATAAAAGTTCCTAAAGAGTTTCCAATTGAAGAAAAAATAGTAGGATTCCAAAATTCAATAGGGAGGCCAAAGAGTCTAACCCACACGGGAGCTATAGAAGGCATCTCTTCTTCGGCTTTAAATTTAGTATGCCAGGGCTTCATGAAAAGCCCTGCCCTTCCAAAAAACCAAGGACCCCCTTGAAAATTTTTCTCTCTATCTTCATTATTAGCAAATAAAACAAGAAAATAACCATTTGGATAAATAGAGATTTGTAACTCACCTTTAGTTTTCCAGCTTTTTGCAGCCCAGACTTTGAAAGCTAGATAGACTCGGACGAAAACCCACGAACCGACAAATTAGTCCTCTTTTTTCCAAATCTTCAATGCCAGTCTGAATGTTACCCATATCAAGCTTAACAATAGGAGTTCCATCAGCTGCTTTAAGACATCCTGACTCCGTTTTCTTGGGATCAATCTTAGGCATTCTTAGAGGTTTATGGGAAGCCCTAAGATTGATATTAGCATTGGGCTGAGGCTGTCCACCATGAAGGGCATCCCTAAAATTCATTTTTGGGACTGAGTCTTCGAAATTCTTACCCTTGACAGGGGTTTTCACGGTAGAATTATTTTGTGGGTGCACCTTAGCACCAGATTCACTTGAGATATGAGCCATTTTTTGATCAACTGCTTGAAACTTGTTTCGTGATCTCTTTAATCCTTGCCCTAGACGTCGTGGAAAGGTATGGTTTTCACTTTTCTTTTGTGCAGCAAATTGGAAGTCGTTGTCACTCAAGTTCACGGTATGATCTATTGAAAGATAAATTTCTAACCCATATTGGATCCCCTGCAACATTTCCTGCTAAAATATTGAGCATAAACCACAAAAATATTGGCCGCTAGGGCCCGAAGGCCCTAAAAACCAACCTCTGGAGCTGCTTGCACTCAACCCGGATGAAACCCTCGCATAGCCGCTTGCCAAATATCTCGTTCACACATAGGGATGTGCTAGGATCTGTGTTGCTCCAAATGATATGAAAATTGGTGGAGACGTTCTAGGGTTTTTCAGGCATCTACCCTCAAAATTTTAGCTCAATCCGAGTCCGGATGAGTGAGATATGGCCGAAACGAGTTCGATAGTTTGGGAAATCCTGGAAAAAACGTCTAATGAATCCCAGTTAACTTTTTCATGTTTAAAATCTATTTGTAAATGTTCGTCTCCATTATATTACATCATTTGGTTATTTAAGAATTTAGTCTTCAAGCTACTTCCTTTAGGATTTTATATGAATCTTTAGTATATGATCCTTCTTTGGATTTTGTTTCATGTCTTCTGTTATCCTTCCTTTTGTGCTTTCCTCTATTCTTCTTCTTTGCTTTTATTTTCTTCATCTTCAATTGAGCTATACCTGGTGGTGAGACTTCTAAATAATGAGTTAGTAAATCATCATAGTAATACATTCTGGATTTCAATGATTCTTTGAAATATCATCCTTCTTTGTATTTTGTTTCATATTTTTTGTTATCCTTCCTTTCGTATTTTCCTCTATTATTCTTATTTGATTTTCTTTTCTTCATCTTTAATTGATCTATACCTGGTGGTGTGACTTCTAAACAATGAGTTAGTAAATCATCATAGTAATACATTCTAGATTTCAATGATTCCTTATTGAAGCTAACATAAGATTCATTCAAGTCATATGAGTCACAATTTACATCCTTCTTCTTTTTATTTTTTTCTTGAAATATTTCAAAGGTAAGTAAAGACAAATACATCATTAAGCATTCTTTTGAGGAAAATATAATGGTGTTTTGTGAATTCCACCATGTTCTAAATAGTTTTTCATGAAGATAACTTATAAGTGTTGTGAATTTTTCATCTTTTGCATCTTTGAGAAATAAAGATAGTTTTTCCTTTAAACCATTTGATATTTCCTTATTTCCATAAAAATCATCTATCAAATTATAGGAATAAATTTTTTGTTTATCCACCATTTCTTTACTATCTTCACTAATTAAATTTCTAATAATTTCTTCCATAGTAATAAAAGTTTGTAATTCAATTCCTTTGAAGTTGAAATTTGTTTTCCTCCAATGTTTAATTAATTGCAACTTCAAAGAACCTCTCAATTATTAAATTTTACTAATTTAAAAATTTTCAAATACTTTCAAGTAGCAAACCTTTTATCTCCCTACTTAATTAAATTTGCAAATTCAAAAAACTTCAAATTTTAAATCTTTAAATCTACTAGCTCTTCAAATTTCAAAAAAAAAATTCAAAAATCTTAAATCCTATTTGAAGTAGAAAACCTTATCACTCCATAATTTAATAAATATTAAAAAACTCAAAAATTAAAAATTTGAAATATCAATTTCAAATTATAGTAGAAGTCCTTATAACTCCCACCTAAAATTACTTCATTAAAAAAGTAGTATTCCTTTTAACTCCCACTTAATAATTAAAGTTCCTAAGATTAAAAACTTAAATAATATTCTTACTTAGGACTTTAATTATGCAATTAATAAAGGTAATGTTACTTACCTTAGTCTCCACCTGGAAAAATATTTCAACCTACTAATGAAACACTTCCAATTAATAAATGTCATTGGTGATAGACGTTATGATTGTAATGTGTTGTAGACATTACTATTATAGCAAATGGGCAAGGAAGATACTTCCCTATGCTCTCAAAAATATTCAATGATCATTTGAAAATGTTTGAATAGGCATCTCTTTGAAACACAAAATCATTCATTTTCAAGTTCCTTTGGTAGGCATTGGTCTCTTTTCTGCATTTGCTTTCCTATATGAAATCTTAGGTTTAATGTTCTTCTAGCCTCTTTTATGTGATTACTTTCCTGAAAGCTCAGGTTTAAAGTTTTTTTGGTCTCTTATGGTAGATATTGACCTCTTCTAGTAGATTTTGGCCTCTTTTAATTAAGTCAGCTTCCCTAGGTGGTATCTTATATTTAAAGCTCCACTTGCTCTCTTCACTAACTATGCTTACTAGCTAACATTGGTATTCTTTTGGTTATGCTGGATTTGTTGGCCTTCTTTTCTTTGGCTACTCTAAATGCTCTTAGTACCTAACTGCTCTATTCTCTTAGGATAACTTAATTGCAACCCCTTTAGGATTACATAGCCACATTAGTATTGTCAATGCTACAACTTTATAACTATGTTGGTTAATATTCTACAACCAAATATGGATCTTCCACTAGATTACTTTAGTGCTTCTAGATTTTTTTTTTTGATTGGTAGAAAGGGTTTTGAAAGGACCCTGAACCTTGTACAAGAGAAATTACATGAATTCCAGATCGACCGAGGTGGTCCAAGAAATAAATATCAAAGAGCAAGCAAACCTCCACACGAGGAAAGGTGTCACAAAATCGCGACCAAATTGGTGATGTCACGAAATCGTGACAAGTTGCACCGTTGCTGCCAAGAGAAGAAAGGATGTCGTGAAATCACGACAAGAAGCGCCATCGGAGCCGAAGGAGGGAAGAAGTCGCGATATCACGACATGTTGCAAGGTTGCTGCTAGAAGAGAGGAAGTGTCGCGATATCGTGACGTGTTGCTAGGTTGGAGCCGAAAGAGAAGAAGAGTCACGAAATCGTGACATGAAGGAAAACCGCGATCGGACAGAAAAGGTGTCACAAAATCATGACAAGAAGTAAGACCGCTGCCGAAGAGAAGAGGTGTCACGAAATCGCGACAAGAAGGAAGACCGCAGCAGAAGAAAAAAAGTGTCGCGATATCGTGACAATTATGGAAGACCGCTGCCAAAGAGAAAGGGTGTCGCGAAATCACGACAAGATGGAAGACCGCTGCCAAAGAGAAAAAGTGTCATGATATCACGACATTATGGAAGACCGCTGCCAAAGAGAAAAGGTGTCGCGATATCACGACAAGATGGAAGACCACAGCCGAAGAGAAAAAAATGTCACGATATCGCGACAAGATGGAAGACCGCTGCCAAAGAGAAAAATTGTCACGATATCGCGATAATATGGAAGACTGCAGCTAAGGAGAAAAGGTGTCGCGATATCGCGACATGATGCAAGGAAGAGAAAAAGTGTCACGATATCACGACAAGATGGAAGACCGCTACCAAGGAGAAAAAGTGTCGCGATATCGCGACAAAATGGAAGACCACAGCCGAAGAGAAAAAATGTCGCAAAATCGCGACATGATGCAAGAAAGCGCCTGAAGAGAAAAAGTGTCGCGATATCGCGACATGTTGCAAAAACGCACCCGAAGAGAAAAAGTGTCACGATATCGCGACATGTTGCAAAAACGCACCCGAAGAGAAAAGGTGTCGTGATATCGCGACATGTTGCAAAATTACGGCTGAAGAGAAAAGGTGTCGCGATATTGCGACATGTTGTAAAACCATAGCTGGAGAGAAAAAGTGTCGCGATATCGTGACAAGTTGAAAGACCGCTTCTGAAGGAGAAAAAATTGTCGCGATATCGCGACAAGTAGCAACCTCGCGGACAGAGGAAAAATGGATGTCGTGATATCGCGACATGCTGAAATTTTGTGGCCAATGGTGAAAAGTGTCGCAATATCGTGACAAGTTGTCGAATCGTAGCCGAAGGGGGAGAAGAAGGAAGAAAGGACGCAAAAACTCGACCAGTTCCAAGAGCAAACAAACCCGGTCCCCTGTAAACCACTCACATTGTGCAGACATTGGAACTTGTAGAAGCGTCCCTTAGGCCAATGGGAAAGGAGTCTCTCCAAACATGAATGTCCATTTTGCCAACTCCCTTGTTAGCAAGCCAGTCCGCAACTTTGTTGCCTTCCTGGTACTGATGCTTAATGACTAGTTCTAGGTAAATGCCGATTAGTGCTTTGCATTCTTGGAAGATCGAAACAAGGGCCCAAGGAGGCACAGAAGTCCCATTGAGCCAGTTGATGCAGTGCAGTGAGTCTTCTTCTATGATAAGTTTATTGATGGTCAAGCCTTCCAAGAGAATCAAGTTTTTTATGATATATTTTGACTTCCTTACCACTATTATAATTGATTACATGAGCGCTTATGTTATATTACATAGACATTTCCTTTATATTACATGGGCATTTCATCTATATTACTCAGGAACTTCTTTTTGATTGCTTGAGTGCTTCCTCTAGATTACTAAGGAACTTCCTAAGTGTTTTTCCTACTCATTATTTACTTGGACACTTCTTGAGTGCTTTCGCTGCTCACTCTTTACTCGAGCACTTATTGAGTGCTTCCATTGCTCACTCTATACGTGGGCACTTATGTTACTCACTCTATACTTGGGCACTACTTTAGTGCATTTTTTGCTCACAATTTACGCAAGTGCTTTTGTTGCTTTACTTTGTTTTATCTTGCTTGATCGCAACTTGCTTGAATGTTCACCTTGAATGTTTTTCTTGCTTTGAGTAGACTAGCTACACAATAATTTTTAAATTTATATTAGTAGAAAGATTCAATTCTATTATTTTTACTATATTCTGGAATTTATCCAAGTTTTCTTTTATCCTTCTACACTCTCTCTTTCTCATATTCTAATATGAGTGCATTAAGCCACAATATCTCAGGTCTTAATATAAATAATCAAGAGTTGAATTATATATATGAGTAATTAAAATATATAATTTCCAATGTAAATTATAATAACATTTAGTATAATATCAAATATGAATGAAATAACCAAAATTAATCATGTCATGAAAATACCTGTAGTAAAATTGCTCAAAAATCTATATAAAAACTTCAATATTATCAATGCTTGTTGGTGATCTCTTACGGATCATTTTTCCAAAATAATGTATGGAGATTTATCTCCATAATATAGACATAGAAATGTTACTCTTCAATACTTGAATATTACACTCCTCAAAAATATGAGTTGCAACCTTTCCTATTTGGTACATAAGACAAGACTCTCATGTCCTTCGATTCTCATCTTGTCACTTGTATATAAGACTCTTCACTCTCTACTTACATGCACACTTAATTAATGACACTTGCATACTTCTACATGACACTTACTCTCCTACATGCACTCCTAATACATATCACTTGTGCACATATTCACTTTACATATTTATACACTTACGTACATGACACTCATGCACTTTATCTCAGTATACACTTGCTTACTAACATGCATGACACTTGTCCATATCCTGCACATTACACACACATAAAGATAAAATATAAATCATTCAGCTAAAATATAGACTCAAACCCTAATCTATTACATATTTATATTTGTACCATAAAGGTACCATGGGGGTACATTTGCATGTACCAAATAATGTATATTCTCCAACAAAATAAACCCTTAGGTAGTTGAATACCAAAGTAGAGGAATTAGCAATTATGACAAAAATATTTGGTCTTACCAATGATATGTGGATTAAAAAAAGGGACTTAGAAATGGTCTTCAGGCTAGCCATACCCAATAACTATAATTATCAATAGATCTTCAACGACAACAAACAAATCATTGAGTTCCTAATCAAGGAGGTCCATTACACTAAAGAGAAAAATGAATATTGGGAGGACATTAAATATGGGGTCATACAATTGAAGATAAATCAACTACCATAAAGGTTAATTATTCTTGAAAGTCTATTTGAACTATATGGAAATATGAGGAATTCAAGTCTCAAAGGAAAGACCTCTTCTTATCATCTCGTCGAAGTTGTTGAATGAAAGAAATTGGTACTTAAGAAGGAATTCATTGATGAATAGATCAGCCTATTCAAGGAACTATGTGGAAAAGTATGAGGATATAATTGCATGGACATATGAAGATATTAAGTTATATGATTAGAGTATCATAGAATATAGAATTGACTTAGATCCTTGTGTCATATCTTTCTAAATAAATAATGACTAGTAAACTCCAAAATTGAGGTAGTAATAAAGAAGAAACTCTTGAAGCTCCTATAAACCCATATCATATTTTCAACTAACCACTCCACCTAGGTCATTAATGTAGTTCCTATGGGTAAAATTATTGGTGCTATAAGTTTGTGCATTGAATTCAAGAATATGAATAAAACTTTATTTAAATATCATTATCTCTTGTCGGCTATAGATTAATTTTTTTTAAAAGTAGGAAGGTCTTGGATGTTATTTCTCCCAGATAATTTCTCAAGATACAATCAAATATGGATCAAGGATGATGATCAACATAATATAAAATTCACTATTAAATGGGAAATCTTTGCATATTAGAGGATGTCTATTGGGTTATCAAATATTAGAGAATTCCAAAGGGCCATGGATATTGCATTTTCCAAAGTAGTTGAAGACATAATATTCATATACCTTAATGATTTGACTATGTATTCCAAATACAAGAGTAAACACATTGAACATCTTGGATCAACCTTTTAGAGGTGTAGAGTGTTTTGTATATCACTCAATACCAAAAAATTCATAATTTATGGTCTAGGAAGGTAAGTTATTATGTCATATAGTGTCAAAATAAGGCTTAGCCATAGAGACCAATAATATAAAATTTATTTGAGACCTCTCCTTGCACACCTCTATGAAAGGAATTCGGTCATTTCTAGGTCAAATCTAATTTATTACTGAATTTATGACCAATGTTTTCTAGATGATCAGATCTATTATCAAATTTTTGAAGAAATATGTTGCCCTAGTGTAGACCAACAAAGTCAAAAAGGCCTTCCAAGATATTAAGGATGCCATTACTTGAGCCTAAGTCCTAGTCAATCTAAATTTTTCCAAAGATGTTAGGCACTATGTATTTGGCATAAATAAAAGTATTGCCATTGTCCCAACTTAAAAGAATGACAAGGATGAAGAACATAACATCTTTTTTATGAGACAGGTCCTCCACAACTATGAAGAAAGATACACCATCATGAAGGATCTCAAGAAATTTATGTACTACCTATCAAGAGCAATACCATAGTCTTCATAGTACCCTTTATGTATAATATGTTGTACTTAATGTAAAATAAGAGGAAAATAAGCTATATGGATTAACATGATTTGGAAATTGATATTATGATCAAACTCACCAAGCTCATCTAGGGTAGAGCCTTACACAAAAATCTATTGATGTCAGTTCCCAAGGATCAAGTCACCCTAGTGGAGTAAATCAAACTAGATGATAGGAAAAAATGAATGGGTGACATTTGTATGTACATGGCTACTAGGAAAGTACTAGAAGATTAATATGTTGGACATTTTGAGTCCATAAAGTTGTCATTGATGTCAAGGCATGAGGTTGTCATTAATACCAAAGAGTGAATCACCATTGATGCCAGAATGCCAAAAGGAGCAATGCAAAAGTTTGATAGTAAAGGAGCTTCATAATATTTATTTTTAAATATTATGGGAAGCAAATTAAAAGGTTTTCATTTAACCCCCAAGGAGGCTTTAATATTTATAAATCCAAAGGTTTAAAAAGTTAGTTTATAATATTTAAATTCCAAAAAGAATTTAAATAATTTATAAATTAATTATTTAAAAATCAAAGGCACCGATGTCTAAAAGAATGCATCCGTCGACGTGCAAAATAAGGAAGGGCAAAGGTATTTAAACCTTAGCCAAACTCCAAAGTTTGGCATTCGATTAATTCTTGATATATCCATGCCGAAATTCGTGCATCAAAATTCATGGAGGAAGCACCAAGGGAACAATGAACGAAGTTGCAAAGGCTCATGCATAAATCAAAAGAGGAGCGTCTTGAATGCACTACGTGGCAAGAGGAGAAAAGGGATCCAAAGGCTCTAAGGCATTGGTGAAATATTAAAAGTGCTCATTGCACTTTTGGTGGGCACGTGAGCGCTTGGCTCACATGGCTAGGAAGCCACAACCAAGGCGCCTAGCAAGGCAAGAGGGTGCAAGTTCGAATCCCACAAAACGCGGAGCGGGAAAAATAAAAAGGTTTTTATTTTTAATTTAATTTTAAAAAAAGCTAAGGTTGTGGAGAGATAAGGGGTAAATTGGTTATGTTATTTACCTAAGTGGTAAATGGAAATTTACTAGGGTAATGTTGTTTTTACCTTAGGAAATAAGAAATTGATTTATTGCATGTATTGATAAAGTGACTTAATCAATTATTGCAATATTGAGAAAAGAAAAGTTGTGTCATATTTTTGAAAGGGTTTTTGATGAAATTTTTGATGTTGGAATTTATTATTGAGATGGAGCAATAAGGTGTATTTGGGATTTGAGTTATCATTGTGTTTTTGTGAAAAGTGTTAGGGTGATAATTCTTGTCATCTAACCCTTTGTACTTGGCAAAGAAAGTTGTGATATTTGATCTAGGTTTTGAAGGTCATCCTACATCAAAGAAAAAGGTATG
This sequence comes from Wollemia nobilis, assembly GCA_028583015.1. NCBI lineage: Eukaryota > Viridiplantae > Streptophyta > Pinopsida > Araucariales > Araucariaceae > Wollemia > Wollemia nobilis. The sequence goes on along the minus strand of JAQPPZ010016529.1, from coordinate 2,995,889 downwards.
GGCATATTCTTCCTTGGTTGAGTTGATTGGTTGGTTTTCTGAAAAAAAAACTTTGGAGTGAAAAGGACTTAATTAGGTTTCCTTGTTGAGTTGTTGAGCTATATGTGAATATTGTTTGATAAGCATTGTTGTTGAAGCCATTGATTGAGTGAAGAACTTGAACTAGGGTTTGGAAAGAACATGAGTATCATTGTTATGTGAGATTGGTTGATGAGCATTGTTGGAAATATTTTGAGTGAGTATTCATATGTTTGGACTAGGGTTTATGAGCAAGGACTATTTCATTGAGTGATTGGTTGAGTAGAGTTGGTGGATGTGTGTAGTGATTGATCAAGTTCCATAAAACAAATTATTCTATATTCTGAATTGATTTGAGAAAGTGGTTGAGTTGTGATGAATGTGAAGCATATTGAGTCTCTAACAATTCTCTTTATGTTTCTATGAGATTGGACAAGTTCTTGTGATTGACTTGTTGAACAGATTTGATGCAAGTCTTAGAGAAGACTTGTGGACAGATTTGAGTGAGATTTTTTGAAATCTTACAACACAGATTTGAGGATATATGATTTGATTGGATTGAGGATAGATTTGGCTAGACAAAGATTGTTAGTACAGATTTGAGGATAGATTTTGGTACATATTTGAGGATAGGTTTGTGCCAGATCAGAGACAGAGATTGAGGACAGATTTGTGCTAGACCGAAGGACTATGTTTAGTGCAGATTTGAGATAGAGCTTTGGAGGTGATAGAGTTGAGGACAAATGTCTCCATTAGAGCAGGGAGGACAGGTGTCTTCTATGGAGAGAGTTCCATTTGCTAAGGGTAGTGGGGGCAGAGGTCTTCTAGAGGATCACCAGCTAGAGCTAAGGAGAAAGGTGTCTCCTATGGATAGAGATCCATGAACTTGATTAGGGGATTGGTGTCTCCTTTGGATAGAGGTCCATAAACATTGTAGGGAAAGGATTCCCAAGAGAATTTATTTGAGAAAAATTTATAAAAAATATTTTCTCCGTGGAGTAGCCCACATTGGGTGAACCACGTAAAATCATGTCTCTCATGTGTGTGATGCTTTGTGTGATGTTTACTGCTTTAATATTGTTGATGTTATTATTTGGTTTAAAAAGGAAAAAAGTTTTATCTTATACTGTTCACCCCTCCTCTCAGTATAAGCACATGTTCTTCAATTGGTATCAGAGTGGGTCTCTCCGTGAAAAGACTAACAACTTGGAGGAGGATCCATCAGAAACACACATGACTTCAGAAAATGAAGAGGAGACTATGTTTGATATAAAAGAGGAATTATTTGCTACTCTCAAAAATTTGGAAAGAATTAGAGAGAAGAATTCAATCTTGAAAGAACAAATTCAAGAGGATGAAGAAGCAAGGATGGAACTTCTACAAAAACTCACAGAACTCAAGATAAGGGTAGAAGAAGGAAAGAAAATTGAGTAGGATATGACAGATATGTTAAGAACAAGAGAAACATAATGTGAAATATTGGAAGCATAAATTGTTTACCTAAGGAATGAAGTTGAAAGGACCAAGGCACTACAAGATGTAGAGTATGAGAAATAGAAAAAGGAATCAAGTCTTCAAGAAGCAGAAACTTCAAACAAATATAGGCAAGCTAAGGACATCAGAAAGGAAGAAAGCAAAGAAGAACCTTGGATGAGAGTTAATCACAAAAGGAGAAGCACTCCACCACAATCCAAAAGGCATCCAAGCAGGTTACATAATTTCTTCCATGGTCATTGCTTTTCTTGTAATAAATATGGTCATAGAGTTGTACATTGTATTAGTCATGCAAGAAGCAATGTCAATAGAAATTTCAATTATTTTGCACCTCTTATGGATGATGATATTATATGTTACAAATGCAATAATTTTGGGCACAAGGCTAGATGGTGTAAGATGATACTTCCTGAGTCTAGAAAAATAATTTCAACAACTAGGAAATATGAAAGGAAAAATGTTAAGGCTAGATCAATGTTAGTTCAAACAACCCTTCATGCTCAGGATAAGGAAGAACAATGGTATCTTGATAGTGGTTTCTCTAGTCACATGATAGGAGACAAAGACAAATTCATTGTACTAAAAGAAACCAATAGAGGATCAGTAAGTTTTGGTGATAATGGATCAGCAAGGATTGGTGGAAGAGGAACTCTAAGTTTAGATAATGGGAAAACAAAAATAGAAAATGTGTTGTATGTTAAAGGGTTAAAACATAATCTGCTAAGTATAAGTCAACTTTGTGATCAGGGGTATATGGTTACTTTCCACCTAGATAGATGTGAGATAAGAAAATCAAAAACTGGAAAGGTCATTGCCAATGCAAAAAGAACTCCAAATAATCTATACATGCTTAGTGAGATCAAAGGGGAAAAGTGCTTTCTATCACAAGAAGATGAGAGTTGGTTGTGGCATAGAATATTGGGTCACTTGAATTTTGACAACATAGTCAACATAAGCAATAAGCAGGTTGTCAGAGATTTACCCAAAATAAGAAGACCACAAAACATAATCTGTGCACCTTGTCAACATGGAAAGCAAACTAGAACAAGCTTTAAGTCAAAAGGATATATGTCATCTGAGCCATTGAGTCTAATACATACTGATCTATGTGGTCCTACCAGAACACAAAGTATTCAGGGTGAGAGTTACTTTATATTGTTTATAGATGATTACTCCATAATGGTTTGGGTAGCTTTCCTGAAAGAGAAGTCAGAGGCCTTTGAAAAATTCAAAGCATTTAAGGAATTGGTTGAAAATGAAACTGGAAAAAGGATTAAGTGTCTGAGATCTGAAAGAGGAGGAGAATTTACCTCAAATGAATTTGTAGAGTTTTGTGAACAACATGGAATCAAAAGAGAATACTCAACAACAAGAACTCCTCAACAAAATGGAGTAGTTGAAAGAAAAAATAGGACTATTGAGAATATGGCTAGAGCTATGCTAAATGAGTCTAAGCTCTCAGATGGATTTTGGAGAGAAGTAGTCAACACAATAGTATACATAATCACTAGGGCTCAAATGAGGGTAAACCATCACAAGACTCCATATGAGCTTTGGAAAGGAAGATCGGCCATTGTAAAACACTTCAAGATTTTTGGAAGCAAGTGTTACATAAGATGAGAAGATCAAAACTTAGGCAAGTTTGACCCAAGATGTGATGAGGGAATTTTTCTTGGTTATTCCTCAAGGAGTAAAGCCTATAGATGCTTCAACAAGAGAACACGTACTATTGTAGAAAGTATAAATGTAACAATTGATGAGAAGATAGATTCAAGAGAACCAGTTCAGCAAATTGTGTATCAGGAAGATGGAAGTTGTCAAGAAGAGTTTCATGAGGAATCAGATGAAGAAGAAGAAGAAACACAAAGACTTCTTCCTAAAACTCCATCCAGGTATGTACAGAAGCATCATCCAAGAGATTTAATCATTGGGAATCCAAATGAAAGATAGACAAGGAGAAGAATAATAACACCATCTCAACAAGCAAATTTCTCTTTACTATCTAATATTGAGCCAAAATACTTCACTCAGGCAAGTGAGGATAAGTTTTGGATTAAGGCAATGAATGAGGAATTAGATCAAATAGAGAAAAGCAAGACTTGGGAACTTGTTCCATGACCAAAGGACAAAAATGTGATCGACACAAAATGGGTATTCAGAAACAAGTTAAATGAAGATGGATAGGTGGTCAAGAATAAAGTAAGGTTAGTATGCAAAGGTTATGCACAGGTAGAGGGAATTGACTTTGATGAGACATTTGCTCCAGTTGCATGGCTTGAAGCCATAAGAATGTTTTTAGCCTTCTCAAGTTTCAAAAACTTCAAGGTATATCAGATGGATGTTAAGTCAACATTTCTAAATGGTGTTCTAGAAGAAGTTTATATTGAACAGCCAGAGGGATTCATATTAGCAGATAAACCAGATCATGTATGCATATTGAAAAAGGTATTGTATGGTCTAAAGCAGGCTCCGAGAGCATGGTACTCAAGATTGGATAAGTATCTTCAGGAACAGGGATTCAGAAAAGGAATAGCAGACAACAACTTATACATCAAAAATGAAGGGAATAATCTACTAATTGTGGTTGTTTATGTTGATGACATCATTTTTGGGGGAAACAATGATAAGATGTGTAAAGAATTTGCTAAGAACATGCAGAATGAATTTGAGATGTCTATGCTTGGTGAGTTGTCTTTCTTTCTTGGACTTCAGATCTCACAATCAGAGAAAGGAGTATTTCTCTCACAAACCAAGTATATAAAAGAAATGCTAAAGAAATTTAGGTTAGAAGATTGCAAACCGGTAAGTACCCCCATGGTCACAGGATGCAAGTTAAGTAAGGATGATGAATCTCCAGAGGCAGACCAGAGATTATATAGATCTATGATTGGCAGCTTGTTGTATGTTACAGCTACAAGACCAGACATAGTGCAGTCAGTGGGATTAGTGGTAAGGTTTCAGGCAGCACCTAAGGAAACACATGTGGCAGTAGTAAAGAGAATTCTTAGGTATCTAAAAGGAACTATGGATTTTGGGCTCTGGTATCCCAAAAGTGATAGTTTCACACTCACAACATATACAGATGCATATTGGGCTAGTAGTATTGATGACAGAAAAAGCACAAGTGGAGGAGCATTCTTTCTTGGAGACTATTTAGTCTCTTGGCTAAGTAAGAAGCAGGTTTCAGTATCCTTATCTATAGCAGAAGCAGAATATATTGTAGCGATAGCCAGTTGTACACAGGTATTATGGATGAAGTGAACTCTAGAAGACTTCAAGATAAAACATGATCACCCTATTCCCATATTATGTGATAATACAAGTGCTATAAGTATCTCAAAGAATCTAGTGATGCATTCTAGGACAAAGCACATTCCGATCAAGTATCATTTTATGAGAGAACAAGTGACAGATAAATAGGTCAGGTTGGAGTATGTTACTACAAAGGAACAAATAGCAAATATTTTTACTAAGCCACTTTCAAAAGAGACCTTTGAGTATCTTCGAAGAAAACTAGGAGTAATACTCCCACCCCAGAATTAACCACCTCAAGAGGAGGTGGGGGAGGGGCTAAGCTAAGAGACTCATTCTTAGCCCCGAGCCCCAAAGGTGACCCTTTGCCATTGATGTCAAAGGGGGAGATATTTGAGTAAGGGGGAGAAATTTGGTATTTGAGTAAGGGGGAGAGATTTGGTTTAAGGAGAGAGCAATTTCCTAGGGGGAGCAAAATAAAAAGGTCAAGGAAATGGTAAAAAGTTATTGGGTTGCCATCAATGACAAAGGGGGAGATTGTTGGACATTTTGAGTCCATAAAGTTGTCATTGATGTCAAGGCATGAGGTTGTCATTAATACCAAGAAGTGAACCACCATTGATGCCAAGATGTCAAAAGGAGCAATGCAAAAGTTTGATAGCAAAAGAGCTTCATAATATTTATTTTTAAATATTATGGGAAGCATAATTAAAAGGTTTTCATAAAACCCCCAAGGAGGCTTTAATCTTTATAAAGCCTAAAGGAAGGTTAAAAATTTAATTTATAATATTTAAATTCCAAAAATGAATTTAAATAATTTATAAATTAATTATTTAAAAATCAAAGGCACCGACGTCTAAAATAATGCATCCACCGACATGCAAAATAAGGAAGGGCAAAGGTATTTAAACCTTAGCCAAACTCCAAATTTTGGCATTCGATTAATTTTTGATATATCCACACTAAAATTCATGCATCAAAATTCATGGAGGAAGTGCCAAGGGAATAGTGAACGAAGTTGCAAAGGCTCGTGCATAAATCAAAAGAGGAGTGCCTTGAATGCGCTACGTGGCAAGAGGAGAAAAGGGAGCCAAAGGCTCTAAGGCATTGGTAAAATATTAAAAGTGCTCGTTGCACTTTTGGTGGGCACGTGAGCACTTGGCTCACATGGCTAGGAAGCCACGACCAAGGTGCCTAGCAAGGCAAGAGGGTGCAAGTTTGAATCCCATGAAACATGGAGCGGGAAAAATAAAAAGGTTTTTATTTTTAATTTAATTTTTAAATTGCTTTGCTAAGGTTGTGGAGAGATAAGGGTTGTTAATTGAAAAATAAATTATTTTGCTTAGCTAAGGTTGTGGAGAGATAAGGGGTAAATTGGTTATGTTATTTACCTAAGTGGTAAATGGAAATTTACTAGGGTAATGTTGTTTTTACCTTAGGAAATAAGAAATTGATTTATTGCATGTATTGATAAAGTGACTTAATCAATTATTGCAATATTGAGAAAATAAAAGTTGTGACATATTTTTGAAAGGGTTTTTGATAAAAATTTTGATGTTGGAATTTATTATTGAGATGGAGCAATAAGGTGTATTTGGGATTTGAGTTATCATTGTGTTTTTGTGAAAAGTGTTAGGGTGATAATTCTTGTCATCTAACCCTTTGTACTTGGAAAAGAAAGTTGTGATATTTGATCTAGGTTTTGAAGGTCATCCTACATCAAATAAAAAGGTATGGGCATATTCTTCCTTGGTTGAGTTGATTGGTTGGTTTTCTGAAAAACAACTTTGGAGTGAAAAGGACTTAATTAGGTTTCCTTGTTGAGTTGTTGAGCTATATGTGAAGATTGTTTGATAAGCATTGTTGTTGAAGCCATTGTTGAGTGAAGAACTTGACCTAGGGTTTGCAAAGATCATGAGTATCATTGTTATGTGAGATTGGTTGATAAGCATTGTTGGAAATATTTTGAGTGAGTGTTCATATGCTTGGACTAGGGTTTGTGAGCAAGGATCATTTCATTGAGTGATTGGTTGAGTAGATTTGGTTGAGCCTAGTCAAGTGGATGTGTGTAGTGATTGATCAAGTTCCATAAAACAAATTATTCTATATTCTGAATTGATTTGAGAAAGTGGTTGAGTTGTGATGAATGTGAAGCATATTGAGTCTCTAACAATTCTCTTTATGTTTCTATGAGATTGGACAAGTTCTTGTGATTGACTTGTTGAACAGATTTGATGCAAGTCTTAGAGAAGACTTGTGAGTAGAGTTGATTGATTGATTTGTTCAAACCTTAAGTTAAGGTTTAGGGCAGATCTTGCAGAGTTTATTAGAGATTGAGGATAAATTTGTGCTAGACCAAAGGACTATGTTTAGTACAGATTCAAGGATAGATTTTGGTGCAGATTTGAGGATAGGTTTGTGCTAGACTAGAGATAGAGATTGAGGATATATTTGTGCTAGATCGAAGGACTATGTTTAGTGCAGATTTGAGACAGAGCTTTGGAGGTGACAGAGTTGAGGATAGAGGTCTCCAGCCAGAGTAGGGAGGACATGTGTCTTCTATGGATAGAGTTCCATTTGCTAAGGGTAGTGGAGGTAGAGGTCTTCTAGAGGATCACCAGCTAGAGCAGAGTTAGGAGATTTATGTTGGACATTTTTAGTCCATAAGAGTTGACATTGATGTCAAGATAGAAAGATGACATTGTTGATTTATGTTAAAACATGAAGTTGTCATTGATTCCAAGAAGCAAATCACCACTGACATAAAAATGTTAAAAGGTGCAAGTGAAAATACATCATAGCACACCTCGCAATATTATGAATGGCATATTTGAATCATTTTTATTAAAACCAATGGTGGTAATTTTAATGGTTTTTATTAAAACAAAATGTGGCAAGTTAAATGGTTTTTATTAAAACCAATAATAGCAATTTTAATGGTTTTTATTAAAACCATGTGGGCAAGTTGCAAGGTTTTTCTACAAAATTGAGGATGCCCTAAATTTTGGTTTAAAAGACCAAAGCCCTTTTAATTATTAAATTATAATAATTAAATTCTTCAAAAGAATTTAATTTATTATATTTAATAAATTAAATAAGCTAAAGTTTGGGCACTTTAATAAATTTTGGACGCATACTATAAAGCTTGAGCGTAGGGTTATTCACAGGTAAGGTATGCCCCTCTTTTGCCGATGTCACCACGTTCTCACCGTTGACGTGAAGAAACAAAGGCACATGGTATATAAATACCATAACCTTCTCAAAGGTTATGCATCCTCTCATCCGTCGAAATACAAAATTCTGGTGACTTCTACTTTTTTTGGTGTGAGAGGTGGATGAAATTAAAATTTTTCAAAAGTTAGATTTAATTACCGGCCACCGAGAACTTTTTTTGCCATCGCAGAATTTTGTCGATGACAGGCGATCGAAAGAAGTGAGCAAGTTCGATGGGATGGGCAAAGTGTGGTTTATTACCACACTATTGTGCAAATAAGAGTGTGAGCAGCTTACACTGCTCACACGAGTTGTTCATGTGGCAGCACCAGTTGATTGGCGCAGGTGCCAGTTGGAGGTGCAAGCCATAGTGCCATGTGGTAGTTTTTGGTTTGTGGTAGCTTCTGATCTATGCTCATCAGGGCTACCTTATATCATGGACTGTTCAGCTTGGATGGAAGTTGATCGCCCAACCCAAAATTCAAAAAAAAAATTGGTGGGAATTATTTTGTTTGGTGCCCAACCAAGAAGGTGGGATATTCAAAATTTCAAAATTCAAAAATTGGCAGGAAAACCCAAGGAGGACAAATTCAAAATTCAAAAATTGGTGCCAAACTTCAAAAGGTGATAACTTTCACAATTTTTGTCCAAATTCAGCGAAATTTTTTGCATTGTTTTGCAAATTCAGCAATCTATCCATCTATTTTACCTCCTCATCCAATTTTTGCATTGTAAAGGCTAAAAATTGTAATTTTTAGTGCTAACTTTTTGTGATTGCAAATTGAGTTGTAAAAGCACTAATTAGCCTATTTTTGTAAAATTTTGGAAGGCTAAAGTGTTGTAAATCTAGGCAATTTGATTGCATAGGAAACTAAAATTGTTCCTAAGCCTAGATTAGTTATTGCAAAGACCATTTTGTAATCCTTCTAGTCTGGCATACACCTGAAATCAAATAGCTCATGACCTCAAAAACAATATGGAAAACCTCACCGAAGCAGTAAATATTTTGGCAGAGAAGGTGAGAGATATTATTGTGCAATTTAATCCTGGTGAACTCAAAATCCATCATAATTATTGTAGACACTAAAAATTGATCAATCCGACTATGCTACCATAATTAGTGACTTCATAACACACCAAGGCACCTAAGGTAGCCCTCAGGAGGTATACAATTGTTCGAACCACTCAATTCAAGAGTTTGAAAGGTCTTGGGCCACTTTTGGTACCTTTTGGACACCCTGCTACTATTCGTGCCACCCTGGGACAAATACAGAACCTATTCATCGTGCCCTAGAGTGAATAGTAGCATTCGCTATGGGGTGGAGCAAATAGCAGGTTTGATTGACAAAAAGTTAAACCTAGACAAATGGCACCTGCCAACGATTATATTTCTGGTCCATAACATCTAGGAGGGCAAGGCACACAACATCTTAATACGCCATCCCATGAGGGAGGCCAAATTGGGATATTCTCTTCTCCCTCCAATGCATGCCACCCTGGTGGCCAAGTGGCCCCTCATGCCTCGCATGCCCTCACATGTCTTTTGACCCCTGGTGCCTCCTTAGGCTATAAAGTGGAGACATTTTCCACACCAAAAGAGAGGATATTTTGAGAGAAAAAGCAATGGAGTGCTTCCAATATTTCTTTCCCCTTTTGTGCCCATTGTTCCCTTGGAATCTCTACCTAGCAAAGGAGGTTCACGAGTGAATTAGGAGGCACAATATGTTACAAAAATTGACCCATTCAAGTTATTTCCACACCAAATTTGACAAAAACACATCTCATAGGATTTTTCATCATTCCCAAGTGTAATTGGTGGCAAAATTTAGGCAGATTTTGTGGGCGTCGCACCCCGAGGTGCCCCCTAATCTATGATAGTCCTATTCGCTCCACCCCACAATGAATAGAAATCTATGCATTATTTTCTTACTATTTTTAATTATATATTTTATACATGCTTATATTATTCTACAATTCAAATTTTATGTCATTATGAGTTATATTGGTCGAGATATTACATTTTTAGTGTTTTTCAGGGTCTCTTATAGGTATCTAGCTATCATTTGAGATAACACCCAAAATATGACTGATATCACAAATCTAATCAAATGGATTTTCTTATAATAGTATTCTATGAATTATATCCAATTTTCATGCATTTTAGATATGCGTAGGATAAGAAATTGCTTGCTTTGGGTTTTGTAGGTTGCAAACGGTCGCACCAGTTTTGAAATACGTTCGGATGTGATTTTGATAAAATTTCTGGTGATATCTTACCAAAACCTATTTCTCTACATACCCATTTAATATTTTTCCATTTTGAGTTGGTTTTATGCATTTTATCACTATTAGCCATTTTACCCCTATGGGGATTGCATGCATTTTATCATACACACTCGCTATTTGACGATTCTGGTTCCCTTGTGTGTAAGTGCAGGCCATTACAGCACATTGGTAGGCATACTAAGACATCAGATATAAAATATGAAAGTGGTGTTAACTTTGGCCCGCCCACTTCAATTGTGGGTACGAGGAAAGACATTGGATGTGCACCCAAATTCCTTGAGAGATTTGACCTTTGGGCACCCGATTTGTAAAAATTTGTATCACCCATTTTGAGACCTCAAGGGGATGCATTGTAACTTGTAATATTTATCATTTAGATTAATAAAAGATCTATTTATTTTGCTTTACTTCTTGTTATTCGTCATCTTTCCATTTTACTTGCATGCTTCTGTTTGGTGCTCATTAGCGATAGGGCATAGATACTGCATTGTTTATATTCGTTTGGTGCACCATTTTTCCCTACTTCAATTATGCCAACAAAGCAAAATGTGAGGTTAAGTTGTATGATGGATCTAGAGATCCGGATGTCTTATCTGCATGGATTTTGGATATGCAAACTTGGTTTGCTTATGCTGAAATTTTGGAGGATGAACAAGCTACATTTGCTACACTAAAACTCACAGGTTTAGAAAAATTTCTCATTGTAGAAATATAGATCCACAATTCCAAAATGACTTGAAAATAATTTACTCAAATTTTGAAAAACACATTCTTTCCACCAAACTACCAAAGTGACCTCACTACCAAGTGGTATAGATTGAGGTAAACCTATGGGATGTTTGTTTCTGACTTTATTTTCTAATTCAATAGGTTAAGGGTATTTCTTGGTGTGAAATATTCAAAAGGAGATTTGATTAATAAATTCACTCATGGATTACAAGATAATTTTTTTAGGGAAATCAAATTCAATGTTTTCCTCACCTTGGATGTGGCATTCAATCATGTCATTCTTGCAGAGGAGAAAGTTGGTGCATATCAAAAGTCTCGTTCATCATAGGAGAGCTCTTCCAAAGGCGAGAATCAACATCAACATAAGGTGAAGAACAATTATCATTCTTCCCCTCATTCTTATTCTCCTCCTACTCCTCCTAAAGCACATTCTTCTTCCTTTCATGCTAAAGATTCTTCTTCATTATATTGTGAATTTTGTAAAAAGCATGGTCATGTAAAATCCAAATGCTATACTTTTGAGAAGTTTAAGAAGAATAAATCCCTATTTGTATAGCCTACATATGAGGAACCACAATATGGTCCCATTTTGGCTACAGGGATAGAAGAAGAATATCCTTCTTTAAAGGGTAAACCAAAGTTACCCTTATGTCAAATGTATTTTCTCAAGGGGGCATGACCATTTGTCTATCACTAGAGCCCACCTTATGCATGATTACTATGTTGATTATATCATTGATAATGGATCATAAAAGAACCTCATTGCGAAGTTCGTTGTGGAGAAGTTGAAACTTCCCATCAAACCACATCACAAACCTTATGCACTTGGGTGGAAAGATGTAGACTCCACATACAACATCACCCATACTTGCACCTTGACCTTGACTTTTGCTTTTGGTGACAAGTTTTTGGACAAAGTTAGGTGTTATGTCACAGATATGGATTTTTGTGGGCTATTTCTAAGTAAACCCTATTAATTTTATAGGAATGCTATTTATCATGCTAAAACGAACACCTACACATTGGAGTTGCATGGTAAAACCTACTTGATACAAAGCACTACACCTACTTCCAATTTGATGTTGGATTGTAGGCAAGTAAGGAAGCCATTAAGTAAAGCACTCATTTTAGCTCCTACTAGCATTTGTCCCACACAAAATTAAGAAGCACCACCTAAGGAACAAGCAAATAAAGAAGTTTCACTCCCACATAAAGAACAATCACAAGAGCAAGTAGTTAAGGAACCCACCATTCTCACTCATGAGGAAGATGTCATTGATTCCATTGGTATAATTTTGGGTACACCTACATCTACTAAACCACTTATTCCATAGAAGTTACCTTTGGCTTTTCCCACTCCCACCATTGCACACATGGAGGAGCAATCTAAGGTTACTTCCCTCATTGAGCATCGACAGAGCCTTATTGGCAAGATACCACATGACTTGCAGGAGACTCCACAGGGAGTGGTGCGTAAGCATCACAATCCTTACTCACCATAGGTTGGAGGTAGAGTTTGGGTTCATTTGGATGAGCACTGCTTTCCAGATATACCATTTCAAGACCCTCTTTTGGTACCTGATCCTATTTTCAGCCCTACAACAACAGTGGCACCTTATCATCAGCTTTTGCTCATTTCAGATAGAGTTTTTGAGATGAATATTCATCACACTGGACAAGGTTTTTTCACTTCATACCTTATCACTCGTCGTAGTAACTTTCCACACATGGCTCGTTGGATTCCTCACCATGAGATGGCCCATGACTTTCCACATTTGTTGAGAGCATTGGGATCTAATGCTTATATGGTTGGGAGGAGTGTTGAGGATACTTAGGCTTATCTATTTAAGCCTAAGTTATATTTCATTATTATATTATTATGTCTTATTTATTGCACTTTTGTATGCACGTGAGGCATAGTATGCCCACATAAGACATAGTTTGTTAGCTTGTTAGATGTTAGTTAATTGTTAGAGATCTCCTTTGTCTTCTAGCAGTTAGTGGACATCCCTAGTTAGCATTTGGTTAACTAGTAGTTAAGTGGTTGGCCATGTTTGGCAGATTGTTACAACCACTTAACCACGTAATATTCCTATGTATGCTTATATATACTTGCATTATGGATGAATAAAATAGCTTTACATTTTATTCTACATCATTAGAGGACTTGTAGAGCAAATTTGAGCAAGTTCTAGAGAGGATTTGTAGAGAATATTTGAACAAGTTCTAGAGAGGACTTGTAGAGCAGATTTGAGTAAGTTCTAGACAGGACTTGTAGAGAAAATTTGAGTAAGTTCTAGAGAGGACTTATGGAGTATATTTAAACAAGTTCTAGAGAGAACTCATGGACAGATTAGTGTGAGCTTTTTTGGAAGCTTACAAGGAAAATTTGAGACAAGTCTTTGAGAAGACTTGAGAGCAGAGTTGATTGATTTGTTCAAAACTTGAGTTAAGGTTTAGGGAATATCCAACTAGAGTTGAGTCAAGCCTTGAGTTAAGGCTTGAGGACAGATATCAAGGATAGATTTGTGCTAGGTGAAATATTGTATTTAGTGTATATTTGAGGATAAATTTTGGTATAAATTTGAGGACAATTTTATGCCAGACCAGAGATATATATTGAGTATATTTGTGCTAGACCGAAGGACTATGTTTAATGTAGATTTGAGATAGAGCTTTGGAGGTGACAGAGAAGAGAGGATAGTATTCTCTAGTGCATAGAGATCCATTAGCTAGGACAATGAGGATAGGTCTCCTTAGTGGGGACAAGAGTCTTCAGTGGAGAGATATCCACAATCCAATGCAGTGGAGGTAGTAGTCTTCTAGAGGATCACCAGCCAGAGTAGAGGAGAAGGAGTTCTCTTGTGGATAGATATCCACAAACTTGATTTAGGGGATTGGTGTCTCCTTTGGACAGAGGTCCATAAAAATTTTAATAGGGAAAGGATTCCCAAGAGATTGATTGAGAAAATTTTAGTGAAATATTTTCTTCATGGAGTAGCCCACATTGGGTGAACCACGTAAATTATGGTGTCTCTATTATGTGTGGTGATTTGTGCATTTATTTGATTACTATTGTTGATATTGCTATCTATACATTGCATAATATTTATTTGAAAATAAAAGTAAAAAGTGGTCTTATACTATTCACCCCCCTCTCTCAGTATAAGTTTGTGGTCTTAAATTGGTATCAGAGCGGATTCCTTCAAAATATTTTAATAGCTTGAAGGAAAATCTAACAAGAACACAATGGATTCTAAGAATGTGTCCTTAGATAATTCAGCACCAGTGTTTTATGGAAGTGACTATATATATTGGAGTATGAGAATGAAGATCTACCTGATGGCACTTGGCAATGAAATTTGGAAAGCATTTGAACTTGGATACGATCATTTAATTAATCATCCTACATATAAGGAATGTAAGATCCTAAAATATTACAATTTAAAATAAATGAATGCAATTTTGAGAGGTTTGCATAGAACAGAGTCTATGAAAGTTATGCATTGTCAAACTAGAAAAGATATGTGGGATAAACTACAAAATATATATGAAGGAGATAAATGTGTCAAGAAAGCAAAGATGCAAAATCTCAAAGGACAATTTGAAGAATTAAGAATGAAGTATGAACAAAATATTAGTACTTATCTACTTTGAATTGATGAGGTTTTTAATGATATGCAAGAACTTGGAATGAAGATTGATGAATCAAATATTTGTGATAAAGTCTTAAGAACTCTTCCAAAAATATTCAATGAAAATGTTTTTGCTATAGAAGTGTCAATGGATGGTGATAATTTGACAAGAGATATGTTGCTTTGTATTCTTACAAAACATGAGATAAGAACAAAAGAGGAACAAAATTCTCAGAAAGAAGTAGCATTCAAAGCAATCAAGAAGACAAAGCGTAAGAAGTCAGAATCAAGCAAGAGTCATCCGGTGATGAAGAAGCAAATTATGGCAGAAATAATAAGGATTCAATAAGATCTAGAGATACAATATATGTTAAATGTTTCAATTGTGGAAGGTATGGTCATTATGCAACTGACTATCAAGAATCTAAGAATAACAATGATGAAGAAAAATAGGATCATAAGAACAAGGAATCAGAAAGATATAGGCACCAAAATAAAAACAAGGATGGACAAAATAGACAAGGAAAGAAGTTCTTTCAAAGGCAAAAGAGGAGCTACTATGCAGATAATGCAAGTACTCAAGTGATAGTGATGCTAGTTTAAGTCCTATTTATGATTGAAGAAAAAGAACAAGTTAAGAAAAGGACTCCAATAATTCTCAAGTGTTTTAGATGTGGTAACTTTGTACATATTGAAGATAATTGTACAAGGGATGGTTATAGTTTTAGTAATGATGAATATGATGATGCACTTGAAGGACTAGATGAAAACCTTCTAATGGAATTAGAAGAATAATTAGGTGATCCTATAGAAGACAAGCCAATAGAAAATAAAGATGTGGACAAAGGCAAATAAATAGAGGAATATTTAGAGAAATATGGATATGATCTCAAGGGAGAGCTTATTTATGCTCTTGAAACAGTAAAGAAGGTAAGAAAGCAAAACTCTAAACTTGAAATTTAGTTTCAAGAATGTGATGAAGAGATAAGATTGCTTATAGAGGATTTAGAAAAATCAAAGGATAAGGCAAAAAGGTTCAAAGATAATTTAGAAGAAAATATTTTAGAATGTGACACATTAGCACAAGATGTGGGACTAATAAGAGAAGATTTAAAATACTCCAAATTCAATATAAAAGGGTTCAAAAACAACTCAAATAACTTGGATAAGTTCATCAAGATACAAAAGCCTACATCAAGCAAAACAAGTCTTGGATTTGAACAGGTTCAAAAGAAATGAGAAGGAAAGTCAAACTCAAGTTTCAGACGAGAAGAAACTTTGAATGAAGATAATTTATAAAAACATAGTGTAAAAGAGAGTGAGACATCTAAGGATGAGTTGGACAATAGAGAGTTCAACAAGAACAAGAATGATGCACAAAGAAGATACAAATGGAACAACAATCAGAATAGGTCAAGAGAGACTAAGAGACCAATACGGTCAATACAAGTAAACTTCAATGGAAGATGTTTTTCATATCATAGGTTTGGACACATGGCTTCATAGTGCAGGACACATGAAAGATAGGAATATGGGAACATACAAATTTTCCATGGGTATTGCTACTCATGTAATGAGTTTGGTCACAAGGCAATGAATTATAGGTTTCATGAGAGAAAAGGATATGGCTTCACTAGGATAAATCCTAAGACATTTGTACCTCCAAGGAATAATAACTTTAAGTGTTATAAGTGCAATAATGATGGTCACACAACAAAGTGGTGTAGAGTAGACATTCCAGAATCAAGCAAGAACAGGAACAAGAACATGAACAGGAACATGGCTATGAATAGGAACAGAAATAGAAACAAGAAGACGAACATGGATATGAATAGGAATAGGAACAAGAACAAAAATGTAGACATGGACAAGAACATGGATATGGAAAGACTAATTCAGAGGAATCAGAAGGATCAAATAAGAAGGAAATAGGATAAAGGTAAAGAACAGTGCTTTCTGGGAGTAGAAATACTCCCACCCCAGAATTAACCACCTCAAGAGGACGTGGGGGAGGGGCTAATATAAGAGGCTCATTCTTAGCCCTGAGCCCCAAAGGCGATCCTTTTCCATTGATTTCAAAGGAGGAGATATTTGAGTAAGGAGGAGAGATTTGGTATTTAAGAAAAGAGGAGAGAGCATTGAGCCAGGGGGAGCAATGTCCCAGGGGAGGCAAAACAAAGGAAAGGTCAAATTTTAGGTAAAAAGAAGTTGGGTTGTCATAAATGATAAATGGGGAGAGTGTTGGATATTTTGATTCCATAAGAGTTGTCATTGATGTCAAGATAGAAATATGGCATTATTGATTTATGTCAAAACATGAAGTTATCATTGATGCCAAGAAGCGAATCACCACTAACGTCGAAAGGTTGAAAGGTGCAAGTGAAAATACATCATACCACACCTTGCAATATTATGAATGGTAGATTTGAATGGTTTTTATTAAAACCAATGGTGGTAATTTTAATGGTTTTTATTAAAACCAAATATGGCAAGTTAAATGGTTTTTATTAAAACTAATTATGGAAATTTTAATGGTTTTTATTAAAACCATGTGGGCAAGTTGCAAGGTTTTTCTACAAAATTGAGGATGCCCTAAAGTTTATTTTAAAATACCAAAACCCATTTAATTATTAAATTATAATAATTAAATTCTTCAAAAGAATTTAATTTATTATATTTAATAAATTAAATAAGCTAAAGTTTGGGTGCTTTAATAATGTTTGGGTGCATACTATAAAGCTTGAGCACCGGGTTATTTACAGGCAAGGTTTGCCCCTCTTTTGTCTATTTCACCACATTATCACCATCGACATGAAGAAAAAAAGGCACATGGTATATAAATACCATAGCCTTATCAAAGGTTATGCATCCTCTCATCCACCGAAATAATTGATCTTCGAGCTTTACAAAATTTCTCCTCGTGAAACAGTAGTTTGTATGAAGACTTAGGGCAGCATGAGAGAAGAAGCCAAGACGTGGCTTGTGGAAATCAAAGGGTGCAAGGGAATGGAGGCTCCAATGGAGCACATGGCTCCATGTTGTAGGGAGCCAAGGTGAAAGTTCTTAAGGAGAGAAGCGCTTCATGCAAAGTCAAAGTAGTAACATTCTTTTATTTGATATTTTATTTTTTACTTAGGCTAAGGTTAGACTTAGGAGAAATAAGGAGGTAAATGGTTTGATTAGTGCCTAAGTTAAAAAGGAGTTTTGGTGGGTTTTATAAAAGTTTTAGGTGAAATTTTAATTGTTGGATAAAAGATCTTTTACCTTAGAAAAGGAAATATTAGTTATTGCATTATTTATTAAATGTTTTATCTTTAAAATGCAATAATAAAATAGGGAGTCATAAGTAGAAAAGTAGATTGATTTTTGAAGAATAAAATTCTGAGGTGTCTTATGACAAATATGTTTGATTGAGATCAATTTGTGATGTCCTAGGATTTTTAGAAATGAATATTCATATTATTGTGGTGTTGGATATTATTTTAATATTGGAGTAATAAGGTCTATTCATGAATTATTATATGCCTTGTATTGTTAACTAACCTTCTTGAGCTTGGCAAAGAAGTGTTTTATTATTGTGGCAGTTTCTTGAAGTTCCTTATCATCAAGAAAAAGGTATGGGAATATTCTTACAAATTTAAGTTGTGTGATTGGTGTTTTTGAAAATAATTTTGGAGTGAAAAGGACTTGATTAGGGTTTCCTATTAGTATGTTGAGTTAATGCTTGAAGGTTTTCTGGAATAAAGAATTGTTGTTGAAACCTTGTTTGATAAGCATTTTTGTTGAAGCCATTGGTTGTGTGAAGAACTTGAACTAGGGTTTGAAAAGAAAATCAATATCATTGCTATGTGATACTTGTTTTATAAGCATTGTTGTTGAAGTCATTGGTTGTATGAAGAAATTGAACTAGGGTTTGCAAAGATCATGAGTATCATTGTTATGTGAGATTGGTTGTTGAGTATTGTTGGAAATATTTTGAGTTGGTGTTCATATGCTTGGAATAGGGTTTGTGAGAAAGGAGTGTTTCATTGAGTGATTGGTTGAGTATAGCTGGTTGAGCCTAGTCAAGTGGATGTGTGAAGTGATTGTTCAATTTTCATAAAATAAACTATTTTGTATTCTGAATTAAGTTGAGAAAGTAAATGAGCATTGAGTTGAATTTGAAGCATATTGATTCTCTAACAATTATCCTTATTTTCTAATAGAGTGATTGAGGATTGTGATGAGTATAGAGCATATTGAGTCTCTAACAATTCTCTTTATGTTTCTATGAGATTAGACAAGTTCTGTGTGGACTTTTTGAGAAGATTTGAGGTAAGTCTTTGAGGAGACTTGTGGACTGATTTTGTGGAAGCTTACAATATAGATTTGGATAAGTTCTTGAGAGGACTTATTGATTATATTTGAGCAAGTTCTAGAGAGGACTTGTAGAGCATATTTGAGCAAGTTCTAGAGATGATTTATAGAGCATATTTGAGAAATTTCTATAGAGGACTTGTAGAGCAAATTTGAGCAAGTTTTAGAGAGGACTTGTAGAGCAGATTTGAGCAAGTTCTAGAGAGGACTTGTGGAGCATATTTGGACAAGTTCTAGAGAGGACTTGTGGAAAAATTAGTGTGAGCTTTTGTGGAAGCTTACAAGGCAAATTTGAGACAAGTCTTTGAGAAGACTTGAGAGTAGAGTTGATTTATTTTTTCAAACCTTGAGTTAAGGTTTAGGGCAGATCCAGTAGAGTTGATTCAAGCCTTGAGTTAAGGCTTGAGGACAGAGATCAAGGATAGATTTGTGATATATCGAAGGACTATGTTTAGTGCATATTTGAGGACAAAGTTTGGTGTAGATTTGAGGAAAAGTTTATGCCAGACCAGATACAGAGATTGAGTAGATTTGTGCTAGATCGAAGAACTGTGTTTAGTGCATATTTGAGATAGATCTTTGGAGGTGATAGAGAAGAGAGGACATTAGTCTCCAGTGGATAGATATCCATTAGCCAGGGTAGTGAGGATAGGTCTTCTGAGTGGGGACAAGAGTCTTTGGTGGAGAGATATCCATAAGCCAGGGCAATGGAGGTAGTAGTCTTCTAGAGGATCACCATATAGAGTAGAGGAGAAGGAGTTCTCATATGGATAGAGATCCACAAAATTGATTTAGGGGATTGGTGTCTCCTTTGGATAGAGGTCCATAAACATTGTAATAGGGAAAGGATTCCCAAGAGATTGATTAAGAAAATTTTAGTGAAATATTTTCTCTGTGGAGTAGCCCACATTAGGTGAACCACATAAATTATGGTGTCTCTATTGTGTGTGGTGATTTGTGCATTGCTTTAATTACTGTTGTTTATATTTCTATCTATACATTGCATAATATTGATTTGGAAAGAAAAGTAAAAAGTGGTCTTATACTATTCACCCCCCTCTTAGTATAAGCTTGTGTTCTTCAATTGGTATCTCCTGTGGATAGAAATCCACGAACTTTGATTAGGGGATTGGTGTCTCCTTTGGACAGAGGTCCATAAACATTTTAGAGAAAGGATTCCCAAGAGAATTTATTTGAGAAGAATTTATAAAGGAATATTTTCTCCGTGGAGTAGCCCACATTGGGTGAACCACGTTAAATCATGTCTCTCATATGTGTGATGATTTGTGTGATGTTTATTGCTTTAATACTACTGATGTTATCACTTGGATTAAAACCCAAAAAGTTTTATCTTATACTATTCACCCCCTCTCATTATAAGCACATGTTCGTCATAATAGCCAAGAAAAGGTTATGATTTATGAAAAATAAAATGCCCTATACATGGATCTATGGTTTATTATTTAGAAATAGGTATGATGGTGTCTTGTTAGTCTATGTCAAAGAAGAAAACATGAATATGCTAATTAAGAAATATCTTAATGATAAAGGGAATTATTTTGTACCAATCACAACTCACAAAATACTAAGGGTCAAATACTATTGGCCTATGATCTTTCTTGATTGCTTCCATGTGTTAAAAACTATAAATCCTACTATATGTTCAAATGGAAGAGAAGGAAAGCACCAGTATCCCTGAAGCCTATCATTGTGACCAAACCTTTCCAACAATGGAGCCTAGATTTTATTATTAAAATAAAAACATTATCAATTGTAACACAGGGACAGATTCTCATTGCTATAAACTATTTTACAAACTAGGTGTAAATAATACCAGTTAAAAAAACTAATCAAGAGGTGGTTGTCTAGCTATTAGAAGATATCATTACCATATTTGGAGCTCCTATGATCATAGTCACTACCAATGACACCTACTTAAGGGGAGTTAATGTGATGGAATTTTTCTTGGAATATGGTTTTTTGCTCAGGACATCATAAAATTATTACCCTAGGACAATAGATTATAAAAATTGACAATAAGAACATCACAAGGATCCTTAAAGGACTATTGCCAAATCCAAAAAAGACTAGCACACCAAGAAATATAAATCACTATTGAGAAATTGAGTAACACTCAAGGCATACAATGGGCCATCTCCCTATAAGTTAGCCTATGGAAAATAGGCAGTGTTACCAATAAGTTAGGAACTCCCTTCCTATTGAATATCATAGCAATTAGAGCTTGAAGAAAGAGAAAAGGAATTTAAAATAATGTTGCAATGTTAGAAGGTATTCAAAGGATGGATTGATATAAAAGCCACTAATATGAATTATAAACAAGGAGACCACATGTTCAAGTGGGATGAATATTAGGAAAAAATAAGAGAATGAAGAACACAAGCTTATACTGAGAGGGGGGTGAACAGTATAAGACCACTTTTTACTTTTATTTTCAATTCAATATTATGCAGTGTATAGATAGCAGTATCAATAGCAATAATCAAAGCAATGCACAAAACACCATCCACAAAAGTGACACAACAATTTACGTGGTTCACCCAATGCGGGCTACTCCACGGAGAAAATATTTTGCTAAAACTTTCTCAATCAATCTCTTTGGGAATCCTTCCCAATTACAATGTTTATGGACCTCTATCCAAAGGAGATGTTGATCCCCTAAATCTCAAGTTCATGGATCTCTTCCATAGGAGAACTCTTTCCCCTTCTGCTCTGGCTAGTGATCTTCTAGAAGACTCTGTCTCTCTACTACACTGACTTGTGGATCTCTCTCCACTTGAAGACTCCTCACTCAGATCTATCTTCAATTGTCCTGGCTTCTGGATCTCTATCCATTGAGACTCTATCCTCTGTACTCTATCACCTCCAAATCTCTATCAATAGGTTCACTCATAACCTTCTCAAATTTTCTCAATAGGTCCACTCAAAACCTACTCAATAGGCTCACTCAGAACTTGCTCAAATCTACTCAATAGGCTCACTCAGAACCTGCTCAAATCTGCTCAATAGGCTCACTCAGAACCTGCTCAAATTTGCTCAATAAGCTCACTCAAAACTTGCTCAAATCTGCTCAACAAGCTCAAATTGCTTAACAAGCTCACTCAGAACTTGCTCAAATCTGCTCAACAAGCTCACTCAGAACTTGTTCAAATCTGCTCAATAAGTCCTCTCTAGGACTTGCTCAAATCTGCATAGCAAGCTTTCACAAAAGCTTACACAAAATCAGTCCACAAGCCTTCTCAAAGACTTGTCTCAAATCAGCTCAACAAGTCCACACAGAACTTGTCCAATAGAATCATAAAGATAATTTTTAGAGACTCAATATGTTCTATACTCAATGCTCAATCAATATCTCAACTCAATCTCATAGAAGCATAAAGAGAATTGTTAGAGACTCAATTATGTTCTATACTCAAATCCCAATCTCAACTCAAAGCAATCTCAACTCAGCTCAATCTTAACTCAAATCAATCTCAACTCAACTCAATATTATAGAAGCATAAAGAGAATTGTTAGAGACTCAATATGTTCTATTCTCAAAGCTCAATCTCAACTCAAATCAGAATTATAGAATAGTTTGTTTCATGGAACTTGAACAACCACTTCACACAATCACTTGACTAGGCTCAATCAACTCAACTCAACCAATCACCTTAAGGAACAATACTTTCTCATAAACCCTAGTCCAACCAACTCAAAATGTTTCCAACAATACTCAACAACAACTCTCACATAACAATGATACTCATGTTCTTTCTAACTCAAGTTCAAGTTCTTTGCACAACAATCCACTTCAACAACAATGCTTATAGAACAAGGTTTAATCACAACTCTCAACTCAGAAAACCTTGAAGCATTAAACCAATCACTTTCGAAAAGGAAACCACAATCAATCCTTTTCACTCCAATGATATTTCAGAAATCAACCACCATAATCAATCAATAGAGAATATTGCCCATACCTTATTGATGCCAAGAAGTTGTTCACAAAATCTGCCACACTCAACACAACTTTCCTTTCCAATATCAATGAGGGTTAGTGGACTTCAAATAATAATCACAAGATAAAGTATAACTCAATTTACACCTTTTTACTCCAACTCAATAATCACATCCACCAAAGTCCCTCTATAGAAAAACCTTCTAAAATAATAATCAATAAGCCACTATTCAATTTCCACTTTATTCAAAACCCTTATTTCTCCTAATATAATGCTCTCAAAAATTTAAATCACTATCATAAGGCTTAATTAATCATCTATGGTTTTCACCAACAAAATAATTAATTAACCTTTTAATAACAACAAAGGTTTATAAAATAAAATATTTTCCTAACCCTTATCCCTCCAAACTTTAGAGCATTCAAACAAATTTTAACTAAAAAATTGCATACCTCCCTCAAGGGGTTTCGATCCCTTGACCTGCCTCACCGTGGGTGCCTTAGCCATGGCTAAGGTAGCCAAATGAGCTACCCACTCATTCGCAATGCAAAAGGGACACGACTTCCCTTTATATGCTACAGGCCCACGTGCCTTAAATAAATCGTGCGCCTTGGGCGCTCCCAACGCAATGCAAAAATGAACCTTGCCAAAGTCGAACGCACGACCTCATGCTTCACAATGCCTTCATGCTGCCTGAGTTGCCAACAGGCCACAGTGCCCAAGATGTCTTGAGTTTCATGCATCGTCCAACTTATTCGCTGCTTCCACCACTTAAATTTCTTGCACGAGCTCTTAATCAATTTCCAACGATCGCATTAAACACGAAGAGCAAGGATGATTTAAATTGAAGAATTTAATGGCATATATATATGCCTTCCCTCCGCTTGGAAACGTCGATGCTTCCTCATGATGTCGGTGGATAAACTTTTACTTTTAATTTTAAAATTTAAATTTAAATTTTAAATAATTTAAAATTTAAACTAAATATTTAAAATTAAATATCTCCATCATCGGGGCACCTTTTTCGATGAAACGAAAAGCCAACTTGGGTTTCAAGAAAAACCCATTTCAAATATGTTGTCCTTGGTTTTAAATAAAAACCTTTTATTTTTCCTGCCTTGGTTTTCACAAAAACCCTTCCTTGCACTTTTCACAAAACATAGTGCATGCCATCATAGATCCTTTTGACATCAAATAACCTTTTGACATCAATGACAACATTTTAGCTTAGGGACTCAAAATGTCCAACAATCTCCCCCTTTTTCATTGATGGCAACCCATATTCATTTACTAAAATTTGACCTTCTTTTTTGCTCCCCCTGGGACTTTGCTCCCCCTGGCTCAATGCTCTCTCAAATATCAAATCTCTCCCCATATCAAAACTCTCCCCAATATACACAAATCTCTCCCCCTTTGACATCAATGGCAAAGGGTCACCTTTGGGGCTCGGGGCTAAGAATGAGCCTCTTAGCTTAGCCCCTCCCCCACCTCCACATGAGGTGGTTAATTCTAGGGTGGGAGTATTTCTACTCCTCGAAAGCATTGCTCTTTACCTTTATCTTTCTCTCTTCCTTTCTAAGTTTTTTGAATCCTCTCACTATTTCTTTCCAAACCATCATCCTTGTTTTTGTTATCATTTATGTTCTTGTTCCTATTCTCATCCATGTTCCTTTTCCTATTCTTGTTCTTGTTCTCATCCATGTTCTTGTTCTTGTTCTTGTTCCTATTCTCATCCATGTTCCTATTCCTGTTCATACCTACTTCTGGAATATTTTCTCTACACCATCTTGTTGTGTGACCATCATTATTACACTTATAACACTTAATGTTATTATTCCTTGGAGGTGCAAATGTCTTAGGATACCTCCTAGTGAAGCCATATCCTCTTCTTCCATGAACCCTACAATTCATTGCCTTGTGACCATACTCATTGCATGAGTAGCAATGCCCATGGAAAAGTTGTCCTTTCCCATATTCTTGTCTTTCATATGACCTGCACTGTGAAGCCATGTGCCCAAACTTGTGACATGAGAAGCATCTCCCATTGAAGCTTCCTTGCCTAGACCTCATTGGTCTCCTATTCTGATTGTTGTTCCATCTGTATCTTCTTTGTGCATTGTTCCTATCTTTGTTGAACTCTTTGTTGTCCAACTCATCCTCTGATGTCTCATTCCTACTTACACTATCATCTTCTGAAGTATCTTCTTTCAAAGTTCCTTCTTCTTCAATACTTGAAGTAGACTTTTCTTCCCATTTCTTTTGAGCCTGTTTGGAACCAAGACCTATCTTGTTTGTTGCTCCTCTTTGTATCTTGATTATTTTGTCTACACTCTTTGCACTATTCACATACTTGTACAACTTTTTCTTGGAATCCTCTAAATCTTCCTTTAGTAGTGCCACTTCTTGTGTTAACTTTTCACACTCCAAAATTTTTGCTTCTAACTTATCCTTGAACTTACTTGCCTTAGCCTTTGACTTCTCTAAGTCCTCTATGAGCAATAATCTTTCTTCATCACATTCTTGAAACTGACTTTCAAGCTTAGAGTGTTGCTTTCTTACCTTATTTATTGTGTCAAGGGCATAGATAAGTTCTCCCTTGAGATCATAGCCATTCTCTATTGAGTAATCCTCTATTTGTTTACCTTTGTCCTTATCATTACTTTTTGTTGACTTATCTTCTATAGGATCACTTACTTCATATTCTAAATCCATTAGAAGATTCTCATCTGGTCTTTCAAGTGCATCTTCAAAACCATCATCACTAAAACTATAGCCATCCCTAGTGCAATCATCTTCAAGATGTCCAAATTTACCACATCTAAAACACTTGAGAATAACTAGAGTCCTTTTCTCTCTAACCATAAATAGGACTTCATCTCTATCATTGTCTGAAAAACTAGCATCACTATCAATTGAGTACTTACTTGCATTATCTGCATAGTAGCTTTTCTTTTGCCTTTGGAAGAACTTCTTTCCTTGTCTGTTTTGTCCATCCTTATCTTTCTTTCGAGTACCTGTGTCTTTCTGATTCCCTGTACTTGTGATCCTATTTTTCTTCATCACTGTTGTTCTTTGGCTCTTTGCACTCTATTGCATAGTGTCCATACTTTCCACAATTGAAGCACTTAATAGATCTTAGATCTATGGATCTTCTGAAACCTTTATCTCTTCTACCATAGTTAGCTTCTTCATCACTAGATGACTCACTGCTCGATTCTATCTACTTTCCCTTTTTCTTTTTATCCACTTTGAAAGCAGCTTCTTTCGGAGGAATAGGATATTTTGTTCTTATCTCAAAAGTAGTAAGCATGCCAAGCAAAGAATTCCTTGTCAAAGAATCACTATCAATTGATGTTTCTATAGCAGAAACCTTTTCACTGTACCTTTTTGGAAGAGTTCTCAAGATCTTATCACAAGCATCAGATTCATCAACCTTCATTCCAAGACCTCTCATCTCATGTACAAGTTCATCAATCTTACTGAGATAATCATGAATATTTTCATCATCTCTCATTCTTAAGTTCTCAAATTCTCCTTTGAGATTTTTGATCTTAGATTTCTTGACACCTTTATCACCCTCATATATATCATGCAATAGATCCCACATATCTTTTGTTGTTTTACAATCCATAACCTTCATAGATTATGATCTACCCAATCCTTTTATAATTGCATTCATAGCTCTTGAATTTGCATGCATTAGAAGCTTACCTTCCTTATCTGTAGGAGGATTGACTGTAGAATCATATCCAAGTTCCACTGCATCCCAAACTTCATTTCCAAGTGCCATCAGGTGAAATCTCATAAGCATACACCAATACAAGAAGTCACTTCCATCAAAGACTAGTACTGCATTATTGAAGGGTCCATCTCTTTGATCCTTTTGATCCATTGTGTTCTTAGACCGCTTTTCCTTCAAGTTATCAAACTCTTCTAAAGGAACCCACTCTGATACCAATTGAAGAACACAAGCTTATACTGAGAGGGGGGTGAACATTATAAGACCACTTTTTACTTTTCTTTTCAATTCAATATTATGCAGTGTATAGATAGCAGTATCAATAGTAGTAATCAAAGCAATGCACAAAACACCATCCACAAAAGTGACACAATAATTTACATGGTTCACCCAATGCGGGCTACTCCACGGAGAAAATATTTTGCTAAAACTTTCTCAATCAATATCTTTTGGAATCCTTCCCAATTACAATATTTATGGACCTCTGTCCAAAGGAGATGTTGATCCCCTAAATCTCAAGTTCATGGATCTCTTCCATAGGAGAACTCTTTCCCCTTCTACTCTGGCTAGTGATCTTCTAGAAGACTTTGTCTCTCTACTGCACTGACTTGTGGATCTCTCTCCACTTGAAGACTCCTCACTCAGATTTATCTTCAATTATCCTGGCTGTTGGATCTCTATCCACTGAGACTCTATCCTCTGTACTCTATCACCTCCAAAGCTCTATCAATAGGTTCACTCAGAACCTTCTCAAATCTGCTCAATAGGTCCACTCAGAACCTTCTTAATAGGCTCACTCATAACTTCTCAAATCTGCTCAATAGGCTCACTCAAAACCTACTCAAATTTGCTCAATAGGCTCACTCAGAACCTACTCAAATTTGCTCAATAAGCTCACTCAAAACTTGCTCAAATCTGCTCAACAAGCTCACTCAGAACTTGCTCAAATATGCTCAACAAGCTCACTCATAACTTGCTCAAATATGCTCAACAAGCTCACTCAAAACTTGTTCAAATCTGCTCAATAAGTCCTCTCTAGGACTTGCTCAAATCTACATAGCAAGCTTTCACAAAATCTTACACAAAATCAGTCTACAAGCCTTCTCAAAGACTTGTCTCAAATCAACTCAACAAGTCCACATAGAACTTGTCCAATAGAATCATAAAGATAATTGTTAGAGACTCAATATGTTCTATACTCAATGCTCAATCAATATCTCAACTCAATCTCATAGAAGCATAAAGAGAATTGTTAGAGACTCAATTATGTTCTATACTCAAATCCCAATCTCAACTCAAAGCAATCTCAACTCAGCTCAATATTAACTCAAATCAATCTCAACTCAACTCAATATTATAGAAGCATAAAGAGAATTGTTAGAGACTCGATATGTTCTATTCTCAAAGCTCAATCTCAACTCAAATCAGAATTATAGAATAGTTTGTTTCATGGAACTTGAACAACCACTTCACACAATCACTTGACTAGGCTCAATCAACTCAACTCAACCAATCACCTTAAGGAACAATACTTTCTCATAAACCCTAGTCCAACCAACTCAAAATGTTTCCAACAATACTCAACAACAAATCTCACATAACAATGATACTCATGTTCTTTCTAACTCAAGTTCAAGTTCTTTGCACAACAATCCACTTCAACAACAATGCTTATAGAACAAGGTTTAATCACAACTCTCAAACTAGAAGACCTTGAAGCATTAAACCAATCACTTTCGAAAAGGAAACCACAATCAATCCTTTTCACTCCAATGATATTTCAGAAATCAACCACCATAATCAATCAATAGAGAATATTGCCCATACCTTATTGATGCCAAGAAGTTGTTCATAAAATCTGCCACACTCAACACAACTTTCCTTTCCAATCTCAATGAGGGTTAGTGGACTTCAAATAATAATCACAAGATAAAGTATAACTCAATTTACACCTTTTTACTCCAACTCAATAATCACATCCACCAAAGTCCCTCTATAGAAAAACCTTCTAAAATAATAATCAATAAGCCACTATTCAATTTCCACTTTATTCAAAACCCTTATTTCTCCTAATATAATGCTCTCAAAATTTAAATCACTATCATAAGGCTTAATTAATCATCTATGGTTTTCACCAACAAAATAATTAATTAACCTTTTAATAACAACAAAGGTTTATAAAATAAAATATTTTCCTAACCCTTATCCCTCCAAACTTTAGAGCATTCAAACAAATTTTAACTAAAAAATCGCATACCTCCCTCAAGGGGTTTCGATCCCTTGACCTGCCTCACCGCGGGTGCCTTAGCCATGGCTAAGGTAGCCAAATGAGCTACTCGCTCGTTCGCAATGCAAAAGGGACACGACTTCCCTTTATATGCTACAGGCCCATGTGCCTTAAATAAACCATGTGCCTTGGGTGCTCCCAACGCAATGCAAAAACAAACCTTGCCAAAGTCAAATGCACGACCTCGTGCTTCACAATGCCTTCGCGCTGCCTGAGTTGCCAATAGGCCATAGTGCCCAAGATGTCTTGAGTTTCACGCACCATCCAACTTATTCGCTGCTTCCACCACTTAAATTTCTTGCACGAGCTCTTAATCAATTTCCAACGATCGCATTAAACACGAAGAGCAAGGATGATTTAAATTGAAGAATTTAATGGCATATATATGCCTTCCCTCCACTTGGAAACGTCGGTGCTTCCTCATGACGTCGGCGGATAAAATTTTACTTTTAATTTTAAAATTTAAATTTAAATTTTAAATAATTTAAAATTTAAACTAAATATTTAAAATTAAATATCTCCATCACCGGGGCACCTTTTTCGATGAAACGAAAAGCCAACTTGGGTTTCAAGAAAAACCCATTTCAAATCTGCCATCCTTGGTTTTAAATAAAAACCTTTTATTTTTCTTGCCTTGGTTTTCACAAAAACCCTTCCTTGCACTTTTCACAAAACATAGTGCATGCCATCATAGATCCTTTTGACATCAATGACAACATTTTATCTTAGGGACTCAAAATGTCCAACAGAGAACATCATAAGTTCAATTCTTTCTAGAGTGCACCCTATCAAATTTTAAAAGTTATATGCCTAAATGCTTGTAAATTGTTCATCATGGATGGAATGTTGCTGTCAATTTCCATAAATGGGAAACACCTATCCTATCTAGCAAAAATATCTAGCTAAAATAAAATGTAAATATGTACATATATTTTCTTTCTCTTTCTCAACTATTAATTTTTGACAAAAACTTCCACCTTTTATTATATCTATTTTAGCTTCAATATTTGCTTTTCTTTTAATAATTTCCACCATCATGGTTGCTTATTATCCTTTTATTTCAAATTTGGTCAACCATTTTGTTGTTTTGTTGTATTTCAGAGGCAAAAATCCAAAGGTTATAATAAAAAATGAATTAATTATCATGGTGAGAAAATTGCTTACTTTAGTGATTTAGATACCTATCTTGGCCACCTCACCATGGGTCATCCCCTTGGGCTACAACCACCCACTTGAACTATCCCTGTACCTAGCATGGATAGTCATAGATAATCTAAGGCCTACGGAATGGAATATCTCAGCCTTCCTTTCATTCTTTTACATAAGTGTTTCTACCAAACACCAATGCACATCTCTATCCTACATCACCATAACAATGGAATACTTCAATCTATGTATAAACAAACTACCCATTCATCTCACCATTATAAGTGACTTACTCCTTTCTGTCATTGTGCTAAAATCCTATCATTAGGATACACCTTGATTGGAGCTCTCCTTTGATTCAACCCTATGGTTTGTTAGAAGTTGTTTTACTTGTAATTTATGCCAAGCAATTATCTTGATGAATAAAACAAGTCACTTTATAATATAGCCTACTTCTCATAAACTATTCATAGTGAAGGTATTGATAAGCTAGTGAAGCACTAACTACATCAAGTGAATTGCTTGAGTAAATTTGAAAATTACCCCAATTAAGAATACCATCCCAATTCCATTTAAAATGAGTGAATTGCTTGATAAAGTAAGCAAAACACTTGTTTAATCAAGTAAATTTCATCCCAAAGCTAAATATCCAAGTCCCAAAAAATTAATAAATTGATAAAATGTTTGAGCAAATTACTCCCAAAAGGGAGTCAATCACTTCACACCCTAAAACTTGACAAAAATTCACATTTTGGCTATTATACACACTTCCTCCACTTTCAAATATCCCTCAATACCCAAGGTTAACCTAACATATCCTCCATCCACCATCACCATCCCCCCACACCTACATCATACTCACTATTGTAGTCCAGTTTGTCATCTAGCCAATGCTAGAACTGTGATTATCATCTCTTAGAATATGAAGGCGAGCACCCCTTAATCACAACCCAGACTAAATATTGGAAGAATCAAAATCCTTGGATTCAACCTCCAGAGAAGGATGGTATACCTTATCAACTTAATTAATGTTGACTCTATTTAGCTCAAATCATAAAATCTTAGGGATAGAAATGATAATGTTAGAAATGTATGAATATAGAATGGACAAATGAAGCTAACAACATAGAAATCCTCATAGTATCTCTAAAAATTTAGATTTTAGATGTAGCTTTCGGGACTAATAACATTCAAAACTTATGCGGTTACAATATTAATGGATTTTGCATGTTCACAAAATTATTCCAAACATCTAAAGAATTAATTATCCAAATTAATAGAATAAAATCAATGCCTTGATTATTAGAAATAGAATTCTCAAAAAACATGTATGTACAACCTATTCTCTCAATTTACTCTAAGCCAGCTTTTCAAATTAACAGAATAGACAAACCATCGAATCAAAGGAGAGATAATTTCTAAGAATTATGTTCACCATTCAACACAGGCACAAATTCGAGGTAAACATCCCTTGTAATGCTTCATTCATAAATTTGCATAAATATACACAGTAGTGCAAGCAAATACTTCAGATTTGACCTTTTGAAAGGAGGTTAGTACCATTATTTATAGATTTTTACAATAATATTTCTCTCTAAGCATTACAAGGAATTTGATTTTCTTGATCTTCTCGGCCACTCTACCAATCATGGTGTCTACCAACTGTGTCTTTCTTGATTTTGTTCAATTGTCTTCTAATCAAGCTCATCATCATCATCAATGATTCTTGCCATCCATCCTTATCCATTGATCTGGAACTAAATTTGGTTCCTCATAAGGTTATAGAAGTATCTGGGCTATAACCACTTTGATTAGGCTTCCATGATGACAGTTTTAACTTTCCCTTATTCTCTGAATGTGTATGCAAAAATTTTCTAGAAATATTCATAGAGTCAAGGGATTTAATTTTTTTCGTAGATATAATTATTGGACAGCTATAGTTGACCATTTGTAGCACTTATTCACATTTGCACGGTGAATATGAAGGAAATAGAGAATCACAACCCTTTGCTCCTTAATCACTTTTTTTCTTTTTCCTATCAACTAATCTTCAATGCTTTTCTATTTTCGTGCTCTCAACAAAGGAGTCTGAGAAACATGGTTTCTTACTCCATCGGGTTTCTTAGCTTTTGATCTTGTCTTAAAATTTTCAGTTTTTGCATGCTAGATACAAAGTGGACAAAGAAGCACTACCCACCAAACTTTCTTTGATTTGGGTGATTTTTGATGCTTCTATGTTTGGGCATCCTTTTAGCACTTTTTCATTTGTGCACTTAATACAAAGGTGGTTGAGAAGCACGACTTACCTCTCTTCTTCAACTTGAATTCTTTTTTGTGCTTCTTTGTTCTTCCTCTCTAGCATAGCTTTTCTATTTCAAATGTATTTCAAACTTGTGTGACAATTGCAAAGGTGGCTAAGAAGTGTGGCTTGCCTCTACTCATTTTGAAGCTGATTTCAGCGCTTCTTTGTTTTGATCATTTTTAGCACTTTTGTATTTCTTCCACATACTTAGTCATTTTTTATGAAATTTTGGCTAAGTAGAGATGTAGCCAAATTTTGGCCTACATTATGGTGCCTCTCGAGGAAATTTACTTGGAAAGTGACCAAACTCAGACAACCTTATCCTTGAATGAACAATTTCTTTGGGGATGTGGCAACACCTTAATGATCTTTTGAGAAAGGTGAAGGGCACTTGCTACAATGATTTTAATATTTAGGATAAAATAGGATAGAATGATGCTAAAACATAAAAGAGATACGCAGGGGGTTGAGGGACTACAAAATGAACCTCATAATATACATGAAAGGTAGTGTAAATGAAAGGAGAGGAACAAAACAACGTAGGAAAAACTATAGTAGACGAAGGAAGAAAACTAGAAGGTGTCCCTTGAAAAGGTTTTTATAGGCATTACAAAGGAAGGAAGATAAAAAATTTGGAGTATGGGAAAGGAAGGTAAGCAATCAAAAAAATTGGAGGTACAAAAACTATTAAAATTGTGAACGATACTATACCTCCATATGTATACTCAATCATGGTGAAAATTGCATATGTATATTCCATAAGGATGTAGAGTCAATTCTAGGGTAGATATATTGCCATAATGTAGGCAGTTGTATTTCTTTTCTATATTTCTCTCTACTCCTGGTATAACCAAAATGAAACTTCCTCAATTAATAATATATCTTCCTGCAACTTCCTATATGTATTCTGGGACCCATATTTCTTATGATATCTTCAATATTTTTCTTTGGAGTGATGCTCCTCCTTTTATAGTCAATTCAAAGGGGGGTACCTTCATCATCTGATGCCATGATATAATGTTGTAGGGATTTCCTGTGAGATTTTTGATATATTCGAACTAGACATGATTCCTTTCCTGAGCTTCACATGTTTTGTTCTTCCATCTACTGATCTCATTTTACATGAAGTATGATGTATTTGTTTAGTTTTGCCCATTGGGTATCAGAGTCAAAATAATTTATTCTAAATCTGCAACCATGTTTTAGCTTCTACAAGCTTAAGTCACTCACTTGAAACATATGTGTAAACCATTGTTAAGCCAAAAATCCTACCAAGGGGTTTTTCCACTCTAATTATTATTTTTTTTTTTTGAATTTACATGGTGGAATCGGTAGCCGCCACGAAATCCGGGCAGGTTGTCCGGCTTTTATGGCCGCCATAGTATTCTGCGTTGTCCGCCCCAAAAGTCGCCACACAGATCTTCGCGCAGTCCGCCCCTATAACCACCATGCCACAATCATTTTAAACCTTTTACGCCGCTGAAAGCACCAAGAAAGGGACAAGCGTTCAATTTGGTGAGGCCCAAGATTTGAACCTTGAACCTCTGCCCCCCTTATGGGGTTTGGATGAACCAATTGGTCTACACCTCGGACCTTTTCCACTCTAATTATTATGATCATATTTTACTATTTATTTATTTGTTGGATATGTACACAAAAATTGGTATAGAGGATTCCATGCCCAGCTTCAAAACTTAATTTATAAATTATCCCCATAACCTACAATGTCCTGACTAAATGATTCTATATCTGTATTCTTCTTCATATCCTTGATCAAATATTTCATAGAAATTTTTCATATCTAAATAGGGATCTAGTTCCGTATCACTCTTTAGGTGATAAACCACTGTAGATAATGATGCTTTATCCACATTAGGAACTTGACATGCTTGTTTTTGACAAGGTATTTGAAGCGCCACATCATTTTGAAGATATTCACCCATATATAAATTTAGAAATCCTAAGTCTGGGTACTTCACACTTCTCTGATCAATCATGTGAAATAGAAAAGGATGACCATCAAATGATTCCTGGTGTGGAAAAATCATTACTCTTGAATGCTCACAATGTTGAGGATGGCATGGTACCGTATTTTCCTTGGGGAAGATATCCACCGTTGTTTCAGCAATATTTATGATGTTTGGAGGAATGTAGGACTGATCATGCTTATATCCTTATATGAATAATTGGCAACATACCTTGTGAAATATTTTAAAATTTTCCCTCTCTTCGATTATTTTAATCAGCTTTGCTTCCTACTCGAGGTGAAATCCTAAGTTGTTGAAGTCATACCTAGAAAGGTGTATGTGAAAAAGGGTAGGGACCTCTACCACTATTACATCATGTACCACAACCAAGTCATGTTGTCTATATAAAAACATTATAAAGTTCTTCAAAATACCTACGATCCTCACAGTCTTTACCTTAAAATTAATCCATTTGGATTCCACTTGTTCCATAGCTAAATTCAAAGTTTCACAGATAGCTCGGGGTATTATTGATACTCTAGCATTTGGATCAATTATACAATTGTGTAGGATACCCCCTTCTATAAAAATGACAAATAATATATCTCCTTCTCTTCTTCTTAGGAACTCAAGGTTCTGCTCTTCAAAGGTGTGGTACTATTTTCAATATTGAAAGAAGTGTTAACCAAATTAACTTTTGGTCATACCAGTAGATCTTCTCTTAAACTTTGTTTAGACTGCAAAGGGGTTCTGAGTAATTTATGAAATAATTCCACCTTTTATTTTCTTACCTCTAGAGTTAGATTTGGAAAGTATAAATATTTTTTAGCTTCAAACATTTCTTGTCTTAGAGTAATTACTGGTGCAACTATTTCTTGAGCCTTTGTTTACCTATTAGTGATACCTTCATTTTGCACTAAGGGAATTTGAAGATCATTATTGTTGATTATCCCATGGATGATATTTAGATCTTGGCATGGACTCCTTCCTTGCTCTTTAGGTTACAGGGCTTCTATTTGAATAAAGATGATTTTTAAAATTGGTGTTAAAATCAAGCTTCTTTCGAATTTTTCTTCACCATAATCCTAGATTTTTTTCTCATTTAGTGAATTTAATTTATTGCTTCCATCCCACCAATCAGAGTATTGTTCCCTTGAGTTTGGCTCTTGGTTTGTGAGACAATAACCTCTATCGTAATCAAAAGTAAACTCTTCCTTTCTTCCGAAGCATGAAACTTCCTTGGTTTAGTTATATAATCTATTATTGAAGGTAGGATTGACCTTCCTAGGGGGAATTTTACTAGCTATGGTCAATATGTTTTCAACTCGGATAACCTCTTTGAAAACCTGAGGGAACTTTTTTTCTTTGGATTGTTGAACAAGGATACTTAGGTTTCGGTGGAGGGTGTGAATGTAATAGAGGTATGCTTGGGAGTGATAAGGTTTATACTCTTTGGGTATTATCTTCCATGTTCTTTTGAAATAGATATTGAATTCAGGGAGACTTTCTTGAGAATCCCTTTTCATAAACGAAAACTAAGTGAGCAAAAAAAAGGGATCTCCAGGATCATTGAACTCCTCAATGAAGGCTTTGGACAATTTTATCCAATTCGAGATGTTTTTATCTTCTAGGGACTTATACCATAACTGTTCCTTTTCTTTAAGAGATAAAACAAGTAGAATAATTGTGATATCTTCATCCATAATATTGTGAATTGAGGACAACCATGTTATATCTTGAAAATATTCTTTTGCTAATTTTTCTTTTCCTTCATAGATGGGTAGGTTTTTCAAAGTGATCTTCAGGATTTCATGGAGGATAGAGATATTTAGTGGTCTTGTGTCATACCATGGAGGATAGTCCTAATCATCCATTGAATCCAAAATATGGTAGGTAAATCTTAGGAGATAAAAAGAGCCAGGTTGTGGTTTCTAAGTATTCTCCCTAGGAGAGTCACCATGATACCCAAGGTTTCCCACCTATTGGATCAAGAAAATCTCCTTTCCTTGATCTTCTCAAATGATCTTTATGGGTTCTACCTCAAATATTTACAACTTTAAAGGCTACCGATTGCTAAATCAGATTTTATTTTAGCAAAGTCGTCAGGTAAATCTAAATTTCTTAAAAAAACTAGGGGTTACCATCCCCCTAATCTCGCAATTTTCTTATGGACGGGGTCCCACCGGGTGTGCCAAAAAATGTTGTAGTCCAGTTTGTCATCTAGCCAATTCTATAACTATGATTATAGTCTCTTATAATCTAAATATGAGAACCCACTAATCATAGCCTAGACTAAACATTGGAAGAATCAAATTGCTTTGATTCAACCTCCAGTATACCTTGTCAACTTAATGAATGTTGACTCTATTTAGCTTATATAGTAAAATCTTAGGAATATAAATGATAGGGTTAGAAATGTATGAATATAGAATAGAAATATGAAGTTAACAACATAGACATCCACATAGTATCTCTAACAAATTAGATTTTAGAAGTAGATTTTGGGACTAACAACATTTAAAACTTATGTGGTTACATTATGAATGGCTTTTGCATGTTCACGGAATTATTCCAAACATCTAAAGAATTAATTATCCAAATTAATAGAATAAGATCAATGCCTTGATTATTATAAATAGAATTATTGAAAAACATGTATGTAGAACCGATTCTCTCAATTTACTCTAAGCGAGATTTTCAAATTAATAGAATAGACTAACCATAGCAGCAAAGGAAATATAATTTCTAAGAATTATGTTCAACATTCAACATAGGCACAAATTCGAGGTAAGCATCCCTTGTAATGCTTCATTCATAAATTTGCATAAATATACACAGTAGTGCAAACAAACACTTTAGAGTCGACCTTTTGAAAGGAGGTTGTTGCCCTAATTTATAAATTTTTACAGTAATATTTCTCTCTAAGTATTATAGGGAATTTTATTTTCTTGATCTTCTCAGCCACTCTATTGTTCATGGTGTCTTCCAATTGCATATTTGAACGTTCTAGTTCATATATTTTGTGCTTTGATGAGATTACATTAAATAGCATGAAGGAAGACTAAATTTGGGCTCAACAAAATATGGAGCTCCATTATTCTCTCAACCCAAATAAACTAATATGAGCTCATTCCCTAACATAGAAAAATTCCAAATAAATACCTATATGCTCTCAACAATGCTAAACAATAGCTACATATATGCTCTCAACAATGATAATAATAATAAATCTAAAAACTACATAGGAGTAATTTCAACATTCTCCCCCTTAAAGTTGAGAGGACTGACAAGACAATCTCTCAGCTTTATATATTGAGCTTTAGCAACTCCTTTGGTGAAGATATCTGCTATGTTGTCCAAAGTGTTGCAATATCAGAGCTCAACCACATGTTTCTCCACCATGTCTCTAATAAAGTGATACTTCATTTCGAAGTGCTTGGACCTACTATTGTGGATAGGATTATGTCCCAATTGGATGGCACTCATATTGTCACAATACAATATGATTGGACCACTTTGTCTTTCATCTATTTCTTCAAGGAATTTTCTTAACCATGAGGCTTGGGCACTAGCATGTGTGATTGATATGTACTCAGCCTCAGTAGATGACAATGCTACAACAATTTGCTTTTTGGAACTCCATCTGATTAGTACTGATCCAAGACTAAAATAATTCCCTGAAGTAGATTTTCTATCATCTAAATTGCTACCCCAATCACTATCACTAAAGCCAACTAATTTTACATAATTACATTTATGGTAATGTATCCCAAAATCCAATGTACCCTTTACATATCTCAAAATTCTTTTAGTTGCTTGTATATGAAGTGTATAAGTATCAGCCATATACCTTGAAACCAAATAAATAGCATTTTGAATATTCGGCCTTGTGTTGGTGAGGAACATTAGACTCCCAACCATGCTCCTATAAGTGGTCTTGTCAAATTTTGGTGCTCCATATTCTTTGCATAATTGTATCCCATGACCTATAGGAGTTGCAACAGACTTGCATTGCTCCATAGAAAATTTCTTGATCATGTCTTGAGCATATTTATGTTGACAAATAAAGATCTCATTTTCTATTTGATGTACCTCCATGCCTAGGAAGTAATGCATTAAACCTAGATCTTTCATTTCAAATTATTTCATCATTGAGTGCTTGAACTCCTCATTCATTTTATCACTACTACCCATGAATATTAGATCATCCACATATAAGAACACAAGAAGGATGTCTTTACCTTGTTTCATGTAGTAGAGTGTTGGTTCACTTTTGCTCCTAGTGAATCCATAGTCACGAAAGTAGCCAGCGATAGTACCATGCCCTTGGTGCTTACTTTAGGCCATACAATGCTTTCTTCAATTTGTAGACAAGGTCCTCCTTACCTTGTTCTACAAAGCCTTGAGGTTGTTACATTAATAACCTCTTCATTCAAGTACCCATTGAGAAAGGCACTTTTAACTTCCATGTGCTGAATTTTCCATCCTTTGTGGTCAGCCAAAGAAAGAACTAATCTTATGGTATCGTGTCTAGAAATAGGATCAAAGGTCTCCTCATAGTCAATCCCATACTTTTGAGTAAACCCTTTTGCTACTAGCCTTTCCTTGTGTCTTTCAATACTTCCATCAGTATTGAACTTGGTCTTATAGACCCATTTACATCCAACACATTTATTGCCTTTATGAAGCTCCACTAGCTCCCAAGTATCATTCTTTTTTATAGAGGTCATTTCCTATTTCATGGCCAATTTCCATACATCATGAGTGCATGCTTTTTCATAACTAGAAGGCTCTAGATCTACGCTAGTCATTAAAGCATAATTAACTACATCTCCCTTAGTCTCTTGGGAGTCATCATCACCATACATATGCAGATTTTTAGGTCTTTTCAAAACTGCATTCATTTCACTAGCTTGACTTCTAATGTATATTTTCTAGAAATTCTTATCCAACATTTAAAAATATGGATGGTGCTGAAGTGTTATTTTACCTCTTGATGGAGAATCAATATCCATTGGTGAAAAACTTATAGATCATTATGGAGAAGGACTTGGCGAAGCATCTATTGTACTTGAAGTAGTACTCATACTTGGGCTTGGAGGAGGAGTTCCTTTACTGTTTTTGGGCTGCACTTGCTGCACTTGAGAGGAACTTGCATCATGAGATCCATCATCAAAAAAAAAAATTTGATGATCCCATTCCTCCCCTTCATCAAAAATTACATCTCTATAGAGTATAATTTTATGTGTTTTGAGATTGTAGAGCCTATATGCTTTGGAAGACTCACAATATCCAATAAAAATACATGCTTGACTTTTGGGGTCAAGTTTCTTTTTTTGCTCATCAGTAATATGGGCATACACAAGACAACCAAAAATCTTAAAGTGTTTTACATTTTGCTTTTTACCATACCATCCTTCATAAGGAATGACCCCATCCTTCATAATAAATGATTCCATCTAAGTTAGAAGTAGGACTCCTATTAAAAATGTAAACACTAGTTCTAACAACATCAACCCAATACATGTTACTTAGATGCTTTGTTTGTAGCATTGATCTAGCCATTTCTACTATAGTGTGGTTCTTTATTTCAGACACACCATTTTGTTGTGGGGTATAGGAATTTGTGAATTACCTTTTTATTCCACAATATTTACAATATTTTAGAAATGCATTAGATGAATACTCTCCTCCTCTATCAGTCTTGAGACTTTTTACAACAAAATCACTTTGATTCTCTACAATATTTTTGAAATCTATGAAACAATCAAAAGCTTCATATTTAGTTTTCAAAAAATAAATCCAAAACATCCTAGATAAATCATCAATGAAAGTTATAAAGTAAGAGTTGTTACCAATGCTTTTGGTTTGCATTGGACCACAAATGTCTGAATGCACCAATTGTAGTGGATGGCTTGATCTCCATGCTTGTCCCTTTGGAAACTTTGATCTTGAGTGTTTTCCCAAAGCACATCCTTCACACACCTCCTTATGTTCTTCAACTCTTGGAAGTCTACTCACCATATCTTGAGAAGTCAACATCTTCAAGCTTATAAAATTGATATGACCATATCTCAAGTGCCAAAGCACACTTGGAATAGCTATAGCTACACTAGAAATTTGAGCACCTCCTTGTTCCCAAAACTTAAGAGGAAACAACCTATTTTTTGTCATAGGTACTTGTGTAATAACTCTATTACAATTGTTTTTTATCAAAAATGACATATTTTCCTTCATCAAAAACAAGCCTATAGTTCTTCTCCATAATTTTTCCAACACTAAGTAAATTATGTTGGATTTTGGGGGTGTAATAGATGTCATTTACCTCCTTGGTGCCTTCTTTTGTTGGAACCTCCATGGCTCCAATACCTTCAACTTTTAATGCCTTGTCATCTCCCAATTTGATCTTTGATTTGTAGGATAATTCCATTGTAGAAAAGAGCTCCTCTTTACCACTCATGTGATTGGAACAACCAGTATCCAAAATCTAAGTTTCATTGAGATTAGAATCTAATTTTCCATAAGAAAGAAACAAATTTGAAGTTCCTTCCTCTTCTCCATAGTTTCCATATTGACCTCTTCCTCCTTGAGAAGTCTTGGACCAACAATATTTAGCAAAGTGACCAAGCTTACCACAATTGTAACAAGCTTTCTTTGATTTATCACCTCCTCTTCCTTGATTGCCACCTCTTCCTTGATTTCCACCTCTTGAGCTACTTCTTCCTTTACCTCTCCTTTGTCCTCTTCCTTGTCCTCTTCCTTGGCCTCTTCCTTGGACCTCTTCCTTTTCCTCTTCCTTCACCCTCTTTGGATGAGAAAGCTTTGTCATCACCTCCATAGCTTGTTAATGCATAACCCTGTAATATTTCTTCATGAGACATTAAAGAATAAATTAGAGCATCAAAAGATAGAGTAGACAAATATTTAGACTCTTCAATTATAATAGCAATATGGTTCCATTTATGAAGACGTGTTCTCAACACTTTCTTCACCACAAATTCAGTTTTAATGTCTTATCCAAGGGTTTGCATTTTTTTTTTACAATAGATTTCACTATAATACAATAATCACCAACATTTTCATCATTTTACATTTTTAGATTTTCAAAATCCCTCTTCAAGGTTTGAAGCCTCACTTGCTTCACTTGATCACTTCCTTGATAACTATCCTTCAAGGCTCTCCATGCTTCTTGGGTTGTTAAACAAGAAGAAATCCTTGGAAATATACTCTTCTACAAAGTTTCTTGAAGATGATAGAGGGTAGATGAATTCTTCTTTTGGGTATATTTCTTGTTGGTTTTATTTGTTGCACTCAGGGTTGTCCAATCTGCAGGTTTAGCATAGCCTTCTTCAACTATGTCCCATATTCCTTTTCCAATGAGTAAGGTCCTCATCTTGATGGACCAATACTCGTAATATAGCCCATTAAATTCAAGAATGAGTAGATTTTTATTTGCTACCATTACTATCAATCAATAAAAATTGTAAAAATAATATGACAATATTCTATTTTTTTAACAAAAATAGTACCTTTCTCTGTTGGCAATAACTCTAAACAACAAAAAAAAATAGCAGCAACTTCTTGTCTTGTTATCCTTCTTTTTCTTCACTCAATTCTATCCTATTTACTTAATTTTGACCTTCTGTATTCTGTATTAAAAAAAATATGTCTTTCTTTGTGAAGGTGAACCATTTCACTATTTACAAACCAATTCTATTGCTTTATGAAACCAGCATTACACGGTATTTTAGAGACATAACTCAATGTTCTCTAAAGAAGAGTTGCAAGTCTTCTATTGTATTATTTATGGATGTT
This sequence comes from Wollemia nobilis, assembly GCA_028583015.1. Taxonomy (NCBI): domain Eukaryota; kingdom Viridiplantae; phylum Streptophyta; class Pinopsida; order Araucariales; family Araucariaceae; genus Wollemia; species Wollemia nobilis. Next base: position 2,953,691 of record JAQPPZ010016529.1, on the reverse strand, counting down.
ACAAATAAGACAAAACCATATAGCAAACTGCAATTGTGTATTTACCTCAAGCTCACGGTCACTTTAATTGGCAGTATTTGGTTGACAATACCTCCTCCCGGTTGGCAAGCATAGAATCCTCTGTATCGACGTCTCCAAACATGTTTACAAACATCAACATGCGTTTGTCAAATTTATTTATTCATGATATCACAATAATTCAAACACTCCAACCCGAAGTTCGTTTATCCACAATTCTTGATGTCTAGTTAACAGCATGTTCACATAATGTTCTCTCTTCGGTTCTTTGTGGTATCCCCATAATATTAACAACGTATCTATTTACATGTATTGGACTCCCCCAATCGTAGCAATGCTATGACGTCTCCTTCTTTCAGCTTCTATGAAGACGTATCCTTGACGATGGTAGATTTATCAATTACAATATCCATCTTGGCACGTCTCCACACACACGTTGCTACACGTCGAACATTGTCAACATGCAGGCACATAGCACAACACATCATGAATCTCTCCTCTCAAAGCTGGTAGAGAGTAGTTATCTCTCATATAACCATCTCCTCATGTCTGCTCACGTCCATGGGAGCTTGCTAAACTCATTAATTTTAGCTAGAACATGACTAGCTTCGCAATCCAATGCTCCTAGCAAAATTATCACTTTCTTCCTAGATGCCTTCCCAAACTCAGCGTAAGCTCCACAAATGATGTTATTTCTATTCAACGGGCTCCTTATTGGTAAAAACCTGATATTTACCAATAACACATGGGTCCCTTCGTAAATATCCTTCTTGTATTCTTTGCAAAACATGGCACCTTCACCTTTTAACCAAAATCAGATCGCAACACAAACAAAAAGTGATTTCAATCCAAAGTAATGGTTCAAAAACACATTAGAATGAAAATATATTTTTGAAGCCTTGTTCTTGCAATTATTTTTTATTCAAATAGCCTTGTTCCTTATGTGTCACCTGACATCTCACATCAACATCAGTTCAAATGCAACACAGATCATCATAGACTCCAAATTTCTCATAGTCACACGTTTCAACACATACATTTTTTCACATATTCACGTGTGCATCACCAATGTGCAGGGATGAAACATCTTCTTGATGTCTCCACAATCACAGTGAATCATAGTTTGGATCTGTATCTTCTCAATTTCCAACTGTCATTCGATCCTTTAGTTAACAGACTTCACAGATCATTAATAACGCCCTTTTTTAAGCTTATTCTACGCGATTATGATCTGGTGACAATGCAATGTGCAAATCTACTTTGGTCGATGTGCAAAAATAAAAGTTTTACTAACACCTCTTTATGAACACGCTCTTTGCAGCTTCCTCATGATTTATCACACGGTGAACACGCTGTTGATTTCACAGTGAACACACTGTCTCACAACAATACATAGCAGTCATCCACTTGAACTCAGACTTTCCTGGACTCCTCTTAGCGTAGTCAATCTTGAATGAACATAACTTTGTGGGCTCCTCACAATGAATGATGAACATGATTCTTGTTCAACACACACATGCTTTTCCTCCACTCTTGCTTTGATACCAAATGAACATTCCAATTCATATATTTTGTTCTTTGATCAGATTACATTATATAGCATGAAGGAAGACTGAATTTTGGTTCAACAAAATATGAAGCTCCATTATTCCCTCAACACAAATCAACTAATACAAGCTCATTCCCTAACATAGACAAAGTCCAAATAAAGACCTATATGCTCTCAAAAATGCTAAACAATAGCTACGTATATGCTCTCAACAATGATAATAATAATAAACCTAAAAACTACATAGGAGTAATTTCAACAATCTTTTCTATTGCAATTATCTTCTAATTGAGCTCATCATAACTGTTAGTTATTCTTATCATCCATACTTATCCATTGATCTACAATTGAATTTGGTTTCTCATAAGGTTCTGGAAGGTTCTGGGCTATATCCACTTTGATTCAACTTCCATAATGTCGGTTTTAAATTTCCCCTATTCTCTGAATGTGTCCATAGGAATTCATCAAAAATATTTATGGAGTCAAGGGATTTAATCTTTGTCATAGATCTGATTATTGGACGACTATAGTTGACCATCTGTAGTGTTGATTCATGTTTACATGGTGAATATGAAGGAAATAGATAATTGTGGCCCTTTACTCCTTAATCACCTTTTTTTCCTTTTCCCTAACAGCTGATCTTCAACGCTTTTCTATTTTGAGCACTCTCAACAAAAGAGTCTACGAAATGCGACTTTGTACTCCATCATGTTTCTCAGATTTTGGTCTTGTCTTGCACTTTTCAATTTTTGCATGTCACACAAAGTGGACAAATAAGCACTGCCCACCAAACTTTCTTTGATTTGGGTGATTTTTGACACTTCTCTATTTGGGCATCCTTTCAATGCTTTTTTGTTCACACACTTAATACGAAGGTGGTTGAGAAGCACGTCTTATCTCTCTTCTTCAAATTGGCTACATTTTGGTGCTTCTTTGTTCTTCCCTCTTGCAATGCTTTTCTATTTCAAACATATTTTGAACTTGCATGATAATTGAAAAGGTGGCTGAGAAGCGCAACTTGCCCCTACTTCTCATTTTGAAGCTAATATTAGCACTTTTCTATTTTGGCCATTTTTAGCACTTTTGTGTTCCTTCTACATACTTGGTCATTTTTTACGAAATTTTTGCTAAGTAGAGATATAGCCAATTTTTGGCCTACACTCACCTATTCTTGTATTACCATAGGATGGTGAGATGTTAGAATGCAAAGTGAAAAACATAATATGTAAGAAAAAGAGGTAGGTATCCCCTCCTCCAAAGAGACCAAAAGAACTATTTTAATATCCTTATAAAATGATAGATAAAGGGATATATAAATATTCAATCAGATAAGTTAGAAAGGAGGCATTGTGAAGAATTAATCTAGATCCCAAAAATAAGTCATGGAATATTAGTTGGATCTGGATGGTAGGGCTAGCTATGAACTTGGTATCTCAATTATGGAGTTTATTAGAATATATTGAGGCATGTGCTAAATGATATGACCCTTAGTAAGGTTTTTTAGACCTCCACATTAAAGTGAAGAGTCATTTAACATCCATGAGGAGGATATTCAAAAAATATTAAAGGCAATAGGTAACCTTGTTGTTTGAGTATCTTATTACTCCAATATGTAGGACTTTTACTACCTAGGGACAAGCACCTACTAGAGAGACATCCTAGTTCCATACTTAAAGAAGACCAACTTGTCATTTGACATCAAAATTCTACTAGAGCTAGATCTTGTTGAGGAGGATGTTAAGATAGTACTATTAGGTATTGTTATAGTGTTGGGAGAAAGAATAGATATGAAGACCTATGAACACATATCCCTCCTCCATGTTATACAAACCTACATTGAAAACACCCAAGTAATTGAGAATAATAAATACATTGTTGATCAAATGAATAGTCAACTATAAGCATTTAGGAAGAAATAAAGTTTGTGTATACTTCCTATTTATTTTATCTTATTATCTATCAAAATAAACATTGGTTTCCCACCCAACATCTAGATCAAGTGGGGGTAGATATTGAATCTATTTTAGTTGTAGAATTTATAGATGTGTCTTGCCAATAAATAGACAAGACTTGCCACTTCTATGATGAGGTATATAAGGTCATCATGGAGAAATTCAAAGGAAAGAAACCAAGGTTATTGGATAATATAAAACAACTACTAACTTTGTAAGAGTGGTTGAATGGTGACTTGTATTTGGGAAGGACCATATCGTTTATGTGCCTCTGTGGATTCTCAACCATGATTTTTGATCTACTTGCATTCATTCTTGATTACACATTCAACTTATAATATGTGAGGTAACTTGACTATATAGACCTAAAATACTTCATGGAGTAGAATAAAACCATCTTGTACTCATTCAAGTAGCAGATAGTGAAAATCACCCCAAAGTTGCATGGTTTCCACCAAGGTATGGAGGTAAAGTTGAGAGACATGGGGGTCAAATAACTAAGAGATTGATCGTCCTATGAATTATCACGGGTCTTCAAGAACATTCTCTAATCTAAGAACCTGTATACCTTATTCACACATGAAAATTTATATACATTTAGAAGGAAGTTAATCTGAATATAAATTTAGCCCTCACTACCCAAGGAATCAATCATTCTTATGAATATAAGATGTAGGAGTGGTATAATAATCCACTAGAATTCCAAGGTTAAGGACAACATTGACCCAAATATTAAAATGAATCATAAATAAATGGGGGTCTTGAAGAAGCTAGGATACATTGATAGAAAGATTTTGGTATGATAGAAGGTGTGATATGAGATGGGCATGTTGATTAGGCCAACCTAAGATGGCTTGTTCAAAGACCAGTTTTCCAACATATATGATTACAAATATTTCTAAAGTCCAAAGAGAGTAAACATAATCATGTTGTGAGTTTCCCATCTTGCCCATAGAGACCAAAGTGAGCACCAAAGCCATAGATCATCATCTATGCTATACAAATTACCTAGCCTCAGATAGATTGAGGATTTTACTGGTCAGAGGGGTTATTGGTTGTATCTCCTTAGTGATTTTTTTCTAGATATTTCATCGTCTTTTAGAGCACATGACCAACCTCATCCATGAACTCAAGGATAGGCTAGATTTTAGAGCATTTCTCCAGGATCTCAAATAGAATCTCCTTCCTAACCTATTTCACCTTGTCCTTGGAGCATCTTACAGTCTTAGTCTTTTCAATTTGGAGCTATTGCTGCAAATCAAGTATCTGCTTTACATACCCCTAATTTTGTTCCTCCAACTGATAAACTTGCTCTTTGTAGTTGACCATATTTTCAAATCTATTTTACCACTTTTTTGTGTCATTCTCCAATACTTTCCACTCTTTCTTTTGATATTTTATTGTGGTTTACAGTCGAGAAAATTTATACTCTATTTTTACATATTGCTCCCTGTAAATGTCACTTTTGACATAGTTTCCAATCCAGCATTGGCTATGACAAATTCATCCTCCATGACTAGTTGAGAAATATCTTCAATATTTTCCTTCAACTGATAATATTCTATTGTCATATCTTCTTCTATTTTGTCCACTAATGGGATCATATTGAATTTGATCCTTTTCTTAGACACAGGATCAACCATTACTAATTTTCTCACCTAGGAAACTCCCTTAGATGACTGAACCAATTTCTTACTCCAATAGCTTTATGCACTCAATGAGGTGCTCCTAATCCTCTACAAGAATGTTACTGTAGGATGGTCAATGGGAGTGGATGGTGTGATATTTGTAGGAAAGCATGGGATCATCATGGATGAAAGCAGATTAGTGGTGGTAATTATGGACTTTGTATTTATGGCAGAGGTGGCAGTTGTAATACAACTAGTAGCTGCAAATGATGGTGGAGTGAATGGAAGTTATATTCCCACTATTGATGTGGATGACGATGATGTGGAAAGTGAGTGAGTGGAATTTGGAGGTGATGATGATACTGGAACTTGTGGTGAATGAGGGGGAGATGATAGTTTTGGGATTTCAACTATATGAAATGGAGATGAAATCTGGTGAGAAGATGAGGAAGGATGAGGTGGTGATTGTTAGCATATGATATCATGGTACACATGTATTACATTATATAAATCAAATACTTCTAAGCACTTCTCTAATGCGTAGTTGGGTAGGTAGTTCACCAACCGTTGGTTGGTTGGTTCAACGAACCAAACCACCATTGGATTGTATATATTTGAACTATAATATCAATTCAATTGCTTCATGATTTGTTCAAACATGATACCAGAGCATCTATTTCATGGAGAAGAACATGAAGGGAAATAGGTAGTTCACCAACCATTGGTTGGTTGGTTCATAGAACCAAACCACCATTGGACTGTATATATTCAAACTATAATATCAATTCAATTGCTTCATGATTTGTTCAAACATGATACTAGAGCATCTATTTCATGGAGAAGAGCATGAAGGTATATTTCCCTAGGATATCTACAAGACCTGAGGTGGTACGAGGAGGACATAGGTGGGCTTGTTTCTCGAGGTAGCATGAGGAGGATGCAAGTGGGCGAAGAGTGCAGCCCAAGTCGGGCTCGCTTCCTGAGGTGGTACAGTTTTCTATTTACAGGTGATAGAATGCAGATCACGAGGTACACATGGCGGTTGGATAGCAACTGGACACGTGGTGGCTGGCGTTTGGACAACGACTAGACACGTGGACAACTGACTAGGCATGGTGTGATGTGGACATCTAACTAGGTGAGGGTGACATGGTAGACATTGGTTTGTGGTCAGTTGACAAAAGGTCGGCTTGGTTTCCCAATAGCAATCGAAAGCAATGTGGATTTCTCCATTTTTCAACTCAAACAACATTGTTGTATAGGCAATGTGGGATTAAAACTTAAAAAAAAAAAATTCCTATTTTTTGTGCCTGATGAAGATAAGTCAAAGACTCTACCCCCCTAACCTCGTCGAGTGATCTAGCTCGATTGGTAAAGCTCAACGCCTATTTGACATAAGGTCACCAATTCGATTCTTGTCGGGAGTCATAAGGGTTTGAAATTTTTTTCTCTTGATTTTTTATGCGTAGACTTCAAGAAGGACGTCTTATCCTTTAGATCTTGTCCCCACCGGTAGCTATCTTGGTCGGGCAGACACTGTTAGTGCTTGTCATTCGCGAGGTCGTGGGCTCCAATCTCACCCGTGCCATTTCAAAACAAACTAAACATTTTTTTGTTGTCCCGTCAAAATTTGATGCCCAAACGGAAAAATTGATGCCCAACAAGCAAAAATTATGCCCATCAAGAAAAATTAATTCCTGACAATAAAAATTGACGCCCAACAAGAAATTGACAATTTTTTTGTCAATTTTTGCAATTTTTCACAACTTTTGCCTAACCTGTTTTTGACCAAGGAGGATCATTTTTTTTCCAGCCAGGGGTATTTTTTTGTCAACAGAGGGCACAGGAGTTTTTTTTTTCCTACCGCAAGCCAGAGGAGATGCACATTTCTTCGAGGTATTTTTCAGTACTTCAATTTTTTCCTTTCAAAGCATTTTTGGAGGGATAAGTTTTAATTTTTTGGATTTTGAAAGGGTCCACATACAATTTTTCCATCCTTTTTTATTTTTACAACTAAAAGAGGGGATCTCTAGCATTTCTTTTTGCAAAATTCTAAGACACAGAGGGGAAGAAAAATTGTTGATTTATGGAAAAGTGAATATTGTTCGTTGTAAAACTGGCATTGTAATAGGTGCATTTTCGGTGGAAACCGAAACCTAGAGTAGTTAAATTTGTGGGCATTTGTGGTTGTATTGTGCATTTAAATTTCCTATTTTATTGCATTATCAATCATAAAATAAAGCAAAATAAAAGACCTCAAATTTTACACCTATTTGTGCAATTTATTGCACAACAACGTTCGGTATCTATGATACCTCTGGTCCACACTTACAGGTGATGTTGTTGTGCTTGGAATATTATATCTAACACATAATATAGGTACAATAATGACGTATGAGCTATTTTTCTCTATCAATCATCGGGGAGAAATAAGGTAAACCAATTCTGATATTCACTCCATTCAATACCCTAATTCTTTCTGATTGCTTGGCTTAATTTCCTCCAACTCATCAACCTTCTTTCGAAGGGTTTTGAGGTAGGTGCCATCAATCTGATCGAATTCCCTTTCATGTACTCTTGCAAGTATAAATAAAGAGGGACCATCTGGTGTTATAAGGAACCTTCACAATGGCCTTTGTTTACAAATATCTATCAGATTCACAGTTGCTAAAAGGTTCTAACTTTGCACCATGGAAGACAAAGATGCGTGCTATTATTCAAGTGGAAGATTTATGGGATGTAGAGACTGGCACTACAAAATGCCTTGGAAAATCAAAAGTAGATCAAGATGCTTTTGATAAGAATGACAAAATATATCTCATGTTTATTTTTCTTGCTACTACAGATGAGGTCCAACCTAATATATGTGATGCCAAAACTAGTAAGGAAGCTTGGGATGTTTTGATTACCATTTATGAAGGTAAGAATCAGTCCACTATTCTACACCTTCAAACTCAACTACATACACTCAGTATGAAATTTGGTAAGACAATGGACCTATTCCTATGTAGAGTGGCAGAATTGAAAGCCAAACTGAATGCTATGGGATAACCAGTGGATGATGCTCTCTTGATCTCTGTCATATTGAGAGCATTACCAGAGTCCTATAATATGTTGATAACCTAACTTCATGTATCTGGTAGACAAGTTTCTTTTGTGGAATTAGTAAATTTACTGCAAACTGAAGAGGTAAATCAGTTTCAGAAGGATGAACTACCAAATAATACCCTCTACAACAAAAAAGAGGGTAAGAAACACGGTCAATTTCAAAAAGGAGGATCTTCATCAAAGGGAAAATGGAAAACAACATCAGTAGAAAGACAAACAATATTGCAAGATTTGTGATATGAATAACCATGACACCAACATGTGTTGGTTTAAGAATAAACAACAGAATGACCAAGATCATAAGAAGGGCAAAGAGAAATACAAACCATAGAAGAAAAATAAGCCACCCAAGGTGAATTTTGCTTATGCCGAATCAAAATCAGACTCATTCTATCGAATTAGACTCGAACTCAGATTTTGAGTGAGCACACAAGGTTATCATGACTCATACTTCATCTCAACAGAAATATGCAGTGTTGTATATTGATTCAGGTGCCAGCAAGCACATGACTGGAAATTGATCGTGGTTTGAGATATTTGAGGAAAAGAAAGGTAAGCCAGTAATAATTGCTGACAATCAAACCTACCAAGTGAAGGATGAAGGTGATGTTTCTGTCACTCTTCCAGATGACAAATATCAAATTGAGAAGGTAATCTATGTTCCTGGATTGGCTAACAATCTATTATCAGTCCCTCAAATCTTGGATCAAGATATGGATGTTATGTTCAGTGTTGAGAAAGGCAAGAAGAGATGTTTTATAAATAGAAAAAGAAAACATGTAGCAACAGGATCATAGAAGCATGGCTTGTTCATTTTAGATATTGTTTCAATGCCTTATGTTACCCTGACAGCAACTACTAAGGAGGCTACTTCTCTATGGCACAAGAAATATGGTTCTTGAGTTGAGCAAATATGATATGGTGAGAGGACTTCCCACCTTTTCATCCACATTTCCAGTTTGCTCAGATTGCTTAGCATGGAAGCAACACTAGGTATCATTTGAAGTTAGCTCTTCATGAGCTAAGAAACCTTTAGAGTTGGTACACACCGATCTGTGTGATCCTATGCCAACCAACTATGATGGAAAGAAGTATTTTCAATTTTTTGTTGATGATTACTCACAAAATATGTGTGTTTTCTTTCTTCAATTTAATTCAAAAAAAAATTTGTAATTTCAAAAGTTTAAGAAGCTTGTTGAGGAGTCAGGATGTTCCATTAAAACCCTCTGCTCAGATTGAGGGGGGAATATACATCCAAAGAATTTTCATCATTTTTGAATGAACATTGGATTAAGAGACAACTGATAACAACTTATACTCCACAGCAAAATGGAGTTGTAGAAAGAATAAATTGTTCCATTGTAGAAATGGTTCAATGTATGCTTACATAGGCACACCTTGAGCATGAGTATTGGGTAGAAGCAGTAAACACAACATCATACCTCCTGAATAGAACACCCATAATAGCTCTACAAGATAAAACTCCACAAGAAGCATGGAGTGGTAAGAAACCCTCCATTTCTCATCTAAGGGTTTTTGGATGCAAGGCATTCATGCACATACCAAAACAGAAAATGAAGAAGTTAGATGAGAAAACCCTACAATGTATATTTCTTGGTTACGATGAGCATTCAAATGGATATCTATTGATAGATCCTATGACTAAGAAGACACACATAAGTCAATATGTGGTATTTTATGAAGCTTTCACATCAAATAACACTTCTACAACTATATACCTTGAAGAAGATGAGCCTAAGAAAGAGGTTTCTCCCCCATAGAAAAATATTCCAAAATGGTATACTAGTACATTGAGAGATTCCAATTTGACATAATTTCTAGATCTAACTCTAGATCGATTTTGTACTCGTAGTATGACTCAACAAATGAGAGCAGAGGAATCAAATTCAGAGGTTGACGAGCTTTACCAACAATTTGATGAACTATCTGTAGATGCAAAGGAAGATAGGGAAACAAATATGGAGGATGAGAGAGTTTATATGACAACATTGGATGAAAATGAACCCACAACAGTTTAGGATGCACTTACTGAGACTCAGTGGAAGGCTGCTATGGACACAGAACATACATCTCTCATGAAAAATTATACATGGAAGCTAGTAAATCTGCCTTCAAGAAAGAAGCCCATTGGCTGCAAATGGGTGTTCAAAGTGAAGTATAAGGAAAATGGTACTATTCATAAGCATAAATCATGTCTTGTTGCAAAGGTCTATGCTTAGAAAGAAGGCATAAATTATGAAGAGACTTTTGCCCTTGCTATAAAAATGACTACCATTCAAGTACTTTGTGCCATGGCAGCTCATTTTGGGTGGAAGTTACATCAGATGGATGTATATAGTGCTTTCTTAAATGGTGACCTACAAGAAGTGCACATGACCCAACCAGAAGGTTTTGTTGTTGAAGGGCAAGAACAAAAAGTTTGTAAGTTGATCAAATCCTTGTATGGGCTAAAATAAGCTCCACGAGCTTGGTACATAAAAATAGATAGTCACCTAGTGCAACATGGTTTTCAAAGAAGTCCTTCAGATGCAAATCTCTATATCAAGAATAATAGTTCTGACATAGTGATTTTGGTGCTGTATGTAGATGATCCGATCATAACAGGGAGCTCAGAGAGTATGATTGATGTAGTAAAAGAAGATTTAAAATAATCTTTTGAAATTACAGATCTAGGACTTCTTCACTACTGTCTTGGTTTGGAAGTGACTCAAAAAAAGCATCATATCATAGTAACACAAAAAAATATGCCAAGACATTGGTTGATAAATATCGCATGACTAACTGTAATTCTAAGGCAACTCCAATGGATCCTGGACTCAAGCTATTGCGATATGATCAATCACCATAGGTAGATGGCACTCTCTATCACCAACTAATTGGGAGTCTCATATATCTGACAAATACTAGGCCAAATATTAGTTTTGTTGTGGGTTATCTTTCAAGGTTCATGCAAGAACCAAAGGTGATTCATTAGAAAGCAACAAAGAGAGTTCTTCATTATGTCCATGGTACTACAAATTTTGGCTTGGAATACAAAAAGAATAGAAAATTATATCTATAGGGATACATGAACTCAGACTATGTCGAATCCATTGATGATCGCAAGCCGACTTCTGGATACATTTTCCATCTTGGATCTGGTTTTGTATCTTGGCACAGTAATAAGTAGCAGGTGGTTGCTTTATCATCTACAGAGGTAGAATATCATGCAACCAGTGGAGTAGTCTATGAGATAATATGGTTAAGTCGCATTCTTACAAACATGGGTCTTCCAAAGAATCTTCCACTTCATTTGTTTTGCGATAATCAAGGTGTTTTGAATCTTTTCAAGAATCCAATATTTCATGATCATACCAAACACATCGACACTCGATGTCATTTCATTCGAGATGAAGTTCCAAAGTACCATATCCAGCTCCATTACATTCCCACTGATCAAGAAGTTGCATACATTCTCACAAAGGCACTTGCATGTGTCAAATTTGATTTTTTTTGCAATGCACTATATATTTGCCAATAATGTAATAAGGGGGGATGTTAGCATATGATATCATGGCATACATATATTACATTATATAATTCAAATACTTCTAAGTGCTTCTCTAATGCGCATTTGGGTGGGTAGTTCACGAACACATTATATAAATCAAATACTTCTAAGTGCTTCTCTAATGTGTTTGGGCGGGTATTTCACCAACCGTTGGTTGGTTGGTTCAACAAACCAAACCACCATTAGATTGTATATATTCGAACTACAATATCAATTGCTTCATGATTTATTCAAACAGTGATTATTGTGGGGAACTGTGTGGAGGAGAGGATATCTTTTTTTTATTTTGTACCTTAGAAGGGGAGGTAGATCTTTGTGGGGAAAAATAAGAAGTAGGAGGAGAGAGATAAGAAATCATACCTGAGCCTAATAAATTAGAACTTATTGAAGGTCTTATCAGTACTTTGTTACCATTATTACTGAATCTTATGCTCCCCTATTGTAATAGGAGTTTGTGTCACTACCTCTGCTTCATTTACCTTTAGTTTCTTAGAAACTACCTTATTTATTTCCCACACTGCACTTTCTACCTTCCTCTTGAATATAATGGTTTCTTCTTGTTGTTGTTGAGGAAGTGATATTGTAACCCCTATGACAGGAATATTCCTTGTTTTTAAAATTGCATCTTCGATATAGGTTAGATCTACAACTTAGATCTTCTCCTCTTTGGGGTGACCTTTATAGTACCAATTTATTTTTGATTTGATGCAGCTGCTTCAAAATACTCCTTCTGTTGAGTAGGAGCAGGTGAAGCGTTCGAGGATGTTGACACTTGTTATTTCTTGGGTGTCTCAAACTTTTTGCTTTTAGCTTTACCCTTTCAAACTTTGTTTGTTTATGTTTTTCCCAAACTCAATGCTAAGATATTATTTCCCTTGGCCTTCCAATTTGTAAAGTATTTATCATACCTTTACTCAAGCTCGATATCAATAGGCTTAGGATATTTGGATTTCATTGCATTCCTTTCAAACCTTATTTACCACCATTCCAAAATTGTACCTTCTAATCAGCTATAAGTCTCTTGCATCTCTTTAATTCTTGCTTCACCAATCTGGTGATGCTTCTTATTTTCTAGGTTGTAATCAAACACATGTTCATAAAAACCTCTCCAAGGAAGTAGTGGTTCCATATCATTTACATTCCACTAGAGGGGATACTATTCTCTATTATTTTTGTGCTTCTCTACTTGTTGGTGATTTGAATTTATAAATTTAGTCTCTTTATCTCCATATAGTTCTTTAATCCTTTTTACAAATAAATCATTTGGGTCATATCCCCATCTCTGAGGGAGTTGACAAAGACCTAACTTTTCAAGGGTTACATTAATTTTCTCATATTTTCCCCTCCTCCATGTAATGATATCACCTTCCTTAAAAGTGTAAGTAATTGTCCCATTTTATTTATTTCCAAAGCCAAATTTGTAATTTATATAGTCCACCTGCCTGCAATATTCTAGTGCAAATAAGCGGTGGGTGATATAGTGGGGTGACAAAAATGGCTTCTCTATGAAATTATATAGCCTGATTATTGTTCCCTCTGTTAATACATACCAATATCCTTCCTTAGCTCCTTTTTTTTTACCAAAAAGATTCACTATTTGAGCAATATGAATCAAGAACTATAAGATTAAATTCTTATGTTACTTTGTGCATGAAGAAATAAACTCAGAACAGCAAACAAGAATGCAAACCACAAATTAGAGACACAAATTTACGAGGTTCACCTGGTGTGGGCTACATCCTCAGAGAAGCTTTTAGTCATTGTGTTTGGAGCCATTAAATCCAGAAATAAATACAACAACAACACCTCCTTACTATTCTATCTCTAATGAACAATCAATGCCAAAGATTACACACACTCTTACTGTTTTGAATAGTCTCTATATTTCTCTTGACAAAATTATATCTCTACACAACTCTAACTTATGCACAACAAAAATACATTACATTTATCATTTATATCATGGCATATATATATATATATATATTTCAGGCACCATGTGAATAGCATAATATCATTAATGTTTGTTAGAACCATAACTATATTCTATTTTGCGAAAAATGGAAACTCCTGCCTGGCTTGAGACTTCTTCACACGGTGCATTGAAACTCCCAACAACTTTGTCTGTCGTAATTCTCAATATGGGCTATTGTTTTTATGTTTTCCTTGCTATGTGAATATTGGTGAATTGGGCTCTATTCCAACAATCTCCCACTTGGAGACTGATACACTGCTCCGCACAACAACAAGGTACTAAAAATTTCTCATCCTGGTCTCTTACTCCTTGAGACCAATATAAATTGACCAGTAGCTCAATTTCTCCTTTGTCACAACTTTTGTCAACATGTCTACTGAATTGTGAGAGGTGTGAATCTTGTCAAGTCTAATTAAACCATCCTCCAATGCTGACCTGATGAAATGATATCTCCGCTGAATGTGCTTGGTTCTAGACTGAAATTCTGAGTTCCTTGCAAGGTGAATAATGCTTTGGCTATCAATCCATAGAGTTGCATCTTCCTGATCCTTGCCCAACTCCATCATCAATCTCTTCAACCATATCAGCTCCTTGCTTACCTCAGTAGCAGCAACATACTCTAATTCAGTAGTAGATAAAGCCACAACTTGTTGGAGTTTTGAAATCCAAATCACTATTGTTCCACCAACGTTAAATACATATCCTATGGTACTCATTCCACCATCTCGATCACCTCCCATGTCGAAATCTATAAAAAAATTCAATCAAAAATTAGATCCTCCAAAATGTAAAAGCATATTTGGATGTACCTCTCAAATATCTAAGAATTCATTTAACCGCTTGCCAATGCTCTTTACCTGGATTTCTCAAATACCTACTCACCACTCCCACTGCTTGTGCAATATCCGGTCTAGTGCACACCATTGCATAAATCAAGATTCCAACCACTGAAGCATAGGAAACCTTCTTCATATGATCTTGTTCCTCTTGTGTTCTTGGACACAATTCCTTTGAAATCTTGAATTGAGGTCCCAAGGGTTGTGCAATAGTCTTTGCATTGTTCATGTCGAACCTCTTTAACACCTTCTCAATGTAGTCTTCTTGGGAAATGTGAGAGTGTGGTTTTCTCTATCTCTTGTGATCTTCATACCAAGGATTTGCCTTGCCTCATCCAAATCCTTCATGTTAAATGTTTTGGACAACTTTTCCTTGAGATCATCAATGTCCTTTTTGCTAGTTCCTGCAACAAGCATGTCATCCACATACAAGAGCAAAATAACATAATTTTATTTACTTGTTATTTTGAAATAAAAACAATGGTCTGATTCACATCTCATAAACTTTTGTTTTCCCATGAATGTATCAAATTTCAAATACCATTGCCTTGGTGCTTGTTTGAGGTCATACAAGCTCTTTTTCAATCTACATACAAGACCCTCTTTACCTTTTACCTCAAACCCTTCAGGTTGTTGCATATAGATCTCCTCCTTCAAATCTCCATGAAGGAAGGTTGTTTTCACATCCAATTGTTCAAGAAACATTTTTTTTGAAGCAACAATACTAATAATTGTTCTAATTGAGGTCATCTTGACAACCAGTGAGAAAATTTCATCATAATCAATTACTTTCTTTTGAGCATAATCTTTTACCACAAGCCTAGTCTTATACCTTTGCTTACCATTTCCTTCATCCGTTAACTTGTACACCCTTTTTTTTTCAATGCTCTCTTGCCTTTAGGAAGCATCACCAAATCCCATGTTTGGTTTTGAAGTAATGAGTCTATTTCTTCCTTCATAGCAAGCTCCCACTTGTCATGTGTACTCAATTTTTTTACTTCATCAAAACATTCAGGTTCTCCATTATCAGTATAAATAATATAATGCAAATTAGGAGAATACCTTTCAGTAGGATGACTTATCCTTGTAGGCATTACCTAATCAAATAAACATTGAGAGATTTTACTTGTCCTTGAAGATCTCCTCACAATCGCAAGTGGGTTGTGTGGTTGTTCTTCTTCCTTATGGTTGTTGTTATTCTTCTTCTTATGGTTGTTCTTGTGGAGGAGATTCTATTTGAAGCTTAGGCTTACTTTGCTCTTTATCATCATCAAGAATCACATACTTTCGTTCTTCCCTTATCTTTTGCTTTTCCTGCAACCTGTCTTTATACAAGAACTTTTCATTGAAAATTACATCTCTTCTCCTGATGACTTTATGATTATCTTTGTCCCATAATATATATCCCAAGCCATCAACACCATACCCAATGAAATAGGACTTTTGAGACTTTGCATCTAATTTATTTATGTATTCCTTATCAATATGTGCATAAGCCTCACAACCAAAGACTCTTAGGAAATAATAATTCACCTTTTTACCTATCCATGCTTCCTTTGGAATTCCTCCATCCAAAGCAGTAGAAGGACTCCTATTAATTAAATACACATCAGTATCAACCACATTAGCCCAAAGAAACAAAGGTAAACCAACATGTATCCTCATGCTTCTTGCCCTTTCCAAGATAGTCATGTTCATCCTTTCAGCCACTTCATTTTCTTGAGGTGTTCTAGGAACTACCTTAATCCCTCTAATGTCATTTTGTGAAAAAAAATGATCAAATTCTTTGTTGCAAAATTCACCACCATTATCCGATTTGAGACATTTAACCCTTTTATTAGTTTCATTTTCTACAAATGCTTTCCAAACCTTAAATACCTCAAACACATCATTTTTCTTTTTAAGAGGAAACACCCATGTTTTTCTAGTGCAATCATCAATAAATGTCACAAAGTAAGATGAGCCTCCAAGTGATGTTGTTTGTGAAGGTCCCCACAAATCAGTGTGTAAAAGCTCCAATTTTGCTTTCTTTATTTCTTTACCCACCTTTAAGAAACTCACTCTTCTTTGTTTTCCATAAACACAATCTTCACAAAATTCCAAATCAACCTCTTTCAAATTAGGAAGCAACTTTCTAGAGTGTAATATTTTCATACCTCTTTCACTCATATGTCCAAGTCTATTATGCCATATGGCTGCACTCTCTTCTGTTGAAACAATATTCATAGAATAGCTCAAGACATTGGTAAGTAAATACAAAGTACCTACCATTGAACCTTTTGCTACTACTAATTAGCCTTTAGTTACTTTCCAAGAGAGTTTACCAAATGAAATCATATACCCTTCCTTATCCAATTTGCTAGCTGAAATGAGATTTCTTTTTAAATATGGAATGTGTCTTATTTCATACAAAGTCCATTGTGTGCCATTAGGAAGTTTCATTGCTATTGTACCAATTCCAACAATTTTACATGGAAAGTCATTACCAAGCAACACTTGACCATAGTCACCCGTTTTATAATCAACAAAGTAATCTCTATGAGAGGTAGCATGGAAAGAGGCACCGAAATCAATGACCCAATATTCACCATTTTTATCAAGAGACAATATCAATGCATCTTGTATTATTTCATTTGCAATATTAGCTTCTTGACTCCCACTTGAACTAGTATTACCATCATTTCCATATTTATTCATTCTATATCTACATTCTTTCTTTAGGTGACCCTTTTTACCACAATAACAACATTCCAAATTATTTTTACCTCTACCTAATTGATATTGAGATCTACCTCTTGACTTACCTCTTGATCTACTCCTTCCTCTTTCCCTTGATTTTCCTCTAGTTTCAGTAGTGAGGGCTGAACTAGATGTAGAACATTCACCTACGGATTTCCTCATATCCTCACTAAGTATTGTACCAATAAATTCATCAAGTACAAGTTTTGAGTTAGAAGAGACATTGCTAACAACCATAACAAATGTGTTCCAACTTTCAGGAAGAGAGCATAAGATTAACAATGTTTTGATCTCGTCATAAAAATCAATATTTACTAAATTTAATTGAGATGTTACACTATTGAAATTATTCACATGGTCTTGAATATTTCCACCTTCATTCATTTTGAAATTAACCAACTTTTTCATAAGGTGTACCTTCTTAGAGGCTAAATGTTTTTCATACATCTTCTCTAATGCATCCATAACACCTTTAGCTGACTTCTCTTTGGAGATATTGAAGGCTACACTTGAGCTAAGATGTAATCTTATAGCTCCCAATGCCTTCATATCCAAGAGTTCCCAATAAGCATCACTCACCATAGCCGGTTTCTTTGTTTTCTCCAAGAGGGGCAAATAGAAATCCTTTTGATACAAGTAATCTTCCATTTGCATCTTCCAGTACTAAAAATTAGTGCCATTGAACTTGTCTACCCTTAGTCTTCCCTCTGCAATATTGTTTTGTCTAATCAATGACAAACTCACACGCAATTGTCAAGCACCAACACAAATTCTTTGATACCAATTGTTGTTACCAAACAGATTCACTATTTGAGCAATATGAATCAAGAACTATAAGATTAAATTCTTATGTTACTTTGTGCATGAAGAAATAAACTCAAAATAGTAAACAAGAATGCAAACCACAAATCAGAGACACAAATTTACCAGGTTCACCCGGTGTGGGCTACGTCGTCGAAGAAGCTTTTAGTCATTGTGTTTGGATCCATTAAATCTATAAAGAAGTACAACAACAACACCTCCTTACTGTTCTATCTCTGATGAACAATCAATGCCAGAGATTACACACACTCTTACTATTTTGAACAATCTCTGTATTTCTCCTGACATAACTGTTTTGAATAGTCTCTGTATTTCTCCTGACAGATATTACAACTCTACACAGCTCTGACTCATGCACAACAAAAATACATTACATTTATCATATATATCATGACATATATATATATATATATATATATATATATATATATATATATATATATATATATATATATATATATATATATATATATATATATATATATATATATGTTAGGCACCCTGTGAATAGCATAATATCATTAATGTTTGTTATAACCATAACTATATTCTATTCCACCACAAATGAAAACTCCTGCCTAGCTTGAGACTTCTTCACATGGTGCATTGAAACTCCCAACAACTCTGCCTGTCGTCATTCTCAACATGGACTATTGTTGTTACATTTTCCTTGCTATGTGAATATTGGTGAATCGAACTCCATTCCAACACCTTTGACCCTTAGTTTCTTATCAATTTTAGGATCTAGTATAGGGTAGCTGCCATATATGATTTGCAAGGTTGGTCCCAAAAATTCCATGTTGAAAGTATAATATGATTCTGACCTACTCAGAACCTAAGTCCAATAGTAGACTAGTAAGGGATGCCATTTTGCATCTTTGTCCACCACTGATACCCAGGGGTTATCATTTCTAGTGACATTGAGGAAAATCTAGATTAAATTGGAACAATGCTTGAATGATGGATTTTCCTCTTCGCTTTTCATTGACACTAGTTGCTCGTGCATTCTTTTAGTAAGGAACACATGCCAATTAAAGTAAATCAGGACATTATCACCATCCCCTATTGGCATCATATACATTTTGGTTTTTGTAAATGCAATATGCAATGGCTAACTGCCAGTCCCTTATATGCATGTTAGAATCTAAGCCAACTACCACAGCTAACATGGAGAACAACTTAGGATGTACAAATTTCTCATTGGGAATTAGGGTTGTAGGTAGGGTTTTTCCTCGATTTTATGGTTTAAAGCTGACCATACACCTAGGCCCTATAATGGCTACCATTTTGGCTACGGTTATTCAGAGTATAGTACTTGGATTGCTTATCTAGGTCAAACTCTTTAGGATCCAAAGGGGGTTGCTATCCCATTGCAAACAAGTCTCGATAAGATTGCTCAATACTCTGGAGGGTTTTCCCTGGGATGTCTTAACCGACCTAGTTAATGGATCGTAAAACTTGGCTATGGCTAAGATTAACTTTGGGTAAGGATGAACTGCACCACAAGCATAATAATACATCAAAGAGTACATGGCACTAATACCTTGATCCGAGAGAGGCTCACCCTTGAATAACTTGACTTCAAACCCCCTCCTGAGCTGATCTATAGTTATATATGTCATCTTTGTATCTACGACTGTTGTTTTTTTATAAGTGTAATTTGGCCTCTAAACATTGCTCTACTGACCATCTTACCTTGCAATAGTGGACACCATTTTATATGCTTCTTGGGCAATTATCTCAGGTATTTGGAGAAATATCACTCAATAATGCTCTGATTCTTCAATGAAATATTTTGAAATGATTTATCTTTAAATTTTACCCTTTAAATAGATGTTTAGGAACCTCTCTGCCATTAATTAAGTAGATGAATGGGCAGTTATTTCTTGTGAATTCAAAAAAGTGAATCATATGATGTAAAGCGTGGCCTGTTAATGAAATCTGCATCGCTGATTGGACAAAATTTGTAGCATATGGTGGCAAACTATTCGTTGGCACACTTTTCAAGGCACATTTACTTCTTTTTCATGGTGGATTTTAGCACTCAATAGTTTTAACATTATGTCTTAGTCTTAGAAATTTCGCTCGTAGAGGCTGAATTTTATTTTCAGGTGTTTACCTTGAAATTTTGCTAGTTGGATTTTTGCGATGGAAACTTTGACTAAGTTGATCGCAAATTTCAACATTATGCTCATTTTGTGGACCATTAGAGGACCTACTTTATTTGGAAAATTCCACCAAGCTAGAAAATCCGTTGGTTGAATTTTTGTGGTGGCAACTTTGACTGAGTTAACCTCAAAATTTAACAACACACTCATTTTTTGGACTGCGAAAAGGTTTCCTACCTTTAAAAATTTTGCTAGGCTCAAAATTTTGTTTGTTGTATTTTCACGATGGCAACTTTGACTGAGTTGACCATGGATTTTAACACTGTATTACCTCCTCATGAACAATAATATAGCTGCACTGAGAGCATAAAATGACACTTGTTCTCATTTTTTTTGAAATACCATAAAAATATAATATAAAATATGTATATATGTTACAAAAGAAAGGATTTTTCTATCTAAAATATAACTTGAGATGATACCCATTGATCGGAATGGTTTTTATGTTCCATTCTTCATCTTGGAGTTGAAAGGTATTGTTCTTCTTCACATCAATGATATTGAAAGGTTCTTCCCAAAAGGAATCAAATTTTTGGTGGTTGCTTGGTTTAGCCTTCTCTACATTCCACCTTAACACTGAATCTCTTTCATTAAATTTCTTGAACTTTGATTTCTTTTCAAACCACTCTTTTGTATTCATGGAGTATCTTTAGATGTGCTCATATGCCTGAGTCCTATATTCTTCTAATTGTTGAAGATGCATCAATCTGGCCTCTAGTGGATTTTGAACTAGCTCATGATCTTGATTGGCCCATTTAAAGCTTATATTTCAAGATGAGTAGGCAGAACAAACTCATTACCATATACTAATGTATAAAGGGATGTCTTGATGGACCTCTTGATAGTGATCCTATATGCCCATAAAACTTGATCTAATAATAGATGCCAACTACTTTTATTTTCCTCCAATGCCCTTTTCAGAATTCTCAGCAAGTTTTTGTTGGTGTATTCTACTAATTCATTCCCTTGAGGGTAGTAATTAGAATAATTATTTATATTTATGTCATAATTTCTTGTAAATTCAATATGTTTTACTCCTATGAAATTTGGGTCATTCTCACTCACTAGTGCCTCTGGAAGTCCAAACCTTGTGATCAGGGTTTCCACAAACTCAATCGCTACTTCCTAGTTTGATTTATTGGTTGGGATAGCCTCAACCCATCTGGTGAAGTAGTCAATAGCAATTAAAATAAACTTATGACCTACTAATGAATTTGGGTTTATTACTCCCATAAAATCGAGCTCCCATTGTTGAAAAGGCTCCCCCACTTGGATTGGTTTGAGTGGGAATGTTACATTCTTGGTTATCCCCACATATCTTTGGCACTTATCATAGGATCTTGTTGCTTTGAATGTATCTACAAAGACAGTGGGCCAGTAGTATCTTGCCCTTATTATTTTAACAATAGTTACTCTTCCTGAAAAGTGACCTCCTGATAGGCCTCCATGAAATTCTTCCAGGACCCTTTATTTTTCATTCTCTCTTAGACACCTTAGAAGTACTCCATCCAAATTTTTCTTGTACAACCCCCTAGGAAGCAATACATACTTTAAATATTGAAGCTTGAACCTTCTTCTCTATGAAGGATTGAGATTTTGAGGGCATGCTCCTATTTGAAAATAATCTATCAACTAGTCTACCCAATCTGATACTTCTAGAAGAATATCGTTGTGATCATCCACTACTCCCTAGCAAGCTACTGTCTATTATGAATCTATCTTAGCTGCAAGTTTTTAGCACAATCCTCTTCCTCTGAACAATTTTGTGGGATTAATATCTACATCGTACTCTTGTATCTTAGTGATCCAAATGACTCTTTTATCACCCAATTCTCCTTGAAGGATAAAATTTCTTACATCTGGGTGTACCACATAGACAAGAGTCTTGCTTTGGACCAAGTACTACCTAATTTTTTTCAAGGATTTCATCACTACAAATACTTGTATCTCAATGAAGTTGTACTTGGTCAGATACTCATGCAGAGTCTGGCTCTAGAAACAAATGGGATGTTTCTCCTCATTCTCATCCTTTTGTGTTAGCACTAATGCATAAATTTCCTCAACTCCATAGGCATATAAAATTAAGTCCTTGTTGAAGTCTAGATTTATTAATATAGGTGTAATAGCAATTGCTTGCTTCATAGCCTCAAAGGCTTATTTCCTCTTCTTAGTCCACTTGAACTCCATGTTCTTCTTGAGTAACTATAATATGGGATTAACCACTTGGGTGAATTATGATATGAACTTCATCACAAAATTGATTTACCCAAAGAATGATTGTAGACCTTTCTTATTTTGGGGAGGGGGAGAGCTAGAATTGATTTTATCCTAGCAGGATATATTTCCATCCCTTATTTGGAGACTACATGTCCCAATAACTTGCCTTCATGGAAAACAAAGAATGATTTCTTTGGGTTGAGAGAGATGCCAAACTCTTTGTATTTTTTAAAACCTTCTCCAAATGCTCATGATGTGATTCTTTCCTATGAGAAATCACAATCGGATCATCAAGGTAGATCAAAATTATTTTGTTGATTAACTCATCAAAAGCATAATCCATGGACCTTTGGAATGTAGCTCCCGCATTAGATAGGCCAAAAGGCATTCTCTAATAAGAAAATGTCCCCCACTTAGAGGTAAAGGTTGTCTTGAACTGGTTTTTATCTTTAATCAAGATCTGATTGTATCAAGAGAATCCATCTAGAAAGGAATACCTTTCTGCCCCTACTACCATCTGCAAAATTTTATCAATCTAGGGAAGTGGATAATAATCCTTAAGTGATGTTCTATTCAGATTCCTTAAGTATACACATAGTCTAATATCTCCATTATTTTTTCTTAGAGGGACTAAGTTGGAAACCCATGTGGAATGCTTGATTAGATTAAGCAGCTTAAGCAACTCTTGCCTCATTATCGATTCAATTTTAGGTTTCACTAGCCTTTGTCTTTGTCTGAAAGGTTTCGCATCAGGCTCTAGCTATATGGTATGCTAAATAATCTTATTATCGTACACTTTGAGGTTATCATATGACCAGGCAATGATATCTGGATATTTGAAGCATAGTGCCTTAACTCCTTCAACCTCTTCTGGAGAATACCTAACACCAATATTAATATTCTTTTTATCTTAAATTTCAATCTCATTGTATACTTTATCATCTACTTTCATAGTCCTCAACTTCTTTCCATCTTCATTGTCAAAAAAACTCTCTAATGTGATCAGGTCTTTAGAAATCTGATTATTCTTCAACTAAATAATATATTGCTGATCTAGTTTTTGAAAAATTTCTTCCTGGACATTAGCTAAGCAAGCTTCTCTAACTAGGAAGTCAATTATCTGATCATCACTCTCAAAAACCTACCAAAATATTTATCTATCTGGTACTGCATGTCTAAAGACTAGTTTTAATCTTTTATTTGCAACTGACCCAAGGTTTGAGGAAGGATTGAAATTAGAGCCCTTAACTGCCAAAGCATAAGCCAATGCCTTATACTTTCTAGGTATAGAATGGATATTTAGATCATAGAATGATTCCATCAAATCCCATACTTTGTTTCTATATATTTTCAAGTAGTGATGTTTACTGCTGCATCTTCCTATAACTTGATTAACTACTAGCTCTGAGTCACCATAGATGTCTAACATCTTGATTCCCATATTTTCTACTTTCATCAATCCTAAACATAGAGCTTCATATTCTGCAACATTATTAGTGCAAGACCAATTTAGTCTGAAAGAAAAATTCTTCACACCCTTTAAAGGAGATCTCAACACTACACCAATCCTGAACCCATTTTTGTACCTTGCTCCATCAAAATGCATTTTCCACACTTCTGGTTGCTTGAGTGACTGATTGAATATGATAGGGGTATTCTTTTATGTATCAAAGGAGATACTGTAAGTTCCTATCTCTATTTCTAATTGGCTATAATGATATTTGAAAGGCGGCTCATTTTCAATTTCTAAATCTTCTAGAATTTCCACCAACTCTAGCTCTTCCATTACTGAATGATTGTACAAATCTTCTTCAATTTTTTAATATGGAAAGATACAGGCTTCTTCAGGGTTATCCTTATTATCTTGCCTTTATAGGAAACTATCATAGCAGAGTAGTCCAAGTACATATAACCTACCATCTTAGTAGTGAATTCTCTTGAAAGGCATATGCCAAAATAAGGTTCAAGATCTACTACCACAATTTATTGTACAATGGTAACCTCTGGGGCTCTGTGCAACCTCATAAATACATCTTTTATAACTCCCACAATATTAACTAGGGTACCATCAAGTTGCAAGACTCCCTAGCATGACTTTGTGTATTCCATACCCATCTCATCACAGACTGATTTTGGCATAACAGTCATTAAGGCCCCTAAGTCTATCATACAGTTATGAACTGCCCATCCTTCTATTCTAAGAGAGATGTAGAATGGAGGAGGTTTATTCTTCAGGGTGGTGGGAGAAATCTTTTCTCTATCTTGTGCCAAGTTGAACATTGTGGTAGTTTCTCTTCCTTTAGACTTCTTGTACAGAGAAGCTTTCAACAAATCTATTTGGCCAGGAAGGAATAGTGTATCATACAAGCTTGCCCTAGATAAGGCTATTTTTAGTTCATCAACAATATTATACTCAGATTGGACCGATAATTTTCTTTCATACATATTTTTTGGCTCATCGAACCTTCTTATGTATTGTTGAGTGGTATCTATTCTTTGGCCCTTAGTGATTGAAGGAAATCTTAGTTTTTCTTGGGCTTAATTTTTAGCACTTTCTTGTTCTTCGCTAGTTTCCTTCTCACCTATTCTTGGAGTGTTCCCTTAATTTTCCTATCTTTTGGGCATTGTATCACCTTTGTCAGCAGCCTATGGAATAGGGAACTTGTTACTACTTTGTAGTGGTGATTTTTTTTTTGAGAAGGCAATTGAAAACCTACCATTTTCTATGGATCCACTTGCAAGGACTTCTTACCAGTTTTGGTCATGACAAATACATTTTCTTATTTCAAAAAATATTGTCCATTCATAACTTGATCATGCTGCCACAACATGTTAACCCTCCCTTTATTATTTTTATCAGTATTTTTCATGGCTTGTTGCACATGGTGTTGGTACATCATATGGGTGTCAGAATCATGTGGATCATTGCAAACTAAGCACCAAACATTGTCCAAACTAGTTTCAGGTACATATTCTTACTCTGCTTGGTATGCATTTACTCTAAGTCCTACGCTACTGCATGTACTAGGCTTTTGATATTTGTTAATATAGGGGAATCTTCTTTGTTAAAACATCTGTATTTCTTTCTTTTCCATTGTATTTACCTTATTGTTAATTGTTTTCAGGGTGTTATGGATATCTAACAAGGATGATTCCTAGGGGTTTTGAGATGGAAGGGGAGGAAAATGGACAGTAGGAGTTATTATGGGATGAAATGACAGAGCTACTTGTGGGGCTAGTGGAGGATCCATATATGAAGGAGTGGTTGCCTTTGGTGGGGAACTTGGGAATTTCAGAGCAATAATGCATTACCAATTTTGGAGGAAGCCTCACCATAACAACTAATATATTTTATGCTTGGACCATTACTTGATAGACTTAAGAGAAGGTATTAATGCTTAATTATTGGGTTTGTAGCCCCAGGTCTGATCCAAGGGCGCTGATGTAATACATATATGCTAAGTATGCATCTGGTCTAGCCTCAAGAGGGATCCTCTTCCATGTTCTACTCAATCTCAATTTAAAACTAGAGACTAACTCATGTTAGTGTTTTTGCATAGCTATGAATTGATTTAGTAGTGAAAATGGGTCAAATGACTCATTGAATTCTTCTACAAAAGGGCCTACTAACTCATCCCATGAAGTGATGGTTTTGTCTCCTAAAGGTTCAAAACCAGTGCATGATATTTCCTCTGAAAGAAAGGGCTAGAATCCTAACTATAACATCTTGATTCTTGATATTACGAATAACTTCTAAGTTTAGTATGTCCTGGCAATGCTCATATGCAGTTTTTCCTATACCATAAAATGTGGGTATGGATTTTGTAACAGCTTGAGGGATGTCATGCATATTAGTAAGCCCAATAGGACCAGAAGTATTCCATATGGGATAATTTTGTGGGGGTTGGTTCTGATTGAAATTTTGTTTCACAACCATTATAGTTGGTGTTTTTAATGAAGTTGGTCTTAGAGGTACCGTAGGGATTACTTCAACTAGGACCTCTTCCAACTATGAATCTGAGAATAAAATTCTTATGATATTAGACCCTCTTAAGGTAAGCTCATAAAATGTAATAGGATCTTGGTTATTTTTCATATATGACGTAGTATTAATGAAAAATATAAGCTACTAGGGTGGATTTTCTAGTTTCTTGCACTCTGGGAGTTGCCAAGTGAATTTATTTTTTCTGCTGAATGAGGTCATGACAACTCACTAAATATTGATTACTCTGGGAATTAATAACAAATAAATGGGTAGGGGAAAGATAATGTATCTTTAAGGTCCCACCAAGTGTGCTAAAACTGTTGGGGTCTGAATTAACATCAAGGAAAATTTGAACTGTGAATATGAATCTATGACATTCTAATAGGTGCACACCTGCTAATCACAGTTGAAACCTCAACATTGGATGGATTAAATATTGCTTCAATCCAACATCCATAGTAGGTTGGTATACATTTTCAACTAATTGGGTGTTGACTCAATTAAGCTAGTTTAAATTATAAGGATAGGGATATAAATAGGGTAAGGGTTAGAGAAATATTGAATGAATTATGGCCGAATAAAGCTAACAATATTAAAAACTATAAATAACCTTATGATAGATCATATTTCCAGTATGCCACACTTGTAACTAACATCATTTAAAACCAATGATCTTCATCATTATAGAATAATAAAACACTCAGAGAACTATTTCAAACATCCAAAATGTTAATAATCCAAATAGTAGAATTAGATCAACATTCAAACTAACAGAAAAAGAATCTCTCTACAACATTTGTTTAAGCATGAAGCATTCCAATTTGGCCTAAGTTAGAAATCCAATATAAGCAGAATTGAATAACCATAATAGTAGTAGGAGAAATGAATTCACAAAAACTCACAAAAGATGAAGATGCAGGCCTGAGGAAAACATCCAAGTAATGCTCCTTCTATTGATTTCTCAAAAAAATTACAAGAATAGGACATAAAAACACTCTAGAGACAACCCTTAAATTGAGGGTTCGACTTCTATCTATATTTTTTACAATGAATAGAAATATATAAAAATTACAAGGAGAACTTCATTCTAGATCAGCAGAGTATTAAGGTGGTAGCCTCTTATTTGTTTACAAGAAGAAAAAAAAATATTTGTGCTCCATAAAACTCTACAACTTTAGTCTCTACAAGTTGCTTGGCCATTCACGGAATCCAACAACTTCATTGGTTGTAGGTAGATCTAGTCCATCCTCTCTTCTTGACTAGGCTTCTCCATCACAGATCTATAACCAAAAACATTGGTAGATCTTGATTTTTATGAAGCTTGGTTCTCCCTGGTTCTTTCAACTCACGAGCAGCAATAAGTAGACTGAGGGTTGCTCTTTTATTAGCATGGAATTCTATCCTTTACTTCGATCTTATCATCTCAGCCCTTGATATATCTTTGAACGGTTTATGAGAAAAATGACTTGGCGCCTTTAAGACCTATGGGACCTAAAATATTATTTTGCTTACAAAAATAACAATCATGGTGGGACCTCCAAAGGGTCTTATGTTGATTTGCCTTGCTATCTAACTTTCTAATTTCTATATGTTTTGTGATTGTAGGTTTTGAAGCTCTGACATGGGAAAAGTCATAAATCAAAGTTGAGAGTTTCAAAGCATGTTCGGGTTGTCCTTGTACCTGTGCAAATGCAGATCTACATTTGGGAGACTTGGAGGAAGAAAGTGTAAGGCTTCTAGGTAAACCACTTTTGAAATCCTAGCTCAAAATTTTTCACTTTTAAAAGAAAAAGAAAGATAAAAATTATTGTTTTCTATATTTGTTTCATTATAGGCCTTAGATTAAATGTTTTGTAAGCATATTTAAATATTTTATAGGCATTAAGAAAAAGAAATTAGATTAAAATTGTATTTTAGAACATTTTTTTGTATTTTAGTTTTGCATCCTAGCATGCATTTTAGGTCATATTAGGGTTGAGGGCTCACTTTGTTCTATTTCTGACACACAGTCAAAAATGCATATCTATATTTGGGCAATCCCAAATGTAGCACTATGTTTGACTAGACATAGACCTGCATTTTATCAGTCCCAAATGCATCTCTTCGTTTGGATATGTGTTTCAGAGGCATTATAGGGCCTATTGGGACCCTGTGTGGCATTTTAGGATAGGGTTTTCTCTATTTTTTTTTTTATGTTTTCTATCTATGTTTTAACTCCATTTTAGGTAAGAAATTAGAATTGCATAATAGATTGCATTTTAGGGTAATTTTGTGCTTTTGCTTTATAAAAACATAGAAAACCAAAAATAAATAAAAAAACACCACACACTTTACATATTTCAATATGTTGCATCGCTACAAGGAAACCCTCCTGAATGAGTTGGATTTCATCACCTTTTTTAGAGAGCCCTAGAATAAGCCCTAGTTAGTTATGATAGTTTCTTGTACTTCATCCAATAAACTAGTTACTCTTGAGGATAGCTTAGGGTAACAAGGTTAGATGCCTCTCCTTCCCATGGCTTAATAATTAGCGAAATTGTAGTTGTCATTTATACCCAAGCTCAAATGAGAGGGTGAAGTAAAAGCCTCTTTAGGCCGATAACAAGGTACTAGATAACATGACATCTTCTAGAGGTATTTTGTTCCCCTAGGTTACACCCATTTCCAAGCCTCATCTAGGAAGCTCTTTTAGTCATTCGTGATTCATCATTCATCAGATGGGTGGGTGTGAACACATCCTTTTAGATTCATTCCACCACCCACCTTGCATAGTTTTTAGACCTAGGGTTTACATAAAACACACCATAATATATATATATGTATATATAGATATAGATATAGATATATAGATCAAAAAATCAAATAAAAAATAAAACTTGCAAAAACATAGAAAACATTTGTTTGTTTGTGTGATTGTGTGTTATTCATTTTTATTTTCATCACATTTTCACACACATACCTCCACAATCACCATCCAATTGTACCCCTAGCTTATGGTATCAACCCAGAGTCAAGCTAAAGCACTAACAAAAGCCTAAAGCCAACCATTTGCATCCATCAAGGACTTTGCTCAATTTTCCCAAGCCCCAACCACTTCTATGGTTGAGTAAGCTAGTGTGGCACGCACTATGTATCTAGACATATCCATTGGATAATCCAATCGTGCCCCCACTTTGAACATGGATATGATGTAGAGAGCTACACATGTTGCCATTCCAGAGACTCCCCACACTGAACCTTCTTACTGATCAGTGCATTACTTATTTGGATATTTATGACATTAGGATTTACTTGATTGTAGTAGGTTTGGTCTTTCCATCACTGCCTTCTATTAGCATCCCACCTTGAACCATCCCCACATTACATCAATAATCCATCTATTCACATCCACAACACACTAATCAAATCATCACCAACCTCCTCTTTGAATCAATGACTGCAACCACAAACCAAACCTATCCATCATCATCCCATCAATATATCTCCATCTCATCCCATTAAAACATCATCTAATTTAACCCAATCTACGAAGCACAAGTCAATGCTGCTTTGAATATGCCATCATCCATTCTATCCACATAATTTTTTGAACCCATGCATAATGTCATACCTCATTCAATCATGATACCTTTCACCACCTATCCCCCACCTACATCCACTCACATTGTTGCCATACATCCTACTCAATATTTTACTCCCATACTACCACATTGTCTGCATCTGCAATTGCAATACAACAAGCTTTTTTGCATCTATAATAATTGCTTAGGGTAGCACCAACCAAAGCGTTCACCCTATTTCACAACAACAATCATAGGTGGTAAACTTCAACCTTCAACCCACCTCAACCCAAAACACGTTATTCACCCAAAATCTAACCTGGAGGTTGTGACCACCCACCATAATCATACCCACTCATCAACATTAAAACATATATGCCACCTCATTAGTGCAACATACCATCATACCCTCATCTCCTCATCAACAATATCCATTTCATCAATGGTAAAAATTTCACCACCAATTTCAACAAAACATTCCACATCATCATGTTCCATCGAATAACACACATTAATTGTACAATCAACAAGTAAATCAGGGATTTCAATCACAATTGGAAGACCCTAAATTTTAGTTACTATAAAACCAGATTGATAGTCTTGCCATACAAACACACAAAAATATATATAAATAAACCCACTGTGAGGCAACTTGTCAATCATCCCATGTTGAGCAAGGAGGTACAAGAAGTTTGTCATTGTTGTCAACACAGGCAGTTAGATCTAATGATGCAGTGGACAGACAGTTCAGGAGTCATTCAGATGCAGAAGATAGAAAAAATTCGAAGAAAAAGACAAGTTAGAAAACTGTCGCGATATCGCGACATGTTTTTTGTCACGATTTCGCGACAAGTCGGAGGAGAGAGAAGACGCAGCTGAAAATGTCGCGATATCGCGACCAAAATGAGGAGAGAGAAAACGCAGCTGAAAATGTCACGATTTCACGACAAAAATGAGGAGAGAGAAGGCGCAAGGCAAACTGTCACGATTTCGCGACATGTTGGAGGCCAAGAAGCTAAGTCGAGAAATTGTAGCGATTTCGCTACATGTTGAATTTTTGCTGGCCAAAGCAGGGAGAAAGTGTTAAGTGAAAAGTTGTAGCGATTTCGCTACAAGTTGAAACTACAAGTCCAAAAGTGCACAACGCGAAGGTGTAGCGATTTCGCTACCAGTCAAAAGCGCAGAACTCAAAGATGAAGCATGTCGAAAACACAAGGCACAAAGTTGTAGCGATTTCGCTACCGCATGAAGCAAGAAACGTACGGATGCCGAAAGCGTCGCGATTTCGCGACAAAGCTGAGGATGACGTCAGCAAAACTGAAAGTGTCACGATTTCACGACAGGGTGAAAGAAAAGCCGCTGGAAGCGAAAGCGTTGCGATTTCGTGACAAAGCCAAGGATGACATCAAAAACAGAAAGTGTCGCGATTTCGCGACAGGGTGAAAGAAAAGCCGCTGGAAGCCGGAAGCGTCGCGATTTCACGACAAAGATGAGGATGACGTCAGCAAAAGCTGAAAGTGTCACGATTTCGTGACAAGTTGCAAGAGAAGCCTCAGGAAGCCGGAAGCGTCGCGATTTCGCGACAACATTAAGGATGACGTCAGCAAAAGTTCGAAGTGTCACGATTTCGCGACATGAACGGTGGGAAAGCTTTCAAAGGCCAAAATGGTCACGATTTCGCGACAGCAAGGGCATGAAGGCGTACGACTACAAAAAGTGTCGTGATATCACGACATGTTAGTATTGCGCGGCAATAATTACAGAAAGGTGACAGAAGTGGCAGCAGCGTTTGAGGCCAAAAAAGTTGAATCGGGGCCGACAAATTTTTAGGGTTTGCAGCCGACATCTTCTAGGGTTTACGACCGACATCTTCTAGGGTTTTACAGCGGACGTTATTAGGGTTTTGAAGCCGACATTTGCTAGGGTTTTACAGCGGACATTTTTAGGGTTTGCAGCCGACAATCACCAGGTTTAAGCAACCAAAAAATTCTAGGGTTTGAAGTTGACATCATTAGGGTTTGCAGCCGACGTCCTTAGGGTTACAGTCGACTATGATTTAAGATCTGTCTTGAAATTTCTTCTATAAAAAGAGGACTACTTCGAGTCTAAAATGAGTGTTGCGATGAGATAATGTGCGAATGCGAGAAGAGTGATTGCGCAAGTGAAGTTCGATCGAGTAGAGTGCAAAGTCGTAGTTCGAATCTGCATATCGTAAGCGCAATGTGTAGAGATGGAGTTCTAAGTTCAAAATGTTAGCGCGCAAACAAGAGAAGTGTCGATCATCCGATTGCAGCAGAGATTGCGAAGAAGTACACAAAAGCGATCGGACAATGCGAAGAGTTTTGCGTAGAAGCAGAATGCAAAAAAATAGCAGACTGTAAGGAATAAAGTTTTATTCTATCATTTTTATTATCTTTATTGTCCTCCAAGTTGCAGCTTGGTATAAGGGGTTGGTGCCTCTTTCCAGTAGGTGTTGGTAAAATAGGAGTTGGTGCTCCATTCGTTGAAGCGAGATAAAGTTAAGGGGTTGGTGCTCCTTCCAGTTGGTGCTGGTAAAGGATTATGTAAAGTTGTAGCTTTGCATTGACTCGGATTTGGATGGTAGTCCAAGCAGTCATTTTTGAGGAGTAGCCACATTGGTGAACCTCGTTAAATTGTTGTGTTATGTGTGATGCTTTCTTGATGCATTTAGTATCTCTTTTATCTGCTTTAAATTGTTCTTGGATTTAAAACCATATGTTTTAGAAATTTTAAAGAACACACTGATTCACCCCCCCTCTCGGTGTCATTGTGATTACAACAATTGGTATCGGAGCCAAGTACCTGAACAGGCTTAAACAGCTAAGGTGATCTTGGAAGTTACGCAATGGCAAGTGGTGAAGGTTTCTCCTCGAACAAAGCACCATTGTTTGATGGGACTAACTATGCATTCTGGAAAATTAGAATGCAGACATATCTTAGTGCTTTGGGTTTTGACATCTGGGGTGCAGTAGTTAATGGTTACAAAGCTCCTGCAACCGCTCCAACAAACACTACTGGTAAAAAGGCATTTGAATATGATTCAAAAGCAAAAAATGCCATCATGTGTGGACTAGTGGACAGTGAGCTAGTCAAGGTCATAAATTGTGAATCAACAAAAGATATATGGGATAAACTAGAGAACATCCATGAAGGAGATGATAGGATCAAGGAGGCCAAGCTTCAAGCACATCGAGCTCAATACGAATCTTTAAAGATGGACAATGATGAGAACATAGAGACCTTCATGCAAAGAGTCAATGGGATCACCAATTCAATCAGAGGTCTCGGCGAAGAATTAACCGATGCTGCTATCATGAAAAAGGTATTAAGATCGCTCCCTCCTAGATTTGATTCTAAAGTCTCTGCCATAGAAGAAGCCAAAGATCTAAATAGTTTTAGTATGGATGAGATGCATGGTTCTTTGACTGCTTTTGAAATGAGAATAGGAAGGTCTAATCCCATAGACAGAGAAGCAACTTTCAAAGCCCTAAAAGGCAAAAGCACAAAACAAGAGTCTGAAGAAGAGGATGCTTCAGATGAAATGGAAGCAAATTTTGTCAAAAAGTTGAGAAAAGGAAAAGGAAAATACAAAGGAAAGCTACCTTTTAAATGTTTCAATTGTGGAGGCATTGGACACTTTGCTATCAAATGTCCTCTCAATGACAAGAACAAAGGTGAAGAAACTCAGCATCAAGAAAGAAGTGAATGGAGGAAGAAAACAAACTACAAAAAAGGCAATTTCAAAAAGAAAAGCTTTATCTCCCAAAATGCAGAATCTTTAGAGGACAGTTCTAGTGAAGACTCTGAAGAAGGAACAGGTGAGGCTCTCTTTATGGCGTTTGAAATAGACGAATCAGAAGAGGTAGAAAACACAAAAAAGAGGGAAGGAATGAACTCGAAGTATCTATTGAAATAGGTGAGGCTGAAGTTGATTTAGAAGGTGAGCTGGTTTCTGCTCTTATGGAATGGAAATCCGAGAAAAGAAAGAATAAAAAATTGTTAAGGAAGCTTGAGGATGCAAATGACATTATAGCTAGTTTAAAAACACAGACAGAGGAGTACAAGAAAATGTTCGAAGATCTTGAAGTACAGGTAACCATGAAGATAGATTACTGCTGCAAATTGGAAGAAGAAAATGTTAGTCTTCGAATACAGATACAAGAGTCGGATCGAAAAATTAGCTGTCATTTAAAATGTGAAGAAAGTTCAATGAAGTCTGGACAAAATCCTAAGCGATCAAAGACCCACAGGTATCAAATTCGGTCTGGGCTTTACTAAAGGAGAATCATCAAATGGACCAAAGGCAAGCAATGTTGAATGTGAAAAGAGTAAAGACAAGAAACAAGCTGTTGAAAGAAAAACAAATCAGGCAAAAGAAAGCAATGAATGCCGATCCTGAAATCGGAACTGACAATGACGGTTTTACCAAGGTCATACATCAAAAGAAAAGAAGATCCAAGGCTCCCGCAACAACTTGGCAAAAACCATCTTTCAGGTTCAATCATTATTTCTATGGTTTCTGTTTTAAATGTAATGGTTATGGGCATAAAATTGTGGACTGCAAGTACAATATAGGTCCTAGAAGTTTCACTAGTAGAAATGCTTTTGCTCCTCTAATGAGTTATGCGGTAGAATGCTTTAATTGTCACAACTTTGGGCATATTGCTAGAAACTCATCACGAGTATTTCTGTTTCAAATCAATCTCAAAAAAGAAGAATTCAACCATATAGGGCAAAAAAAAATAGAATTTCTTCTGAAGGATATGTGCAAGATTCTGAAAAGGGGAAATCCAAGCTAGAACCCAACACCACAGCTTAAAATAGAATGGAAACAAAAAGAACAACTCAAGAAATAACATGAATCTTTAATAGTGCAGACAGCTTTTAGAGCTCAGAATAAATGTGTACCGTGGATCCTTGATAGTGGGTGCTCAAGTCATATGACAGGTGATAAACAAAAATTTGAAAAACTACAGAAATATGAGGGTGGCTCTATGAAGTTTGGAAATAATGATGGAGCCAAAATTATAGGAAAAGGGTCTATCAAAATTAGTGAAGGGAAAATCAAGTCAAAAGAAGTTTTATTTGTGGATGGTTTGAAACATAACCTGTTAAGCGTTAGTCAAATCTGTGATAAAGGTCATGAAGTAGTCTTCAAGAAGCAAGGTTGTGAAGTCAAAAAAATAAACAAGTGGGAAATTGATAGCAACTGGTTCAAGGACGTCCGGTAATCTGTACACACTCTCAGAAACTTCGGAAGGTACGTGTTTTATTGGACAAGAAGAAGAGAACTGGTTATGGCATAAGAGGCTTGGACACATAAGTTTTGATAATTTGGTGAAAATCAGCTCTAAACAAGTAGTGAGAGATATTCCAACCATTAAGAAACCTTCAAACAGTGTTTGTGCTTCATGTCAGAAGGGAAAGCAAACCAGAGTGTCATTCAAAACAAAAGAGTACCACACTAGCAGGCCTTTAGAACTTATTCATACTGACCTGTGTGGACCCATGAGAACTCAAAGCATAAACGGCGACAAATACTTTATGTTGTGTATCGATGATTATTCCAGAATGACATGGATATTCTTCCTAAAAGATAAAACAGAAGCTTTTGAAATGTTCAGAACCTTCAAACAGCTAGTTGAGAATGAAACAGGAAAAAGGATTAAATGCTTGCGATCAGACAGAGGAGGAGAATTCATTTCGAATGAATTTACAGAATACTGTGAAAAATATGGTATCAGGAGACAATACTCAGCGACTAGAACTCCTCAGCGAGAATGGTGTAGTAGAGAGAAAGAACAGAACTATACAGGAAATGGCACGCACCATGTCGGCGAGAAAACAAAATAGCAGATAGATTCTGGAAAGAAGCAGTTCACACTACAATATACATTCAAAATAGGTATATGTTAAGAACTCATGAATGCAAAACACCTTATGAGTTGTGGTTTGGTAGAAAAGCAACAGCAAAACATCTCAAAG
The DNA here is from genome assembly GCA_028583015.1 of Wollemia nobilis. NCBI lineage: Eukaryota > Viridiplantae > Streptophyta > Pinopsida > Araucariales > Araucariaceae > Wollemia > Wollemia nobilis. The sequence continues at coordinate 2,917,557 of JAQPPZ010016529.1, read as the reverse complement.
TATTTGGTCGTAAGTGCTACATCAAAAAACCGATGACAACCTTGGGAAGTTTGAAGATAGAGCAGATGAAGGTGTTTTTGTTGGGTATTCTCCAAAAAGCAAAGCTTACAAATGCTACAACAAGAGACTCAAGAAAATTGTGGACAGTGCAGATGTTAAATTCGATGAAGGGAGGAAACAAATAGTTAACTTTCAAGAAAACTACCCAATCTACGAAGAAGTCATTGAAGGAGATGAGGTGCATGAAACAGAAAATACGTCTACGGTTGATGCAGATAACTTATCCGATGACTCGGAGGTGCAAGAAAACAAAAAATTCAAAACAGTAATTGGGAGAAAAATCATCCTAGAGACCAAATAATTGGAGATCCCATAGCTGGCATTCAGACAAGAAGGAAAGTAATAAGTAATTACTCTCTTTTATCCAGCATTGAGCCCAAAAACATAGATGAAGCAAGCAAAGATGATAGTCGGATGAAGGCAATAAATGAAGAGTTAGATCAGATTGAAAAGAACAAAACTTGGGAATTGGTACCTAGACCCGCAAATAAGAATATAATCGGCACCAAATGGATATTTTGAAACAAATTAAATGAAGACGGATAGGTCATTAGGAACAAAGCAAGACTGGTTTGTAAAGGCTATGCACAGGTCGAAGGCATTGATTTTGAAGAGACTTTTGCGCCAGTGGCCAGGCTAGAAGCTATTAGAATGTTTTTGGCACTAGCAGTTCACAAGAACTTTAGAGTTTATCAGATGGATGTAAAATCTGCCTTCCTAAATGGGAAACTTGAAGAAGAGGTCTATATTGAACAACCAGATGGCTTTCAAATTAGTGAAGATCCTAACCTTGTCTGCAAATTAAAGAAAGCACCGTATGGATTAAAACAAGCACCACGGGCATGGTATGCAAGGCTAGATAATTATCTTTCTCAACAGGGATTCAAGAAAGGATTAGTGGACAATTAATCTGTATGTAAAAACAGAAGGTGGGCATCTCATTGTTCTAGTTGTCTACGTAGATGATATCATATTTGGAAGAAACAAAGATGAATCTTGTAAAGACTTAGCAAATAAGATGCAGAATGAATTTGAAATGTCTATGATTGGTGAACTGTCTTACTTTCTTGGGCTACAAGTTAATCAAAATGAAAAAGGCATATTCATTTCCCAAATTAAGTATGTGAAAGAAATGTTAAAGAGGTTCACTATGGAGGACTCAGTAAGCCGATCAAGCACTCCCATGACAACAGGCTGCAAATTGAGTAAAGAAGACAAATCTCCACCGTAGATCAAACCATGTATAGATCAATGATAGGAAGTCTACTATATTTAATAGCAACTAGACCTGATATTCTGCGAGCAGTTTGCATGGTAGCTAGATTTCAGGCCAGCCCCAAAGAGACTCATGTGACAGTAGTTAAAAGGATTTTTCGGTATCTCAAGGGCACCATTGAGTATGGGTTGTGGTATCCAAAAGGCAAAGACTTCACTCTTATATCATATTCAGATGCAGATTGGGCTGGATGTGTTGATGATAGAAAGAGTACCAATGGAGGAGCATTCTATTTGGGGGACAGATTGGTTGCATGGCACAGTAAGAAGCAAGAGTCAGTGTCTTTATCTACAGTCGAGGCAGAGTATATTGCAGCGAGCAACATGTTGCACACAAGTCTTGTGGATGAAACAAACCTTGAAAGATCTAGGTATTAATTTTAGTGAACCAATATCGGTAAAGTGTGATAACACCGAGTGCAATTAACATCTCTAAGAATCCAGTAATGCACTCACGGACAAAGCACATTGCTATAAGGTATCATTTCTTAAAGGAGAAAGTTGCAGAAGGAGAAGTTAAATTGGACTATGTCCCAACTACAGAACAAGTAGCAGATATTTTTACAAAACCCTTGCCCAAGGAAGTTTTTGAGTACCTTCGAAGCAAATTAGGAGTAGTCACACTTCCTAAGAAGTGACTAGTTACAGGGATCACTTTCTCAGGGGGAGCATTTGAGTATTTGACTATTCTTTTGCTCATGATCATAATTTGTGCCAGATGCAACAAATTGTGCCTGAGAAGTGTGAGGATGGACTCAAGGGGAGTCTGCAGCAGCCCTTTGGTATTATTGACAAAGGGGGAGAAGAGTTACAAGAATGTACACAGGTGTTGCCAACAATTCCAAAGGGGGAGATTGTTGAGCAAGGAGGTACAAGAAGTTTGTCATTGTTGTCAACACAGGCAGTTAGATCTAATGATGCAGTGGACAGACAGTTCAGGAGTCATTCAGATGCAGAAGACAGAAAAAATTCGAAGAAAAAGACAAGTTAGAAAACTGTCACGATATCGCGACATGTTTTCTATCGCGATTTCGTGACAAGTCGGAGGAGAGAGAAGACGCAGCTGAAAATGTCGTGATATCGCGACCAAAATGAGGAGAGAGAAAACGTAGCTGAAAATGTCACGATTTCACGACAAAAATGAGGAGAGAGAAGGCGCAAGGCAAACTGTCGCGATTTCGCGACATGTTGGAGGCCAAGAAGCTAAGTCGAGAAATTGTAGCGATTTCGCTACATGTTGAATTTTCGCTGGCCAAAGCAGGGAGAAAGTGTTAAGTGAAAAGTTGTAGCGATTTCGCTACAAGTCGAAACTACAAGTCCAAAAGTGCACAACGCAAAGGTGTAGCGATTTCGCTACCAGTCAAAAGCGCAGAACTCAAAGATGAAGCATGTCGAAAACACAAGGCACAAAGTTGTAGCGATTTCGCTATCGCATGAAGCAAGAAACGTACGGATGCCGAAAGCGTCGCGATTTCATGACAAAGCTGAGGATGACGTCAGCAAAACTGAAAGTGTCGTGATTTCATGACAGGGTGAAAGAAAAGCGTCGGAAGCCGAAAGCGTCGCGATTTCGTGACAAAGCTGAGGATGACGTCAGCAAAACGAAAGTGTCGCGATTTCACGACAGGGTGAAAGAAAAGCTGCTGGAAGCCGAAAGCGTCACGATTTCGCGACAAAGATGAGGATGACGTCAGCAAAAGCTGAAAGTGTCACGATTTCGCGACAAGTTGCAAGAGAAGCCTCAGGAAGCCGGAAGCGTCGCGATTTCGCGACAACATTAAGGATGACATCAGCAAAAGTTCGAAGTGTCACGATTTCGCGACATGAACGGTGGGAAAGCTTTCAAAGGCCAAAATGGTCATGATTTCACGATAGCAAGGGCATGAAGGCGTACGGCTACAAAAAGTGTCGCGATATCACGACATGTTAGTATTGCACGGCAACAGTTACAGAAAGGTGACAGAAGTGGCAGCAGCGTTTGAGGCCAAAAAAGTTGAATCGGGGCCGACAAATTTTAGGGTTTGCAGCCGACATCTTCTAGGGTTTACGATCGACATCTTCTAGGGTTTTACAGTGGACGTTATTAGGGTTTTGAAGCCAACATTTGCTAGGGTTTTACAGCGGATGTTTTTAGGGTTTGCAGCCGACAATCACCAGGTTTAAGCAACCAAAAAATTCTAGGGTTTGAAGTTGACATCATTAGGGTTTGCAGCCGACGTCCTTAGGGTTACAGCCGACTATGATTTAAGATCTGTCTTGAAATTTCTTCTATAAAAAGAGGACTACTTCGAGTCTGAAATGAGCGTTGCGATGAGATAATGTGCGAATGCGAGAAGAGTGATTGCGCAAGTGAAGTTCGATCGAGTAGAGTGCAAAGTCGTAGTTCGAATCTGCATATCGTAAGCGCAATGTGTAGAGATGGAGTTCTAAGTTCAAAATGTTAGCGTGCAAACAGGAGAAGTGTCGATCATCCGATTGCAGTAGAGATTGCGAAGAAGTACACAAAAGCGATCGGACAGTGCGAAGAGTTTTGCGTAGAAGTAGAATGCAGAAAAATAGCAGACTGTAAGGAATAAAGTTTTATTCTATCATTTTTATTATCTTTATTGTCCTCCAAGTTGCAACTTGGTATAAGGGGTTGGTGCCTCTTTCCAGTAGGTGCTGGTAAAATAGGAGTTGGTGCTCCATTCTGTTGAAGCGAGATAAAGTTAAGGGGTTGGTGCTCCTTCCAGTTGGTCTTGGTAAAGGATTATGTAAAGTTATAGCTTTGCATTGACTGGATTTGGATGGTAGTCCAAGCAGTCATTTTTGAGGAGTAGCCACATTGGTGAACCTCGTTAAATTGTTGTGTTATGTGTGATGCTTTCTTGATGCATTTAGTATCTCTTTTATCTGCTTTAAACTACTGCTGGATTTAAAACCATATGTTTTAGAAATTTTAAAGAACACACTGATTCACCCCCCCTCTCAGTGTCATTGTGATTACAACATCCCATTCATATATCTATTACCTCACTCCTATCTCCATCCTATTTTGAGATACCTAGGTTTTACAAGTTCAAAAGTGAAGATGAGCTACAATGGAGTCACCAACACACTCATTTAATTCTACAACAAATCTTGAATTACCTCATCAACATTGAGCTACAGTTGAGTCATCATCAACCTCATAAACATTGCCCACCTCATCCACCTTGCCCACCTCATTAAAATCATCAGTACCATACCTGGACCCCCTAATTAAGCCCTTGTCGATAATCTTTCACAAGGTACAAGATGCAAAAATAATTATCTTACCTAACATATGTCTTGCAGACACCAAAATCCATAAATCCAGATCATATAAGGAAGATCATTATTACCTCTATCATCGAAAAGTGGATCACAACATCAATTTTTGCATGGAATTTAAAAATATAGTCCAATATCTTATCAATTGGGGAATATTTTGCATAAAAATTCCACTCACACCATCCAATCAGAACCTTGGTATCAACTTCAACCACTGTGGGGATGCTCAAGATATCGCACCTTCCCCATGCTCACCAGTCACAAAAAAAATTGGGGATGCTTAAGGTATCGCACCTTCCCCATGTAAAAAATAATAATAAAATAAAACAAAAATATACATATATAGCTTAATCATTCACATTCCATTTTGTACATTCATTCATGTATTCATAATTCATATATACATTCCACACTCATTTTCTTATACATTGCATTTATGCATTCGTATCATTTGCATCCATTCATGTCACTTGTATTAATCATCATTCCATCAGTTTGGATAATTGTTCATCCATTGAATCTTACCCTTGGTCAATTTAAGTTTCATTTCACCAACCACATAAATTATGTCAAAAACAAAAACAAAAAAGAGTTACAATAAAATCCCATAGCATCTTACTTCTTTGGTAATGTCAAACAATATTTAGGTGCTATAGGTTGTTCTAGTTAAATCAGGTCTCCTCTTAGACCAAAGCACACTTTTCACTAAGAAAATTTTGAGTTTTAGGAGTTGACTCGACCATTTTTTAACCAATCACATGACACATTTATTAATAAGATCTTGCATCAAGGAGAGATGACGCCATGATTAGATTGAACCTTGAAGCAAAAAGTTCTTTTTTCTTGTCTCATTATGTACATAGTACAATAATAAATTAAATATACATCTTTGCAAAAAATTACAAAAATGAAAGAGTGAGTAGTAAGGATAGGGTAACATTCTCATCAGGACTCGATTCAAGTGGTTGAGAATATGATTCCCCAAAGCTCTAACAAAATAATAATACTACAAAAGTGAGTAGTAAGGATAGGATACAATTCTCATCAAGACTTGATTCAAGTGGTTGAGAATATGATTCCCCAAAGCTCTCTTGAGAATCAGGTTCACCCTTGGTCAATGTCAGTTTCATTTCGCTAGCCACATAAATCATGTCAAAAATAAAAATAAATAAAATAAAGTTGCAATAAAACCCCATAGAACCTCATTTCTTTGGTAGTATTTGAACATCAAATAATATTTAGGTGTTATAGGTTGTTCCTATTTAAATCGGGTCTCCTCTTATACCAAAGCACACTTTTTACTAAGAAAATTTTGATTTTTGTGAGTTGACTCAACCATTTTTGAACCAATCACATGACACATTTATAAATGAGATCTTGCATAAAGGAGAGATGATGCCATGATTGGATTAAACCTTGAAGCAAAAAAAAAAAAAAATCTTGTCTCATTATGTACATAGTCCAACAATAAATTAAATATACATATTTGCAAAAAATTACAAAAATGAAAGAGTGAGTAGTAAGGATAGGGTAACATTCTAATTATTACTCGATTCGAGTAGTTGAGAATTCGATTCCCCAAAGCTTTAACAAAATAATAATACTGCAAAAGTAAGTAGTAAGGATAGGATACAATTCTCATTAGGACTAGATTTGAGTGGTTGAGAATCTTATTCCCCAAAGCTTTCTCTTTATAAACACAAAGTAATAATAATAGGCTTTCAAGTAGTAATGATAGGGTTTAATTATCATAAGGACTCGATTTGAGTGGTTGATAATATGATTCCCCAAAGCTTGGAGACCCTAGAATTTGACTTTGTTATTGCGTGGTAACACATCTCTCTTGAAGTGACCTCTAAACGCACATAAGGACAAGCTAGATTTTTGGTTCTCTTCATGACTAGTTTAATATTACCTTACTCAAGATTGATAAATAAATTCATTATTTGCACAACGGTTCTTGATTAGCTTGTTTCATTGCCTTACTCAAAATCAATGGAAAATGAACATTCATTGCACACATAGTTGTTCCTTAAGAGATTTGACTTCACTAGGAAGCCATTAGCATCATATAGATTTACAAGATGAGTAGATGAGTTTGTTTGAGATCACTAGGATGTTTGAGTCTTTGCAAAACAACTCTAGATCATTTATCCTTAAGACAAACAAAGTCATAAGCAAGGTTCCATTCCATACCACCATCGTATTGTCACACATGTATCATAGTCCATTTCATCCTACAACATATGGTCAAACCAATACTACTATATTAGTGCCCCTATTTAAGTAATAAAGGAAAAATCTAATAAACAATAGTCCATAACCTATTAAAATGATAATAAATAAGGCAACATAATTCATTCATTTGCATACATCACCACCAATTGCATTCATTCATAATACATTCATTTCATCACATGCACACCAAAAAAAAATCTAAACAATCCATCATTACACATATACATGCACAATCACATCATCAACCAACTAGGGGGTTCAAGATCTCATACTTTCCCTAATAATCACATAAAGCAATCAACCAACTAGAGGGATTCAAGGTATTACACCTTCCCCCAACAATCATATCATCAACACCAACTAAGGAGGGTTCAAGGTCTCACACCTTCCCCGTTAGTCACATCAAATAATAAATCAAGAAACTTGGGAATGTTCAATGTATCACACCTTCCCCACTCATTTATCAAATCCAATCATACACTCAGATAATTCAACAACTTGGGGGGCTTCAAGGTCTTACACCTTCCCCAACAATCACATCATCAACACCAATTGGGGGGGTTCAAGGTCTCACACCTACCCCAACAATCACATTAAATAATCAATTAACAAATCAATTTCTAGGATCAAAAAGGTTGCATCGTGTTATCAAACAGTGCACCCTTTTCATTGCATTCACAAATCAAATCAATTTGCTAGATTTAAAAGAATGTGTCCTCTTGTCAAAGGTTGCACTCTTTTTCTCACATTCACATCATAATAAATCATCTACTAGGTTCAAAAGGTTACATCATTTTTTCAAATGTTGCACTCATTGCCTCTCATTCATAGACACAACACATCTAATTTCATTTACTTTCTTGCATTCATCAATTCGATTCACTAGCACAACTCCTCGAGTGAACCTCGTATCTAGTTCTCTACTCTAGTCACTTGGGGGTTGTAGCAACTAGTTATCCATACAATCTAGTAGGATGAGTAGATTACCATAAGGACACTCATCTTTTCATTAATTAAAAAGCTCCAAAGGCACCTAACCTCTTTGGTCATTATTTTCATTTAAATTCTCCAAAGGAGACACATCCCTTTGGTCAAATCAATTCAAAATGCTCCAAAGAAAACACACCCCTTTGGTCAAATCAATTCAAAATTCTCCAAAGGAAACACACCCCTTTGGTCAAACCATTTTAAAAGCTCCAACGACACCAAACCCCTTTGGTCAAAATATCTATAAGTTAACCTTGTATCTAGTAATCTACTCTAATATCCTAGCAGTTGCAGCAACTGGTTATCCATGCAATATTGATAGGATGTATAGTTTACCATAAGGACACTGGTTATATTATCATTCATGCAATAAAGTCCAAAAAAATAATCCAATTTCAGTTCAAAAGGCTCTAAAGGAAACAAACTCCTTTGGTTACTTTCAATCCAAAAGGCTCCAAAGGAACCAAACTCCTTTGGTCACATTCAATTCAAAAGACTCCAAAGGAACCAAACTCCTTTGGTCACTTTCAAATCCAAAAGGCTCCAAAGGAATCAAAAACCTTTGGTCATTTTCAATTCAAAAGGTTCCACAGACACCAAACCCCTCTGGTCGACATATAGAATAGCTTTTTCTTTCTTGCACTAGCTAACCTAAATTTTCAAGTGAGACTTGTATCTAGTGATTTATTCTATTCATCTGATGGTTTCAGTGACTGGTTATCCATGTAATCTGGTAGGATGGGTAAATCATCATAAGGACACTTGTTCAAAAAAACCATCAAATCAGCCTCAAAACTTCGCAAACGCAACCACTTAATCTTCTTCCCTATCAACCATGAAAATAGAAGTCTCAAACGCAAGAATGAAGTCAACATGAGCACCCTTAGCTTATTTATAGCAAAAATTCATGCATTTTAGAGCATCCAAATGCAGCCCGCGTTTGTAAAAGACCAAAAAATGCCCCAAAAGGGTCCCAAAAAGGCTACAAAACACTCCAAAACTTCACAAAATCATCCAATCATCCATCCATGCATCCCACACATCATCCCACCTCATCTTGTCCCAAATTAAATCAATTTGGCAACTCAATTTTGGAATGTAACTGCGTTCAAGAAAACTTGCTCAAAATTATCATCAAGCCCTCTCCGTAGGGTTGTAAAAGCGAAAATCCTTTACAAAATTAACTTTGGTATGTGTCATGTGATAGGTTTGAACATGAAACCCATAGTGGCTGGTCCATCTACCACATTACAAGTGCTCATCATTCTACCAAAAGAAAACTTTTAACAATGCATACACACCCAAACCTAGGGCAATCAACTTGATATTAATTTACAATATTCAAAAATATACCAAATCACTCATACATGCATGCCACATATTACTCTAATTCATTTCAAACCAAATCAAATCAATTTGGTAACCTAGTTTTGGAAAGCGACGATGTTCAAGGAAATTTTCTTGAGACTGTCATCAAGCCCTCTCTACGGGGTTGCAAAAGCGAAAATCCTTTACAAAATTAACTTTGGTATGCATCATGCCATAGGATCGAACATGATACTTGTAGTGGCTAGTCCATCTACCATATTACAAGTGCTCATCATTTTTTCAACAAAAAATTTCCAACAATGCATACCCATCCAAAATTTGGGACAACTTACTTGACCTTTATTTTCACTATTTGCATCCATCAATACCACTCCTTTCAACATCCACATTTGGTCAATTGGCTAATGGGTTTCATCCTTCACCCATTCACCAATTGACGTAGTAATTCAAAATTAAATTTTTCAAATATTATTCTTCGTGTGCTTTAAGGAAAGAGTCCATTTCTTCATCCAATAAAACTAGGTGTCTCTTGTTTTTGCACCGCATTGTGTTTTACACAACATGGTACAAAAAGAGGTATTTGTAGACACCAAATCCTAGCCACTTGCCAAACCCTAACCCTTCACAAAACCTAATCCACTTGCCAAACCCTAAACCTAACCCTAACCTTCCAAAATTTTATAAAAACCCCATCACTTTTGTGAATGAAAAAAAAGAGGGAGGATGAAATCATACCATCACACTGCCAACGTTTGCATAGAATTGCTCAAACTACCCAACTTGATTTGGCCATATCTCATGCATCCGAACTTTGATTGAGCTAAAATTTTGAAGGTAGATTCTTAATAAAATCTAAAACATCTCCATAAATTTTAAAATCATTTTCAGCAATAGATATCCAATCACAACTCTATGTTTGAATAGAAGTAAATTCAACCATCAATAGACCCAAATCAAAGCAGATAAATCAGTAAGGTATTTTAGTTCATTGTTTCCATTTTTTTGCACACCATTTTCTAGATTTTGTAAACATTAGGGTTAACTTTTTTTGTGGCTTTCTTTTATGCATACCAATAGGTGCCCTTGACCTCGTTTGTTTGCAAGTTCAAGTGTACAGGTTATAGGTGATTGAAGGCTATTGGAGAAATGAGTGGCCCACTAAGGATACACAAGCCACTCACCAAACTTATTGGAGTAAAAAGAGATCATTGACACCAATGTCATTGTGACTTTTCCAAAGGGACTTCACCTCTTTGTACCCATTGTAATCATAAAGAGCAAGCATTTGTAATCATACCCCAATACACTTGGGGATAAAAGCATTGTAAAAAGGATACTAAGGCTCCACAAAGTTTAATACAAAATCAATTATTTCTACTGCAATCTTATCTGTTTTATTTCATTGCTTGGTGTCATTTTCTTTTGCTTACAGTAAGCAATTAGATGATCAAGCTATGTGATGACAACTCCCAATGCATATTATGATGCATGAGTCATTACATCAAAATTTTGATGTATATTGGGTAGGGAAAGTGTAGGATTGAACATAGTTAATCCTTCAACCTCTCAAGTACACTCTATTGTGTATCTTCCAATTGGAAATTAGAATTGACACCTTCTTTGGTCACTTGACATAGTGGCCAAACAATGTTTTAAAACCCCAATAAAAATATTTGATACAAATTGGCAAGACCCAAATATAAATGAAGCTTTATTAGAGTCATTGGAATAGGCCAATCTTTAATTACCTGAATATTCTTAGTATCAACATAGACTCCCTCTTTTTCAATATTTTTCATTCCAAATTAACACTTTTCTAAATTAGCATATAGCTTGTGTCTTTGAAGGGTCTAACATACCTTTCAAATATGTTGTAAATGTTTCTCCCATGTTTTACTATAGATGAGAATTTTATGTAAGTATACTACTTTGAATGAGCTAGTGTAGGGATGGTAGATGTCATCAATCATCCTTATCAATCTAGTAGGTGTAATGGTCAAGCCAAAATGTATAACTAGCCACTCAAATAAACCCTCCTTGGATTTGAATGTAGTCTTCAATACATAAATGGCCTCCTCTATGAGTATTTAATTATAGCCAAATTTGAGATCAACTTTAGTGAAAAAATTTGCACCATCAAGCTCATCCAACAACTCACCTATCTGAGGGAATGGATAGTAGTTCTTCATAGTGATTTTATCCAAATTTATATAGTTAATACAAAATCTCCACATTCCATATTTGTTTGAAGCCAAGATAATTAGATTACGATATGGTTAAAAACTTGGTCTTATGTGCCCCTTTTGAATCAATTATTGAATTTACCTCATTTTCTTATCATTTTCAAGGATTGATCTATGATAAATAGGTGTATTAGGAAAAAGATAGTAGGAAGTAAATCAATGGAATGCTTTACCTCACGATGAAGTGGAACCCTAGTTGATCACTTAAATAAGTCATCATATTCCACTATAATATGGTCCATCTACTTCTGCTATGTAGAGCCTATAATAGATGGATCAACAACCCTCCTTTTGATTTATGGTTTAATAATCAATAGAATAAATCTACTTGTTTTTATTATCATCTTACTGCATTGTTTTGCACTAATTAAGAAAAAAAATGTAGGAGGAGACACCTATAGTATCTTAAAGCACTAACCTCCAACAATGATGATAAAAATTCAAGGCCTAGACTCATAAATACAACACTTCTTTCATATAAATGGTTTGACCAAAATCACATCACAACATCCAAGGAGATAACATCCATCATAACTTCATCTTTGAAGGGCTTGATAGCATAAGAGAGAGGACATTGTTGAATGACATGAATTTCTCTCCCATATTGTAACCTTTGAACAAAATATGGTTATGGTTGTGGGGAGAGGTAAATCCAAATCCCTTACCATATAAATACTTAATAATATTTTAAATCCTACTATCAATAATGAAATCTAATGGATTACCCTTGACCCACATCTGTGAGTGAAATAGGTATTCTTTCTCTTGTGACTCCTCTAGTGTAGAATATGTGGTGGTAATGGTTACATTTATTTGTGATAATCTCACCAATTTCTAGTCTTGGTTGTCAAGGGATTCATTTCTTGGGAGTCTTCTTTTTACTTCTAGTTTTCATTTTAGGATTGACCCCCTTTGTTCTGATTCTTTGGAGAATCACTCTTACTTTTATTTGGCTAGTACTTAGTATTATGGTTTTTGTTATTTGTTCCTCCTTTTTATTTTTGTGTTTTTGCTCCATTTTGATAGCAAGTTTGTATGTCTCTCCTAATATCTTGAGTTTAAATAGGTCCATGTCCTCCCAAATGTTCTATTACAACCCACTATAGTACTTACGGATTCTATTTTTATTTCTATCTTGAATGCCTAGTGATTCTACCATGGAATGGAAAGCATCAATATAATATTGAATAAACTAGTCTTTACCTAGACGCAATTGTTATCATTGCATGTATTGGTCTTCATAGGCTTCCATGGGATAATATTCTTCCTTGACGACCTCCATAAAATAATCCCATGTGAATACTAATTTATCTTTATTCTCCTTTGTAACCTTATTACAATATGCTTCCCATCAATTTTAAACATGTAATGAAGCTTTCAAGAGTGCAAAAGTGGTTTTCTCACTATTAGTGAGTTTATTACAAAGAAGTATGAATATAACTTATCCAACCAATTTTCTAAGGCATCAATATTAATTTTTTCTTTAAAATTAAAATATTAAAATTCACCTACATCTTAAGAGATGCGAGAGTATTGAATGGCGCTAGCCCAATGAGAGGTTGTATAGAGAATGTTGTAAAATTTATAGTAGGAAGTTATTGAAGAATTTGGGAAAATAGATCCATCATGTTATTCCTTTGTTTCACAAGGGATTTTTTAAACATACCCTTAAAAAGGATCAATTATATTGATGTTTTTCATTCTAGTTTTCACCTGAGATCATTTGGAATTATAAGAGGGATCTCATGTTTGATATCCAAACATTTGATATCATAATCTCATGTTTGTGGATATACATTGAAAAGATAGATTACTTTGGTATCGCTAATATAAAACTTAGAATTTTGAGTAAAGAAAGATCAAGGAGGAGTGCAATTTACAAATGATAGAGTATGACAAATCATAACACAAAAATATATAATCAAAATAGCATAATTATTTTATTGCTCAAAAAATAGAGTGAAATACAAGCAATATTTAAGAAGATATGTGAAGCTATAACAATGCATCAATTATTCATGTTTTATATAGACAAGGACACATATACTTTTACACAATAGCTGGTGTATTTGAAATCCACCATATTAAATAAGGAAGGTCACCCATATGGAAATGTGGTGGTTCACTTTCCATGAGTTAGAAGGTCACATATATGGAAATATAATATTTGACCATTGTACCTTTACAAGTTAGACATGTTTGAGGTAAAGGTTACCATTTTGAATTAGAGATAAGAGGATAAAGTTTCAATAAAGAATCAAACCAAAAACTTGCATAATTTCCCTCATTGATTAACCATATAATATGTTTCTTGATCAACTATAAACTATCTCATATGATGTTCCATGTTGGTAATCCTTTGGGTAAGGTTTGTTTCCTAAATAGTTTCATTGCATCAAGAGAAACTATATATTTTAAGTACCATTTTTATCCAACTCTTTTCTTGATCTTTGAATAATATTTAACCAAGTTTTGTCTCAAAGACCAACTTTATAAGTCTACAATTATGCAAGCATTCCCCTCCAATATTATTTTCCTTTATAAATCCTATCCAACTTACAAAGAGGAAATCTAGATTTTTTTTTCAAATACTTTCCAAAGATAGTCTCTTTGAATCTTATCAAATTCTAATGTTATACCTATTGGCAATCATGAAAGTGACATTATATAAATAGGGATGGACTGCAATAAATTCTTTATAAGTTGTAGTCTTCCTAGCATGGTTAAGAAATTACTTGTCTATTCTTCCAAACAAGCTTTCATTCTATCCAAACATGACACAATAATAATTTTTATTTATTTTATGAGAGAAAGGAATATCCAAGTAGGTTGGTGGAAATGTTTTATCTTAAACCCTAAAATTCCATAATAATTTGTTGTAAATCTAAGGCACTGTTAATGAAAAAACTTAGATTTTATTGTATGAACTAACTCTCTAGTATCCTTCTCATAGCATGATAATATTGATTTAAATTCCGCACTAACTGAGGGATGACCCCAATAAAAAGTATCATTAACAAATTAGATACAAGATCCAAAGAAACCAGTTTTTGCAACCTAAATACCTTGGATTTCTTCTTTGACATTTACCTTTAATAATGTTCATCCTAATGTCTCTACAAAAATAATAAATAGATAAGGAGATAGTGGATCACCTTACACAATCCATGGGATGACTTAAAATAACAAGTAGAGGAACTACTGATCACAATAGAATATTTTGGAGTGTTATAGCATCTAATCCATTCACACTAACCTTGATCAATTCCAACATTTTGAGAATGTCATGTAGAAAAATTAGCAAACCTATTATACGCTTTGTCCATATATTTCATAAGCATATGTGGTTTTTTATGGCTCGAAGAGAATGTATGGCCTCTTATGAAATGATTACACTATCAAGAATTTATTTACCAAAAATAAAACCATCTTGTTCTTGTAAGGTAGCACAATTTAGAATGCTTTTCAACTTATTTATCATACTTTTTGAAATAATCTTATAAATCATATTACAAAGGCTTATTGCACAAAAATTATCAAAATATTTTTTTTCCTTTTGCTCGGAAACAATGTGATAAAGTGACATTGATATCACTTATTGTACCTTCCTTTTATGGGCCTCTTAAACTGCAACCAACATATCAGTCTTTAATACATCCAAAAAAAAAATGTAGGAAATCCGTTAGGGTCAGGTTCCTTGTTAGGATGGAATGGAAAAACTACTTTATGTAGCTCCACCATGATATCTTCTTCATCAAGCTTTCATTTTGTCCCTATATGATAATTGATGGAATATTTTGGAAAAGCTAACATTATGCCTCCTTATCTTTCCCAACATGTAATAAAATATTTTTTAAATATTAATTGCTTCCTTCTTGGCGTCTTCTTCTTCCTCAATATTTCTTCCATTTACAATTTCAAAATTTTTGATACAATGAAGAAATTTTGTTTTAGTTGTAGAATAAAAAAATTTGGTATTTCTTCTCCTTCCTTAGGTCATTTCTCCCCATATTTTTGAAATGAAAGTGACTGCTCCTTTTTTAGTGCATTAATTTAATTAAAAAGCTTGCATTCAATTTTCTTCTTTTCTTTAAAAATGTTATAATTTTTTTTAATATTCTAAAGTTTCATTTATCCCTTTAGATATTTCCTTTTTTCCAGCAAACCTATGCATACATGATCCTTCAAAGTCTATTTCATCCCACCATAACATAATCACATGTAAGAAATCAGGTTATTAGAACCACATAGATTAATGTCTTTAAAAGGATCATTATTAAAGAGATCACAAGTTAAAAGAATGAGTTTGTGATTTCATCTGAAGACATTATATACTTTATTTTGAATTGACAAATAATACAAGATATTGCATTAATTTAAATCATATGGAAGTACTAATTTTTTCCAAAAATAAAAATAAAATTATATTAAAATCAACTAAAAAATTCTATAAATCATAATTATAAATCATTCTTATACTTAATAAAAAGATATTAAAATCATTCTAACATCTTTAATAAAAAATAACCATAATTAAAACATATACATATATAAACACTTTCTTTTTATTGTAAACTACTCGAACCCCACCTTCTTTAATAGTGGTAGTGTTGTACCCTTACCACTGTACTTACATTGACCGACTCACTTTTCCCTCTTTTTAGCGGAACGAAACCTTTGGCAAATACGGAGCTCTTCGTATTAAATTTTAATATTTTTAAACCAATAAAATTGTTTTTTTTATATATATAATAATTGTATTAGTAAAAAAAGGTTGTTCTGCAAGCATATAAGCCTCATTTTAACTGTGGCAGTGGCAGCTGAACTTGTCGTCTGCATGTGGTTGTTTCATTCCCCCACTTAAAGTGCTTAATGAATGCTAAGGGTTTTAAAGTTAATATTATGGTTTCCAACTTAACGAAGGGAAGCAAGGAAATGGCTTACGTAAGATATTTTTGCTGACGGGGACATCTAGAGTTTAGAGTCGGAAGGTGGTTGGATAACGAATGACATAATCTCCCTACGCTTGTGTGCACAAAAGTGCAAGATATTTTTTTTTATTATTATTATTTAAGATTATTAAATTATTTTTTTGTTTTTAGGATTGAAAAGTCTTTAAGTTAAGTTTTTATAAAGTATATATGCATGTGCTTCCTTGCATCTAATTTATTACAATTATCTTAACTATGTAAAAAAAAAAAAATCATGTAAAATTGGAATATATAAATCTAAATACAACAGGCAGTGCTATCATCAATAGTTAGAATATAAAAAAAAAAAAAAAAAAGCTTCCTTAATTTGTTGAGTTTATTATTTGGGAAGATATCCATAGCAAGTGAGGTCTTCTTGGTCAAGAGCTCAGTTAGCCATCATATTTATCACCCTGTTTTAAACTCTAAAGATGTGTATGAACTCCATTGTCTCAAAGTGTTGTTGGATCATCTATATTTGCTCAATTATTCTATGTCTTATCCAGTTTGTGTTCTTTTGTTTGTGTTCTTTTGTTTGTCTGGTCCTTTTATGTGGTTAATCATAATTTGGGAGTTTGATTCCACTTGAATTTTCTTCCACCCTAACTTTAGAGCCTCCTATAATCCCCTTAAGATGGTATATCCCTCTACCAAGTTATTAGATAAGATACCTAGGTTTTTTGCAAAGATAAAAGTAGGGACGCCATTCGAGAGGTGGCTCATTCCCCATACTTGCTCTTCATGGATTTTCCCTTCAGGCTTCATTCATATTAATCTTACCCAATCCCTCTAGAGTAGGTTTCCAATTCCCAAAGCAGATTGCTTGTGCACAATTTGGGGTTACCCTTTTTGAGTTGACCATCGTTGGGGGCACTTATAATCTGAATCCACTTTTTGTTAGGATTTTGGGGCTCTTTTAACAGGTAATGGATTGACTCCCTCATATTGTTTGTGATATTTTGCCAGACAAAGTGGTTGTCTTTGTATTCCTGGTTGAAGATTTGATTATTTTTCTCCTTCCATAAATGCCACATAAGGAGAGTCATCCCCACCCAAAAAATATGTTGAGTGGGTTGGCCCATTTCCTCTTGTTTATGCCACTTCCTCCAAAGTTGTTCTGTAGAAGATATCTCAACCAATAGATGACTAGCAAAGTTGCCATTTGGTTTCATAGTTTGATTGTAATGGGGCATTCTATAAAGAGGTGAGAGATCATTTCCTCATTCTCCCAATACATCTCACATCTGAAATACCCATACATCCTTCTTTTCATTAATTGTGCCCTTGTCAACACCTTTCTATGAAGTAGAATCCAAATGAAGAATATCTCTTTGGGCCAAAGATTTTGTGCCCACAATTGCATGAATATCACTTAACGAGCTCGAGGTCCTCTAGCGAAGGGTTAATTATCCAAAGGTAGTTGTATATTCACTTTTTTTTTTCCTGCGCCATCTAAGAGTATCCTCCTCTTGAGACCACAAGAGTGATCTCATTTGGATGGTTCTATAGATTCGTTTCTCTGATCCTCCAGAACTTGGATTGGCCACTTCTCTATTAGGATTAATTGCCTTCCTACCTCTCAGCTATTGCTTTGAGGCTTACAGTAATTGGCTACCTTAACCCAGTTTTTTCTATGTAGGTTCTCCATCAACAGTCTTTAAGTCGAGAATTGAGTTATTAGAGGAGGATGACCATTCGATGAATCTATCCAAAAGTTAGTCTTCTATCCATTATGGATAATCCAGAATAATCTTTTCTTGATCATTTTCTCTCCTATTTTGAGTCCCATTAAGATAGGAGATCTTTTTCTAGAAAGTGAAAATCAAATAAGCTTTGTCATGGTTTTATTCTCTACATATTTGGCCCTCAAAATTTGATCCCACAATTCCTCAAGGGATTTTAGAAATCTCCAATCTGACTTACTCGTCAATGCCTTGTTATTCTTGACCACTGATTTGATTCCTAGTTTGTTGGAAATTTTGAGTAGTTGTGTTGTCATTGATGTCAAGAGTTAGTGTCAATGATGTCAAAAATCAGTGCAAGGAATTGACAAAAGGAGGGTTAAAATATTTATATTTTAAACCCAAAATATTTGGTTTAAAGCTTCACATGATTGGTCAAAAGGTTGGCTAAACACCCTGAAGGATGAGATACCTAGGCCCAAAGGAAATAATATTATAATATTTATTATTATAATATTAAAGGTGTTAAGATAAGGCCTAAGGTTAAATAAAAGAAAACACCTAGGCCCAAAGGAAATAAAATTATAATATTTATTATTATAATATTAAGTGTTAAAAATAAAGTTTAAGGTTACCTGTAAATTAATTATAATATTTATATTATAATTAATTTATAATTAATTAAAACCCTTAGTAAGGGTTGGGCGCAAAAATATTAAGTCTAAATGTTTTTCCCCCGTCGATGTTCGAACAAGGAAGGATATGGTATTTATACCATAAAGTTTTAATGGCATAAGGTAAGTCTCCGATTTGCGCATGCGAAAGGTTGAGGAAATAATTCGATGCGATTTTCGTGAGCAAGGCATAGACAAAGCTTTTATTTTTTAAAAGCTAAAGGTGGATTGTGGACAAATAAAGGGAGAAGAGTGTGCATCCCTATTACCATCCGCACAAGTGGCTTAGTGGTAAGGCTTGGCAGCGCAAGGCATTGGCGGAACAAAGGTCCCGTGTTTGATTCCCAACGGTAGCAGAGGGAAGAGTTTTTTGTTTTGAATATTTTTGGCACCAGCGGATGTTACGAAATACAGGAAGTGTATTGTGGTGTTTGTGTGGACCCGTAGCTCAAGTAGCAGCCTAGTCATGGCTAAGGTGCTACACAAGCGGTGAATGCAAGTTCGATTTGCGTGGAGTGCATGGTGGTGTTTATAGCGCACAAAATTATTTTTGATTAAAGTGGCTAAGGTATGATTTAATATTTTTATTTTTGCCATATGTTGGAGATTATAAGGTGTGTGCAAGGAATATCATTTGTGCATTTTGAAGTGAATGTTGGGTTAAGAATTGGAGAGCATAAGGTGTATTCAAAGGACTTTATTATTGTAATTTGAAATTTGTTTTGAGTTAGAATATTAAAGTGTTTGGAAGGTTGAAATTTGGATTGAAATATTCTATGTTGAGTTGCGGTTAAAAGGAGCCATAGGGATATTGTCATTTGATTGGAGTTATTTTTAAGGAGTAATAAGGTGTATTTGTGTCTTGACATTTTATTGTATTTCTTGTATGGTGAAATATTTGTTGAGGTAAAATATTATTGTGGAGATTTTGAGTAGATTGTTTCTATCTAACCTAGAATTGACAAAAGGATTTGGTTGTGAGTAAAACAGGTTTTGAAGACATATCTCCATCAAAACAAAAAGGTATGGGCACATCATCTTTTGATTGAAGTATTGTTGGATTGAATATTGTGAAATATAAGGTGGAGTGAAAAGGATTGATTGATAATATTTGAGTGAGTTTTTATATGCATGATTGGTGAATGTTTAGAGAACATTGGAGATAGATATTGAAGATTATTTGAGTTAGGGTTTGAGACCCACATTGTGCTATTTGTTTGAATAAGTATGAAAACACTTGTTTAGGGTTTGTGAGCAAGTTGTGTTTCATTGATTGAATGATTGAGTGAAAGTTCTTGAGCATTGGTTTTGAGTGATATTGAAAGTTAATGTGCAAAAATTAGAAATCAGATTTGTGAAAGCGACAGACTTAATGATTGAGTAGAACATATTGAGTTTTTGATAGAGTACATAATTCTCTATATGCTCCAGAGGTTAAACGAATTTGAATAGAATATGTCTAAATTGCTTCAAGTTAAAGGAATTACTTTGAATATTAGACAAAGTAATTGATAGCATTGTGTGCAAGATTTGAGATTAATTGAGCATATCTTGTGAGTTGTATTGAGCATGTGTTTGAGCAGATTTGAGTAAGCTTTTGTGAAAGCTTAAGGACAAAGTTGAGCAAGCTTTTGTGAAAGCTTGTAGGCAAATTTGGGCAAGTCTTGGTGAAGACTTATAGGCAGATTTGAGGTAAGTCTTGGTGAAGACTTGAGAGCAGTTGAGCAAGTTCTTGAGAGGACTTGTAGGTATATTTGAGGTAAGTGTTGGTGAAGACTTGAGATCAAATTGAGCAAGTTCTTGAGAGGACTTGTGGGTAGATTTGAGGTAAGTCTTGGTGAAGACTTGAGAGCAGATTGAGAAAGTTCTTGAGAGGACTTGAGGGAAGATTTGAGGTAAGTCTTTGTGGAGACTTGAGAGCAGATTTGATTGATTAATTTGTTTTAGCTTTGTGTTAAGGTTTGGGGTAAATCTAAGTAGATTTGATTTATGATTTGATCAAGCTTTGTGTTAAGGCTTGAGGACATATTTGGGGACAGAGTTTGATACAAATTTGAGAGCAGATTTATGCTAGACCTGAGATAGAGTTAGAGTAGATTTGTACTCGATCGAGGATAGTGTTTGGTGCAGATCTAAGATAAAGTTGAGAGCAATATTTGGAGGTGATAGAGCATAGGACAATAGTCTCCAGTGGATAGAGATCCATTAGCCGGGGCAGTGAGGATAGAGGTATTCTGAGTTAGGATAGAGATCTTATGTGGAGAGAGATCCATAAGCCAGTGTAGTGGGGACAGTAGTCTTCTATAAGATCACCATCCAGATCAGATGAGAAAGAATTCTTCTATGAATAGAGATCCATGAACCAGAGCAAAAGGAAAGAGTTCTCTAGTGGAGTGTGATCCATGAAGTAGCTGGGAAGATAGAGTTCTTCTGTGGAGAGAGATCCACGAACCAGTTGAGGAGAAAGAGTTCTCTTGGGTCAAGCTCCATGAACCAGAGAAAAGGGGAAAGGTTTATTCTATGGAGAGAGATCCACAAATCATAGCATTAGGGGATTGGTGTCTCCTTTGGACAGAGGTCCATAAACATTGTAATAGATAAGTGATTCCCAAGAGATTTTTTGAGAAAAATTAGTAGAAATATTTTCTTCGTGGAGTAGCCCACATTGGGTGAACCACGTAAAATTGGTGTTTCTATTGTGTGTGATGATTTGTGCATTGATTTGATTACTATTGTTGATATTGTCATTGATTATATTGGATAATATTGTTTGGGAAGAAAAAGTAAAAGTTGGTCTTATATTGTTCACCTCCCCTCTTAGTATAAGCTTGTGTTCTTCATAGTCCGCCCTTTATTTTATATTGGTGTAAAGTATCCCATTTCACCAATGTCCATTTTTGTTCTTCCTTGACTCCACTCTAGAGGAATCTATAGCTTATTTGATCTAATTATTTAATAACTACCTTAGGGATGTCTAGCACTAAGGAGACATAAATAAGTATGGTTTTGAGGATTATTTTTATTAGGATTATCCAACCTCCTATGGAAAGCCACCTATTAGTCAATATTCACATTTTGGCTTTCACTCTCTTTGACAACCAAATCCATTCATCCTTTGTTTACCTCCTGGTTGTAAGTAGAATTACTAAGTAGGTGATTGGAAGAGACGCCTTCTTATATCTCAATTTATCCGTCATCTCTTGCCTAGGTGAGCAATGGAAGAAGATGACCTTGAACTTTTCTTTATTTATAAGTTGTTCAATCACTTTTGTAAACTGTCCTAGAATCATTTAAAGTTAGGAGGCCTCCCTTGTTGTTGCTTTTCCTAATAAAGTAGAGTCATCAACAAATTATAGGTGTGTAATTATTTTAGCTTCATATGCTATTATTATTCCCTCTAAAGCTCTAGTTTTTATATCCTTAACTAATATTTTGCCTAGACATTTAGCCAATATGATAAATACGTATGGGGTCTTCTTGCTTGATATATCTAGAGGATGTAAATAGTTGGGTAGGAGCTCCGAGGAAATACATCCCTTGATCCACTCTACCCAATCTATCAAGAATCCAAATTGTCTCATCACCTTTAGTAGGAAGTGCCAGTCAACTCTATCATATGCTTTGTATAAGTCTAGCATGATAAACATGGAGGGTATTTTCTATATTTGCATAGAGTGGATAGCCTCCTGAACTAAAACTATCTCATTGAAGATTTGCCTTCCTTCTACAAAACCATCCTATTTCAAAGAAATAATTTTATAAAGAAGAGGTTTGATCCTTTCTCATATGATCTTAGTAATTATTTTATATTGGACATTACAAAATACTATTGATAAAAAGCTAAAGATATGTCCAAACACCTAAAGTTTTAAAACCAAAATTATATATGTCTTATTCACTTCTTTAAACACTATATCGACTATTCTGACTTCTTCTCCCACTTCCAACCATTCTTCTTTAAAAATATTCTAAAGTTCTGCTAGAATTCTATGAAAAATCTATCTATACCTCAAGTTTTGCCTTATCACATCATAAAAATCTATTATAATTCTTTGACAATAATTAGGGTAGTCAAAGTTATATTATCTTCTTTTTATGATAAGAAAAGGAAAACTCTTGAAATACTTTTTGTTGTCATGCTTGATTCAATAATGTTATCTTACAAAATTGGGCACCATACCTTTCGTCCCATCTCATGTGTCCATCGAAGCACCCAATGTTACATTCATCGATGAAGGCTTGTCAGCCACTAACGAAGGTATTATTACAATGGATTTGGATGAAGGCTTGTCAGCCACTAACGAAGGTATTATTACAATGGATTTGACATAATTCAACACTAAGGTGGATCGTGCTAGGAAGAAAATTGGGCCATATGAAAAAGTCAAGGGCCCGGCTTTCCAGTCAAGCACGTGGCACAAGGGTCATTATATCAATGACACCAAATTCAACCCCAGGGCTATTGTATCGCCAAGTCTTTCCAAGGATGAGGGCGGGCTTGTCGGCCATAGCGAAGGTATTATTACAATTGATTTGGTTCAATAGTAAGGCGGTTCGTGCTAGGAAGAAAATTATGCCACATGAACAAGTCAAGCGCCCGCCTTTCTAGTCAAGCACGTGGCACAAGGGTCCTTGTGTCAATAACGCCAAATTTACTCCAAGGCTATTGATTCGTCGCCTACGGCCTCAACTTGCATAACCCGCCACACAGCCCAATTAATAATATGATGTCATTCGGTACGTACTCCCTCTCTATCACCCTTTCCTTTCTTCATAAAACCAAAACTGAGAAATCCAACTCAATCTTCCACGCGTGCAGACCTTTAGCCATTGCTTGAACTGGCATGTCCCACTTTCACGTGCCGCACAGATCAAATGATGTGATTCCTCACGTACTCCCTATCATACCGTAATGACATGCTTATCTTTCAACTCTACATAAATTTATATCAAGGAAGAGTGAATGAGCCGTGATTGATGTGATTCACCACCTACTCCCTATCAGGGCTGGAATTTCAAAAAAAAAACTTACCTGTCAAAAAATATGACGGTTAAATTTTTTTAAAATTTTATTTGCCTTTCAATTATTTTAAAAGATAATAATAGCCATTTCAGATCAAATTTATTTTAAAAGGTTATTTATTCATAAAATTATTAGTCATAGTAAGAATAATGGAATCACAATAGAAACAAAGTGAAAAAAAGGTTCAACCAAAAGTAATTGTGTCTAATATATCTACCCGTTTTAATCCCATGTAACCAATTAACAAATACCCTTTAATCTCAGGTAACCAATTAACAAATATTGTTTTGCATGTTAATAAAAATGAAAGACAGAACAAAATCAAAGAAAATATCAATTAGCTGTAGCTTGTAGATTTAAGAAAAAACTCACCTTTAAAGCATCCTTATGCAAAGGCAACACCATAGTAAAACTAATCTTCTTTATTTGTAATTGTGAAACTGGATGAACCAAATGAAGTTGTAGATGGATGTACAGTAAACCTTGAAGGGTGAAGGAGTGCCATATAAATGAATGTACAGTAAACCTTGCAAGAATACAATAGTACCATAATAGATGGTGGATCAATGTTTACAGTTATCCATTATAAAATAAATTGATGCACTTATTTTTTCACCGATCACCCAGTATCTAGACCTCTAAACCCGTTCCTTGTTTTTTGTTGTGGTTTTTCCCCTCTTTTCTCTCGTCTTAAACTTCTTTCAACTATAAAAGATCCAACAAATTTTTCATTCCCCTATAAATACTTCTACCTCTTTCACACCCATTAAACAACACTTAAAATTTAATCCGATCATATTCTTCTACCTCTTTCACTACTTCTACCTCTTTCACACCCATTAAACAACACTTAAAATTTAATCCGATCATATTCTTCTACCTCTTTCACCCCACCCCATACGTTATGTGTGAGTTTTTCATGGCATTTTTGAAAAACAAACTTACAACCCAACAAATACACATCAATCACACCTAAGCATGCATACGTTACAAAAGTACCCTACAATGCCGTGTGTGCTTCGATTAGTAGAGAGGGAATTAATTTAAATTAATTATTTGTTGTCTTTGACCAGGCCGTGCAGCTAAAGGGTGTTTATGTAATTAATGCTACTCATACCTCTCCAAAGTTACCAGTGGCCCTCAAAGTTACTATTTTTGATGTACATTTATATATCCTGACTTTTTACATGCGTATATTATAATTAAATTTTAGAAAAATTTACGGTTTCTAAACAAAATAACAAGTAAAAATTTACCGTTCCAAATGTAAAATATGATCATATACCTGTTAAATTACAGGTCCTATGAGCCCTTTCCTTTCTTCATTGACTGCAATGGCATGTTTTCACACGACCATGCCCATCTTTCTACTCTACATAAATTTATATCAAGGGAGAGATCAGATAGAGCTGTGATTGATGTGAGAGATCAGATAGATCCCTTTCCTTTCTTCGTTGACAGCAATCACATGCTTTCACACGACCATGCCCATCTTTCTACTCTACATAAATTTATATCAATTTAAGGACAATAAATTTACATCAAGGGAGAGACCAGACTGAGCTGCGTGTGCTGTGATTCATCACCTACTCCCTATCATCCATTTCCTTTACTCATTGACCGTAATGACATGCTTTCACATCACTATCCCATCTTTCTTTTCTACTTCAACGACCAAGATGTACATTAATGGAGAGGCCAGCCTGAGCTGGATGTGCTGTGATGTGTCCTGTTCGTCCTCATTTGGAGAATGGCCTCGATAATCCTGTCCCCTCTTTCTCTTTCTCTTTCTCATTCTCGTCCTCTTCCCTACTGTTGCCCAGTTCTTCCATGGTTTGCACTCCCATCCTAGAATATTTATTAAATGACCGTGATTGGTTACCTATGGCCTCAACTTGCATGTTCCACTTTGACGCGCCACACAGCCCAATTAATAATATGATGTCTTTTGCATTGGTTTACTCGTAATTCTACACTTTCAATATCTATTGGATAATTATATTCTCTTAAGTTATCTTAGATTTTCAATATCTATTTGATAAGTATATTCTCTTAAGTTATCTTAGATTTTCAATATCTATTTGATAAGTATATTCTCTTTAAGTTATTTTAGATTTTCAATATTTATTCTCTTAAGTTTTTTTTTTATGGACATGGTTTTCTATAGGTTACTAGAAACATTTAAAATACCTCAGGCATATTCTTTTGTTATTTTTAAATTGTGCCTTTTTTGAATAGTCAAATTTTGTTACTTGTTTTTTTTACAAATCTTTTTCCTTATTTTTGTATATGATTTTTTGCTTTTAAGTAGGCTTAGTGTATAGTCCAAGTTTTGTTTTTTTAGGACAAACCATATTGCCATAAAGGTAAAAATATTTACATAAACATGGCTAATGCTTAGCAATTTTTTATCATGAAGATAGATAGATTAATACTAGAAGCAAAGCTTAACAAATAAATATAGTTGTCCACATTTATAAAACAACTGACCAAGCTTCGAACATGGTTGATTTTGAAAAAACATTATTACAAATCTACAAATTTTCATGTATTTCCACAAATATTAAATATGATCATAAAGAGGGAATGTCTTGCATCTTACTACTTGAATAATTTGAGTGTCTCATTTACATTGTTTTTTGAATTTCAGTATCTTTCAATAAGAATTCACAATGTTTTCGAGAAACGAACAAAAGCAATAAAAGGACAAAAGGAAGGAAAAAAAAACATAGAGATTGGGGGCACCCATAAACACCATAATAATCAATGTATTATAAGTAGGTAAGATTCACAACACTCTAATGGTGAAATGAGGAATGGTGGAGGGTATTTAGACCAATATCAAAACCCCAATTATATTAAAGAGTTTAAACAAAGTTAATATAAGAAGAGGACTTACGGTTTTTCCTCTTATGATGTACATTATCCTATTTGAAGGCTTCCTCTTGACTGTGGGCCACCTAATCTAGTCATCAAAACATGATTTGCATTATCTTGCTTAAAATAAGAGTTGACCATTAATCAAATTACACTTTCAAAACTTTCCACTTAATGGAACCATGGGATATAAAATACTAGAGCTCTAGGAAGGCACATTAATTAGCCTGAACTCTTGTTAAAATTTATACTAGTAAATTAAAATACTTTTTGCATTTTCTATTTCCTCTATTAAACCAACTAGTCCAATTTATATCATGACACTTTTCAATATGAGAAAGGTGCATCTTTGTGATTTATATTTCCAATTTTTTTTATGGCTATTGCAACTCTTGTATCTCTAATGTGTAGTGGTTATGGAATGAAATATCTTGGACACATGTTTAATGACCCTAAATGGTAATAATTAGGTTGCATCCTCTATAGAATATTTTTTATCTTAAAGTATTCTAAATATTGATAGATTCTAAAACTATATTTTTTATCTTGGAGTTAAAATTTTTGACCGCTCTAAATCCTCATATTCTACCTTGATCGAGTATTCATTATCTTTTGATAGATTCTAAACCTATCCATCTTTTCATGTAAATTTAGGCAAATAAAACTCTTGAGGGATTTTTGAAGCTCATCTACAATTTTATTCGAGTTCCTCTCCTTCAACTAGGTTACTAAGAGAAATCCATGATTTTAAGGTGTTCATTATAATAATATGATCTTTAACCATTGGAACTTTACAATCTAGACATGCTGGAACCAATGGTTACCATTTTTATTTAGAGATAAAAGGATATAGCTTCAACAAAGAATCAAACCAAATACTTGCATAGTTTCCCTTAGACTAACCATCTAATATGTTTCTTGATCAACTCCAAACTATTTGATATGAAGTTCCATGTTGGCAATCCTTTGGGTAGGGTTTGTTTCCTAAATAATTTCATTGCATCAACAGAAAAATATATATTTTATTATGCAATCCTTCCCCTCCAATATTATTTTCTTTGCAAACCTTATCCAACCTATAAAAATGTAACCTATTTTTTTTCTCACATCCTTTCCAAATAAATTCTCTTTGAATTTTGATGTTATACCTACTGGCAATCATAAAAGTGACATTATATAAATAAGGATGGAATGCAATATACTCTTTA
Source organism: Wollemia nobilis (assembly GCA_028583015.1). Taxonomy (NCBI): domain Eukaryota; kingdom Viridiplantae; phylum Streptophyta; class Pinopsida; order Araucariales; family Araucariaceae; genus Wollemia; species Wollemia nobilis. The sequence continues at coordinate 2,889,700 of JAQPPZ010016529.1, read as the reverse complement.
TAAGTTGTAGCCTTATTGCCATGGTTAAGAACTTACCTTTCCATCCTTCCAAACAAGCTTTCATTCTACCCAAATATGACATAAAGATTCTTTTAATTTATTTTATGATACAAAGGAATTTGTTGGAATTTTTTTAGTTTTAAACCCTAAAATTCCACAATAATTAGTTTTAAATAGAGAGAAATGTTAATGAAAAAAGCTTGGATATTGTAGTATGATTTAATTCTCTAGTAGACTTCTTATAGCATGATAATAATAATTTAAACTCCATGGCTTCACTAATTGAGGGATGACCCAAATGAAAAGTATCATTAATAAATTAGAGATAAGAATCAAAGAAACCATTTTTGCAATCTAAAAACCTTTGATTTTTCCTTCCACTTTTGCTTTGAGAAAGCTCATCCTAATGTCTCTACAAGAATAATAAATAGATAAAGAGATAGTGGATCACCTTCACAAGAGTCCATGGAATGACTTAAAGTAACAAATAGAGGAACTACTAATCAAAATAGAATATTTTGGAGTGATATAACATCTAATTGATTCACATAACCTTGATCAAAACCAACTTTTTGAGAATATTGTGTAGAGAACTCCAACAAACTTATCATATGCTTTGTCCATATCTTTTATAAGCATATCTTGTTTATCATGGAATGAAAAAAATGCATGGTCTCTTGTGCAATGATTACACTATCAATAACTTGTTTACCACAAACAAAACCATCTTGTTCCTACAAGATAACATAATTTAGAATGTTTTTCAACCTGTTTGTCATAAATTTTTAAATGATTTTATAAATCATATTACAAAGGCTTACTCGATGAAATTTATCAAAATATTTTATCTTCTTTGTTAAGAACCAATGCGATAAAAGTGACATTGATCTCACTTATTGTAGCCTTCCTTTTGTGGGTCTCCTAAACTGCAACCAACATATCACTCTTCAATAAATTTTAATTTAATTTTTTTTTATAGTAAATCCATTAGGACCAGGTGCCTTGTGAAATGTTTCATGTAACTCCATCATAGATATCTTCTTCATCAAGCTTTGATTTTGTCCCTATATGATAATTGATGGAATATTTTGGAAAAACTTACCTTGTGCCTCATCTTGCCCAATATGTAACATTTTTTGAAATAATTAATTGTTTCCTTCTTGATGTCTTCTTCTTCCTCGATATTTCTTCCATGTAGAGTTTCAAATTTTTTGATGCAATAAAGAAAAATTGTTTTGTTGTAGAATGAAAAAATTTGGTATTTCTTCTCCTTCCTTAAACCATTTCTCCCTATATTTTCGAAACCAAAGTGACTCCTTTTTAGTGCACTAATTTAATTAATAAACTTGCATTCAATTTCCTTCTTTTCTTCAAAAATGTTATTAAAATTTAATATTCCAAGTCTTCATTTGCTTCTTTAGATATTTTAATTTTTTGAACAAACCTATGCATACACGATCCTTCAATATTTGTTTCATCCTACCATTACATAACCATTTGTAACAAATTAGGGTCTTAAAACCACCTAGATTAATGTTTTTGAAAGACTTGAGTAAATCACAAGTAAAAAAAATGGGTTTATGATTTGATCCCATTTGCAATAACATATATGAAGACATTATATACTTTGTTTGCAACTATTTGTTGGAAAACAAAAATCTATCTATTCTTTCTACTATATGAGTTTTCCTAATGCATGTATTATCCCATGTATATTGAAAACTTAAATAAATAACATTCCAAAAACAATTTAAATTGATAAATAAAGCAAGATATTACATTAATTTAAACTATATTGGAGTACCATATATCTTTTTAAAAAAGATAAAATTATATTAAAGTAAAACCCAAACAATCTATAAATTACAATTATAAATTATCATTGTGTTTAACAAAAATATATTAAAATACTTTCATAAAATTATAATAGAAACATCTACATTTATAATCCCAATTTTAATATTTTCCTTGTTCTATAGTTGAGCAACCCACCTTCTAATGGTATTGTACCACTACCACTCTACTCACATGGACCGACTCATTTTTCCCTCTTTTTAGCACACAGCGGAAACTTTGGCCAAGACGAAACTGTGTCTGTGTATGGCGACAATACTAATAGTCATATTAAATTTAATATTTTTATTCAAGAAAATTGTTTTTTTTGTGCATAAGAGTTGGTAACAGCCATTATTTTTAGTAACTAAACAATCTTGGTACATTTTTGTACCGTCATCATCGGTCTAGGGTACTCAAAGGATTCGGATGAGGCTACTACTCTTTGCAAGGATTGACTTCCGCAAGATTTGAACCTAAGTCTCTTGTTGATAAATACCCAACCACACCTACACTTACCAAGCCCCGTACTGGATTTAAACCTTATTCTTTTCCTTTTTCTTCCTTTAAAAAAGGTCGTTCTGTGTGCATATAAGCCTCGTGTTCACGTACTCTTCAGGATAAGGTGCAACTGTGCACTGGCAACCGTTGATTTTTTTCAATCGACCGCCAAAAAATCGTTTCAAGAATAGATCATCTCCACTTCACGAGAACTTGTCTTCTGCAGGTGGTTGTTTCTTTCCCAGTTAAAGTGCTTACTAAATGCTAATTAGGGGTTTAAACTTGGAATATTATGGTTTCCAACTTAACCAAGGGAAGCAAGGAAATGGCTTGGGTGAGATATTTTTGCTGACGTGGACTTGCAAGGCTTAGGGTTAGAAGGTCGTTGTAAGGTGGTTGGGATAACGAAAGACGTAATCTCCCGACGACAACAAGTACTTGGAGCATCCAAAGAGTTTATTTTTTAAGATAAATTATATTACTAAATTTTCATTGTGCTTATGTTAATAAGTTATTAAATAGACTAAATCTCTAGCTGAATGATTTTCCAAATATAACATACTCATTCTCGCGCTAGACTATGTTCCCCATCTAGAATCCTCAATAAATGGATTCTAAAGGAGAGGGGAGACAATAAATGGATTCTAAAGGCCCTACTTGGTATGCCCATCTTTTTGCTCTACTGCTACGACAATAAATTTGCGTCAAGGGAGACACCAGACTATGCTGCTTGTGTCTTGTTCGACCTCAGTTGGAGAATGGCCTCAATAACCCTTTCACCTCTTTTCTTCCCTTGGATTTTCATTCTCGTGGTCTTTCCTAGTGTTGCCCACTCCTTCCATGGTTTGCATTCCCATCCCCACACCAGCAATGCAACGGACGAAGAGGCTCTCTTGGCTTTCAAGTCTGCAATCACCGTGGATCCTCTTCGTTCGTTAGACAACTGGACTCTAAATGTCTCCTTCTGCAAGTGGGCAGGAGTCCAATGTTCTCATCGTAGACACAAAATCGTTTCTCTTGATCTGTCTAGCTTGGCTTTGCAAGGTACCATCTCTCCTTTTCTTGGCAATCTCTCCTTTCTTAAGCTTCTTAATCTTTCAAATAACATACTTGATGGTCATATCCCCTATCAATTAGAAAGCCTTCCTCGCTTAAGGGATCTATGGTTATCTTTGAATCAACTGGAAGGCTCCATTCCTGCCCAACTTAGTGCTTGTCGCAGTTTACAAGTACTTTGGCTCTTCGAAAATCATTTGACTGGAAACATTCCGGCGGAACTGGGTTTTCTTCCAAATTTGTTCTATCTCAATCTAGGTAGAAACAACTTGACCGGTACAATCCCGAAATGGTTGGGAAACATGTCCTCTTTGGAATTTATATATTTGTATAAGAACAATCTCCATGGTCGAATTCCATTCGAATTGGGTAGACTTAGTCAACTCAAAGTGCTCAACATTGAAATCAACCATCTCAACGGAGAAATTCCTTCATCCTTCACAAACTGCACCAATCTGCAAGTATTGAGTCTAGATGGTACTAACTTATCTGGAGAGATTCCACAGGACTTGTGCTTCAAGAATACCCGTTTGACATTATTATGTCTAGGTGGTAACCAATTAAGTGGCAGAATTCCTGTTACACTTTCCAATTGTACAGCGTTACAAGATCTTGACTTGGCCTCAAATCAGCTGAGTGGAATAATCCCTATCGATTTGGGAAAGTTGTCCAAACTTACATGGTTTAACTTAGAGCAGAACCAGTTAATTAGCAGCAACAACACAAGCTTGCCCATTCTTAACGCTCTTATTAATTGTTCTCATCTAGAAACATTAGGATTAGCAGAAAATCAGTTAACAAGAGTCATACCCTCTTCTGTAGGGCAACTTTCTCCAGAACTTGAAAGTTTTTATTTGTGTGGCAACAATTTATGGGGGAAAATTCCTCCCCATATTGGAAATTTAACTGGTTTATTTAGTTTAAGTTTATGTAAAAACTTTTGCTTGCTTGCGCTTTTTCTCCGAACATGTCGCGAAATCGTGACAGTTTTACTTTCTTCCGAACATGTCACGAAATCGTGACAGTTTATCTTTCTTGCTCTTTCTCTCCAAACATGTCACGATATCGCGACAGTTTTGTTTTCTTGCTCTTTCTCTCCAAACATGTCGCGATATCGCGACAGTTTTCCTTTCTTGCTCAACATGTCGCGATATCGCGACAGTTTTCTTCCTTGTGATTCTCTTTTGATTTTTCTCAAATGGGCCACTTCTATCTTTTGAAAAATCATTGTACATACTCTGAAGACCCTCTTTCTCAAATGGGCCACTTCTATCTTTTGGAAAATCACTGTACATACTCTGAAGAGCCTCTTAACTCCTGTCCACTTCATCAACTGATCTATCTGACTGTGTTGACAACAATGACAACAATATCATCAATACTCTGAAGAACCTCTTAACTCCTGTCCACTATGGGCCACTTCTATCTTTTGGATAATCACTATACATATTCTGAAGAATCTCTTAACTCCTGTCCACTTCATCAACTGATCTGTCTGACTGTGTTAACAACAATGACAACAATTTTGCTGCAACTTGCTCAACAATCTCCCCTGACAACAATGACAACAATTTTGCTGCAACTTGCTCAACATTATTAATATAGGTGCAATAGCAATTGCTTGCTTCATAGTCTCAAAGGCTTATTTTTCTCTTCTTAGTCACTTGAACTCCATGTTCTTCTTGAGTAACTCTAATATGGGCTTAACCACTTGGGCGAAGTATGATATGAACTTCATCACAAAATTATTTACCTAAAGAATGATTGTAGACCTTTCTTATTTTGGGGATGGGGAGAGCTAGAATTGATTTTATCCTATCAGGATATATTTCCATCCCTTCTTTGGAGACTACATGTCCCAATAACTTGCCTTCATGGAAAACAAAAAATTATTTCTTTGGACTGAGAGAGATGCCAAACTCTTTGTATTTTTTAAAACCTTCTCCAAATTCTCACGATGTGATTCTTTCCTATGAGAAATCACAGTCGGATCATCAAGGTAGATCAAAATAATTTTGTTGATTAACTCATCAAAAGCATAATCCATGGATCTTTGGAATGTAGCTCCCGCATTAGATAGGCCAAAATGCATTCTCTGATAAGAAAATGTCCCCCACTTAGTGGCAAAGGTTGTCTTGAACTAATTTTCATCTTTGATCAAGATCTGATTGTATCAAGAGAATCCATATAGCAAGGAATACATTTCTGCCCCTACTCCCATCTACAAAATTTGATCAATATAGGGAAGTGGATAATAATCCTTTAGTGATTCTCTATTCATATTACGTAAGTCTACACATAGTCTAATATCTCCAATATTTTTTCTTAGAGGGACTAAGTTGGCAACCCATGTGGAATGCTTGATTAGATAGATGATCTTTGCCTTAAGCAGCTTGAGCAACTCTTACCTCATTATTGATTCAATTTTAGGTTTCACTAGCCTTTGTCTTTGTCTGAAAGGTTTCACATCAGGATCTAGCTAGATGGTATGCTGAATAATCTTATTATCATACACTTTGAGGTTATCATATGACCAAGCAATGATATCTGGATATTTGAAGCATAGTGCCTTAACTCCTTCAACCTCTTCTAAAGAACACCTAACACCAATATTAATATTCTTTTATCTTAAATTTCAATCTCACTATATACTTTATCATCTACTTTCACAGTCCTCAGTTTCTTTCCATATTCATTGTCGAAAAAACTCTCTAATGTGATCAGGTCTTTAGGAATGTGATTATTCTTCAACTAAATGATATATTTTTTATCTAGTTTTTGAAAAGTTCTTCCTGCACATTAGCCAAGCAAACTTCTCTAACTAGGAAGTCAATTATCTGATCATCACTCTCAAAAACCTGCCAGAATATTTATCTATCTGGTACTGCATGTCTGAAGACTAGTTTTAATATTCTATTTGCAACTGACCCAAGGTTTTAGGAAGGATTGAAATTAGAGCCCTTAACTGCCAAAGTATAAGCCAATGCCTTCTGCTTTCTAGGGATAGAATGAATATTTAGAGCATAGAATGATTCCATCAAATCCCATACTTTATATATTTTCAAGTAGTGATGTTTATTGCTGCATCTTTCTGTAACTTGATTAACTACTAGCTCTGAGTCACCATAGATGTCTAACATCTTGATTCCCATATTTTCTACTTTCATCAATCCTAAACATAAAGCTTCATATTCTGCAACATTATTAGTGCAAGATCAATTTAGTATGAAAGCAAAATTCTTCACACCCTCTAAAGGAGATGTCAACACTACACCATCCCTGAACCCATTTTTGTACCTTTCTCCATCAAAATGTATTTTCCACACTTCTAGTTGCTTGAGTGACTAATTGAATATGATAGGGGTATTATTTTCTGTATCAAATGAGATACTGTAAGTTCCTAGCTCTATTTCTAATCAGCTATAATCATATTTTAAAGGCGGCTCATTTTCAATTTCTAAATCTTCTAGAATTTCCACTAACTCTGGCTCTTCCATTACTTAATGGTTGTACAAATCTTCTTCAATTTTTTTAATATGTAAAGATATAGGCTTCTCCAGGGTTATCCTTATTCTCTTACCTTTATAGGAAACTATCATAGCAGAGTAGTCCAAGTACATATAACCTACCATCTTAGTAGTGAATTCTCTTGAAAGGCATATGCCAAAATAAGGTTCAAGATCTACTACCACCATTTATTGTACAATGGTAACCTCTGGGGCTCTGTGCAACCTCATCAATACATCTTTTATAACTCTCACAATCTTAACTAGGGTACCATCAAGTTGCAATACTCCCTAGCATGACCTTGTGTATTCCATACCCATCTCATCACAGATTGCTTTTGGCATAACAGTCATTGAGGCCCCTAAGTCTATCATACAATTATGAACTGCCTATCCTTCTATTCTAAGAGAGATGTAGAATGGAGGAGGTTTATTATTCAGGGTGGCGGGAGACATCCTTTCTCTGTCTTGTGCCAAGTTGAACACTATGGTAGTTTCTCTTCCTTTATACATCTTGTACAGAGAAGCTTTCAACAAATCTATTTGGCCAGGGAGGAATAGTGTATCATACAAGCTTGTCCTAGATAAGGCTCTTTTTAGTTCATCAACAATATTATACTCAGATTGGACCGATAAATACCTTTCATACCTATTTTTTGTCTCATCAAACCTTCTTCTGTATTGTTGAGTGGTCTCTATTCTTTGGCCCTTAGTGATTGAAGGAAATATTAGTTTTTCTTGGGCTTAATTTTTAGCACTTTCTTGTTCTTTGCTAGTTTTCTTCTCACCTATTCTTGGAGTGTTCCCTTCATTTTCCTATATTTTGGGCATTGCATCACCTTTGTCAGCAACCTATGGAATATGGAACTTGTTACTGGTTTGTAGTGGTGATTTTTTTTTTAGAAGGCAATTGAAAACCTCCCATTTTCTATGGATCCACTTGCAAGGACTTCTTATCAGTTTTGGTCATGACAAATACATGTTCTTCTTTCAAAAAATCTTGTCCATTCATAACTTGATCATGATGCCACAACATGTTAACCCTCCCTTTACTATTTTTATCAGTATTTTCCATGGCTTGTTGCACATGGTGTTGGTACATCATATAGGTGTTATAATCATGTGGATCATTGTAAACTAAGCACCAAACATTGTCCAAAATATTTTCATGTACATATTCTTGCTCTGCTTGGTATAAATTTACTCTAGGTCCTACTCTACTGCATGTACTAGGCTTTTGATATTTGTTAATATAGGGGAAACTTCTTTGTTAAAACCTCTATATTTCTCTCTTTTCCATTGTATTGACCTTATTTTTAATTGTTTTTGGGGTGTTATAGATATCTAACAAGGATGATTCCTAAGGGTTTTGAGATGGAAGAGGAGTAAAATGGACAGTAGGAGTTGTTATGGGAGGAAATGATAGAGTTTCTTGTGGGGCTGGTGGAGGATCCATATATGAAGGAGTGGTTGCCTTTGGTGGGTAACTGGGGAATTTCAGAGCAATAATGCATTACCAATTTTGGAGGAAGCCTCCCCACAACGACTAATATATTTTTTGCTTGGGCCATTACTTGATAGACTTAAGAGAATGTATTAATGCTTGATTTTTGGGTTTGTAGCCCCAGGTCTGATCCAAGGGATATGATGTAATACATATGTGCTAAGTATGCATCTGGTCTAGCCTCAAGAGGGATCCTCTTCCATGTTCTAGTAAATATCAATTTAAAATTAGAGACTAACTCATGTTGGTGTTTTTGCATAGCTATGAATTGATTTAGTAGTGAAAATGGGTCAGATGACTCATTGAATTCTTCTACAAAAGGACCTACTAACTCATACCATGAAGTGATGGTTTTGTCTCCTAAAGGTTCAAAACCAGTGCAAGATATTTCCTCTGAAAGAAAGGGCTAGAATCCTAGCTATAACATCTTGATTCTTGATATTATGAATAACTTCAAAGTTTAGTATGTCCTGGCAATGCTCATATGCAGTTTTTCCTATAGCATAAAGTGTGGGTATGGATTTTGTAACAACTTGAGAGATGTCATGCATATTAGTAAGCCTAATAGGACCAGAAGTATTCCATATGGGATAATTTTGTAGGGGTTGGTTCTGAATGAAATTTTCTTTCACAACCATTGTAGTTGGTGTTTTTAATGAAGCTGGTCTTAGAGGTATCGTAGGGATTACTTCAACTAGGACCTCTTCCAACTGTGAATCTGAGAATAAACTTCTTATGATATTAGACCCTCTTAAGGGAAGCTCATAAAATGTAACCGGATCTTGGTTATTTTTCATAGATGACCTAGTATTAATAAAAAATATAAGCTACTAGGGTGGCTTTTCTAGTTTCTTGCACTCAAGGAGTTGCCAAGTGAATTTAATTTTTTTGCTGAATGAGGTCATGAAAACTCACTAAATATTGATTACTCTAGGAATTAATAACAAATAAATGAGTAGGGGAAATATAATGTATCTTTAAGGTCCCACAAAGCATGCTAAAAATGTTGGGGTCTGAATTGACATCAAGGAAAACTTGAATTGTGAATATGAATCTATGACATTCTAATAGGTGCACACCTTCTAATCATAGCTAAAACCTCAACATTGGATGGATTGAAGATTACTTCAATCCAACATCCAGAGTAGGATGGTATACATTTTCAACTAATTGGGTGTTGACTCAATTAAGCTAGTTTAAAATATAAGGATAGGGATAGAAATAGGGTAAGGGTTAGAGAAATATTGAATGAATGATGGCCGAATAAAGCTAACAATATTGACAACTATAAAGAACCTTATGATAGATCACATTTCCAGTATGCCACACTTGTAACTAACAACATTCAAAACAAATGATCTTCATCATTATAGAATAATAAAATACTCAGAGAACTATTTCAAACATCCAAAATGTTAATAATCCAAATAGTAGAATTAGATCAACATTCAAACTAATAGAAAAAGAATCTCTCTACAACATTTGTTTAAGCATGAAGCATTCCAATTTGCCCTAAGTTAGAAATCCAATATCAGTAGAATTGACTAACCATAATAGCAGTAGGAGAAATGAATTCATAGAAACTCATAAAATATGAAGATGCAGTCCTGAGGCAAACATCCAAGTAATGCTCCTTCTATTGATTTCTCAAAAAATTTAAAAGAATAGGACAAAATAACACTCTAGAGCCAACCCTTAAAATTGAGGGTTTGACTTCTATCTATATTTTTTACAATGAATAGAAAGATATAAACATTACAAGGAGAACTTCATGCTAGATCAGCAGAGGACTGAGGTGGTAGCCTCTTATTTGTTTACAATAAGAAAAAAAATATTTGTGCTCCATGAAACTCTACAACTCTAGTCTCTACAAGTTTCTTGGCCGTTCGTGGAATCCAAAAACTTCATTAGTTGTAGGTAGATCTGGTCCATCCTCTGTTCTTGACTAGGCTTCTCCATCACAGATCTATAACTAAAAACATTGGTAGATCTTGATTTTTATGAAGCTTGGTTCTCCCTGGTTATTTCAACTCACGAGCAACAATAAGTAGACTGAGGGTTGCTCTTTTATCAGCATGGAATTCTATCCTTTACTTCAATATTCTCATGTCAGCCCTTGATATATCTTTGAACAATTTAGAAGAAAAATGACTTGGCACCTTTAAGACCTGTGGGACCTACAATATTATTTTGCTTACAAAAATGACAATCATGGTGGGACCTCCAAAGGGTCTTATGTTGATTTGCCTTGCTATCAAACTTTCAAATTTCTATATGTTTTGTGATTGTAGGTTTTGAAGCTCTGACATGGAAAAAGTCATAAATCAAAGTCGAGATTTTCAAAGCCTGTTTGGGTTGTCCCTATACCTGTGCAAATGCATATCTACATTTGGGAGACTTGGAGGAAGAAAGTGTAAGGCTTCTAGGTAAACCACTTTTGAAACCCTAGCTCAAAATTTTTTACTTTTAAAAGAAAAGGAAAGAAAAAAGTTCTTGTTTTCTATATTTGTTTCATTATAGGCCTTAGACTAAATGTTTTGTAAGCATTTTTAAATCTTTTATAGGCATTAAGAAAAAGAAATCAGATTAAAATTGTATTTTAGAACATTTTTTTGTATTTTAGTTTTGCATCCTAGCATGCATTTTAGGTCATATTAGGGTTTCAAGCTCACTTTGTTCTATTTTTGACACACAATCGAAAATGCAAATCTATATTTGGGTAATCCCAAATGTAGCACTATGTTTGACTAGACATAGACCTGCATTTTATCAGTCCCAAATGCATCTCTTCGTTTGGATATATGTTTCAGAGGCATTATAGGGCCTATTGGGAGCATGTGTGTTGCATTTTAATATAGGGTTTTCTCTAATTTTGTTTTGTATGCTTTCTATCTATGTTTTGACTCCATTTTAGGTAGGAAAATAGAATTGCATAATAGATTGCATTTTAGGATAATTTTGTGCTTTTGCTTTATAAAAACATAGAAAACCAAAAATCAATAAAAAAACACCACACACTTTACATATTTCAATATGTTGCATTGCTACATGACAAGTGCAAGGAAACCCTCATGAATGAGTTGGATTTCATCACCTTTGCCAAAGAGCCCTAGAATAAGCCCTAGTTAGTTATAACAGTTTCTTGTACTTCATCCAATAAACCAGTTACTCTTGAGGATAGCTTAGGGTAACAAGGTTAGATGCCTCTCATTCCCATGGCTTAATAATTAGCGAAATCGTAGCTGTCATTTATTCCCAAGATCAAATGAGAGGGTGAAGTAAAAGCCTCTTTAGGTTGGTAGCAAGGCACTAGACAACACGGCCTCTTCCAGAGGTATTTTGTTCCCCTAGGTTACACCCATTGCCAAGCATCATCTAGGAAGCTCTTTTAGTCATTCGTGATTCATCCTTAATCAGAGAGTTGGGTGTGAACACACATTTTTAGATTCATTCCACCACCCACCTTGCATAGTTTTTAGACCTAGGGTTTACATAAAACACACCATAATATATATATATGTATAGATATAGATATATATAGATCAAAAAATCAAATAAAAAACAAAACTTGCAAAAACATAAAAATATTTGTTTGTTTGTGTGATTGTATGCTATTCATTTTTATTTTCAACACATTTTCACACACATACCTCCACAATCACCATCTAGTTGCACCCCTAGATTATGGTATCAATCCAAAGTTAAGCTAAAGCACTAACAAAAGCTTAAAGCCAACCATTCGCATCCATCGAGGACTTTGCTCAATTTTCCCAAGCCCCAACCACTTCTATGGTTGGGTAAGCTAGTGTGGCACGCACTATGTATCTAGACTTATCCACTGGGTAATCCAATCGTGCCCCCAATTTGAACATGGATATGATGTAGAGAGCTACACATGTTACCATTCTAGAGACTCCCCGCACTGAACCTTATTACCTAGTTGATTAGTGCATCACTTATTTGGATATTTATGCCATTAGGAGTTACTTGATTGCAGTAGGTTTGTTTTTTTCATCACTGCCTTCTCTTAGCATCCCACCTTGAACCATCCCCACATTACATCAAAAATCCATCTATTCACATTCACAACACACTAATCAAATCATCGCCAACCCCCTCTTTGAATCAATGACTACAACCACAAACCAGACATATCCATCATCATCCCATCAATATATCTCCATATCATGTCATTAAAGCATCATCTAAATTAACCCACTCTACAAAGGACAAGTCAATGTTGTTTTGCAGATGCCATAATCCATTCTATCCACATAATTTGTTAATCCCATTCATAATGCCATACCTCATTCAATCGTGATACCTTTCACCACCTATCCCCCACCTACATCCACTCACATTGTTGCCATACATCCTACTCAATATTTTACCCCCATACTACCACATAGTTTGCATCTACGATTGCAATAAAACAAGTTTTTTTGCATCTATAACAATTTCTTAGGGTAGCACCAACCAAAGTGTTCATCCTATTTCACAACAACAATCGTAGGTTGTAAACTTCAACCTTCAACCCACCTAAACCCAAAACACGTTATTCACCCAAGATCTAACTTGGGAGTTGTGACCACCCACCATAATCATACTCACTCATCCACATTAAAACACATATGCTACCTCATCAGTGCAACATACCATCATACCCTCATCTCCTCATCAACAACATCCATTTCATCAACGACAAACATTTCACCACCAATTTCAACAAAACATTCCACATCATCATGTTCCATCGAATAACACACATCAATTGTACAATCAACAAGTAAATCAAGGATTTCAATCACAATTGGAAGACCCTAAATTTTAGTTACTATAAAACTAGATTGAAAGTCTTGTCATACAAACACACGAAATTGTATATAAAAAAACCCACTCTGAGGCAACCAATCAATCATCCCATTCATATGTCTATTCCCTCACCCCCATATCCATCCTATTTTGAGATACCTAGGTTTGACAAGTTCAAAGGTGAAGATGAGCTACAATGGAGTCACCAACACACTCATCTAATTCTACAACAAATCTTGAATTACCTCACAAACATTGAGCTATAGTTGAGTCATCATCAACCTCATAAACATTGTCCATCTCGTCAACCTCATAAACATTGTCCATCTCGTCAACCTCATCCACCTTGCCCACCTCATTAAAATCATTAGTACCATACCTGGACCCCCTAATTAAGCCCTTGTCGATAATCTTTCACAAGTTACAAGATGCAAAAATAATTATCTTACCTAACATATGTCCTATAGACACCAAAAACCATAAATCCAGGTCATATAAGGAAGATCATTATTACCTCTATCATCAAAAAGTGGGTCACAACATCAATGTTTGCATGGAATTTAAAAATATGGTCCAAGATCTTATCGATGGGGGAATCTTTTCCATCAAAATTCCACTCACACCATCCAATCAGAACCTTGGTATCCACCTGAACCACTGTGGGGATGCTCAAGGTATCGCACCTTCCCCATGCTCACCAGTCACAAAACAATTTGGGGATGCTTAAGGTATCGCACCTTCCCCATGTAAAAAATAATAATAAAATAAAATAAAAATAAAACAAAAATATACATATATAGCTTAATCATTCACATTGCATTTCATACATTCATTCATGTATTCATAACTCATGTATACATTCCACACTCATTTTCTTATACATTGCATTTATGCATTCGTATCATTTGCATCCATTCATGTCACTTGTATTAATCATCATTCGATCAGTTTGGATAATTGTTCATCCATTGAATCTAACCCTTGGCCAATTTAAGTTTCATTTCACCAGCCACATAAATCATGTCAAAAACAAAAACAAAAAAGAGTTGCAATAAAATCCCACAGCATCTTATTTCTTTGGTAACGTCAAACAATATTTAGGTGCTATAGGTTGTTCTAGTTAAATCAGGTCTCCTCTTAGACCAAAACACACTTTTAACTAAGAAAAGTTTGAGTTTTAGGAGTTGAATAGACCATTTTTGAACCAATCACATGACACATTTATTAATAAGATCTTGCATCAAGGAGAGATGTTGTCGTGATTAGATTGAACCTTGAAGCGAAAAGTTCTTTTTTCTTGTCTCATTATGTACATAGTATAATAATAAATTAAATATACATCTTTGCAAAAATTTACAAAAATGAAAGAGTGAGTAGTAAAGGATAGGGTAACATTCTCATCAGGACCCGATTCAAGTAGTTGAGAATATGATTCCCCAAAGCTCTAACAAAATAATAATACTACAAAAGTGAGTATTAAGGATAGGATACAATTCTCATCAAGACTTGATTCAAGTGGTTGAGAATCTGATTTCCCAAAGATCTCTTGAGAATCAGGTGCACCCTTGGTCAATGTCAGTTTCATTTCACTAGCCACATAAATCATGTCAAAAATAAAAATAAATAAAATAAAGTTGCAATAAAACCCCATAGCACCTCATTTCTTTGGTAGTATTTGAACATCAAATAATCTTTAGGTGTTATAGGTTGTTCCTATTTAAATCGGGTCTCCTCTTAGACCAAAGCACACTTTTTACTAAGAAAATTTTGAGTTTTTGGAGTTGACTCAACCATTTTTGAACCAATCACATGACACATTTATTAATGAGATCGTGCATCAAGGAGAGATGATGCCCTGATTGGATTAAACCTTGAAGCAAAAAAATTATTTTTGCTTGTCTCATTATGTACATAGTCCAACAATAAAATAAATATACATCTTTGCAAAAATTTACAAAAATGAAAGAGTGAGTAGTAAGGATAGGGTAACATTCTCATTAGGACTCGATTCGAGTGGTTGAGAATTTGATTCCCCAAAGCTCTAACAAAATAATAATACTACAAAAGTGAGTAGTAAGGATAGGATACAATTCTCATTAGGACTAGATTCGAGTGGTTGAGAATCTTATTCCCCAAAGCTTTCTCTTTATAAATACAAACTAATAATAATAGGCTTTCAAGTAGTACGGGTAGGGTTTAATTATCATAAAGACTCGATTTGAGTGGTTGAGAATATGATTCCCTAAAGCTTGGAGAACCTAGAATTTGACTATCTTCTTGCGTGGTAACACATCTCTCTTGAAGAGACCTCTAAACGCACATAAGGACAAGCTAGATTTTTGGTTCTCTTCATGACTAGTTTAATATTACCTTACTCAAGATTGGTAAATGAATTCATTATTTGCACAATGGTTCTTGATTAGCTTGTGTCATTTCCTTACTCAAAATCAATGGAAGATGAACATTCATTGCACACATAGTTGTTCCTTAAGAGATTTGACTTCACTAGGACGCCATTAACATCATATAGATTTACAAGATAAGTAGATGAGTTTTTTTGAGATCACTAGGATTTTTGAGTCTTTGCAAAAACAACTCTAGATCATTTATCCCTAAGGTAAACAAAGTCATAAGAAAGGTCTCATTCTATACCAGCATCGTATTGTCACACATGTATCATAGTCCATTTCATCCTACAACATATGGTCAAACCAATACTACTATATTAGTGCCCCTATTTAAGTAATAAAGGCAAAATATAATAAACAATAGTCCATAACCTATTCAAATGATAATAAATAAGGAAACATCATTCATTCATTTGCATACATCACCACCAATTGCATTCATTCATAATACATTCATTTCATTACATGCACACAAAAAAAAATCTAAAAAATCCATCATTACATATATACATGTACAATCACATCATCAACCAAATAGGGGGTTCAAGGTCTCAGACTTTCCCTAATAATCACATAAAACAATCAACCAACTAGAGGGATTCAAGGTCTTACACATTCCCCCAACAATCATATCATCAATACCAACTAGGGAGGGTTCAAGGTCTCACACCTTCCCCATCAGTCACATCAAATAATCAATCAAGAAACTTGGGAATGTTCAAGGTATCACACCTTCCCCACTCATTGATCGAATCCAATCATACACTCAGATAATTCAACAACTTGGGGGGCTTCAAGGTCTTACACCTTACCCAACAATCACATCATCAGAACCAATTGTGGAGTGGAGGGGGGGAGTTCAAGGTCTCACACATTCCCCAACAATCACATTAAATAATCAATTAAAAAATCAATTTCTAGGATAAAAAAGGTTGTATCGTGTTATCAAAGAGTGCACCCTTTGCCTTGCATTCACAAATCAAATCAATTTTCTATATTTAAAAGGTTGTGTCCTCTTGTCAAAGGTTGCACTCTTTACCTCACATTCACATCACAATAAATCATCTACTAGGTTCAAAAGGTTACATCATTTTTTCAAAGGTTGCACTCATTGCCTCTCATTCATAGACACAACACATCTAATTACATTTACTTTCCTGCATTCATCAATTTGATTCACTAGCACAACTCCTCAAGTGAACCTCGTATCTAGTGCTCTACTCTAGTCACTTGGGGGTTGCAACGACTGGTTATCCATACAATCTAGTAGGATGAGTAGATTACCATAAGGACACTCATCATTTCATTAATTCAAAAGCTCCAAAGGCACCTAACCTCTTTGGTCATTATTTTTATTCAAATTCTCCAAAGGAGACACATGCCTTTGGTCAAATCAATTCAAAATGCTCCAAAGTAAACACACCCCTTTGGTCAAATCAATTCAAAATGCTCCAAAGGAAACACACCCCTTTGGTCAAACCATTTTAAAAGCTACAACGACACCAAACCCCTTTGGTCAAAATATCTCTAAGTTAACCTTGTATCCAGTAATCTACTCTAATATCCTAGCAGTTGCAGCAACTGGTTATCCATGTAATATTGATAGGATGCATATATTACCATAAGGACACTGGTTATATTATCATTCATGCAATAAAGTCCAAAAAAATAATCCAATTTCAATTCAAAAGGCTCCAAAGGAAATAAACTCCTTTGGTTACTTTCAATCCAAAAGGCTCCAAAGGAACCAAACTCCTTTGGTCACATTCAATTCAAAAGACTCCAAAGGAACCAAACTCCTTTGGTCACTTTCAAATCCAAAAGGCTCCAAAGGAATAAAAAACCTTTGGTCATTTTCAATTCAAAAGGCTCCAGAGACACCAAACCCCTATGGTCGACATATAGAATAGCTTTTTCTTTCTTGCACTAGCTAACCTAAATTTTCAAGTGAGTCTTGTATCTAGTGATTTACTTTATTCACCTGATGGTTTCAGTGATTGGTTATCCATGTAATCCGGTAGGATGGGTAAATCATCATAAGGACACTTGTTCAAAAAAACCATCAAATCAGCCTCAAAACTTTGCAAATGCAACCACTTAATCTTCTTCCCTATCAACCATGAAAATAGAACTCTCAAACGCAATAATGAAGTTAACATGAGCACCCTTAGCTTATTTATAGCAAAAATTCATGTATTTTAGAGCATCCAAACGCAACCCACATTTGTTAAAGACCAAAAAAGGCCACAAAAGGGTCCCAAAAATGCTACAAAACACTCTAAAACTTCACAAAATCATCCAATCATCCATCCATGAATCTCACACATCATCCCATCTCATATTTTCCCAAATTAAATCAATTTGGCAACTCAATTTTGGAATGTAACTGCGTTCAAGAAAATTTGCTCAAGATTATCATCAAGCCCTCTCTGTAGGGTTGCAAAAGTGGAAATCCTTTACAAAATTAACTTTGGTATGTGTCATGCCATAGGGTTGAACATGATACCCATAATGGCTGGTCCATCTACCACATTACAAGTGCTCATCATTCTACCAAAAGAAAACTTTCAACAATGCATACACACCCAAACTTAGGGCAATCAACTTGATATTAATTTACGATATTCAAAAATATACCAAATCACTCATACATGCATGCCACATATTACTCCGATTCATTTTGAACCAAATCAAATCAATTTGGTAACCTAGTTTTGGAAAGCGACGATGTTCAAGGAAATTTTCTCGAGACTATCATCAAGCCCTCTCTACGGGGTTGCAAAAGTAGAAATCCTTTACAAAATTAACTTTGGTATGCATCCTGCCATAGGATCGAACATGATACCTGTAGTGGTTGGTCCATATACCATATTACAAGTGCTCATCATTTTATCAACGAAAAATTTCCAACAATGCATACCCATCCAAAATTTGGGACAACTGACTTGACCTTTATTTTCACTATTTGCATCCATCAATACCACTCCTTTCAACATCCACATTTGGTCAATTGACTAATGGGTTTCATCCTTTACCCATTCACCAATTGAGGTAGTAATTCAAAATTATTTTTTTCAAATATTATTCTTCGTGTGCTTTAAGGAAAGAGTCCATTTCTTCATCCAATAAAACTAGGTGTCTCTTGTTTTTGCACCGCATTGTATTTTACACAACACGGTACAAAAGAGGCATTTGTAGACACCAAATCCTAGCCACTTGCCAAACCCTAATCCTTCACAAAACCTAATCCACTTGCAAAACCCTAAACCTAACCCTAACCTTCCAAAAGTTTATAAAAATCCAATCATGTTTGTGAATGAAAAAAAAGAGGGAGGACGAAATCATACCATCATGCTTCCAACGTTTGCGTAGAATTGCTCAAACTACACAAATTGATTTGGCCATATCTCATGCATCCAAACTTGAATTAAGCTAAAATTTTGAAGGTAGATTCTTAATAAAATCTAGAACATCTCCACAAATTTTAAAATAATTTTGAGTAATAGATACCCAATCACAACTCTATGTTTGAATAGAAATAAATTCAACCATCAATAGACCCAAATCAAAGTAGATAAATCAGTAAGGTATTTTAGTTTAATTGTTTCTATTTTTTGCACACCATTTTCTATATTTTGTAAACATTAGGGTTAACTTTTTTTGTTGCTTTCTTTTATGCATACCAATAGGTGCTTATGACCCCGTTTGTTTGCAAGTTCATGTGTACAGGTTATAGGTGATTGAAGGCTATTGGAGCAATGAGCGGTCCACCAAGGATACACAAGCCACTCACCAAACTTATTGGAGCAAAAGGAGATCATTGACACCAATGTCACTGTGATTTTTTCAAAGGGACTTCACCTCTTTGTACCCATTGTAATCATAAAGAGCAAGCATTTGTAATCATACCCCAATACACTTGGGGATAAAAGCATTGTAAAAAGGAGACTAAGGCTCCACAAATTTTAATACAAAATCAATTCTTTCTATTGCAATCTTATCTCTTTTATTTCATTGCTTGGTGTCATTTTCTTTTGCTTACAGTAAGCAATTAGATTATCAAGCTATGTGATGACAACTCCCAATGCATATTATGATGCATGAGTCATTACATAAAAATTTTGATGTATATTGGGTAGGGAAAGTGTAGGATTGAACATAGTTAATCCTTCAACCTCTCAAGTACACTCTATTGTGTATCTTCCAATTGGAAATTAGAATTGACACCTTCTTTGGTTGCTTGACATAGTGGCAAAACAATGTTTTAAAACCCCAATAAAAATATTTGATACAAATTGGCAAGACCCAAATATATATGAAGCTTTATTAGAGTCATTGGAATAGGCCAATATTTAATTACCTGAATCTTCTTAGTATCAACATAGACTCCCTCTTTTTCAATCTTTTTCATTCCAAATGAACACTTTTCTAAATTAGCATATAGCTTGTGTCTTTGAAGAGTCTAACATACCTTTCAAATATGTTGTAAATGTTTCTCCCATGTTTTACTATAGATGAGAATTTTATGTAAGTAGACTACTTTGAATGAGCTAGTGTAGGGATGGTAGTTGTCATCGATCATCCTTATCAATCTAGTAGGTGTAATGGTCAAGCCAAAATGCATAACTAGCCACTCAAATAAACCCTCCTTGTATTTGAATGTAGTCTTCAATACATAAATGGCCTCCTCTATGAGTATTTAATTATAGCCAAATTTGAGATCAACTTTAGTGAAAAATTTTGCACCATCAAGCTCATCCAACAACTCATCTATCTGAGGGAATGGATAGTAGTTCTTCATAGTGATTTTATCCAAATTTCTATAGTTAATACCAAATCTCCACATTCCATATTTTTTTGAAGCCAAGATAATTAGATTACGATATGGTTAAACACTTGGTCTTATGTGCTCCTTTTGAATCAATTCTTGAATTTACCTCCTTTTCTTATCATTTTCAAGGATTGATCTATGATAAATAGGTGTATTAGGAAAAATATAGTAGGAAGTAAATCAAGGGAATGCTTTACCTCACGATGAAGTGGAACCCTAGTTGATCACTTGAATAAGTCATCATATTCCACTATAATATGGTCCATCTAATTCTACTATGTAGAGCCTATAATAGATGGATCAACAACCCTCCTTTTGATTTATGGTTTAATAATAAATAGAATAAATATCCTTGTTTTTATTATCATCTTCTTGAATTGTTTTACACTAATTAAGAAAATAAATGTAGGAGGAGACACCTATAGTATCTTAAAGCACTAACCTCCAACAATGATGATCAAAATTCAATGCCTACACTCATAAATACAACACTTCTTTCATATAAATATTTGGACCAAAATCACATCACAACATCCAAGGAGATAACATCCACCATAACTTCATCTTTGAAGGGCTTGATACCATAAGAGAGAGGATTGTTAAGTTAGAAGAGATTGATTTGGAATTTTGTGAGGATTGTGTTTATGGTAAAGCAAAGAGAGTTAGATTTCTCAAGGATGGCAAGGAAAGGAAGAAAGAGAAATTGGAGCTTGTGCACTCAGATGTTTGGGGCCCAGCTCAGGTAACTTCTCTTGGAGGTTCCTCTTACTATGTACTTTTTATTGATGATGCAACAAGGAAAACATGGATATATTGCATTAAGAATAAAAGTGATGTTTTTAATACCTTCAAGAATTGGAAAGCATTAGTTGAAAATGAAACTAGAAAAAGGTTAAAGTGTCTAAAGTCGGATAATGGTGGAGAATATTGCAGTAAAGAATTTGATGTGTTTTGTTCTAAAAATGGAATTAGAAGAATCAAGGTAGTTCCAATAACACCTCAAGAAAATGGGGTTGTAGAAAGGATGAATAGAACCATCATGGAGTGTGCTAGGAGCATGAGAATACATGCAGGCTTACCATTATTTTTATGGGCTCATGTTGTTGATACTGCAGTATATCTGATTAATAGAGGACCGTCCAGTGCCTTGGATGGAGGAATTCCGGAAGAGCTTTGGACAGGTAAACCAGTAAATTATTCTTTCCTTAAGGTATTTGGATGTGAGGCTTTTATGCATATAGACAAAGAGAACATAAATAAGTTAGATGCTAAGGCCCAAAAGTGCTATTTTATTGGTTACGGTATTGATGGCTTGGGTTACATATTATGGGATTGTGATAACCAGAAAGTCATTAGAAGTAGGGATGTCATATTTAATGAAAAAAACTTGTATAAATATCGGTTGCAGGGAAAGAAACAGAAAGAGGAAATTACTGAATACATAGACCTTGATGGACACATAGAAAATGTAACTTCAAAAGTGGTAGAAGATCAAAATGTACAGCGACAACAATAAGCACCTCAATCTCCAGAAAGTGTTGTTAGATGATCTACCGGGATAAGTAGAATTCCTCAACGTTTCTCCGATTATGTTTTGTATACGATCTTTGGTGAGCGAGAATGTTTTCGGGAAGCATTACGGATGGATACCGAGGAATAAGTGGGAGCTTGCAATGAATGAAGAAATGGACTCTTTATTCCACAACCAAACTTGGGATTTGGTTGAGCTACCCAAAGGCAAAAGAGCGTTGACCAATAAATGGGTGTACAGGATTAAAGAGAAGAATGAAGGGCATAAGAGATACAAAGAAAGACTAGTGGTCAAGGGATTCGCTCAGAAAAAAGGTATTGATTTTGATGAGATTTTTTCTCCAGTTGTAAAAATGACCTCTATTAGAGCTATTTTGAGTCTTGTAGCTATAGAAAATTTGTTTCTGGAGCAATTGGATGTGAAGACAACATTTCTTCATGGTGATTTGGAGGAGGAAATTTATATGCACCAACTAGAAGGCTTTCAGGTGAAAGGTAAAGAGGATTGGGTATGTAAACTGAAAAAGAGCTTGTATGGGTTAAAACAAGCTCCTAGACAG
Source organism: Wollemia nobilis (assembly GCA_028583015.1). NCBI lineage: Eukaryota > Viridiplantae > Streptophyta > Pinopsida > Araucariales > Araucariaceae > Wollemia > Wollemia nobilis. The sequence continues at coordinate 2,867,159 of JAQPPZ010016529.1, read as the reverse complement.
TGGTATTTAAAATTTGATAAGTTCATGGCTAATCAAAGGTTTGAAAGATGTCAAAGTGATCACTATGTATATTTTAAGCAAACTGGAAATGGTAACTATGTTATTTTGCTATTGTATGTGGATGACATGTTAGTTGCAGGAACAAATATGCAAGATATAAACATGCTCAAGAAGAAGTTGGCTAAATCCTTTGCCATGAAGGATTTGGGAGAAGCCAAACAAATCCTTGGTATGAGGATAACAAGAGACAAGGAGAGTCACACTTTGAAATTATCACAAGCAAAATACATTGAAAAAGTGCTTAAGAGATTCAACATGAACAATGCAAAGTCTGTTGCTACTCCATTGGCAAAGCATTTCAAACTCACCAAAGATTTGTGTCCCAAGACACAAAAGGAACAAGAGCATATGGCTAAGGTTCCCTATGCATCGGCGGTTGGAAGCTTGATGTATGCAATGGTTTGTACAAGACCGAGACATTGCCAACGCAGTGGGAGTAGTGAGTAGATTTATGAGTAATCCGGGAAAAGGACATTGGCAAGCGGTAAAATGGATACTCAGGTACTTGAGAGGAACTTCAAATTATTCTTTGAATTTTGGAGGCTCTAATATATGCTTGAAAGGTTTTGTAGATTCCGATATGGCGGGTGATCTTGATGGTGGAAGGAGCACTCCCGGCTACATCTTTACTATAGGAGGAGGAGCGGTTAGTTGGATTTCTAAACTCCAACACATAGTTGCCCTTTCAACCACTGAAGCTGAATATGTTGTTGCTACAGAAGCAAGCAAAGAGATGGTTTGGTTGCAAAGACTAATGGAAGAACTTGGGAAGAAGCAAGAGGATAATAGGTTGTGGAGTGATAGCCAGAGTGCTATACACCTTGCGAAGAATTCGACATTCCATTCAAAAACTAAACACATCAAACTCAGGTATCATTTCATTAGATCAGTAGTGGAAGATGGATCTTTGAAATTAGGGAAGGTTCACACATCACAAAATCCTGTTGACATGCTTACAAAAGTGGTGTCAAGAGAAAAGTTGAGCTTTTGCTCAACTTCAATTGGCCTTAAGGAATAAGAGGCCATGATGAGAATTTTTTAGTCCTTGGTTGCAGTATGGTGCAATGGAATTAGTCTCCAAGTGGGAGATTGTTAGGAATGGAGCCTAATTATGAGGAGGCTAAACGAGAGAAAGTTTCCGGATTTCTTGCGGGACGGACGGGGAAAGTTTCCAGATTTACGATCCGTTAGTCTACCGAGAGGAAGTTTCCGGATTTACAATAGGACAACCGGGGAAAGTTTTTTTTGTTTTTATCCCAAAATTAGGTGCTTGGGAACTCAATGTTAATCTTGGAATGTATTAAGAAAAGCGGTTTGTTTTTTCGTTTTTTCTTATATAGAGTTGTGAGGAAAAACGAGAGATGACTATGACAATGAAAATTACTATGTTGATTCCTTGAAAAATAGAGAGGAAATTACAGCGAGATGTTGGTCGTAGGTTGTAACCCTCTATTGCTTGGATTGAGAAAGGAAGGACTGAAAATTCTTGATGGATGTAACCCACATTGGGTGAACCACGTTAAAATCGTTGTCTCTTCTTCTGTGTGTGTTTGTCTTATTTTTATTTAATTCTACTGTTAAAGTTTGAAACACTATAATTGCTTTTCTATATTTTATATAGTGATTTACTCTAACAGCTTAGTCTTTGGAAATTCTATGGATGTGTACACTTCTACACATACATTAAAAGGATCAATAGGCTACATTGCTCCAGGTATGGAATCCAAATATTTAGCATAAGATATTTCCATTTTTGTTTTGTTTGTTATTAAAAATTTTAAATGCAAAAGCTTACAAAGATGTGACTGGTAATGCAGAATATGGAGTAGGTGGAGTTGTCAGTACAAAAGGAGATGTATATAGCTATGGAATATTGTTATTAGAGATGGTGACCAAAAAGAGGCCAACAAATAGTATCTTTGAAAAGGGAATGAATTTACAAAAGTGGGTAAGCAATGGTTTTCCAGATTCAATAGCAAATGTTATTGATAGTTGTTTGTTGAGTGTTGTTACTAGCAATGAAGAGGAGAAGGTCTTCAAGTGCCTCAAATAGATAATAAGTCTTGCCTTGGTTTGCACAAGACAATCTCCTGAAGAACGACCAACCATGATTGACATTGTGAGAATATTGCATAATATCAGATGTGATTATCTTGGAGATGCTTCAACCTCCAAATTTCAATCAGATTTACCATCTTTGCTTGTCCTGTGTAGGGAAAACTTTGAGACCAATGATAGTGAAATCTCCTCTACATTCTAGTTAGCTTTCTTGGGAACATATCTGTGCAAAATGTGAAAGAATGCAAAACTTGAAGCAATTGTATCAACTTGTGTCAGTTTGTCTCACACTTGTCTTTGATAATATACTACTATTTTCTTAACTTTAGTGCATGTAAGATCCTAAGGTTGGATGGAAGTCATAATATGTATAATTTGATCATCTAATGAATATATTGGAGGTTGATGATCAAAATATTTATACCATGACTGCTTTGTACACTATAACTTGACTAAAAGAATCTAAATGTTTGCTTTCTTTTATGGTTATGTTACGGAGAAATTGAACATAAGTTTTTAGTATATTGAATTAAGCATGTTTGAAACCATTATAATTGCCTTGCACTAATTTACTCAGTAACTTAGAATGTTTATTTGGTGATTATATTCTCTTAAGTTTCTTGATGGACAATATTTTCTATGAGCTACTAGATTATGAAGGACATGAAAATACCTTAAATCTATTTTCAAGCTGATCTTTCTATTATTTTTGGACTGTATTCTTTTTGAATAATCAAATTTTGTGTATTATTTATTCGTAAATTTTTTCTTTGCTTTTATGTGTGATTTATTATTCTCTGAAATAGACCTACTGTATAGTGCAAGTTTTGGCATTCCTTTGAGACAAACCACATTGCCACAGTGACAAAAAGATTATATAAACACAGTCAATGCCTAGCAACTTCTTTTAGTTAAGTAGTTGATGCCGGAAGCAAATCATAAAAAATAAACTTATTTATCCACATCTACAAAACAGCTATCTAATCTTCAAACGAGGCTGATTTTGGAAGATTTTCAATATCAACTCTGATCCTAAAGAGCCAATGTCTTGCATCTCACATTATATACATCTTTTGTTGAATATTAAGCTTGATACGTATTTTGGTCAGTTTGTAACTGTTTTTGTGTTGCTGGCGGTTGCTGGCAGTTTTGGGTTTCTTATAACTGTTTGTGTTGCTGGCAGTTTTGGGTTTCTTAGGGCTCTATTATTTTAGGGCTTTGCCTTTTCAATAAAAGGGCGTACAAGGCTAGTGTGTAAGGGGCTTTTCTAATATATGCAATAACAATAGATTTGGTGTTGGAGATTCTATGTTGCAGCAGCAAGCATAGAGTAATACCTGATTTATTTATGTTCTGTTATTTCATACCCTGCTATTACTCTGTTTCTGTTTTTGGTTTGACATTGAGTTACAAAGATTTTATCATCTTTGTCTTCCTGAGTGTCAGTTTCTTTCCACTTTGTGGTACCTTGGATTATAAAAAACAGCTAGAGCTCGTCGAAGCTAAATTAATTATTCTGGACTCCTCCTCTTGTTAAATTTATGCTAATAATATGAAATACTTTCCATTTCCTCTACTGAACCAACTTATCCAATTTCTATGGTGACACTGTTGCCCAAGATGATGAAGGTGCATCTTCATGAGTTCTACTTCCGTTCTTCGTTGCATTTGCAACTAATGTATGCCTAATGTCTACTCCTGGGTATGAAAAGTCGTGAACACCTGTTTAGTAACCTCAAATGGTAATAATTAGGATAAATTGTTTTAAACATTGTGGTGTTCCAACACAAAATCAGCCTCTAACAATTTTGGTTTTTTATCATTGAAGCTTGTAGTGCTCTCAAGTGTTCAATCGATTTTCACAATGTGACTGCTGTTTACAATACTCAAGAATTGCACAGTTTAGAAATGATATCCGCTTCCTGAGCAATGTCTTCCAACAACAAAATAGAAATATCAAAAAGCTTGTGAGCGAGACTGGGATTCCTTAGCTGCTCTGGCTTGCTTAGTCTAAAGCCCCTCGAAAGGTATATGTAATGGCCGGTTAAAACATCATTATTGGTGCAACCAATTACAGAATCATAAATTGAACCGCCACATATAGAACATTTTAGTCTGAATTTGTCTAACAATTTACCTCCAGCATTAACTGTTTTGAACTATTTGCACTACGAACATGCCTTCTAACACTTGATTGACTTCCCCCAGTTGTTGGAGGAGGATTCCTCAGCTTCGACAAATAGAAATGTTAGCTGGGATTTGGGGCTAGATATGTAAGTGCTCACCTTAGCAACACTGAAGTTGAAAAGCCCATGCACTCTCCCTCTCTTACTTTCCGCTTGTCATTTAAAAAAAAAAAAATTAAATTAAAAAAGAATTATCTAGTTTCACAGTCTACCAATTGTTCAGTTTCACAATGTCATTCTTCAACATAGAAGATGCAAGTGACGTCAACCACCTAATCCAAAATGCTTTAAACTTATTCGATGTTTAGATTTCATAAATGATTATTTAAAAGCCCAAACTTATTGTTGGGCACTCATTTACCATTATGTTCCATGCCATGCAGAGTCTTCTCAAATTTTGCTTGGTCTTAAATCTGGCACACTCAGGTTATTGTCACGGCTGTCAAATCTAGTCTGTGGAAATATGTTTGCAGGGGATGATAGAAAAAGGTGCTTATGCGTTAACACACGTGTAAAATCGGGGCACCTACTACTTGGAAAAGCTATAAGCGTGCAGTGCAGGGAGTTGGTTGAATGGAAATGGCAGAGTACGCAAGAAACCATTTTTGTCTATGCCATATGGTCTAAACGTTTGATTGTTTGAAGGCCATCCATTCTTTGCCGTATAAATTAGCTTCAAACACACAAACCTTTGCTGGACGCTTTCATAGGAACAATGCTAAAGAAACAAAGATTTAACCTGGTTTTTCTTTGGGTCCAGACTTTTTTATATATATATACAAATAAAATAATTTTATCTTGCATTCCAACAAAAATGTCTGCATTCATGTTTTGGTTTTTTAAGATTAGGAAGCTTATTTACAAAACATCATGTTTTACATTTACTAAAAAACTTTAATTAGTTTGTAACAAAATTATTTAAAAAAAAGATTAATATAATATAAGTAATTTATTAGTTTATTGTATTTATATATATATATATGTTATTTTAAAATTTTAATAAAAGAGTTTTTTTTTTTTTAAGTATTTTTATAGATATCTTTTAATAAAAGAGTTTTTCTTGGCATGGTATGAGAGCTTTCACAGCTGCTTGTAAAGCAATTTTTTTTATCTTCTAAACTTTTTATTATATATATATATATATATATATATATATAATTTAATTTATTTATTTTTTAAGAACCTATAAGCGGCTTTCAATGGTAGCTATTTCTATAAAATAATACAAAATATTATAAATTTGCTTTTATGTTAATTAAACTATATCAACTTGTTATTTTATCAAAGATATTGTTAGTTTCTTTTTTTTTTATTAGATGCATTTTTCATCTTCCTTAATTTGTTATGTTTTTGCAATAAGCTCCTTGAAATCATTTTCATTAAGAGATAGCTCTTTGAAATCATTTTGATTTAGACATAAAAATCTCATTTATCTACTTAAATTTTGAATTTTACCAAGATTAATATCAACATTGTGATTAGCTAAATTATTTTCTACCTAAATTCTTTCAAAAAAAAAAAAAAAAAAAAAAAAATATATATATATATATATATATATATATATATATATATATATATATGCTCACATTTCCAAAAGGTTGCTTCAACAATAGTTGAAAAATATCAACAATAATGTTATTTTTTTTATTCAATCCCCACATTCGATGTTTTTCATAGCATTAATGATAATATATGAATCTCCCTCAATTTAAATTTATTTCAATCCTTTTTCAAGTGCAATTTTAATCTCTATAAGAAGTGCCTTAGCATCTACATAGTATTTTTTCAATGAATTTATACAAGTCATATTGAGTGGGGTTTGAACCTTGGACCTCTCAAAGAGAGGCCAAAGCCCTTACCACTACATCAATATTGCAACTCGCCTTAGCAGCTACATAGTTGAGAATATTGCTTTTATTATTTTGAAAAACACAATTCTAAGACATTTCCATTATACCATAGATTAGAACAAATCTTTTGTGCTAACTCCATTGTCATAGATGACCCTTCCATGTATATTCAAATTGTGTAACCAAGAGGTTAACACCTCTTTTTTTACAATTCAGACTTCCATGATGAGCACCATGTCTACAAATATTTTGCAAGAGACAATAATATAGTTAGAAACTTAGACATGCTTTAAGGTTTATTTTTAAAAAACATAATATTCCTTTGCCATTAATTCCAACAAATAATGACAAGACCAATCCTCCATAGAATACATAATACTTTATCTTTGAAATAACTAATCCAATATTTCATCAACTCTTTCAATGTTGATGTAGTTACCTAATATACTATCATATTTTTTAAAAAGTAGTTTCAAATGGTGCATGAAATGGGACAATAAAGAAGTAAACGGTCTAATGCTTCTAAATCCTTGTCATATAAGGCACACTTGAAAGGTATATAATATCATTTTCTTTATATAATCTATCCTATAAGAATCTTGCATTGGGCACTAACCAAAGGAATATTGAGCCCTTAAGAAGGGTCTCTAGTGACCAAACATTCTTCTAAGAGAAACCATTGGGAATAGAAAAGTATGATTGTTCTAAATCCTCATATCCCAACTTGATTGACTATCCACCAACATTTGATATATTTCAAACCTACTCATCCTTTTAATTAAAAATAGGTAAATAGAATTCCTAAGCATCTTTTTACGTTCACCTACTACTTATTGTCTCCTTCAACAAGGCTATTACTAGAAATCCATGATTTGGAGAGTTGCTCACATTAATATAATCATTCACCTTTACACCTTTACACCTTTATACCTTTACAAGCTAGATTGTTTTTACCATTTTTTTTATTCTTACCACCATATCATTTACTAAATAGTTTTGTGGAGTTTATGGAAACAAAAAATTGAGAGACTATTAATGTAGACAAGAAAAATATTTGTTTGAACAAGTGTAATGAAGCATGGATTCTTATTGGCTTGAAAATTCCAAATGAGTTGTATTTTCAAATTAGAAATGAATCTTCTTCTAGCGAATCTTGGTATATATTTGAGAAAGATTTTTCAAAGATAAATAAGGCATCCATGATTAATTTGGAGCTTCAACTTGTAAAGAAATCTGAATACTTTAATTAGATTGAAGATTATCCTTCCCACTTTAAAGAGATGAGGTTATAGCTTGAGGAGTGTGGAATCAAGAAGGTTATGTTATTTTGAAAAACCTTCCTTCCTATGAGGTATTTCTCTTCTTTTCTATAAAAACAAGCTTGGTTTTAGTTATTTTTATCTCCTTTTGAATTTTTTTAATACTTTGTCGCTTACTAACCAAGAAAAATTAACTCCTATAAATAAAATCATTTTTAAGAGTCAAACTCATATAACTAAAGGAAATCAATTTATTCAAGATATGAAATAGAATCAAAATAAATTATCTAAAATTTCTAAATAAATAAACCATAAGAAACCAGTTAAATGACCTTGATTTTTACTGTGGAAAGATGAAGCATCTAGAATTTATGTGCTTCAAGAATCTAGTGGATCTTTCCATGCAATTGAAGAAGCGAAAAATACGAAATAAACTACACACTCTATTTATACCACATTTTTATATTATTTTTAGTATAGAATAGTTTTGGATTTGCGTCCTTCTCATTATATGATTAAATATTTTCATGCTCTTCTTCTCTAGTAAGTGAAAAGGAGAATGAGAAAATTTATATTAGTGATAACACCAATATTTATGTTGTTGGAACTAGTAATATTTCTATTGAAATGAAATTATTAATTTCCCAAAGTTGAGAACCAATTTACTCTATGTTGTAGATAACACAAACACACACAAAAAAGAACTTTATCTAGATAAATTTGTGGTTGAAGATATTCATGACAAGTTCAAAATTATTTCATCAAGACCAATAGATAAAAAGCTATAAATTTTGTATATTTCTATTACATTCACAATATTTTGCATAAGCTTTTGTCACTTATGCTTTGATCAAACAAGCAAGTTATGGCAATATTTGTCAAACCTAAAATTAGTAACAAATACCTCAAATTATAGTTTTAATTCTTGCATAGTCAAATTATAGTTTTCAATTCTAAACAAAGGAAATCTTTTTAAAATGAGTTGTTTAATCCTTAAGTGTTATAACTATGCACTAATGATAAAAGAGCTAAACAAACAACACTAGTTTTTTTAGAGAAATATCACAATGTGAGTAGAAAATATATTTGTTTGTACCCCTCACTAAATACAAATTATTGCATGCTCATTCACATTTGTATCATGCACATGAATAGATTAGAGTAAATCCTTCCAAATGTATGTCAAACAATATTGATAGCCATAAGTGGTACTTGTAACATTTCTTTTAACACCTATTCAGCACAAACTGGATTAGCCTTTGATGATTTGTTTTGAATGCATATGCATGGGATTCTACCTAATACTTTAATTCTGTTAGACACTACCCTCCAATAAGTAGAGATAATATTTATATTAATCTAAAGATAAACTGCTTTATATGGTTGGTTTCATATATGGGTATTTTGACTCAGGATAACTTAAGGAGACGTGGATTTATTTGACCCAATTGGTGTGTAATGTGTCACCAAGAGGAGGAAACAATGGGCCACCTCATTTTTGTGTGCCCCTATTCTCAAACAATATTGATTTGGTGGTACAATATTTTTTGAGAGTTAAAAAGATCCATTCCCACTAAGAACAACTTTTGGGACTATTGGAAGAAAAATAGATTCAAATCAAAGACCTTGAAGACAACTTAGGATTTGGGTTTGGGTTTCATCCACTGAAAAATTTGGTTGGAACGTAACAACAAGATTTTCAAAGAAGAATTTAGACCAGAGGAAAGAATTTGGGGAACTCTAATTAGGAAACTTTTAGAGACATTGCAAACTAGAACTTAGGAGAACTCTTAGATGGCAGAGGATGAAGCAAATATATGGACACAACTCCAAAAGCAACTACAATATGGGAACTAAGAAAGGGAGGATAAGAATAGAAAGAGGGATTTGTAGATTTGGGATGAAGGCCAAGGATTCAGAAGGAGAGGGTGAATGGAACACCTTAAGGGGTCATCTAGTAGGAACTAGAACATCTAGAAGTTAGATAGTCAAAGAAAAATAGCTAAGTTGCATTTTGAGTATTTCCAAGAAAGGCAGGTTATCAAAATTAAATGTATAACTTGAGTTTTTTTTAATAAAATTTTTACCTTTTTTTCAAAAAAATCTAACTTAAGTAAACCTCACACACACAAGGGGTAAAAGTTAGGTTGGGCTCTCAGTACCCTTGTTAGGATAATCTAATTATAAAAGAGGTATATAGGATGATAGCTATAAGGTATATCACACATATTATGCCTAGTGGAAAACAATTTAAAACACATACTTCAATATAATAAATATTTATAAGTGATGGCATGATGACAATGGAAATAGGGAGCTAAACTTATCCAGTCAACTATGGCTTACTTTTTGCAATTAACTTGAACAAACATTTATGGTGATTTTTATTATGCATTTGTGGGTATTGTTAGTTTTTACATGTTATTTGGTCAACCGCATTATAGAATTAAATTTATTTAATTGGTTAAAAAATATTTAGTTAAATTTTATAAATAATGATAAATAAAGTATATTAAATATTTATAATATAATAATTTCTTTGTGTAGGTAAGTTGTTCTTTTATGTATATTCAATGGTAGGAGAGCATGAAGAACCCTATATTTGGAGACCATAATGAGTCAATACTAAGAGGAAAAGGAGGATTGAACTTGGTCCGAGATTGATATAGTCTTGTGGCTTATTCATTGGACCTTAACATTTGGCCAAAAATGTTAAGGATAAATTTTTAGGAGAACTCATACATAACATAAGCATGGGATTGGCTGGGTAATACACGTACATTGGACCTAGGTCCATGTATAGCCATAAGTTCAACCTCGACCTTTAGGTGTCCCATATGGCTCTATAAGATTCTCATCGATGGAGTAGAATTTCGGCTTATAGTGTAAAACTCTTTTTTCTCTACTACCCTTAGGAAAAATTTTAAGGGTAAACTTTTGGGTAGATATCAAATAGAACATGAAGATGAACTTGGACCCATAATATGGGTACACTAAGTCTATGTCAATTCATAGCCCTAATTTTAGCCCTTATATCTAAGTGTCCTCATGGGTCTACCATATACCTTTTCATGGGTTGAAACCTAGGTTTATAGTGTGAAACTCCTCACTTCCCACCTTTAGCCCCAAACATAAATTTTTATCTAAAAAATGTTTGTGTATATATATAACCGTATTCACACATATGCGAATGGAAGACATATTTGATTTTACTCTTTATGTAGTCTAGTGCAATATTTAGTATTTAAATCTTATTTTTAGTAAGATAACTTTAACAATTTGACCACTAAGTGCAATAAAATATTTAATATTTTAGTTAGTGATTTTGGTATATGCTTTGGTGTTACATGCAACAACAAACAAGTAGAACTTAATAATTTTTTACTATAGTTTATAGGTACATGATTTAGTGACCATGGATTTGATATGTGTTTTCATATTAAAAGAAGGTTGATATAACACAATTTGAAGGGTGAATGTAAATTTAAAAGTCAAATTTAAGATATCAATATTTATACATGATTTATTACCTATAAAATCAAAGTCAACCACTATGTTGCTACTCATTAAGAACTTGAACTCTTGTGTAAAGTCTTTAGAGGCATTGCAACATAAACTTTTATCATATTTTATAATCTAGAACATTGTGCAACATTGGACTCCTTAAGTATAGTCAAGTTGGATATCTTTACTATATATTTTCTTATTGGTATGGAGAGCTTATAGTTCATTGAAGTGTAATGAGTGAATAACCTGATGATTGAGGATGTAGTAGTTGAGCCACTTGGAACCAATCATCAATCACATATCATCCATAATTGACTCTTTTAGGCATGAAAGATCTTGTTTTTATCCCTTAGGAACCCCAGCATTGGGAATCAACTACATTGAGTGCTAGATCATATGTGTCAAGCTGACTTAAATTCTAGATTAAAATTGGAGGAAGCATTTATTAACTAATGATAGAAATTTCCAATAATTACTTGTAATCATGTAGAATAACGAAAGAAAAGTTTCAATAATTGCTCAAATAATTGGTGAGGGAGTAAAATTTAAAGACATTCAAAGAGGAGGAAGATTGTAGAAGAATATATTAAATCTTAGTTGGCATTGAGTTTTAGGCATCCTCATGATGATCAAATAGATCAAGCTACATATAAAATCATCATTATATTTTGGGAGGAGAAGAATTTAATTGTACCTGACAATAAATAAGTAATACCATGATCTATTCTAGGTTGAAAACAATGAGAAATACATCCAAAGAATTTTCTTCTTGTGATACAAATATTTATGAGATATTGCAGAAAACAACGTGATATATAAATTGGGCCAATAGTATTTATGAATCTCAAATGGTAGATTGTTAAAGCAAATAAACTAAGGGAGACATGTAGTTGTATATACCATGTCCAACTTTAGTTCCAAGTTGAAATTTTAAGTGTAGAGCGGGAAAACCGTGCACTGCGTACGATTCTCGATTGGATCTGCTAGGAGTCTGGGGTGACCACGATAGTTGTTATAACTCTACACTTGGTGTGGGAGAAGAAGGATTCACAAGGAATGGTTTTAGAACTCTCTCCAAGTCCAGGGTTGTAATGTGTTTGATGTGTTCAATTTAAAACGATCACCTATGGTTTTGGCCTTTCTAAACTAAGCTATGAAAATAAAAGAACAATGTAGAAAATAGGGAATGCAAGAAGACAAGAGCTAACACTAGAATGATCCTTTAGTTGAATGATCTATAATCCTAGAATTGTAAAATGAAACCTTTTAAGAAAGGGTTCAAGGGAATATGCACAAACAATATTAAACTCTAAATGCACACTATATGCTTTTGTCTTTTCAAATGCCTAAAAACTTGATCCTTTAAAATATGCTTTAAATTTGTATATACGCGATCCTTTAAAATTTTGTTCATTCCACCATAACATAACCAAAATAAATTAGGGTCTTGGAACCACATAGACTAAAAGCAAAATGGTTTTGGATGACCATTATTAAGTAAATCATATCTCAATAGAATATGTTTATGCTCTAATATTATTTGTAATTAAATGTCCAAAGAGATTATAAATTTTTTTTACAACCATGTATTGTATTACAAAAATATATCCAAAGCTTAGCCATACATGTCTAAATTAAAGCTTAGTAATGAATTTCTTACAAGGAATCGTGATATCCACTTCTTAAAAAGCCAAATAAAATTTAAAAGAAAATTATAGGAAGTCCATTGGTTTTAGTGCCTTGCTAGGATAGAAATACAAAACTACCATGTGTAGCTCCTCCATAGATATCTTCTTATTCAAGCCTTCATTTTATCCCAATGTGATAATTGATGGAATATTTTGAAAAAACTTACATTATGTTGCCTTGTTTTGCCTAACATCTAATAGAATATCTTTAGAATAATTGATTGCTTCCTTCCTTATATATTTTCTTCCTCAATATTTTTTTCATCTAGAGTTAAAATATATTTTAAAATTTTGTTTTGGCTTTAGCATGAAAAAATTTGGTATTTCCCTCTTTCCTTGATCCATCTCTTCCTTGATTTTTGAAACCAATATGACTTCACCTTTTTCAATACATTATGACAATAAAAAAATATTTGTTTTTCTTGTATATGATAATCTTGGTCCATTTCATTGATTTCTAATATATCTTGTAAATTTTTTAGCTTGGATTTATATCTCTCATTTTCTTCAAATATTTTAAAAATGTTTTGGCATTCCAAATCTTCATTTATCCTTTTAGATATTCTATATTTTCAATAAATTTGTATATACATTATCCTTTAAAATTTACTTCATTCCACCATAACATAACCAAAAGAAATTAGGGTCTTGGAACCACATGGACTAAAAACAAAATGGTTTTGGATGACCATTATTAAGTAAATCATATCTCAATAGAATATGTTTTTGATCTAATCTTGTTTGTAATTAAATGTCGAAAGAGATTATAAAATTTATTTACAACCATGTATTGGATAACAAAATTCTATCCAAATATTAGTCATACATGTCTAAATTAAAACTTAGTAATGAATTTATTACAAGGAATCATGATAGCCACTTCTTTAAAATGTTCAATTACTATAAAAATACAATCATTACTATGCTTTGCTATGCACACACCTAAGAGGAAATCCATGGAGATAGATTTCCAAGGATTAGATAGCATTAGAAATGGTGTATATAGTCCTTGCTTCTTATTGGTTGGTTTGGCAATAACATATGGGATACATGACTTGATGTAGCTCTTGACGTCATTCCTCATTATAGGCCAATAAAATTACCTTTGAAGAATTATTAATATTTTTTCCATCCCAAAGTAACCTACTGCTTTGTTGAAGTGTGCTTCCAAAATGATCTTTGGGTGCTCACTAGCGAGTGTATAAATATGTCTCATTTGGCAAAAGAGGTAATCTCGCAAATAAAAATAAAAATAATCTAACACACATAAAGGTTAATATGCACCTATAAAATTATAGTCTATTTCATATGAGGTAGACCAATTAGAAGGATCATGTTCATAGGAGTCAAGAATAGTTGTGAATGATATGAGTAGAGGTCGAATCAAACAATTTTCTATTAAATTGGCACTCCCTTTCTTGTGATTGATGATCAAATGAAATTATTGTAGATATATGGCCCACTTTTGATGTTTTTCATTCCTTAGCTTACTCTAAATTTGAATGAACTTTTGAAGTCTACGATCTGCATGGATTATGATTTTCCTAGCCAAGATGCATTGCTTTCAGTATTTACATGCTTGAACAATGGTATAGATCTCTTTGTTGTAATTGGGGTATTTTGAATTACTTTGTTGAATGTTTCATTGTGATAAGCAATTAGATGACCATGCTATATCATAACTCCCAATGCATACTTTGATGCATGAGTCATTATGTCAAAATGTTTGGTGTAGATTGGGTAGGGAAAGTGTAGTATTGAACATAATTGGTCCTTCAACCTCTCAAGTATACTCTATTGTGTATCTCCCAATTGGAACTTAGATTTGACACCTTGTTTGGTCACTTGATATAGTTGCTAAACAATGTGTTAAAATCCCAATAAAAGTATTTGATACAAATTGTCATGACACAAATATATATGAAGCTCTATTAGAGTCATTGCAGTAGGTCAATCTTTAATTACCTGAATCTTCTTAGTATCAACATAGACTTCATATTTTTCAATATTTGTCATTTCAAATGAACACTTTTCTAAATTAGCATATAACTTGTGTCTTTGAAGAAACTAACATACCTTTCAAATATGTTGTAAATGTTCCTTCCATGTTTTACTATAGATGATAATTTCATCTAAGTAGACTACTTCAAATGAGCTAGTGTACAAATGGTAGAATTCATCCATCATCCTTATCAATCTAGTAGGTGCAATGGTTAAGCTAAAATGCATAACTAGCCCTCAAATAAACCCTCCTTGGATTTTAATGTATTATTTAATACAGTAATGACCTCCTCTATGAGTATTTAATTATAGCCAAATTTGAGATCAATTTTGGTGAAGAATTTTGCACCATCGAGCTTATCCAACAATTCATTTATCTAAGGGAGTGGGTAGTAGTTCTTCATAGTGATTTTATCCAAATATTTATATTTAATATGAAATATCCACATTCCATATTTGTTTGAAGCCAAGATAATTGGACTGCGATATGGTTAAAAACTTGGTCTTATGTGCCCTTTTGAATCAAATCTTGGATTTGCATCCCTTTCTCATCATTTTCAAGGATTGATCTATGATAAATAGGTGTATTAGGAAGAATATAACTAGGAAGTAAATCAATGGAATGATTTACCTCGCGATGAAGTGGAAGCCTATTTGGTCACTTGAATAAGTCATCATATCCCACTACAATATGGCCCATCTACTTCTGTTAAGTAGAGCCTACAATATATGGATCAACAACCCTCCTTTTGATTTATGGTTTAATAATCAATAGAATGAATCTCCTTATTTTGGCCATCATATTCTTGCATTTTTTATACTAATTAAGAAAACAAAGGTAGGAGGAGACACCTCTAGTATCTTAAAGCACTAACCTCCAACAATGATGATAAAACTTCAAGGTCTAGACTCATAAATATAATACCTCTCCATATAAATGGTTGGCCCAGAATCAAATCACAACATCTAAGGAGATAACATCCCACATAACTTCATATTTGAAGGGCTTGATGACATAAGAGGGGACAATGTTGAGTGACATGAATGTCTCTCCCATATTATAACCATTGAAAAAATATGGTTATGGTTGTGGTGTGAGAAGTAAATTTAAATCCTTTACCATATAAATACTTAATATTCTTAAATCATACTATCAATAATGAAATCTAATGGCTTACCCTTTGTTAGAGTATATTACATTATTTTGTACATGCTAATGTACCTCCTTGGTACAACCTTTTAAATATTAGAGTAGGGTTGTATCCTAGATTAGAGTGTAAGTAAATATTATATGTAATATAATAATGTGCAAGAAATGCACAAGTGCCATGTAAATAAGTGTGCAAATAAGTGTGCAAGTGTTATATGTGTAAATGTGCACAAGTGTATCATATATAAGTGTGCACATGAATTTTTAGATTAGGAAGTGTTATGTGAAGATTCATGTCCAACTATGCATACAAGATAGAGTCATGTGTACGCAAGTGTTAAGTAGAGAAGCGAAGATTCATGAGACTTGGCATAAGGAAAGGAAGAGTCAAGGAACCAAAGAATCATCCTACATTGGCTATATATTACTCCATAGCGGACATCAACTAGATCATTGTCTACATCACATATAGAGTCTACAAAACCTACAAGGCTTATATAGAGTATTGTGATCATCTTGCATGAGATTATTATGATACATTTGTAAGAGAAAGAGGAGTAATAATGTTTGCATACATTTGAACAATTAATATTGTAAGCCTTACTACTTGCTTTTATATGTATGAGCTATTTATACATTCATATTGTTTCATATTAATGAATGTTATTTGATATATTATTAGCCTTGATTTACATATTAATTGGATCATATGATTTAGTTTATCATTATTATCTTGATCTTACTATGTTACGACTAATATATATTTGATCTTATGATAATTATCCTGTGAGTTTGTATTTATATTAAGGCTTAAAGAGCCATCACCCTTGACCCACATTTGTGAGTAAAATAGGCATCCCTTATCTTGTGTCTCTTTTTGTGACTCTTCTAGTGTAGAATATGTGGTGGTAGTGGTTACATTTGGTTCAACATCTATGATTTGCTTTTCTCTATCCTTAGCTTATATATGTGGAGATAATGGTGCAATGGATGTAAAGGGTTGTGACTTAGTAAATAATGATTGAATTGAATGGTACTTCTCCCTTAAATGTTTAGTTGCTCTTCTGATAATCTCACCAATTTCTAGTCTTGGTTGTTAAGCGATTCATTCCTTGGGAGTCTTCTTTTTACTTATAGTTTTCATTTGAAGATCGACCCCCTTTGTTTATATTCTTTAGAGAATCACTCTTACCTTTATTTGGCTAGTACTTGTAGGCCCAAAATGGCCACATACTTAGTAAAATTTTGTACAAATTTGACTAAGTGACAAAATCATCATTCCACAAACCTTGCAGTATGCTTTTATCCGAAACCGGGTCAGAAGATATGAATCCGCTCAGCAGTTAGTCAAGTTTTCTTGTTTGGAGCGATTTCGGGTGACTTTACTCCGGCTCCGAAATGAAGAGATATCTCAAATCCACAAAAGTTCCTAAGAGATGATGACGTCAGTAGTGAAAAAGTGCGGAATGGCGATTCCGGGAAGGTCTTTTTGTTTTCGACTTTGGGATGAAGATTCAAATCTCAAAATCCGTAAAAGTTCCTAAGAGATGATGATGTCAGTGGTTGAAAAGTGTGGAATGGTGATTTTGGAATGGACAAGTCTTCCCTTTTTGGAATGAAGATAAGATGGGTGACAGAATAATGAAAGTGTGGATTCATGATAGAAGAAGTATGTGACTAGCTCCAAACTCGGATTGAAGGATATAATATTGAAGATTAATATCCCGGAGCGGATTCGAGGTTTAGAGGTCCGGATTGGAGATTCTATGTTTTTGATAAGAAAGAGGACGTCATCATTTTTAAAGTGGATTGGCATTTAGCTTATGCCGGATTGAATCTGAATCGTGTGATGAAGAAGATCGACGGTTGAGGTTAAGCTACCAAATATTGGTTGTTTTAAAGATATTGTTGTATCAGAATTGTAACAGTCTATCGGGAGATGAAGCATCGAGGGTTTCCAAGAAGATCAAACCAGAGGTGGTTACAGATTGATGATGGTAATTCACTCCCAAGAAGGATCGATGAAAATGCATGATCTTTAATGCCTGAGCTTCAGTTCCACTGAATGATCAACAAGTTGTAGAGACCCCAAGCTGTCATGGTGGATTTTCTTTCAACGGATTTCTTGGAGGATGGACCAATGAGTTGATGCCAGCTAAGATCTTTGTTGTACTATTGTAACAAGATTATGTGTATTGTTTCTTGATTATTGTAATAAGAAAACTATAAGTAGAGGTCGAACCCTCATTTTGAAGGGTCGGCTCTAGCGTGTTTGCCTATGCTATTGTAAATATTCTTGAAGAGCTGAATGAAAGGAGCAATACATTGATCTTCACCTCAAGTTCACATTCTCATGCTTGATGTCAGAGGTTCGGATTTCATAGTTGCATTTCTGTAAATACTTAGATGGTTAGTTTGTGCCTATTTTGGATTACTAGCTATTATGAGTAATTGAAATCTGCTTTGAGTTCATTCTATGTTATTGGAAAGTATATTTCTGTAAAATCTAAGTGTTTGGTGAATTTTGTTATTTGGATTATCATTCCCTGGGTATTGAAATTGCTTGCTATAACATTTCTCTGTTATGCTTTAAATATATGAAATGATCTATTGTGAGATAAATGTTGATCTGAGTGTATGTCCTTAATATGGTTTTTTGGGAGCTTTTTATGATAGTGCAATGTTGTTAACCTATCCATCCATTGTTATCTACATCTCTCTAACCCTAACCTTCTCTTACCCTAAACTCCAAACCCTAAGTGAGCATAATTGTGTCAACAACTCTGCTAAGTTGACAAGGAACCAACCTACTCTGGAGGTTGGATCGAAAACTCCTATTTTGGTCCATCCAATGTTGAGTGTTGAGCTACAACTATCGGGTGCAAGCTTGGATAGAAACTAGGAAGATAGACAACCATAGTACTGAGTGAAAACTTGGTGCAATTCAGTGCCCAATAGTTTTTGGCATGCCCGATGGGACCAGTTCACAAGGAACACGAAACCCATCAAAAGAGTTATTGTTATCTCAACCCGAAGGAATCAAGATTGGGTGAATTATCTTGACCTTGTTAGCGGAGAAAAGAAAGTTCACCTGGTGACTCCCTGGTCAGAAGACCCTAAAAAGTATTGTAGACCAGTACCCTTTCATGTATACCAGGTCTTTCAAGAGGAACAACCCTGATTCTTTCTTTCATTATGAGTTACCTCAGAGAGGGGCTACTGTTATCAAAAGTTTGGATCAAGATTTTATTGAAGAAGAAGAGCTTCTAGAAGAAAACCCAATAGTTCCCCCAAGAAGACCTACAACCAGAAATATGGCACATAATGTGGCTCCTAATCAACCACTTCAGAAGTACCCTAACTGGGATTCAACTGGGCCCCTTAGATTAGCACAAATGGATGTCATTCCCTAGGTTGTATCTAAGGCAACCCCCATGTATGATGGATTTGGGAAAACAGCTTATGAGCACTACCAAGATATCCTGAATCTGGCAACAATCCACAACATAAAAGAAGAAAATATTATTGTCAGAATTCTAGCCCTGTCCTTTCATGGAAAGATATTGCATTGGTTTAGAACTCTGGAAGATAATTCTATCACTTCATGGCAATATTTGGCTGAGCCATTCATAGAAGAATTTAATGAATCTATTGATCCTTTTTCCCTATTGAATCAGTTTATAACCATGCAAAAAACCCAACAAGAAACTATCTCAGATTTCAATTTGAGATTTAGTAGAACATGGAAGAGAATTCCCCCCACTGCTAGACCAGCTGCATGTTTGGCTTATATGTATTATATTCATGCCCTGGGATCAGAGCTAGGTCTGCAAACACAACAATATGGAGTAGAAACCTTCCCCCAAGTTTATAATGCAGTCGTCCATGCTAAAAATATCCTAATCAATGTGGGAAGAATTCCCCCCAAAATCGTGTTACCCTATAACTCATAAACCAATAGTGGCCATGAGCAATCCACAAAGCCCTCCTACATGGACCCCCTTTCTTTACCATCTCCATCTCCACAAATGAATCTGATTCCTTGGTCTAAACCTATATCCTCTACACCTCCTTTTCCTCCCCTTCCTTCCCAACCTTCTCAAGAATTGTCTGCTATTCTAGATATACAAAATACCATGAAAACTTTGAGTAATAGAATGAATTCAATGGAAAAGAGAGATTAGGAAAGGTCACAATAGAGGATATTCCCATATGTGAACAAATATCAAAGGCCTGGTCCTAGTAATAGTACTAGGGTTAGGGTGAATGCAACATATGAGGAGTCAGAGTGTTCTGCAGATACCACTCTTGCAAATGTTTGGTGTTTGGTATGCAATGACCCCCATGACTCACAATCTTGTGTGATGTATCAACACCATGTTCAACAAGCTATGGATCAAGTTGAAAGGAATCATAAGGGGAGGGTTAATATGTTATGGCACCTTGATCAGATCATGGCCAAAAAAGAGTTGGATGAAGAAAGCCCAATTGTTGTGATGACAAGATCTGGAAAGAAAGCTTTACAAGTAGACCCCTAGAATATGGGACAATTCTAGGTCCCTTCTCAAAAGAAAGTTGACTCCCCCTCAAAGTAGTGACACTTTTCCTATTCCTCAAGCTAGAGGGAAGGAGAAGATAGATAGTCTCCCTAAAAATATCGAAAGAGAAATATAAGGAGACAGAATGAGATCCAAGGGTGAGGATCAAGAAAGGCTCAGGTTCCCCTCTATTACCAAAAGATAAATATTAGAGGTAACCCAACAATACAAAAGGAAATATGGTGAGCTAGATAGAGGGCTAGAAAGACTATCCCTGACCAAGTCTGAGTACAACATTGTTGAGGAGATGAAAAGGATTCCATCAAAAGCTAGCCTATATGATACTCTTTTCATCTCGGGCCAGATTGACCTACTTAAAGCTTCCCTCAACAAAAATCCCTAGAATAGACCAACCACCACCATCCTCAGTATACCACTAGAAAAGAGAGAAATGACACCTGCTGTTCTAAAAAAAAACCTCCCCTTTCTACATATCCTTAAGAATGGAAGGATGGGTAGTCCAAAATTGTATGATTGATTCAGGAGCATCAACCACAGTTATGCCTAAGGCGGTCTGTGAAGAAATGGGTATGGAATATACCCGGTCTTGTCCTGGAGTGTTGCAATTAGATGGGACACCTATCAAAATAGTTGGGGTTATTAAAGATGTACTGATGAGGTTGCATAGAGCTCCCGAGGTAACAGTGGTGCAGGAAATAGTGGTGGTGGACTTGGAACCTTATTTCGGGTTATGCCTCTCAAGAGAATTTACTGCAAAACTAGGAGGATGTATGTACATGGATTATTCTAGCATGGTAATCCCTTTCAAAGGAAAAAGGATAAGGATAACACCTGAGAAACCAGTTGCTTATCATATTGAAAAAATTGAAGAGGATCTGTGCAATCTTAATCCTGTGGAGGAATTTGAGCTAGTGGAAAACATTGAAGAGCTAGACATTGAAGATGAGTTGCCTTTCAGAGAAGACTATAGTCAATTTGGAACTGGTATGGGTACATACAACATCACAACTGAATCGGAAAAGAAACTCCCTACTATTTCTAATCAATCCCTAAGAAACAAAGAAACATGGGTTATGCATTTTGATGGTGCTAAATGTAGAAATGGTGTAGGGGTTGGTGTGGTTCTACAATCATAGTCTGAAGGGATAAAGAATTTTGCTTATAGATTGACATGGTCATGTACCAACAATGCTGTAGAATACGAGGCTTTGTGCCTCGGATTGATGCAAGCAGAAAGCATGGGCATCAAGATTTTGAACATATATGGTGATTCTGAGTTGATAGTCCATCAGGTAAGGAATAAGTGCAGAAGTAAGCACCATTACTTGAAAGCTTACAGAAATAGGGTATGGGACCTAATGGATTCATTTGATGCCCTGAATCTAAGTTTTGTGCCTAGAGAAGATAATCACCTGGCAGATTCTTTGGCAACAAAGGGAGCTAATTTCAATCCTCCTGTAGATTTTGGAACTAAGAAGACCAAGGGAATTAAAATGGTTTTCAGACCTACGGTGCTAGACAAGCAGATATTCTGGCAGGTTTTTGAAAGTGATGAACAAATTCTAGATTTTATGATAAGAGAAGCATGCTTCTCAACTGTCCAAGAGGAAGACTTGGAGGAAATAGATCAGCAAGACTTTATCCAACTAAGAAACAATCATATCCCAAGGGGATTGGTCACCCTTGAAAGTCTATTTGATAATGAAGATAGAAAGAAGGTTGGAGCTATGAAGGTCGGTAAAAATATCTATAAAGAAGTGGAGGTCGGAATAGGAAAGAAGCTCAATGTTGGGATCCAAGTGTTCACCTGAGGAAGCAGAGGAGATTAAAGCTTTATGCTTAAAATACCAAGACACTGTGGCTTGGTCATATGAAGACCTTAAGGTGTATGACAAAAATATTATCCAACATACTATCGAGTTAGAACCCGATGCTAAACCATTCTAGAAAAAATAGAGGCCTGTCAATCCGAGGATAGAAGCCATTATGAGAGAGGAACTCTTAAAGCTACTGAAGGCTAGGATAATATATCCAATAAAACATTCCACTTGGGTAGCCAATTTGGTACCCGTAAGAAAGAAGAATGGGGATATACGCCTATGTGTAGATTTTAGAAATCTGAATCAAGCATCCCTCAAGGATCACTACCCCCTCCCTCAGATTGACCAGATCTTACAAGTTGTAGCTGGAGCAGAAATATTCTCACTATTGGATGGTTACTCTGGATATAACCAAATTTGGGTAAAAGATGAAGACCAATACAAAACAACATTCACCACAAAATGGGGTACATTTGCCTATTAGAGAATGCCCTTTGGGCTATCTAATGCTGGAGCTACATTTTAGAGGGCCATGGACTATGCCTTTGGTACACTTATAAACAAAGTTATTCTGATTTACCTGGATGACATGACGGTATTTTCTCATGATAAAAATGATCATCTATCTCATTTGGAATAGGTTTTTCAAAAATGCAGAGAATTTGGTATCTCACTTAATCCTAAGAAGTCATTATTTGTAGTACATGAGGGAAAACTATTAGGCCATGTGGTCTCAAAGGAAGGTATGGCCATAGATCCAAAAATAATTGGAGCAATTCTAGCTATTCCTTTGCCTACTAATCAGAAGACCTTGCAGTATTTCTTAGGTCAAATCAATTTCATCAGGAAATTCATTTTTGATTTTGCACAAAAAGTGAGGCCTATATCTGAACTACTCAAGAAAAAGGTAGAGTTCAAGTGGACTGAGGTTAGGAAGTAAGCTTTTGAGGTCATCAAGCAATCCATTGCAACAGCCCTAGTCTTGATAAATCTTGATTTCACTAAAGATTTTATTCTCTATGCTTATGGAGCTGAAGAAAGTTATGCCTCGGTACTCACCCAGAAAGATAGTCAAGGGGATGAGCACCCTGTGTTCTTTTGGAGTCAGAATTTACATGATTATCAGGTAAAATATAACTTTATTGAAATACAAGTGTTCATTGTAATGAAGTCGCTAAAGAAGTTTAGACAATATCTGGTACAGAGCAAAACCCTGGTATATGTGGTTCATCCAGATGTAAGAAGTTTTATTTTACAAGGTGACTTGGGAGATAAAAGGGTTGGTTGGATTACTAAGATCTAGGAATATGATGTGGAGATACATCCCACCAAGTTGGTAAGAGGTAGAGCCTTGTGCCAAGGATTGACAGATGCTTCAACATTGGCCGAAATGACCGCTTGTCAGATAATAGAAGAAGATCAAATAGAGATTGTACACACTCCAGATTCTGATTGGATTGAGCAAATGACCAGGTATTTCCAAACTGGGATCTGCCCACCTGATCTGAATTCTTCTCAAAGAAGGAGGTATAGACTTCATGCTCTAAAATATGTATTACTACCTGAAGGGTTGTTCAAAAGAAACTTGGATGGTATTCTCCTAAAATGTTTGAAGGAGGACCAACAAAAAAGAGTCATTGAAGAATTTCATGGAGGGTCAGCAGGTGGTCATGGCTCAGGAAGAATTACGGCTTTGAAGATAATAAGAGCAGGCTATTATTGGCCTACTATGTTCAATGATGCTTTTAAAATTACCCAGGCTTGTGATAAGTGTCAGAGGTACGTTGGAAGAACCAAAAATGTTGCCTCTCCCCTAAAGCCTATTCAAGTTGAAGAGCCTTTCCAACAATGGGGATTAGATTTTATAGGAGTTATAAATCCTAATTCTTCAGTAGAGCACAAGTTTATCTTGACAGCTACAGATTATCTTACCATATGGGTAGAGGCCATTCCTACAAAGAAGGTAGACTAGGAAGTTGTGATCAACTTTATGGAGAGTTTGATTTCCATATTTGGAGTCTCGAAAGCTTTGGTGAGTGATAATGGCCCTACTTTCATAGGAGCCAAGTACATCGAGTTTTCCAGCAAGTATGGCATCACTCTTAAAAATACTTCAAATTATTATCCACAAGGTAATGGACTTGCAGAATCTACCAATAAAAACCTATTAAGGATTTTGAGAAAATATTTGGAAGGTAACAAAAGGAGTTGGCACCTATTGCTCAACCATGCTCTATGGGCAGACAGGATTACTATTAAAAATTCCATCAAAACTTCTCCTTATGCATTGGTATATGGAAAAGAGGTGGTATTGCCGATTCACTTAGAGATCCCAACACTTAAGCTTGTCAGTATAGAAGAAGAATTAGAGGATGATCCAGTTAAAACCAGGTTGACACACTTGCTATGATTGGAAGAGAGCAGGACTCAAGCATATGATCATTTTCAAAAGCACTCATCAGACATTAAAGCATGGTTTGATAAAAAGGCCAGGTTCAGAAAACTCCAAGTTGGAGACTCAGTTCTCAGGTGGAATGTTGACAGGGCAAAACCAGGCAAACATGAAAAGTTTGATTCCTTTTGGGATGGTCCTTTCGAAATAGTGGAAGCTAAAGAGTCTAATGTATTTTAGTTGAAGGATCTAGAGGGAAACATACAACCAATTCCGGTGAATGGTTTCCACCTTAAGCTCTACTATATGTAAGAAGTAAGCTCATTGTAACATATGTATATACATTGTACAAATATTTCCCCTTCCTTTCTGCACTTTCTATTTGATTTTCTTTCTGCACTTTGTAATTAGTTCTTTTTCAAAGAAATGCTAAAAAAAAAGAAGAGAGAGAAGAAATTTTGCAAGAAATGATTAAGTGTTGGCCAAAATGCATGGTAATGTTCCATTCCACACGGTGTTGAGTACTCTCTGAAATGGCATTCCACTCTCAAGTCCGCATGGTTAAATCTAGATTTCTATGGAGTGGTCTATCAGTTTCTATCCCGCATAAAGAAGGACAAAGAATGACGCTAATCCGGGAACCTTTCAAAGTTGGAGATAGCTGAAGTGGAATCGAGGTAGTGTGCCATGCATGCAAGCTTCAAGTACCAAAGTGGACTCGAAAGGTTCTTAAGACACTGAGCGAAATCAGGCCAAAGTCTGAACAACAAGTCCCAATCTGACATGTGGAGGCTAAAGAGTGCTCCCACATTTAATTCTAATAAACTCGCGCATGAACCAAAGAGTAGTCGAAGGGATGTGATGAGCTGGCAGCACAATTTCAAAATTTGACCAATAAGAATATAGGACGTCACCTTTGAGCCACCAAAGAAATAATGGAAGGATGGTGAAGTGTGCCAACAAAGATATCATGTAGCAACTGCATTTATGGTGGATGATACACACATTCCAGGAGATAAAAAGTGATGAAGTCTTACGTAGGGTTCATTTAGTGACCACGAGGTGTATAGCGGACATAAGCAACATTCTGAATTTCTCCTCACTTATTCCAGTGCGTAAAGTCCTACTGCTGCAATATGGCTCCTAAGAAATCACCCATAGAGGCCTCAGAAGATGTTCTAGAATTCGAAACTCTGGATGACAGGACGTCGATGTCGTACCTTGATAAAGTCGAGGTTGTAGCGGACACGGTGATGACCATCACTGAAAGGATGAGACTAAGAAAGAGTGTGAATGATAGATACAAAAATAATGTTGCTCTATCGATGGAAGGTAGATGCTCCATCCTTTCTTATCTATCCTTTTACATTTGTGATTCCGTTCACCCATGTCCTGAGTTGATAGTTGCAATAGTTAAATTCTATGACCCACTAGCCAAGGTAGTAAAAACCTGTGAGGGTGAGACCCTTTTTAGCATCACTACCTCTTTCTATCATGAGATTTTTGCCTTAGGGTCTGACCCACCAGTACCACCAAAACCCTTCAAAATTGTTGAACAAACTGGGTTTTATTCCACAAAGAAGCGGGCAAATGATGGTGAGTCATTTAGGAATTGGGTTTATAAGTAGTTGAATACCAAACCCTAGGAAGAGTTGCCTGAGGTCCCCATTTCTATCAAGAAATTTGTAACCCCCATTCTGTTCTCTATGTTGGCCTGCATGGAGGGTTTGGACTCTGATGAAGAGGTTCATGGTTGGAAAATTGCCGTTGCATACTGTATCTCTAATGAAAGGATGTATGAAAAGGAGGTGGCAAAGAAAGGGATAAGGGTGATTTATTTTGACTGGCCAACTTTTCTCACCCAAAGAATACATGAACAACTAGTAAGCTTGAAGAGGGGCTCCGATGCTCCTAGCTTTAGGCATTGCTCAAACTTGGTATGGATGTTTTATGCCATTGTTAAAGATAGAATGTCATGGATTCCAGTCAAGGATAAGACTGATAAAGGAGAACCTATGCCAGTTTACTATTGGACAAACCATTTAAGAAGTAGTGAGTCTCACTATAGGTTCAATTTGGAATTTCTTGGACCGACCCTCAAAATAATGTATGAAAATTTCCCTAGATTGCCACCCCTGGCCAAAGAGATTCTAAGGAATAAAGATGCAGAGGAAGGGGACTGGTATTTGTTAACTGAAGGCACGGTCATCATATTATATGGTTTCATGGGTAAACCTTTTCTTTTGCCCCACTTTGTCATGGAGAGACTCTTCACCTTGGAATATTTGAGGCAGGCAGAGTACATTGACTCGAAATATGGTTCGGGGAGAAAAAGGAAGTCTTTGCTTTCCCACCGCACCTTGAGTGATATCACCATTACTAAGAAGGGGCAGAGTCATAAAATTGACCGATACCTGGATAGGTTAGGTCTATTTTATATTCCTCAGAAGTGGAGTTATGATCCTGATGATATTTTCACTACAAAAAATAAAACCTTGAATGGAGATAAGGCCTACAAATTTGAGAAAAGGCCTAGGGCTCATTTTGAATAGGGAAGAAACAATGATGAGACTACTCTTTTAGAGTGGAATGTCTCCAAGATGGATCAGTTACCTCCATGGTTGGATTTTTATGAGCATATTGAAGATTTTGATCCTGACCACAAACCCGATCATCAGATTACAGAGGATATGATCGACAAGATTAAAGCCAAAACTACAAAGAAAAGCAGGCCCTCCTCCAAGTCAAAGTCGGCAAAGAAAAAAGACATGCCATCTAAAAAGGAAGTTACAGAAGAAGTAGAAGAGGAGGATTTTAAGGGACCATGGGAGGATGCCAAGATTATGGATTGGTGGCGTATGAGAGTTGAAATTGGGAAAGTTGAATCTAAATTTGGAATAAAATTTGATAAAGAGTTTTCAAAAATATATGATGAGAATATTGATACTTGGGGGCTAAAGGATGTGAGGCACATTGTATTAATGGTTGAAAATCCCTAGGGTGATTCTGAATCTCTCCAGCCTTCTACAAATCAAAAGGCTTCTTTAACAACCACTGGAGTATTGAGAACCTTCAGTCCTACTTCTGAGCAGGGAGAAATTCCCTAAAGGAGCTAGGATGATGAGCAAAATGAGGTATTCTAAAGAAAAGGTTGTTAGTACCCCTGTTATTGAAACAAGATCTAGGCCTGCACGTTTAGCTCTAGGGGTGCAGTCTCAGGACAAAGATATTAGTTGGAAGAAGAAGGATAAGAGTTTCGGGTTCAGGCCACTTTCTTTTGCTCCTACAACATCATCTAAGCCACAATCCATTACTGAACAATCATTACTTCCTAGGGAAGTGCAAGGAGATTTATCAGAAGAAGATTTTGGAGATGATATGGATGCTTTTCGATTAGTTCATAAAAGGGCTAAGAGAACCTCAAAAATAGAAGGGAGAGAGCTTTCCAAAAGGTAGAAGATGAGTATGGAGGAAATTGTTGAAGAGGTAGCTACTTTTAATACAGAAGGGTTAGTTGAACAAGAACAACAACATGAGATAGAAGTTGAACAAGAAGACCCTACATCTGTAGGTGAAGGTATGGTTTCTAATCCCTCTTCTCCTTCTCATCTCCATGAATCCCCAAAAGGATTTCCCTCCCTTTCTAGTCAAGAAAATGTGGTAAATTTACCTCCTCCATCTCACAGTTCTTCCCTCATCCCATCAATAGCTATGGAGGTACCAGTCAGTTCTATTGTGTCACAGTCTCCTCCAAACCCACCTTCCACTTCTGAGATATCCACTTCAATATCCACCATTGTTGCATCCTCATCTCTTTCATTACCACCATCCATGGGACACTGCGTTCCAAGTTCATCCATCCCTTCTACTGTCAGTTTTGTCCCTATTTCTCTGAATTTACCTATGTCTACAACAATGGTAGTCATAGAATCTACCATTGTAATAGAGGCTGTTATCAATGTATCTCCACCCCCATCAACAACAAGTCAGTCCACCCTTATGTTTTTGATGCCATTATCTCCTTTGGCTGCTGATGTTTCAAGGTCTGTTGTTGTATCAAAAGAATAGGCAGCCATTCAGAGCATAAATGACTATTGGGTAGAGAAGCTTACCAGGCCTTCCAGCAGAATGGCCATGACAAGGAAAAGTATGTATGTTAACCCTGTCACTAGGCAAAGGGTTTCAAGGTCTTTGATTCCATAGGTAAGCAAACCTGAAAATGAAATGACTGCTCAAGATTATAAAGTAGAGGAAATCATAGAAGATATTGACAAGCTTCCTGCTGAAGATGAGTTAGGGATGGCCAAGGCTCACTTAGATACCTTTTATGTGAAGACTGATATAGCAAAATATAAGGTAGAAAAGTTGAAACAATAAGTTGAAAAGCTTAAGAAGAGCCTCCATGATCAAAAAGAAGTAGAGAAAGTTCTGAGGAAAGAGGCTAAGAGTTGGCAGGAAATATTTCAAAAGGCTAATGAGTTGAAAGATCAGTTAGAAGAACAAAAGAAGTTGAATGAGGATCAGGCAAAAGAAATTCAAAATTTGAAACATCAGCTTCAGATTGAGAAAGCCAAGTCCTTAGGATTTTCCAAAGATAATTTGAAAAGGATAAAGTAGGAGTTGTTTTCTGAAGTTCAAGAAAAATGTTCAGGTCTTCAACTCATAATCGACTACCTGAAGGATGCCAACCAATTATTATCTACCATTCAAAAGGATTTAGATCAAATCACTGGAGAGTTACAGCCTATGGTGATTTCGATAGAACAAATGTATAGGTTGGTTGGTAGTAGGCTCAGTGATGCTGCTAAACCAATTTCTAATAAATAATGGAATCTAGCTAGGGTAGCCTCCAAGATAGTGGTGAAAAAGCATAGGGTAGTTCAGAGAGCCTGGTTGTTGTTTGATAGGATGGACAGGGGAATTAAATATATTATTGAAATAAATGAGGAGATGGTTCATGTTGGTTTCAAAGGACTCTAGAAGGAGGATCACAACTTGTTATCTATGGAAGAAGCCCAACAAAGCATCAAGGAGAACCTACAGGATGAAGCTGAAATTGATTCATTAGAAGAGCCATTATCCCAAGAACAAGCTACCAAATTAATTATGAGTTACACCCACTTAAAATATCTCATGGAAGATCTGGTGACTAGAGGGAATGCTGCTAATTATGAGGATGTTGGGGAACTACAATATGTTTATAAGCAGCTTAAAGAGACATCAAATCCCTCTGAGCAAGCCTAGAAATAGGCTCTTCGATCTTTGGAATCAATGGTCCAAGTATTTGGGGACACCTCCGATGAAGATAATCAGAGACTACAGGCTCCGGGAGAAGATGATAAGGAAGAGGCTATAGAAGGTGATGATGAAGAGGTTGTAGAAGAATGAAAATAGGATTGAGCAGCTACAAGCCCAAGAGGGGCTCACACTTAATCATTTCATTTCTGTTTGTACATATGCATAGTTTTTGTGTTCTTAATACATCAGTTTTGTATTTCCATTTTTACTCTGACAATTGTCAAAAACAAGTAATAAAGGCATGAAGTCTACAATGCAACATTTTTGTGAAGGCATTTTTGAAGTGAAGCCTTATAAAGGAGGTAGAGTTATGTATAGTTTTGAAGGCAGTAGTAATACTGATATTATGGATACAGTCTCTAGTTGAACAAGTGAGTTCTATGATGTTTTTTGCATGGTTTCAATATGAACCTTTACCCTCTAGGCAGAATTTGAGCTTTCAGAGGGTAATGTTTGTATAGAAATTATTCCTTAAAACATATCTTTAAAGATAAGTCTTGTTTTGACTCCTAAGGCCCAATGGATAAGACTCTGATTCGATTGGCTTTGCAAGAAAATCCACCCGAGAGGCGCTAGAATGTAGGCCCAAAATGGCCACATACTTAGTAAAATTTTGTATAAATTTGACTAAGTGATAAAATCATCATTCCGTAAACCTTGTAGTATGCTTTTATCTAGAATCGGGTTAGAAGATATGAATCCACTCAGTAGTTAGTCAAGTTTTCTTGTTTGGAGCGATTTCGGGTGACTTTACTCTAGCTCTGGAATGAAGAGATATCTCAAATCTATAAAAGTTCCTAAGAGATGATGATGTCAATGATGAAAAAGTGTGGAATGGTGATTTTGGGAAGGTCCTTTTTTTTTTTGACTTTGGGATGAAGACAAATTTCAAAATCCGTAAAAGTTCCTAAGAGATGATGATGTCAGTGGTGAAAAAGTGTGGAATGGTGATTTCGGAATGGACAAGTCTTCCCTTTTTGGAATGAAGATAAGATGGGGTGATGGAATAATGAAAGTGTGGATTCATGATAGAAGAAGTATGTGACTAGCTCTGGACCCGGATTGAAGAATATAATACTAAAGATTAATATCCCAGAGCGGATTCGAGGTTTAGAGGTCTGGATTGGAGATTCTGTTGTTTCTGATAAGAAAGAGGATGTCATCATTTTTAAAGTGGATTGGAATTTAGCTTATGCCGGATTGAATCTGAATCATGTGATGAAGAAGATCGATGGTTGAGGTTAAGCTACCAAATATTGGTTGTTTTAAAGACATTGTTGTATCATAATTGTAATAGTCTATGGGAGATGAAGCATCGAGGGTTTCCAAGAAGATCAAACTAGAGGCGGTTACAGATCGATGATGGTAATTCACTCCCAAGAAGGATCGATGAAAATGCATGATCTTTAATGCTTGAGCTTCAGTTCCACTAAATGATCAACAAGTTGTAGAGACCTCGAGCTATCATGGCGGATTTTCTTTCAACGGATTTCTCGGAGGATGGACCAATGAGCTGATGCCAGCTAAGATCTTTGTTGTACTATTGTAACAAGATTATGTGTATTGTTTCTTGATTATTGTAATAAGAAAACTATAAGTAGAGGTCGAACCCTCATTTTGAAGGGTCGGCTCTAGCGTGTTTGCCTGTGCTATTGTAAATATTCCTGAAGAGCTGAATGAAAGGAGCAATACATTGATCTTCGCCTCAAGTTCACATTCTCATGCTTGATGTCAGAGGTTCGGATTTCATAGTTGCATTTCTGTAAATACTTAGATGGTTAGTTTGTGCCTATTTTGGATTACTAGCTATTGTGAGTAATTGAAATCTGCTTTGAGTTTGTTCTGTGTTATTGGAAAGTATATTTCTGTAAAATCTAAGTGTTTGGTGAATTCTGTTATTTGGATTATCATTCCCTGGGTATTGAAATTGCTTGCTATAACATTTCTCTATTATGCTTTAATATATGAAATGATCTATTGTGAGATAAATGTTGATCTGAGTGTATGTCCTTAATATGGTTTTTTGGGAGCTTTTTATGATGGTGCAATGTTGTTAACCTATCCGTCCATTGTTATCTACATCTCTCTAACCCTAACCTTCTCTTACCCTAAACTCCAAACCCTAAGTGAGCATAATTGTGTCAACAACCTGCTAAGTTGACAAGGAACCAACCTACTCTGGAGGTTGGATCGAAAACTCCTATTTTGGTCCATCCAATGTTGAGTGTTGAGCTGCAGCTATCGGGTGCAAGCCTGGATAGAAACTAGGAAGATAGACAACCACAGTACTGAGTGAAAACTTGGTGCAATTCAGTGCCCAACAATACTCAGTATTATAGTTTTTTTATTTGTTCATCCTTTTTATTTTTATTTTTCCTCCAATTTGATAGCAAGTTTGTATGTCATTCATAATCTCTTGAGTTTGAAGAGGTACATGTCCTCCCAAATGTTCTATTGCAACCCACTGTAGTACTTAAGGATTCGATGTCTTTTGTTGTCTTGAATGCCTAGTGATTCTGTCATAGAATGGAAATTATCAATATAATCTTGAATAGACTAGTCTTTACCTAGACTAGTCTTTACCCTTGAAAGGATCAACCATCTTGATGTTGTCCATTCCAGCTCGCACTTGAGATCATTTGGAATTATAAGAGGGATCTCATGTTTTATATCCAAACATTCGATATCCTAATCTCATGTTTGTGTATGTACATTAAAAATATAGATTACTTTGGTATTGCTAATCTAAAATTTAGAATTATGATTAAAAAAATATCAAGGAAGATTACAATTTATAAATGATAGAGTATGATAAACCATAACACAAAAATATATAAGCAAAATAGCATAATTATTTTATCGCTCAAAAAATAGAGTGAAATGCAAGCAATCTTTAAGAAGAGATATGAGGATATAACAATACATTTATTCATGTTTTATATAAACAAGAATACATCTACCTTTATAAAATAATTGGTGTATTGGAAATCCACCATATTAGATATGGAATGTCACCCATATGGAAATGTGGTGGTTCACTTTCAATGAGCTAGAAGGTCACATATATGGAAATATAATCTTTGACCATTGGACCTTTACAAGTTAGACATGTTCAAGGCAATGGTTGCCATTTTGAATTAGAGATAAGAGGATAAAGCTTCAATAAATAATTAAACCAAAAACTTTCATAATTTCCCTCATTGAATGACCATCTAATTGTTTCTTTATCAACTACAAACTATATGATATGATGTTCCATGTTGGCAATACTTTGGGTAGGGTTTGTTTCCTAAATAGTTCCATTGTATCAAGAGAAACTATATATTTTGAAGTACCATTTTTGCCCAACTCTTTTCTTGATCTTTGAATAATCTTTAACCAAGTTTTGTCTCCAAAACCAAGTTTATAAGTCTACATTTTTGCAAGCATTCCCCTCCAATATTCTTTTCCTTTACAAATGCTATCCAACTTACAAAGAGGAAATCTAAATTTTTCCTCACATCCTTTCCGAAGATAGTCTCTTTGAATCTTATCAAATTCTAATGTTATACCTATTGGCAATCATGAAAGTGACATTATATAAATAGGGATGGACTACAATATAGTCTTTATAAGTTGTAGACTTCCTACCATGGTTAAGAACTTACCTTTCCATCCTTCCAAAAAAGCTTTCATTCTATCCAAACATGACACAAGGATATTTTTTATTTATTTTACGAGACAAAGGAATATCCAAGTAGGTTTGTGGAAATTTTTTAATTTTAAACCCTAAAATTCCATAATAATTTATTGTAAATCTAAGGCAATGTTAAAGAAAAAACCTTGGATTTTGTAGTATGAACTAATCTCTAGTAGCCTTATTATAGCATGATAATATTGATTTAAACTTCATGGCCTTATTAACTAAGGGATGACCCAAATAAAAAGTGTCATTAACAAATTAAAGACAAGATTTGAAGAAACCATTTTTTGCAACCTAAATACCTTGGATTTTTTCTTCCACTTTTACCTTTAAAAAATCTCATCCTAGTGCCTCTACAAGAATAATAAATAGATAAGGAGATAGTGGATCAACTTACACAATCCATGTGAGGACTTAAAGTAACAATGTAGAGGAACTACTAACCAAATTAGAATATTTTGGAGTGCTATAGCATCTAATCCATTCACACTAACCTTGATCAAAACCAACTTTTTGAGAATATCATGTAGAAAACTCTAGCAAACCTATCATGTGATTTATCCATATCTTTCATAAGCATATGTGTTTTTTCACGGATTGAAGAAAATGTATGGCCTCTTGTGCAATGATTACACTATCAAGAATTTTTTTACCACAAATAAAACATCTTGTTCCTGTAAGGTAGCACAATTTAGAATACTTTTCAACTTATTTGTTATAATTTTTGAAATGATCTTATAAATCATATTACAAAGGCTTATTGCACATACATTATCAAAATATTTTCTCTCCTTTGTTGGGAACCAATGTGATAAAAGTGGCATTGATCTCACTGATTGTAGCCTTCCTTTTATGGACCTCTTAAATTGCAACCAACATATTACTCTTTAATAAATCCAAAAAAAGAAAGAAAATTGTAGGAAATCCTTTAGGACCATATGCCTTATTAGGATGTAAAGAAAAAATTGTTTCATGTAGCTCCTCAATAGATATCTTCTTCATCAAGCTTATATTTTGTCCCTATATGATAATTGATAGAAAAACTTATGCGTCCTTATCTTTCCCAACATATAATAAAATATTTTTAAAATAATTAATTGCTTCCTTCTTGATGCCTTCTTCTTCCTCAATATTTCTTCTATCTAAAGTTTCAAAAATTTTGATGTGATGAAAAAGATTGTTTTGTTGTAGCATGAAAAAATGTGGTATTTCTTCTCCTTCCTTGAACCATTTCTTCCTATATTTTTGAAACCAAAGTGACTCCTCCTTTTTTGTGCATTAATTAAATTAAAAAGCTTGCAATCAATTTTCTTCTTTCCTTAAAAAATGTTATCAAAAAATTTAATATTCCAAAGCTTCGTTTATCCCTTCAGATATTTCATTTTTTGAGCAAACCTATACATACATGATCCTTCAAAATTTGTTTCATCCCACCATAACATAACGATAAGAAATCAAGTTATTAAAACCACATAAATTAATATCTTTGAAAGACCATTATTAAGCAGATCACAAGTCAAAAGAATGAGTCCGCAACAACATATATGAAGACACTGTATACTTTGTTTGCAACCATTTGTTTTTTTTTTTTTTGAATTTACATGGTGGAATCGGTAGCCGCCACGAATCCGAGTAGGCTGTCCAGCTTTTTATGGCCGCCACAGTATTCTGCGCTGTCCGCCCCAAAAGCCGCCCACACAGATCTTCGCGCAATCCGCCCCTATAACGACCATGCCACAATCATTTTAAACCTTTTACGCCGTTGAAAGCACCAGGAAAGGGACAAGAGTTCAGTCCGGCAAGGCCCGAGATTTGAATCTTGGACCTCCGCCCCCTTATGGGGTTTGGATGAACCAATTGGTCTACACCTCGGACCTTTTTGCAACCATTTGTTGGATAACAAGAATCTATCCATTCTTTTTTCTATATAAGTTTTCCTAATGCATCTATTATCCCATATATATTGAAAACTTAAATGAATAACACTCCAAAAGCAATTTGAATTAACAAATGATATAAAATATTACATTAATTTAAATCATACAGAAAAAATAAAATAAAATAAAATTATATAAAGTCAACTAAAAAATCCATAAATAATAATTATTAATCATTATTAAAATCATTCCAACAATCTTTATTATAAAAAAATATAACTAAAACATATACATTTATAACCCCTTTCTTTTTTTTTCCTTCTTTTTTGTTGTAAAATACTCCAACAACCCACCTCCTTTAATAGTGGTAGTGTTGCACCACTACCACTCTACTCGCATGGACCGACTCACTTTTCCCTCTTTTTAGGGAAACCTTTGGCAAATACGAAGCTCTTCGTATTAAATTTTAATATTTTCAAACAAAGAAAAACTGTTTGTTCTTTTTTTTTAATAATTTTATTTTAAAAAAGTTGTTCTGCAAGCATATAAGCCTCATTTTAACAGTGGCACTGTCAGCCGTTGATTTTTTCAAAGAGACGTCCCAAAAATAACATATACGTGTCAGAATGGAATGTGGTTTTCCCCACTATTTTCTAATATGTTTGATTTTGTGGGTTCGGATTTGGCGACGATGTTGAGATATTTTGTTGGTGGGGCATCATTGGAATCATCTTCACTTCATGAGAACTTGTCGTCTGCATGTGGTTGTTTCTTTCCACCTTTAAGTGCTTAATGAATGCTAAGGGTTTTAAAGTTGGAATATTATGGTTTCCAAAGTAACGAAGGGAAGCAAGGAAATGGCGTGGGTAAGAGATTTTTGCTCACGGGGACATCTAGGGTTTAGAGTAGGAACGTTGTTGTAAGGTGGTTGGATAACGAATGACATAATCTCCCTAAGCTTGTGTGGGCAAAAGTACTAGAAAGTTATTTTTTTTTTTTAATTTAATTTAAGATTATCAATTTAATTTATTTGAAAATCAAATTATTATTTTTTGTTTTTAGGATTGAAAGTTTTTAAGTTCAGTTTTTATAGAGTATAATATTATGTTTCCTTACATTTAATTTATTACAATTATTTATGTAAAAAATAAGTAACGGAAAAAAACTGGTAATTAGTAAGAATAAAAAAATGAGCTTCCTTAATTTGTTTTGTTGAGTCTACTATTTGAGAGGATATTCATAGCAAGTAAAGTCTCTTTGGTCAAGAGCCCAGTTAGCCATCGTATTTACCACTTTTTTTTAACTCTAAAGATGTGTATGAACACCATTATCTCAAAGCGTTGTTGGATCATCTGTATTTGCTCAATTATTCTCTATATTTCCAGTTTGTGTTCTTTTGCTTGTGTGGTCATTTTATGTCCTTAATCATAATTTGGGAGTTTGATTCAACTTGAATTTTCCTCCACGCCATCTTTCAAGCCTTCTATAATCCCCTGAAGATGGCATATCCCTTTGTCAGGTTATTAGATAAGATACCTAGGTTTTTTGCAAAGATAAAAGTAGGGACGCCATTCGAGAGGCGGTCTATTCCCCTTGAGGCTTCATTTATATTAATCTTACCCAATCCCTCTAGACGAGGTTTCCAATTCCCAGAGCAGATTACTTGTGCATAATTTGGGGTTACCCTTTTTGAGGTGACCATTGTTGGAGGTACTTATGATTTGGATATTACTTGGATCCACTTTTGGTTAGGATTCTAGGGCCCTTTTAACATGTGTTCGATTGACTCCCTCGTGTTGGTTGTGATCCTTTGCCAGACAAAGTGGTTGTCTTTGTACCCTTGGTTGAAGATATGATTATTTCTCTCCTTCCATAAATTCCACATAAGGAGAGTTGTCCCCACCCAAAAAATCGATCAAGTGGGTTGATCCATTTCCTCTTATTTAGCTCACTTCTTCCAAAGTTGTTCTATAGAAGATATCTCAAACCAACGAATGCCTAACAAAGCTATCATTTCTTTTCATAGTTTGGTTGTAATGGGGCATTCTATAAAGAGTTGAGAGGTCATTTCCTCATTCTCTTAATACAACTCACATATGAAAGACCCATGCATCCCTCTTTTCATTAATTGTGCCCCTGTCAACACTTTTCTATGAAGTAGAAGCAAAATGAAGAATTTATCTTTGGGCCAAAGGTTTTGTTTCCACAATTACATGAATATATCTCTTAATGAGCTTGAGGTACTCTAGCAAACAACTAAGTATCCAAATGTAGTTGTATATTCACTTTGTTTTTCTTGCCCCATCTAAGAGTATCCTCCTCTTGAGAACACGAGAGTGATCTCATCTAGATGGTCCTATAGATTTCGTTTCTCTGATCCTCTAGGACTTGGATTGGTCACTTCTCTATTAGGTTCCATTGCCTTCCTACCTCCTAGTTATTGCTTTGAGGCTTAGAGTAATTGGCTATCTTAACTCAATTATTTCTATGTAGATTCTCCATCAATAGTCTCCAAGTTGAGCATTGAGTTATTAAAGGAGGATGACAATCCCATGAATCTATCCAAAAGTTAGTCTTCTATCCATTATGGATGATCCAAAACAATCCTTTCTTAATCATATCCTCTCCTATTTTGAGTCCCATTAAGGTAGGATATCCTTTGCTAGAAAGTGAAAATCAGATAAGCTCTATCAGGGTTTTATTCTCTGCATATTTGACCCTTAAAATTTGAGCCCACAATTCCTCAAGGGATTTTAAGGATCTCTAATATATCCTAGTCACCAATTCCTTGTTATTCTTGACCACTAATCTGATTCTTAGTCCTCATTTTTTGTAGGTATAAAGTATCCCATTTCACTAGTGCC
Source organism: Wollemia nobilis (assembly GCA_028583015.1). Classification (NCBI taxonomy): domain Eukaryota; kingdom Viridiplantae; phylum Streptophyta; class Pinopsida; order Araucariales; family Araucariaceae; genus Wollemia; species Wollemia nobilis. The sequence goes on along the minus strand of JAQPPZ010016529.1, from coordinate 2,828,908 downwards.
CATTTTCATTCTTTCTTGACTCCACTCTAGAGAAATCTATCACTTATTTGATCCAATTCTTTAAGAACTACCTTAGGCATGTCTAGCACCAAGGAGACAAATAAGTATGGTATTGAGGATTGTTTTTATCAAGGTCATATGACCTCCTATGGAAAGACACCTATTAGTGCATTTTTCCATTTTGGCTTTCACTCTCTTTGACAACCACATTCATTCCTTCTTTTTTTGTCTTCTATTTGCAAGTAGAATTCCTAGGTAGGTGATTGGAAGAGATACCTTCTTATATCTCAATTTATCTAACAACATCATCTCTTGCCTAGGTGAGCAATGGAAGAAGATGATCTTGGACTTTTCTTTATTTATAAATTGTCTAGTCATATTTGTAGATTATCCTAGAATTCTTTAAAGTCTTAAGGCCTCCCTTATTGTTGCTTTTCCTAATAGAGAAAAGTCATCAACAAATTATAGGTGAGTAATTGGTTTAGCTTCATATGCTATTATTATTCCCTCCAAAGCTCTAGTTTTCCTATCCTGAACTGATGTTTTGCCTAGATATTTAGTCAATATGATGAATGGGTATGGGGATAAGGGGTATTTTTGCTTGATACTTCTAGAGGTTGTAAATAGTTGGGTAGGAGATCCATTTACTAAAATTGAATAGGATATCGAGGAAATGCATCCCTTGATCCACTCTACCCAATCCATCGAGAACCCAGATTGTCTCATCACCTTAAGGAGGAAGTGCCAATCAACTCTATCATATGCTTTGGATAAGTCTACCATGATAAACATGAAGGGTATTTTCTATATTTGCATAGAGTGGATGACCTCATGAGCTAATACTATCTCATTCAAGATCTACCTTCCTTACATAAAACCATCCTATTCCAAAGAAATTATTTTGTAAAGAAGAGGTTTGACCCTTTCTACTATGATCTTAGTGATAATTTTATATAGGATATTACAAAAAGCTATTATTAGAAGCCAAAGATATGTCTGATACCTAAATTTTTGAAACCAAAGCTATAAATGTCTTGTTCACTTCTTTGAGCACCACTTTGGCTATCTTAATCTCTTCTAACAATACTTCCTTAAAGATATCCCAAAATTACTGGATATAAAAAATCTATATTCACCGCAAGTTTTACCTTTTCATATCTTGAAAACTTCCTATTATAATTCTTTGACAATAATTGAGATAGTCAAACTTATATTATCTTTCTTTGTAATTAGAAAAGAAAACACTTTGTGTTATTCAATAATTTTGCCTTAAAAGGATTGAGCAAAATATGGTCTTACTATATCTGTCATCCCATCTCATATGTGTATTAAAGCACCCAATGATATTTTCATGGATGAGGGCAATAGTAAGGTTGTTCGTGCTAAGAAGAAAATTATACCATATGAACAAGTCAAGTGCCCGACTTTCTAGTCAAGCACGTGGCACAAAGGTCAGAAAATTATACCATATGAACAAGCCAAGTGCCCGGCTTTCTAGTCAAGCACGTGGCATAAAGGTCTTTTTGTCAATGACGCCAAATTCAACTTCAAGGCTATTGTATCGCCAAGTATTTCCAAGTATGAGGGCTTGTCGGCCACTAGCGAAGGTATTATTACAATTGATTTGATATAATTCAATATAAGGTAACGGTGTTCGTGCTAGGAGGAAAATTCTGCGATAATGAACAAGTCAAGTGCCTGGATTTGTAGTCAAGCACGTGGCACCACGCTCCTACCAATGACGCCAAATTCAACTTCAAGGCTATTGTATCCCCAAGTCTTTCCAAAGTATTTAGTAGTCAAGCACCTTGTCGCCAAGTTCAATTCCCTTATTTTTTTTTTTATTTGTGGAAAACATCCCAAAAGAGATGCCACTTTCGGGTAAGACCCAAGGAGGCAGGGGTATCCATTCCGCCAAAAACGCCCAAGACTCGGACCTGGCTTACCACATTTGACACACTCAAGGAGCAAACAAACACACAAACCCAATTAAAAATAAGCAGATAACAATAAAAATAATAAAATAAAATAAAAAACATGCTCGTTGAGTGTGTCAAAAACAAAAGCACAACCAAACACACACAATAAGATAAAAGAAACCACAACACAAACCACATAGAAAAACACAAGAAACACATAACAAAACACAAACAAGACAAAAACAACAGAACACTACAAAGACATAACCCAAAAAAAAAACAAGAAAAATAAACACAACCAAAACCTAAAAAATTAAAAAATTAAACAAAAATAAAAATAAAAAACAACCAACAACAGACAATAAAAAAAAAACAAAAAATATAGAAAACACTCACCCATAAAAACACGAAATAACACAAACAAAGAGAAACCCAAGAAAAATCTTAATTTATAGTGGAAAACACCCCTTTTGGGGTGCCACTTTCAACAGGTTGGGCATAGAAGGAATGGAGCCTTACCGGCCTCTATCAGCACATAGGACATTCCTAACTATACCATATATCTACAGGATGGAGACAAGGAGAATGGAACCTGGGTCGGCCTCTACCAACACCCCAGGGCATTTACCCAGGACATTTTATAAATATTGAAATTATTTTTTTATATTATTTAATTTTAAAAATAGGTATTGTAAGGGCATTTAAATATTATGGTGTTGGAATATTATTTAGATTATTAAAAGTTTCATATAAATGTTGAAATATAAAATATTAAATTTGTAAATATTAAAAATTATTTTATATATTATTTAATTTAATCATAAAATTAATATTTTTAATGATATAATTTTGTTATAAAAAATTAATAATAATTATAAGGTACGTTTATAAATGTATTTTTTTATTAATAAATAAATTTATTTTGATATTTCTGAAAGGTCTTTTGTCTTATTAGTTTGGTTTTCCACCATCTAGGTTTAGTTGTCAACCAAAAGATCTTTAAAAGCCCTCGCCAAAGAGTTTATTTTATAAAATGAATGATATTATTAAATTACACTGTGGATAAACATGAAAACAATCAATATTAGGTAGTGGAGAAGGAATCCATTTCCTACCATAGAATCCTAAAATTTAAAGGGATTAAGGTTATAATTTTTTATAGATTGTATTTATTTATTTAAACTATTAAGATTATATTTATTTATAACTATATTATGTGAACAAATATTAGTATTTAACTTCATTTAATTATATATATTTATATAGAAGAGTGAATGACAATCACACAATAGATTTTAATAATAGGAGCTGCTACCTGGTTATTGTGAACCGGATTTGAAGCACCTATTGCTTAGAATTTGTATCCGCACTCACAAGATTGTCTGAGATCAGACTACTACTATGAGTGTCTCTTTATTCAATTATATTTATATTTATTTATATGATAAATTTATTTTAATTTTGTTTTTATAAATTAAAACGGTTGATGTGTGCTTTGCCTAGGTAACAAGTGGCCCATGCAAATCATGGAATAAAAATAAAATTTAATATTTATATATTTATTTAATTGATTGTTTGTTTATTTTATAGTAAATTCACTTGTGGACGATAAAGAGATAAGGAAATCTATTGCAGATAAGTTGGTAAGGGGATAAAATTTGGGTGGTGTGAAAGGCTGAGCATCTAAATCCATTAGATATAAATCCACGATGTACATATTTGTGGTGCTTTCCGGGAAAATTTGGAATCCTTTGGCAGATTGGCGTGCACGATATTGTAAAGACTCCGCCTACTGGCTTAACCCCATTGCAAGTCGCATCGTATCGCTAAAACTTGAAGACCAAAACCGAGAAATCCAACTCAATCTTCCACGCTTGCGGGACCTTTAACCTACTACTTGACTTGCGGGACCTTTCAGTTTCACGTGCCGCACACACCAATTGATGTGATTCAGCACCTACTCCCTATCACTCCTTTCTTTTCTTCACTGACCGAAATCACATGCTTTCACATCACTATGCCCATCTCTACTTCAACCACAATAAATTTACATCAAGGGAGAGACCAGACTCAGCTGTGTGTGTTGTGATGTGTCCTGTGTCCTGTTCGCTCTCAGTTGAGAATGACCTCAATAATCCTTTCCCCTCTTTTCTTACTTCGTGTTCTCAATCTTCCATGGTTTGCACTCCCATCCTTCAATGACTGTGATTTGTCACCTACGACCCAACTTGCATTTCCCACATTGACGCGCCACAGAGGCCAATTAATGATATGATGTCATTCTGTAAGCACTCTGTGTGACCCTTTCCTTTCTTCATTCACCGCAAATCACATATTGCTTTCACATCACTATGCCCATCTTTCTGCTCTACTTCAACCACAATAAATTTGCGTCGAGGGAGACAACCGACCTGTCAACTACGGCCTTAACTTGCATGTCCCATTTTCACGTGCCGCTCAGGCCAACTGGTGTGATTTACCACGGCAAATCTCCTCTACATTTTGGCTTTTGTGGTAACATATATATCCAAAATGTCAAAGAAAGGAAGTCTTGAAGAAGATGTCCTAAGTTTTGTCGTGTGTCTCCCGCTTATCTTTGATAATATATCATATTTTTTCTTAACTTTAGTGTAAATAAGATTCTTTGTTAGATGAAGTGACTGCAAAATAGTAGTTCAACTAATAAAAAAAAAACAGATTAGAGAAATTTAAATGTTTGCTTTCTTTTAGGAATTTGAATATAAGTTAATAGTGAATTAAATTAAGCATCTCTTGAAATCATTATAATTGTTGTTTTGTATTGTTTTATTTAGTAATCTTAGATTTTGAATATCTATTTACTAATTATATTCTCTTGAGTTTTAGATTTTTTTTTTTTAAAGCAAAAAAAACTCTTGCGGAGCCACTTTGGTCTGAGAGACCACGAACATGGAGTTCTACTCCGTCAAAGTCACCTGGGAGTCGCACCCGACCCTCCCATACCAACATTATCAATTGGATTTTGGATACCCAATTCAACTTTTTGGTAGGGTGAAGATTTGAACCTAGGACTTCCCTTGGAGGATTGCCCTCTCCTCTCCAACACCTGGGTAAAGAATTTATGGTAAGTTTTAGATTTTGAATATCTACTTAATAATTATATTTTTTTTTAAGTTTTTTTTTTTTTTAAATGGAAAATGTTTTCTTATGAGTTATTACATTACCTTGGACATTTAAAATACTTCATATTTATCCTTTTATTTTTTTTCCTCAAGAAAAGTCATAATTTTAAGTTAAGAAAATATGAAATTATATTCTTCATACACCTCTTTGGCATTTCTTCAAAATTTCAATTGTGACCTAAAAATCAGGTTATTTATACATCATAACTAGATATCTCTATCATAATAAGAGGATTTACACGATCCTGCTTAAAAGAAGAGTTATAACAAACTTTTAAGAGTACATAGACAAGAAATAGAAAAAGAAAGATATTATGAAAGATTTGATCTTTATGAATAAGTTGAATCAATCGCCCAAAGAAGGAGGGATTGACTAAAGCATGTGTTGAATCCTTTTCCTATAAGTCTTCAAAAACTCAAAATCTGCTACAACTATTAAAAATTCATCTATATTTGCTAAAAGGTTAGGCCAAAGCTTATCATTGCATAAAAAATTATAAAACTACCCTTTCAAACTAGGGTAATAAGGTTTGATAACTATTTGACATAATTTGATTCCTAACATTGGATTAGGTTCATCAAGTGATTTCACCAATGTGTAGAGCTTAAAAAATCAAGCAATTTAAAAATGGCTCTAAATGCTTCCGTATGGAGAAGTTATGGCCTCTAGAAGTTTTGCCCAAATAGTTGTTAATGCCCAAACCTTATAGTTGTAAGAGCTAATATTGACTTGCTACTTTAGCTCCTCTACTTCACCATATTATTGATGCTTGTAGTCCTTTGATTAGTTGACTAGGTTTAAATAATCAAAAAATTAGATTAGGCGGTGCAAGGAAGTACCACATTGGCTAAAGTCCATTTTCCTTTATTTTATTGTGCTAGAGGGATTCAATCCCTTGTCTCGCTTGACCAAAAAACAATGTGCTATCCAAGACAACATAATTTTACTTAAGTCTCATAGGCGACTTCCTTCCCAAGTGTTTGAAAGTCACCACTTCTAAGCCAAAAAGAAAGCACAAAAAAGACCAATGAAGGGATTCAAACACAAATCCTTCTATTTGCAACATCTTTAGTTTCTTTGGTATAACCAATTATCAAGATCCCCTGCTTGTGATTATGAAACCACTATCATGGATCATAAGTCTTCAAATCCTTATAGGTGATGATAAAAGAGCAATGAGGAGATTTAATGACTATCCTGTGCACATCCAACACTCTATCACCAACCTCTCTAGCTAGTTCACCATTATCCAAGTCTACAATAAAATTAGCAATAGGATTTTTTTAAAAGTTTACAATCTTTATTTGAGCAACCAAAGGAACATGCAAATTCAAACCCATGTTGAGTAGAAGAGAAGACACATAAAACTACCCCTTCGAACCATATTATTACCCTCAATGGATGTGCTTGGGGGGGGTGTCTTCTCCTTGAATAAGGATGTTTTGCCCTAGTAGTATAAAACTATAGAGAGTGTGTGTGGGAAGAGGGAAAATTTGAATTCAAACATTTCTCACCTTGCTTCCTTTCTACAATGATGCCATAGTAACCTTGGAAACCCAACTTGGAAGCTAATGAATTAAAATTTGTAGGTATACCTATATGATAAGGAAGCAAAAGGTAGAGAAGGCATAAATTCTCCAATAGATTTAAAGGAAAAATAGTAATCCATAGAGTAACAAATCTTGTTGCTTCTTAGGCTAAATATACTTGTGGAATTTAGAGAAGTAGATTGTCCTTGATTTTAAAAGAAGGATCGAAGGCTCCAAATCAAATTTTTGCATGACCAAGTAATGTTGCTCAATACCTACTTTAATACCATGTTGGAATTCACAATATTTTCTATAAATGAATAGAAGCAATCCATCCGCTCAAATCTTATACAAAAAACATAAAGAAAGGAAAAGAGATGGAGATTGGGGGCCTCCCTAGGCACCATAAATAATCATTGTATTATCCATAGATAACATTGACAATAATCTAATGATAAAATGAGAAGTGGTGGGGAGTATCTATACTAATATCAATTCCCCAATTACATAAAAGAGTTTAACCTAAGCCAATATAACAAGAGAAATTATAAATTGGGTTTAACTATAACAAGGTTAACAATGGCCCATAGAGTTTACATAATAAAACTACAAAAAAATCATACATTGTACAATAAATGCCTTTAGGCCTATCTAATATTACACTATACAACATCGGCCTTGACCATGAATTATATTATACTTTCAACAATTTCTATTTGATGGAACCATAGGATATAAAAGACAACTAGAGCTCTAGAAAACCACATTAATTGGCCTAAACTCTTCCTCTTGTTAAATTCATAGTAGTAAATTAAAATACTTTATACATTTTCTATTTCCTTTATTGAACCAACAAGTCTAATTTATATCATGGCACTTTTTGAGACGATGAAGGTGCATCTTCATGATCTATATTTCCATTTTTTATTGCTATTGTAGCTCTTGTATCTCTAATTTATCCATATCTTTCATAAGCATACTTGGTTGTTTTTTATGGAATGTGTCATACCCCACCCTGAAAGAATCTTTTGGTTGATAGACTATGTATTTATGAGTGATTAATGTGCTTAGTTTAAATGCTTAAATTATTGTTGTATTAGCTATAATGATTTATCTTGAAGAATTCAATATTGCTAATGTGTTGTCGATGTGGAGCACCAGGTACATTTGTGGGTGGAAGAGGTAGAATCGACCATCAATGATGAGGTACTTGAAAAGGGAAGTGATGATTAAAATGGCTCAGTGGTAACATGAATGACTACCCTCATATAGGTATGCATTATTGCCTGGGCATATTCATCAATAAGCTGACCACCTAGAGTCAAAGTTGGTAACCTAGAGCCAAAGTTGGTAGAATGAGACGGGTGACTAGATTGATGGAAAAACTTCCTCTTTGTTTGATGCACTTGATTGTTTTATTTAATTGTTTGTTGTATAAAAAAATGTGTTTGGCTAAAGAATTCCGTCGAAAAAAGGGTCAATGGATATAAAGGGTCCATTACCTCCAAATCCGTTTGAATATATATATATATATATATATATATATATATAAATGATAATCATAATAATAAATGAATTTTATGGTTCAAACCTCTGTGATGCAAAGGGGGACACAAAGGCTATGTGTTAAATTCTCTATTGATAAGCATAACTCTCGACTTTACAAGGAATCATGGTTGGGAGGAGACTGCTCATCCCTATACGTTGGTCATAGGGGTTTCTCACACTAACCTAAAATGGGGTGCATCGCAACGGTCCGAGCTTTGGCTCTTCTTCGAAAGGTCCAAGGCTCAAACCATGACATGGGCGAGTGTGTGAGGGGATGGGTGTGTGGTGGCTTTGTGTTAAATTATCTATTAATAAGTATAACTCTCAGCTTTACGAGGGGTCATGGTTGGGAGGAGACTGCTCAACCCTATGCGTCGATCATAGAAGTTTCTCACAATAACCAAATCAAAATAATAATAATAATAATAATAATAATAATTAACGAATTTTATTATTTAAAATATATTTCATTTAAATAAAAGATAAGTTTTATTTATATTTAAATAATTAGAAAATAATTATTTTAAATAATTAATGATTTTATTTAGAATAATTATAATAAATATTATTTTTTTAAATGGTATTTAGAAAATAATTATAAATTATCATAATCATAACAAATATCTTTTAATTAATGACTGTATTGTGGTTAAATAATTTATAGCTTTTGAAATTCAAAGTTTTTGATTAAAACCCTATTATTTCTTAAAAATAGAAGGTAGAGTCTCTTACTTGTAAAAGAAAATGAAAATAAGTTTTTCAACGTGCTTTCTTTAAAATAAAAGTAAGGCTTGGTATTTCATTAAAAGGGAGAAAGCTTCTATAGAAGCATGGGCAGACGATGATTAAAATTATATTTAAAAAAAATGAAAAACATATCTTATCGCTTGCAAACGAAAAAAAATGAAAAATATCTCTTGCCCCCTGCTAACAGATAACTAAGACCTTAAGGCAAGGGGTGGCATCGATGGGAGATGGGACTTTGCAGTTGGGATAGATGGACTTGCCCATGTTAAGAAGACTAAAACACGTGAAGGAAGGGGTTGTTGGGAAGTGGAGACGAAGGAGGAGACCAAAAGGATTTTGGAGAAGCTATCTGAAGACAATTGGAGAAAGGATTGATCTCTTTTTTAGGTTGGAATCTCCACAGTTTGGTTTCATTATTCTTGTAAAACGTTTATGCTTGCTTAGTCATATTTTTTATTTCTAAGCTTTTGTCTTTCAGCACCTAGTATGGATGTAGCGTCCTCTTGGCGATCAGATGCTTTAATGATTGAAATTGACCTACTTAAGTTCTAACTGAAATCCTTAGAAAGAGATTCATGTGCGTCTATTTGAGTCTAGCTTTTGCGGTCTGTGTAGTTAAAGGTGTCTTACTCATGTTTTAATCTTTAAAAACCCTACACTCATTCCCAAGATGCCTGTTACGCATTGAAGCACCTATTGACGTTATCGAGACATCCTTGTTTGGGTGCTCTCCTTTGAGAGACCTATGTTATCTTTTGCCTGCAAAATGCAATGAACCACCAAAATAATGCGAGCGCCTTTCCTAAATTCATTTAATCGTAACCTTGATCGACCATCGCATTTGTGTTTCCTCCTATATTTGTTTGAGTTCTTTGTGTTAGATTAAAAACCCATCGATATTGTAGGAGTTTTACACCCTCCGATTGGTTCCTAGGAAACCCTTGTTGAGTTTCATCAGAGTTTGAAAACCTCCAATGCCATTTTTTGGAGTCATCATACTGCCTATGATGCATACGACGAGTTCATGGTAAGTATTACCTAGGTCAATATCCCACATGTGTTTTTTTGGTGGGTAACGATGGTTTAAAGGGATATCGAAGCCTATAGGCTTATAGCCAAGTGCCAAGGATGCTTGGATAGATCCTTCATATGTTGTTAATCTTGGATGTCGCCTATGACTGAGTCATGTGTATCTCTACCTATTGTATAACATTTAGTGAAGGTTTGACTTTGTGGTTTTCTGTGCCCTGTCTCCTGGGTTGAGAAACAACTTTTAGGCTTAAATCAAGTTTAAATGGAATCCTTCCCTTGCTTATCGAAACTTTGTTTGTTAAATAAGATAACAGTTTGGAATGGAGTAGCTTATGAACTAATGTAATATTACATGTAGTTAAATACGAAAGATGTTATTTATCTTGATGCTTAATGAAATGGGATAAATGATGTTTAATTGCGTAGTTTAATTGAATGAATATTAGATTATCTTTTAATAAATAATCATAATTTAGATGCTTTAATTAAATGAATCATGATAGATTAAATAAATAGATTATGTTTAAAGGAAATGATTATGATCTAGATTTTTAATTAAATAAATCATGATAACTTGAACTATATTTTAATGAAGTAATTATGATTCAAAGATAGATGTTCTTGGAACGAATCTTTAGGAAGAAAGGATTTTAAATAACATTAGAATTAGTTTGTTATGAAATATAGTTAAGTATTTATTTAAAGAATTATTTGATAAATGATTTACTTTTTTTTTTTATAGATTAAGTATCTAATTGATTAAGGTTTATGGGGTCTTGATTAGTTAGAGAAATGGGTAATTTACGTATTTAATTGATTAAGGTTTATGGGGCCTTAATTAGTTAGAGAAATGAGTGATTAAAGTATTTAATTGAATAAGGTTTATGGGACCTTAGTTGATTAAAGAAATAAATGAGTTTAATTGATGATCAAATCTAGAGGACTTTTTATTCTAAACATGAACCTTTGTTCGATTAAAGATAACATGATGAAATGAAAGATGACCTACCTATATGTTGAGTGAATGATTATTGAGATATATTTGGTGATTGTATAGTTATAATTTGGCATTTTAGATGCACTAGATTAAATGATCATCTAGTAGATGCATGATTCATAATTTCATTAGTTGTCTTGATCCCTTAATGAGTAATGGGTAGTGAAAGGACCAAGATAACATTAGGACCCAAGATAGATACTTATGTTAAGAGGGAAACATTATTGGAGCAACCTTTGTTTAAGCAAATTATGTAATGTTATTCTTTTAAAAGTATGGATTATTTTACCATGCTCAAGCTATGTAATGATGTATTAACAAGTGCAAATGTATCTCCTGGTTGTAATTTGTGATGCATATTATTGTTTAGTTATGCTACCTTTTTATGTGCATGATTTAGTTAGGTTCATCCTCTTTATATCATCTCTTTATATTCCTCTTATTATCATGTTTCATGTTTGATTTAATTGGTAATTTTGTGTTTATTCCTTTAATGATGGTTTTAGTATGCTTAGTAGTTTAGTAAATTTCTTTAGATAGATTAGAGTGCTAGTGTGTTGGATAGAGTTGGAGAACTTAAGAGATTATGGGATTATTTAGGGCCAAAATGTGTAAACCTAGTTTAAGCGACTAATTTGGTTTGATTTGCACAACCTAGCAGTTCATACTGAGAACTATTTATGAAAGGATTGGGCTACCCCATAATAATGATATGACGAGGGGCCTATTCGCTATACATGTCATATACCCGCACAGACATACTTGTGCAAGGTATAGAGGCAAATGTACCCTTCGAATGATCAAAGGAGATAAGCTAACCCTAATTAATATGTGGTTAATATCTATCGCAATACGCATAGTATACTTGCATAGATGTATTTGTGCATAGTATGGAGATGGACGTATATTTATTAAATGCTAAATAGAAGGTCGGTGTTGAGGAAAATGATAGACAACTTGAACTCAAGGTTAACTTAGAAATCTTTGTAGTTATGCGTACTGAGTGATATAAGGATCTCTCTCTCATGTATGAGTTAATATTTAGTGTTGTTTATGTTAGTGTTTAGTGTTGTATATGTTTATTTAAAAAAAATTAATTATTAGCAACCCCTTAGTTAGATTTTGGGTTGTTACATTTGGTATTAGAGATCTAGGTACAAGGAACTAGAGCTTCTTGTTGTTCTAGGGATTTTGGTACCTTCCTATTCAGGACATGTTTATTTCTTGAGCCAAGCCGAGAAGACCTAAAAATCTCATTTGCTTAAGGATAAATAAGAGGGGAAAATAATCCCCAGAAGTATTTGATGGGCTACAAACACCTTACAATTAGTAAGCGTGGCTTTTCGCAAATTACTCAATAGAATTAGAGTGCTACCTCTTGTAGAATTAAAGTGGTTTAGTAATAAGACTCTATGTTTAGTAGTGTAGTTCAACGATATGTTGTAACTTAACATGATATCCTCTCTTTGTGAGATTAGGACATAATGGTACCCAAGACAAGAGAAGGGAAGTCTACTCCCTTGAATAGATAAAACCGTGAGGATAATTTTAAAGGGATAAACCAAGATAAAAGTTTGAGGAACTTAAGCAAAGAGGTGAAGAGTCTCATTACTATTAAAAATATATGACAATATTAAATAGAAGAACAAGGAGAGCTAATAGATCAACAAAAAAACAAATGGATCAACACAAGCAATTGAATGATATTTATTTTACAAACTTGTCAAGGGAAGATCGATAATCCCTAAAAAGGAGAGAAAGTGATGGCTTTATAAAGAGGTAAAATAAACAAAACAAAAAAAGTAGAGGCGACTCAAGATGCGAAGAAAGGAGCAAAGGAAATCAGAGGGACCCCAAGGAAAGGTTTCTATCAGGGAACAAACATAGTACTAAGGATGGTCTGTCTCAAGAGAAGTAAAATAAGGGAGTACACTCGAGGCCCGAGAGTGGGTTCTATAACTGTGAAGGCTCGTACTACATTTTCCAATGTCCACTCTAACCTGGACCAAGTACATCTAGTGCAAAGAAAAAGGAACTTGCTCACCAGATTTTTGTAGCAATTGAAAGCCAAAATTTAGAAGGGCAAGCCTCATCACTCTTAAGGGGTAAAATTTATTTTGTTTATTTTTTTATAAATATTTTACTTGTTAATGGAGTTATAAATAGTTTTATTTCTTCTAGACTAGACATGGATATACCAAAAATATCAGGATATTTGGCACAAGGGTGGAAGGTCGAGTATGGTTTTGGGTAAACCTACTCAATGGGTTGAGGTTTCCCTATGGTGGAGATTATCCAAATGAATGGTCCTACCATAAGATGTTGGTGTGAAGCACCGTGTAAGTCCTTGATATCATAATAAATGGAATGGTGGAAGGTTCATAGAACCTTGGTTAATTTCCAAGTTATATAGGTTTTACTACTAATAAAGAGGAAGAAGGAATTAGTAAATGACCAGTTCTCTCAGGAATCCAAGGATGATTCCTTACATATAGTAAGCGTAAAATTCAACATTATCAAAGAGTGATAATAATATTGATATACTATGGGGGATGAAGAGACTAACCTCATCTAGAAGTAAAATATTGGAGGAAATTATAACTCCCTTATGATTCAAAAGGATGAGACCTTGTTGTAAGGTGAGAATAACCTTAGCCATTAGCAAATGAAAGACATTAAAATGGGTTAGTCTGAAAGGATAAAAATATTTACACTCAACTCCTTGGTGGTTAAGGAGAGTGGCACCTTGTAATAAGACAAGCCTGATCTAAATTACTACAAAAAGGGGTAATAATAGTTGCAACCAAGATAACCTTATAAGGATACAAGAGTGACAATGACCATTACTGATCTAAATTAAGTATGAGAGATATAACTAATCATTGAAAGGTATAATTGGAAGCAATGGTAACTTATCCAACTCCTTGATATGGTGAAAGAGAAATGACACCAAGATAAGGAAGAGAAGAAGAGATGACTTTCTAAAATTTTAGGGCTAGTTAGGCATAGTGAAATGAAAGCTAGTCCCCAAAGGAAAATTTTGGAAGAAATTTTTATAGAGGTATAAAACCTCACAACTATAGAACAATTGATTAATGGAGGGAAAAATAAACCAATGAGAGCAATGATTGGAAGTTACTAATCAAGTTTCCAGAATGAAAAATTTAAAGGGTAGACAAGAAGAAGATCCTGCTACAAAAGATCCTAAAAATAAAGGCTTGTATAGAAGTAGAACTAGCCAAGAATACCAAGTTATCAAAATTAATTGGTAAAATCAACCAAGGTATGGTTGTATGAATTGGAAATGTATATTTTCTTGAAGAATTACTCATTAGTAACCCAAATAGTAGGGTTACCTTTCATGTGCATGATACAAATTTTTGAATGATGGAATAATTTCAAAACCTATAAGCGTCTTTCAATGGTAGCTATTTCCATAAAAAATACAAAATATTATAAATTTGCTTTTATGTTTTTTTTTTTATAGCAAAAAACCCCTTGCGGGGCCGCCTTGGTCTAAGAGACCACGAACAGGGGGTTCTACACTGTCAAAGTCACCCGAGGGTCGCACCCAGCCCTGCCCGCACCAAAATTATCAATTGGATTTTGGGTACCCAATTCAGCTTTTTGGTAGGGTGGAGATTCGAACCTGGGACCTCCCTTGGAGGATTGCCCTCTCCTCTCCAAATCACCTACAACACCTTGGTAAATTTACTTTTATGTTAATTAAACTATATCCAACTTGTTATTTTATCAAAGATATTGTTAGTTTATTTTTTTTTTACTAGATGCATTTTTCATCTTCCTTAATTTGTTATGTTTTTGCGATTAAGCTCCTTAAAATAATTTTCATTAAGAGATAGCTCTTTGAAATCATTTTGATTTAGAGATAAAAATCTCATTTATCTACTTAAATTTTGAATTTCACCAAGATTAATATCAACATTGCGATTATCAAAATTATTATCTACCTAAATTCTTTCATTATATATATATATATATATATGCTCACATTTCGAAAAGGTTACCTCAAACAATATTTTAAAAACATCAACAATAATGTTATTTTTTTTATTCAATCCCCACATTCGATGTTATTCATAGCATTAATGATAATATATGAATCTCCCTCAATTTAAATTTATTTCAATCCTTTTTCAAGTGCAATTTTAATCTCTATAACAAGTGCCTTATCATCTACATAGTGTTTTTTCAATGAATTTATACAAGTTTTTATGAGGGGTCATGGTCCCCTCATATTGAGTGGGTTTTGAACCTTGGACCTCTCAAAGAGAGGCCAAAGCCCTTACCACTACATTAATATTGCAACTCGCCTTAGCAACTACATAGTTGAGAATATTATTTTTATTATTTTGAAAAACACAATTCTCAAACATTTCCATTATATCATAGATTATAATAAATCTTTTGAGCTAACTCCATTGTCCTAGATGACCCTTCCATGTATATTCAAATTGTGTAACCAAGAGGTTAACACCTCTTTTTTTACAATTCAGACTTCCATGATGAGCACCATGTCTAAAAATATTTTGCAAGAGACAATAATGTAGTTACAAACTTAGACATGCTTTTAAGGTTTATTTTTAAAAAACATATTATTCCTTTGCCATTAATTCCAACAAATAATGGCAAGAACAATCCTCCATAGAATACATAATACTTGATCTTTGAAATAACTAATCCAATATTTCATCAAATCTTTCAATGTTGATGTAGTTACCCAAATATACTATCATATTTTTTAAAAAGTAGTTTCAAATGGTGCATGAAAAGGAACAATAAAGAAGTAAACGGTCTAATGCTTCTAAATCATTGTCATATAAGGCACACTTGAAAGGTATATAATATCCTTTTATTTATATAATCTATCCTATAAGAATATTGCATTGGACACTAACCAAAGGAATATTGAGCCCTTAAGAAGGGTCTCTAGTGACCAAAAATTCTTCTAAGAGAAACCATTGGGAATAGAAAAGTATGATTGTTCTAAATCCTCATATCCCAACTTGATTGACTATCCACCAACATTTGATATATTCCAAACCTACTCATCCTTTTACTTAAAAATAGGTAAATAGAATTTCTAAGCATCTTTTTACGTTCACCTACTACTTATTTGTCTCCTTCAACAAGGCTATTACTAGATATCCATGATTTGGAGAGTTTCTCACATTAATATAATCATTCACCTTTACACCTTTACAAGCTAGATTTTTTTTACCATCTTTTTATTCTTACCACCATATCATTTACTAAATAATTTTGTGGAGTTTATGGAAACGAAAAATTGAGAGACTATTAATGTAGACAAGAAAACTATTTTTTTGAACAAGTGTAATGAAGCATGGATTCTTATTGGCTTGAAAATTCCAAATGAGTTGTATTTTCAAATTAGCAATGAATCTTCTTCTAGTGAATCTTGGTATATATTTGAGAAAGATTTTTCAAAGATAAATAAGGCATGCATGATTAATTTGGAGCTTCAACTTGTAAATAAATATGAATACTTTAATTAGATTGAAGATTATCCTTCCCACTTTAAAGAGATAATGTTATAGCTTAAGGAGTGTGGAATCAAGAAGGTTATGTTTTTTGACAAAACTTTCTTCCTATGAGGTATTTCTCTGCTTTTCCATAAAAACATACTTGGTTTTAGTTATTTTTATCTCCTTTTTAATATTTTTAATACTTTGTTGCTTACTAACCAAGAAAAATTAACTCCTATAAATAAAATCAATTTTAAGAGTCAAACTCATATTGCTAAAGGAAATCAATTTATTCAAGATATGAAATAGAATCAAAATAAATTATCTAAACTTTCTAAATAAATAAAGCATAAGAAATCAGTTAAATGACCTTGATTTTTATTGTGGAAAGATGAAACATCTTGAATTTATGTGCTTCAAGAAGCTAGTGGATCTTTCCAAGCAATTGAAGAAGCAAGAAATCCCAAAGAAACTACACACTCTATTTATACCACATTTTTATATTCTTTTTAGTATAGAATAATTTTGGATTTGGGTGCTTCTCATTATATGATTAAATATTTTCATGCTCTTCTTCTCTAGTAAGTGAAAATGAGAATGAGAAAATTTATCTAAGTGATAACATCAATCTTTATGTTGTTGGAACTAGTAATAATGCTATTGAAATGAAATTATTAATTTCCCAAAGTTGAGAACCAATTTACTCTATGTTGTAGATAACACAAACATAGAACAAAGTAGAACTTTGTCTAGATAAATTTGTGGTTAAAGATATTCATGACAAGTTCAAAATTATTTCATCAAGACCAATAGATAAAAAGTTATAAATTTTGTATATTTCTCTTACATTCACAATATTTTGCATAAGCTTTTGTCACTTATGTTTTGATCAAACAAGCAAGTTATGGCAATATTTTTCAAACCTAAAATTCGTAACAAATACCTCAAATTACAGTTTTAATTCTTGCATAGTCAAATTATAGTTTCCAATCCTAAACAAAGGAAATCTTTTTAAAAGGAGTTTTTTAAGCCTTAAGTGTTATAACTATGCACTAATGATAAAAGAGCTAAACAAACGGCACTAGTTTTTTTAGAGAAATATCACAATGTGAGTAGAAAATATATTTGTTTGTACCCCTCACTAAATACAAATTATTGCATGCTCATTCACATTTGTAACATGCACATGAATAAATTAGAGTAAATCCTTCCAAATGTATGTCAAACAATATTTATAGTCATAAGTGGTACTTGTAACATTTCTTTTAACACCTATTCACCACAAACTACATTAGCCTTTGATGATTTGCTTTGAATGCATATGCATGGGATTCTACCTAGTACTTTAATTCTGTTAGACACTACCCTCCAATAAGTAGAGATAATATTTATATTAATCTAAAGATAAACTGCTTTATATGGTTGGTTGCATATATGAGTATTTTGACTCAGGATAACTTAAGGAGACGTGGATTTATTTGACCCAATTGGTGTGTAATGTGTCACCAAGAGGAGGAAACAATGGGCCACCTCCTTTTTGTGTGCCCCTATTCTCAAACAATTTGATTTGGTGGTACAATATTTTTTTCCAGTTAAAAAGATCCATTCCCACTAAGAACAAATTTTGGGACTATTGGAAGAGGAATAGATTCAAATCAAAGACCTTGAAGACAACTTGGGATTTGGGTTTGGGTTTCATTTGCTGAAAACTTTGGTTGGAACGTAACAACAAGATTTTCAAAGAAGAATTTAGATCAGAGGAAAGAATTTTGGGAACTCTAATTAGGAAACTTTTAGAGACATTGCAAACTAGAACATAAGAGAACTCTTAGATGGCAGAGGATGAAGTAGATATATGGACACAAATCAAAAATCAACTACCATATGGGAACTAAGAAAGGGAGGATAATAATAGAAAGAGGGATTTGTAGATTTGGGATGAAGACCAGGGATTTAGAAGGAGAGGGTGAATGGAACACTTTAAGGGGTCATCTGGTAGGAACTAGAACATCTAGAAGTTGGATAGTCAAATAAAAATAGCTAAGTTGCATTTTGAGCATTTCCAAGAAAGGCGGGTTATCTAAATTAAATGTATAACTTGAGTTTTTTTAATAAAATTTTTACCTTTTTTTCAAAAAAGTCTAACTTAAGTAAACCTCACACACACACAAGGGGTAACAATTAGGTTGGACTCTCAGTACCCATGTTAGGATAATCTAATTATAAAAGAGGTATATAGGATGATAGCTATAAGGTATATCACACATATTATGCCTAGTGGAAAACAATTTAAAACACATACTTCAATATAATAAATATATATAAGTGATGGCATGATGACAATGGAAATAGGAAGCTAAACTTATCCAGTCAACTATGGCTTACTTTTTGCAATTAACTTGAATAAAATTTTATGGTGATTTGTATTATGCATTTGTGGGTAATGTTAGTTTTTACATGTTATTTGGTCAACCACATTATAGAATTAAATTTATTTAATTGGTTAAAAAATATTTAGTTAAATTTTATAAATAATGATAAATAAAGTATATTAAATATTTATAATATTATAATTTCTTTGTGTAGGTAAGTTGTTCTTTTATGTATATTCAATTGTAGGAGAGCATGAAGAACCCCAGATTTGGAGACCATAATGAGTCAATAGTAAGAGGAAAATGAGGCTTGAACTTGGTCCAAGATTGATATAGTCTTGTGGCTTATTCATTGGACCTTAACATTTGGCCAAAAATGTTAAGGATACAATTTTTAGGAGAACTCATACAGAACATGAGCATGGGATTGGCTGGTTAATACAAGTACATTGGACCTAGGTCCATGTATAGCCATAAGTTCAGCCTCTACCTTAATGGCTCTACAAGATTCTCATCCATGGAGTAGAATTTGGGCTTATAGTGTAAAACTCCTTTTTCTCTACTACCCTTAGGAAAAATATTAAGGGTAAACTTTTGGGTAGATATCAAATAGAACATGAAGGTGAACTTGGATCCATAATATGGGTACACTAAGTCTATGTCAATTCATAGCCATAAGTTTGGCCCTTACCTCTAGGTGTCCTCATGGTTCTACCATATACCTTTTCATGGGTTGAAACCTAGGTTTATAGTGTGAAACTCCTCACTTCCCACCTTTAGCTCCAAACATAAATTTTTATCTAAAAAATGTTTGTGTATATATATAACTATATTCACACATATGTGAATGGAAGACATATTTGATTTTACTCTTTATGTAGACTAGTGTAATATTTAGTATTTAAATCTTATTTCCAGTAAGATAACTTTAACAATTTGACCACTAATTGTAATAAAATATTTAAAAGTTTAGTTAGTGGTTTTGGTATATGCTTTGGTGTTACATGCAACAACAAACAAGTAGAACTTAATAATTTTTTACTATAGTTTATAGGTACATGATTTAGTGACCATGGATTTGATATGTGTTTTCATATTAAAAGAAAGTTGATATAACACAATTTGAAGGGTGAATGTAAATTTAAAAGTTAAATTTAAGCTATCAATATTTATACATGATTTATTACCTATAAAATCAAAGTCAACCACTATGTTTCTACTCATTAAGACCTTGGACTCTTGTGTAAAGCCTTTAGAGGTATTGCAACGACAACTTTTATCATATTTTATAATTTAGAACATTGTGCAACATTGGACTCCTTAAGTATAGTCAAGTTGGATATCTTTACTATATATTTTCTTATTGGTATGGAGAGCTTATAGTTCATTGAAGTGTAATGAGTGAATAACCTGATGATTGAGGATGTAGTAGTTGAGTCGCTTGGAACCAATCATCAATCACATATCATCCATAATTGACTCTTTTAGGCATGAAAGATCTAGTTTTTATCCCTTAGGAATCCCAGCATTGGGAATCAACTATATTGAGTGCTAGATCATGTGTCAAGCTGACTTAAATTCTAGATTAAAATTGGAGGAAGCATTTCTTAACTAATGATAGAAATGGCAAATAATTACTTGTAATCATGTAGAATAAAGAAATAAAAGTTTCAATAATTGCTCAAATAATTGGTGCTTCAAGGAGGAAAATTCAAAGATATTCAAAGAGGAGGAATATTGTAGAAGAATATATTAAATCTAAGTTGGCATTGAGTTGTAGGCATCCTCATAATGATCAAATAGATCAAGCTACATATAAAATCATCATTATATTTTGGGACGAGAAGAATTTCATTGTACCTGACAATAAATAAGTAATACCATGATCTATTCTAGGTTGAAAGCAATGAGAAATACATCCAAAGAATTTTCTTCTTGTGATACAAATATTTGTGAGATATTGTAGAAAACAACATGATATATAAATTGGGCCAATAGTATTTATGAATCTCAAATGGTAGATTGTTAAAGCAAATAAACTAAGGGAGACATGTAGTTGTATATACCATGTCCAACTTTAGTTCCAGGTTGAAATTTTATGTGTAGTGCGGGAAAACCGTGCACTGCGTATGATTCTTGATTGGATCTGCTAGGAGTTTGTGGTGACCAAGATAGCTGTTAGAACTCTATACTCAGTGTGGAAGAAGAAGGATTCACAAGGAATGGTTTTAGGACTCTCTCCAAGTCCAGGGTTGTAATGTGTTTGATGTGTTCAATTTAAAACAATCATCTATGGTTTTGGCCTTTCTAAACTAAGTTATGAAAATAAAAGAACAATGTAGAAAACAGGGAATGCAAGAAGACAAGAGCTAACCCTAGAATGATACTTTATTTGAATGATCTATAATCCTAGAATTGTAAAATGAAACCTTTTAAGAAAGGGCTCAGGGGAAGATGCACAAACAATATTAAACTCTAAATGCACACTATATGCTTTTGTCTTTTCAAATGCCTAGAAACTTGATCCTTTAAAATATGCTTTAAATTTGTATATACGTGATCCTTTAAAATTTGCTTCATTCCACCATAACATAACCAAAATAAATTAGGGTCTTGGAACCACATAGACTAAAAGCAAAATGGTTTTGGATGACCATTATTAAGTAAATCATATCTCAATAGAATATGTTTCAACTCTAATCTTGTTTGTAACTAAATGTCAAAAGAGATTATAAAATTTGTTTACAACCATGTATTGGATAACAAAAATATATCCAAAGCTTAGCCATACATGTCTAAATTAAAGCTTAGTAATAAATTTATTACAAGGAATCGGGATAGCCACTTCTTAAAAATCCAAATAAAATTTAAAAGAAAATTATAGGAAGTCCATTAGTTTTAGTGCCTTGCTAGGATAGAAATACAAAACTACCATGTGTAGCTCCTCCATAGATATCTTCTTATTCAAGCCTTCATTTTATCCCAATGTGATAATTGATGGAATATTTTGAAAAAGCTTACATTATGTCGCCTTGTCTTGCCTAACATCTAATAGAATATCTTTAGAATAATTGATTGCTTCCTTCCTTATATATTTTCTTCCTCAATATTTTTTTCATCTACAGTTAAAATATATTTTAAAATTTTATTTTGGCTTTAGCATGAAAAAATTTGGTATTTCTCTCTTTCCTTGATCCATCTCTTCCTTAATTTTTTAAACCAATATGACTTCACCTTTTTCAATACATTATGACAATAAAAAAATATTTGTTTTTCTTGTATATGAGAATCTTGGTCCATTTCATTGATTTCTAATATATCTTGTAATTTTTTTAGCTTGGATTTATATCTCTCATTTTCTTCAAATATTTTAAAAACGTTTTGGCATTCCAAATATTCATTTTCCATTTTAGATATTCCATATTTTCAATAAATTTGTATATACATGATCCTTTAAAATTTGCTTCATTCCACCATAACATAACCAAAAGAAATTAGGGTCTTGGAACCACATGGACTAAAAACAAAGATGACCATTATTAAGTAAATCATATCTCAAAAGAATATGTTTTTGATCTAATCTTGTTTGTAATTAAATGTCCAAAGAGATTATAAAATTTGTTTACAACTATGTATTGGATAACAAAATTCTATCCAAATATTAGTCATACATGTCTAAATTAAAGCTTAGTAATGAATTTCTTACAAGGAATCATGATAGCCACTTCTTTAAAATATTCAATTACTATAAAAATACAATCATTACTATGCTTTGCTATGCACACACCTAATAGGAAATACATGGAGATGGATTTCCAAGGCTTAGATAGCATTAGAAATGGTGTATATAGTTCTTGCTTCTTATTGGTTGGTTTGGCAATAACATATGGGATACATGACTTGATGTAGCTCTTGACGTCATTCCTCATTATAGGCCAATAAAAGTACCTTTGAAGAATTATTAATATTTTTTCCATCCCAAAGTAACCTACTACTTTGTTGAAGTGTGCTTCCAAAATCGTCTTTGGGTGCTCACTAGCGAGTGTATAAATATGTCTCATGTGGCAAAAGAGGTAATCTCGCAAATAAAAATAAAAATAATCTAACACACATAAAGGTTAATATGCATCTATAAAATTATAGTCTATTTCATATGCGGTAGACCAATTAGAAGGATCATGTTCATAAGAGTCAAGAATAGTTGTGAATGACATGAGTAGAGGTCGAATCAAACAATTTTCTATTAAATTGGCACTCCCTTTCTTGTGATTGATGATCAAATGAAATTATTATGAAAAGTGTGAAATGGCAATTCTGGGAAGGTCTTTTGTTTTCGACTCCGGGATGATTCAAATTTCAAAATCTGCAAAAGTTCCTAAGAGATGATGATGTTAGTGGCTGAAAAGTGTGGAATGGCGATTCCAAAATGGACAAGTCTTCCCTTTTCAGAATGAAGATAAGACGGGGTGGCAGAATAATGAAAGCACGGATTCACGACAAAAGAAGTATATGACTAGCTTTGAAACTTGGATTGAGCAATATAATATTGAAGATTAATATCCTATAGCAGATTCAAGGTCCAAAGGTTCGGATTGGAGATTCTGATGTTTCTAATAAGAAAGAGAACGTCATCATTTTTAAAGTGGATTGGCATTTAGCTTATGACGTATTGAATCTGAATCGTGTGATGAAGAAGATCGAGGGTTAAGGTTAAGCTACCAAATCTTGGTTGTTTTAAAGACATTGCTGTATCAGAATTGTAACAGTCTATTGGGATATGAAGCATCGAGGGTTTCTAAGAAGATCAAACCAAAGGCGATTACAGATCGATGATGGTAATTAACTCCCAAGAAAGATCAACAAAAATGCATGATCTTTAATGCATGAACTTCAGTTCCACTAAACGATCAGCAAGTTGCAGAGACCCTAAGCTATCATGGCGGATTTTCTTTTAGCGAATTTCTCGTAGGATGGACCAATGAGCTAATGCCAGATAAGATCTTTGTTGTACTGTTGTAATAAGATTGTGTGTATTGCTTCTTGAATTATTGTAATAAGAAAACTATAAGTAGAGGTTGAACCCTCATTTTGAAGGGTTAGCTCTAGCATGTTTGTCTATGCTATTGTAAATATTCCTAAAGAGTTGAATGAAAGGAGCAATACATTGATCTTTGCATCAAGTTTGCGTTCTCTTGCTTGATGTCAAAGTTTCAAATTTCATAGTTACATTTCTATAAATACTTAGATGGTTAGTTTATGCCTGGTTTGGATTACTAGCTATTATGAGTAGTTGAAATCTGCTTTGAGTTCGTTCTATGTTATTGGAAAGTATATTTCTATAAAATCTAAGTGTTTGGTGAATTTTGTTATTTGTATTATCATTCCCTGGGTATTGAAATTACTTGCTATAACATTTCTCTATTATGATTTAAATATATAGAACGATCTATTATGAGATAAATGTTTATCTGAGTGTATGTCCTTAATCTAGTTTTTTGGGAGCTTTTTATGATGGTGAAATGCTGTTAACCTATCCGTCCATTGTTATCTACATATATTTAACCCTAACCTTCTCTTACCCTAAACTCCAAACCCTAAGTGAATATAATTGTGTCAACAACCTGCTAAGTTGATAAGGAACCAGCCTACTTTGAAGGTTGGATCGAAAACTCCTATTTTTGTCCATCCAATGTTGAGTGTTGAGCTGCAGCTATCGGGTGCAAAGCCTAGATAGAAACCAAGAATATAGACAGCCATAGTATTGAGTGAAAACTTGGTGGAATTTAGTGCCCAACAATTTTTTGCACGTTCGGTGGGACCAGTTCACAAGGAACACAAAACCCATCAAAAGAGTTATTGTTATCTCAAACCGAAGGAATCAAGATTGGGTGAATTGTCTTGACCTTGTTAGGGGAGAAAATAAAGTTCACCTGGTGACTCCCTGGTTAGAAGAATCCTAAAAAAGTATCGTAGACCAGTACACTTTCATGTATACCAGGTCTTTCAAGAAGAACAACCCTAAGAACAACTAGGCCCCTTAGATTAGCACAAATGGATGTCATTCCCTAGGTTGTATCTAATTCAACCCCCACGTATGATGGATTTGGAAAAAAAACTTATGAGCACTGCCAAGATATCCTGAATCTAGCAGCAATCCACAACATAAAAGAAGAAAATATCATTGTCAAAATTCTAGCCATGTCCTTTCGTGGAAAGATATTGCATTGGTTCAGAACTCTGGAAGATAATTCCATCACTTCATGGAAATATTTAGCTGAGCCATTCATAGAAGAATTTAATGAATCTGCTGATCCTTTTTCTCTACTGAATCATTTTACAGCCATGCAAAAAATCCAGTAAGAAATTATATCAGACTTCAATTTGAGATTTAGTAGAACATGGAAGAGAATTCCCCCCACTACTAGACCAGATGCATGTTTGGATTATATGTATTATATACTAGACTAGGTCTACAGACACAACAATCTGAAGTAGAAACATTTCCCCAAGTTTATAATGCAACCGTCCATGCTAAAAATATCATAATCAATGTGGGAAGAATTCCCCCCAAAATTGTGTTACCCTATAACTCAGAAACCAATAATGGCCATGAGCAATCCACAAAGCCTTCCTACATGGACCCCATTGCTTTACCATCTCCATCTCTGCAAATGAATTTGATTCATTGGTCTAAACCGATAGCCTCTATACCTCCTTTTCCTCCCCTTCCTTCCCAACCTTCTCAAGAATTGTTTGTTATTTTTGATATACAAAATACCATGAAAATTTTGAGTAACAGAATGAATTCAATGGAAAAGAGAGATCAGGAAAGGTCACAATAGAGGATATTCCCATATGTGAACAAATATCAAAGGCCTGGTCCTATTAATAGTACTAGGGTTAGGGTGAATGTAGCATATGAGGAGCCGGAGTGTTCTGCAGATACCACTATTACAAATATTTGGTGTTTGGTATGCAATGACACCCATGACTCACAATATTGTGTGATGTATCAACACCATGTTCAACAAGCTAAAAGGAATCAAAAGGGGAGGGTTAATATGTTATTGGAAATTATATTTTTGGAAAATCTAAGTGTTTGGTGAATTCTATTATTTGGATTATCATTCCCTGGGTATTGAAATTACTTGCTATAGCATTTCTCTATTATGCTTTAAATATATAGAATGATGTATTATGAGATAAATGTTTATCTGAGTGTATGTCCTTAATCTGGTTTTTTAGGAGCTTTTTATGATGGTGCAATGTTGTTAATATATCCGTCCATTGTTATCCACATATATTTAACCCTAACATTCTCTTACCCTAAACTCCAAACCCTAGGTGAGTATAATTATGTTAACAACCTGTTAAGTTGATAAGGAACCAACCTACTTTGGAGGTTGGATCGAAAACTCTTGTTTTGATCCATCCAATGTTGAGTGTTGAGCTACAGCTATCGGGTGCAAGCCTGGACAGAAACCAGGAAGATAGACAGTCACAGTACTGAGTTAAAACTTGGTGTTATTTAGTGCCCAATAGTTTTTGGCATGCTCGGTGGGACCAGTTCACAAGGAACACAAAACCCATCAAAAGAGTTATTATTATCTCAAACCGAAGGAATCAAGATTGGGCAAATTGTCTTGACCTTGTTAGCGGAGAAAAGAAAGTTCACCTGGCGACTCCTTGGTTGGAAAAACCTCAAAAATTATTTTAGACCAGTACCCTTTCATGTATACCAGGTCTTTCAAGAAGAACAACCCTGATTCTTTCTTTCATTATGAGTTACCTCAGAGAGGGGCTATTGTTATCAGAAGTTTGGATTAATATTTTATTAAATAAGAAGAGCTTCTGTAAGACAACCCAACAGCTCCCCCAAGAAGACTTGCAGCCAGAAACATGGCACATAATGTGGCTCCTAATCAACCACTTCATAAGTACCCTAATTGGGATTCAACTAGGCCCCTTAGATTAGCACAAATGGATGTCATTCCCTAGGTTGTATCTAAGTCAACCCCCATGTATGATGGATTTGAAAAAAAAACTTATGAGCACTGCCAAGATATCCTGAATCTGGCAGTAATCCACAATAATAAAGAAGAAAATATCATTGTCAAAATTCTAGCCATGTCCTTTCGTAGAAAGATATTGCATTGGTTCAGAACTCTGGAAGATAATTCCATCACTTCATGGCAATATTTGGCTGAGGCATTCATAGAATATTTTAATGAATTTGCTGATCCTTTTTTCCTACTGAATCAGTTTACATCCATGCAAAAAATCCAGTAAGAAATTGTATTAGACTTCAATTTGAGATTTAGTAGAACATGGAAGAGAATTCCCCCCACTACTAGACCAGATGCATGTTTGGATTATATGTATTATATACGTGCCCTGGGATCAAAACTAGGTCTACAGACACAACAATCTGGAGTAGAAACCTTTCCCCAAGTTTATAATGCAACCGTCCATGCTGAAAATATCATAATCAATGTGGGAAGAATTCCCCCCAAAATCATGTTACCCTATAACTCAGAAACCAATAGTGGCCATGAGCAATCCACAAAACCCTCCTACATGGACCCCCTTGCTTTACCATCTCCATCTCCATAAATGAATCTGATTCCTTGGTCTAAACTCATAGCCTCTATCCTCTTTTTCCTCCCCTTCCTTCCCAACCTTCTCAAGAATTGTTTGCTATTCTTGATATACAAAATACCATGAAAAATTTGAGTAACAGAATGAATTCAATGGAAAAGAGAGATCAGGAAAGGTCACAACAGAGGAGATTCCCATATGTGAACAAATATCAAAGGTTTGGTCCTAGTAATAGTACTAGGGTTAGGGTGAATGCAGCATATGAGGAGTCGGAGTGTTCTACAGATACCACTATTACAAATATTTGGTGTTTGGTATGCAATGACACCCATGACTCACAATATTGTGTGATGTATCAACACCATGTTCAACAAGCTAAAAGGAATCAGAAGGGGAGGGTTAAATGTTATTGGAAAATATATTTCTATAAAATCTAAGTGTTTGGTGAATTCTGTTATTTGGATTATCATTCCCTGGGTATTGAAATTGCTTGCTATAACATTTCTCTATTATGCTTTAAATATATAGAACGATATATTATGAGATAAATGCTTATCTGAGTGTATGTCCTTAATCTAGATTTTTTGGAGCTTTTTATGATGGTGCAATGATGTTAACCTATTTGTCCATTGTTATCTACATATATTTAACCCTAACCTTCTCTTACCCTAAAACCCAAGCCCTAAGTGAGTATAATTGTGTCAACAACTTGCTAAGTTGACAAGGAACCAACCTGCTTTGGAGGTTGGATTGAAAACTCCTATTTTGGTCCATCCAATGTTGAGTGCTGAGCTGCAACTATCGGGTGCAATCCTAGACAGAAACTAGGAAGATAGACAACCACAGTATTGAGTGAAAACTTGGTGTAATTTAGTGCCCAAAAATTTTTGGCATGCCCGATGGGACCAGTTCATAAGGAACACAAAACCCATAAAAAGAGTTATTGTTATCTCAAATCGAAGGAATCAAGATTGGGTGAATTATATTGACCTTGTTAGCGGAGAAAAGAAAGTTCACCTGGTGACTCCCTGGTCAGAAGACCCTAAAAAAGTATTGTAGACCAGTACCCTTTCATGTATACCAGGTATTTCAAGAAGAACAACCCCGATTCTTTCTTTCATTGTGAGTTACCTCAGAGAGGGGTCGTTGTTATCAGAAGTTTGGATTAATATTTTATTTAATAAGAAGAGCTTCTATAAGAAAACCCAATAGCTCCCCCAAGAAGACCTACAACTAGAAACATGGCACATAATGTGGTTCCTAATCAGCCACTTCAGAAGTACCCTAATTGGGATTCAATTGGGCCCCTTAGATTAGCACAAATGGATGTCATTCCCTAGGTTGTATCTAAGTCAACCCCCACATATGATGGATTTGGAAAAAAAACTTACGAGCACTGCCAAGTTATCCTGAATCTAGCAGAAATCCACAACATAAAAGAAGAAAATATCATTGTCAGAATTCTAGCCATGTCCTTTCATGGAAAGATATTGCATTAGTTCAGAACTCTGGAAGATAATTCCATCACTTCATGGCACTATTTGGCTGAGTCATTCATAGAAGAATTTAATGAATCTGCTGATCCTTTTTCTCTACTGAATCAGTTTATAGCCATGCAAAAAATCCATTAAGAAATTGTATCAGACTTCAATTTGAGATTTAGTAGAACATGGAAGAGAATTCCCCCCACTGCTATACCAACTGCATGTTTCGGTTATATGTATTATATACATGTCCTGCGATCAGAACTAGTTCTATAGACACAATAATATGGAGTATAAACCTTTCCCCAAGTTTATAATGCAACCGTCCATGCTAAAAATATCCTAATCAATGTTGGAAGAATTCCCCCCAAAACCGTGTTACCTTATAACTCAGAAACCAATCGTGGCCATGAGCAATACACAAAGCCCTCCTACATGGACCCCCTTTCTTTACCATATCCATCTCCGCAAATGAATCTGATTCCTTGGTCTAAACCGATAGCCTCTATACCTCCTTTTCCTCCCCTTCCTTCCCAACCTTCTCAAGAATTGTCTGCTATTCTGGATATACAAAATACCATGAAAACTTTGAGTAACATAATGAATTCAATGGAAAAGAGAGATCAAGAAAGGTCACAATAGAGGAGATTCCCATATGTGAACAAATATCAAAGGCCTGGTCCTAGTAATAGTACTAGGGTTAGGGTGAATGCAGCATATGAGGAACCGGAGGGTTCTGCAGATACCACTCTTACAAATATTTCGTGTTTGGTATGCAATGATCCCCATGACTCACAATATTGTGTGATGTATCAACACCATGTTAAACAAGCTAAAAGGAATCAGAAGGGGAGGGTTAATATGTTATGGCACCCTGATAAAATCATGGTCGAAAAAGAGTTGGATGAAGAAATCCCAATTGGTGTGATGATAAGATTTGGAAAGAAAGATTTACAAGCAGACCCCTAGAATATGGGACAATTCTAGGTCCCTTCTCAAAAAAAAAGTTGACTTACCTCCTCAAAGCATAGACACTTCTCCTATCCCTCAAGCTAGAGGAAAGGAGAAGATAGATATTCTCCCTAAAAATCTTGAGAAAGAAACAAAAGGAGAAAGAATGAGATCCAAGGGTGAAGATCAAGAAAGGCTCAGGTTCCCCTCTATTACCAAAAGACAAATATTAAAGGCAACCAAATAATACAAAAGGAAATATGGTGAGCCAGACAGAGGGCTAGAAATATTATCCTTGACCAAGTCTGAGTACAACATTGTTGAGGAGATGAAAAGGATTCCATCAAAAGCTAGCCTATATGACACTCTTTTCATCTCGGGCCAGATTGACCTGCTTAAAGCTTCCCTCAGCAAAAATTCCCAGAACAGACCAACCACCACCATCCTCGGTATACCACTAGAAAAGAGAGAAATGACGCCTATTGTTCTAAAAAACAAACCTCCCCCTTTCTATATATCCTTAAGAATGGAGGGATGGGTAGTCCAAAATTGTATGATTGATTCAAGATCATCAACCACAGTTATGCCTAAGGTGGTATGTGAATAAATGGGTATGGAATATACCTGGTCTTGTCCTGGAGTGTTGCAATTAGATGGGACACCTATAAAAATAGTTGGGGTTATTAAAGATGTATTGATGAGGTTGCACAGAGTTCCCGAGGTAACAGTGGTGCAAGAAATAGTGGTGGTGGACTTGTAACCTTATTTCGGGTTATGCCTCTCAAGAGAATTTACTGCAAAACTAGGAGGATGTATGTACATGGATTATTATAGCATGGTAATCCCTTTCAAAGTAAAAAGAATAAGGATAACACCTGAGAAACCAGTTGCTTATCATATTGAAAAAATTGAAGAGGATATGTGCAATCTTAATCTTGTTGAGGAATTTGAGCTAGTAGAAAACATTGAAGAGCTAGACATTGAAGATGAGTTGCCTTTTAGAGAAGACTATAGTCAATTTGGAACTGGTATGGGTACATACAACATCACAACTGAACTGGAAAAGAAACTCCCTACTATTTCTAATCAATACCTAAGAAACAAAGAAACATGGGTTATGCATTTGGATGGGGTTAAATGTAGAAATGGTGCAGGGGCTGGTGTGGTCCTACAATCACGGTCTGAAGGGATAAAGAATTTTGCTTATATACTAACATGGTCATGTACCAACAATGTTGTAGAATACGAGGCTTTGTGCCTCATATTGATGCAAGCAAAAAGCATGGGCATCAAGATTTTGAACATATATGGTGATTCTGAGTTGATAGTCCATCAAGTAAGGAATAAGTGCAACAGTAAGCACCATTACTTGAAATCTTACAAAAATAGGGTATGGGACCTAATGGATTCATTTGATGCCCTGAATCTAAGTTTTGTGCATAGAGAAGATAATCACCTGGCAGATTCTTTGGTAACAAAGGGAGCTAATTTCAATCCTCCTATAGATTTTGGAACTTAGAAGACTAAGGGAATTAAAATAGTTTTCAGACCTATGGTGCCAGACAAGCAGATATTCTAGCAAGTTTTTGAAAGTGATGAACAAATTCTGGATTTTATGATAAGAGAAGCATGCTTCTCAACTGTCCAAGAGGAAGACTTGGAAGAAATAGATCAGCAAGACTTTATCCAACTAAGAAACAATCATATCCCAAGGGGATTGGTCACCCTTGAAATTCTATTTGATAATGAATATAGAAAGAAGGTTGGAGCTATGAAGGTCGGTAAAAATATCTATAAAGAAGTGGATATCGAAATAGGAAAGAAGCTCAACGTTGGGATCCAGTGTTCACTTGACGAAGCAGAGGAGATTAAAGTTGTATGCTTAAAATACCAAGACACTGTGGCTTGGTCATATGAAGACCTTAAGGTGTATGACAACAAGATTATCCAACATACTATCGAGTTAGAACCCGATGCTAAACCATTCTGGAAAAAATAGAGGCCTATCAATCCCAGGATAGAAGCCATTATGAGAGAGGAACTCTTAAAGCTACCGAAGGCTAGGATTATATATCCAATAAAACATTCCACTTGGATAGCCAATTTGGTACCTGTAAGAAACAAGAATGGGTATATATGCCTATGTGTAGATTTTAGAAATCTGAATCAAGCATCCCTTAAGGATCACTACCCCCTCCCTCAGATTGACCAGATCTTACAAGTTGTAGTTGGAGCTGAAAGATTCTCACTACTAGATGGTTACTCTGGATATAACCAAATTTGGGTAAAATATGAAGACCAATACAAAACAACATTCACCACAAAATGGCGTACATTTACCTATCATAGAATACCCTTTGGGTTGTCCAATGCTGGAGCTACATTTCAGAGGGTCATGGACTATGCCTTTGGTACACTTATAAACAAAGTTATTCTGAATTACCTGGATGACATGACGGTCTTTTCTCATGATAAAAATGATCATCTTTCTCATTTGGAACAGGTTTTTCAAAAATGCAGAGAATTTGGTATCTCACTTAATCTTAAGAAGTCATTCTTTGCAGTACATGAGGGAAAACTATTAGGCCATGTGGTCTCAAAGGAAGGTATAGCCATATATCCGAAAATAATTAGAGCAATTCTAGCTATTCCTTTGCCTACTAATCAGAAGACCTTGCGGTCTTTCTTAGGTCAGATCAATTTCGTCAGGAAATTCATTTATGATTTTGCACAAAAAGTGAGGCCTATATCTGAACTACTCAAGAAAAAGGCAGATTTCAAGTGGACTGAGGTTAGGAAGAAATATTTTGAGATCATAAAGCAATCCATTGCAACAACCCCAGTCTTGATAAATCTTGATTTCACTAAAGATTTTATTCTCTATGCTTATGGAGCTGAAGAAAGCTATGCCTCGGTACTCACCTAGAAAGATAGTCAAGGGGATGAGCATCCTATGTTCTTTTGGAGTTAGAATTTACATGATTATTAGGTAAAATATAACTTTATTTAAAGATAAGTGTTCACTGTAATGAAGTCGCTAAAGAATTTTAGACAATATCTGGTACAGAGCAAAACCCTGGTATATGTGGTTCATCCAGATGTAAGAAGTTTTATTTTACAAGGTGAATTAGGAGATAAAAGGGTTGGTTGGATTACTAAGATCCTAGAATATGATGTGGAGATACATCCCACCAAGCTAGTAATAGGTAGAGCCTTGTGCCAAGGATTGACAAATGCTTCAGTATTGGCCAAACTGATTGCTTTTCAGATAACATAAGAAGATCAAATAGAGATTGTACATACTCTAGATTCTGATTGGATTGAGCAAATGACCAGGTATTTCCAAACGGAGATCTACCCACCTAATCTAAATTCTTCTCAAATAAGGAGGTATAGACTTCATGCTCTAAAATATGTATTACTTCCTGAAGGGTTGTTCAAAAGAAACTTGGATGGTATTCTCCTAAAATTTTTGAAGGACCAACAAAAAAGAGTCATTGAAGAATTTCATGGGGGTTCAGCAGGTGGTCATGGCTTAGGCAGAATTACGGCTTTGAAAATAATAATAGCAAGCTATTATTGGCCTATTGTGTCCAATGATGCTTTTAAAATTACCCAGGCTTGTGATAAGTGTTAAGAGATACATTGGAAGAACCAAAAATGTTGCATCTCCCCTAAATCATATTCAAGTCGAAGAGCCTTTCCAACAATGGGGATTAGATTTTATAGGAGTTATAAATCCTAATTCTTCAGCAGAGCACAATTTTATCTTGATAGCTAAAAATTATCTTACCATATGGGTAGAGGGCATTCCTACAAAGAAGGCAGACCAGGAAGTTGTGATCAACTTTATGGAGAGTTTGATTTCTAGATTTGGAGTCCCGAAAGATTTGGTGAGTGATAATGGCCCTGCCTTCATAGGATCCAAGTACATTGAATTTTCCAGCAAGTATTGCATTACTCTTAAAAATACTTCAAATTATTATCCACAAGGTAATGGACTTGAAGAATCTACCAATAAAAACCTATTAAAGATTTTGAGAAAATCTTTGGAAGGTAACAAAAGGAGTTGGCACCTGTTGCTCAACCATGCTCTATGGGCATATAGGATTAGTATTAAAAGGTCCATTAAAACTTCACCTTATGCTCTGGTATATGAAAAAGAGGTGGTATTGCCGATTCACTTAGAGATCCCAACACTTAAGCTTGTCAGTACAGAGGAAGAATTAGAGGATGATCCGATTAAAACCATATTGACACACTTGTTGTGATTGGAAGAGAGCAGGACTCAAGCATATGATCATTTTCAAAAGCACTCATCAGACATTAAAGCATGGTTTGATAAAAGGGCCAAGTTCAAAAAATTCCAAGTTGGAGACTCAGTTCTCAGGTGGAATGTTGATAGGGCAAAACCAAGAAAACATGAAAAGTTTGATTCCTTTTGAGATGGTCCTTTCGAAATAGTGGAAGCTAAAGAGTCTAATGTATTTTAGTTGAAGGATCTAGAGGGAAACATACAACCAATTTCGGTGAATGGTTTCCAAATTAAGCTCTACTATATGTAAGAAGTAAGCTCATTGTAACATATGTATATACATTGTACAAATATTTCCCCTTCCTTTCTACACTTTCTATTTGATTTTCTTTCTACACTTTGTAATTAGTTTTTTCAAAGAAATGCTAAAAAAGAAGAAGAAGAGAGAGAATAAATTTTGCAATAAATGATTAAGTGTTGGCAAAAATTCATGGTAATTCCACACACAGTGTTGAGTACTCTCTGAAATGACTTTCCACTCTCAAGTCTGCATGGTTAAATCTGGATTTCTATGGAGGAGTGGTCTATCAGTTTCTATCCTGCATAAAGAAGGACAAAGAATGACACTAATCCAGGAACTTTTCAAAGCTGGAGATAGTCGAAGCGAAATCGAAGTAGTGTGCCATGCATGCAAGCTTAAAGTACCAAAGTAGATTTGAAAGGTTCTTAAGACACTGAGCAAAATTAGGCCAAATTTGAATAGCAAGTCCTAATCTGACACGTGGTGTCTAAAGAGTGCTTCTGCATTTAATTCTAACAAACTCGCGCATGAACCGAAGAGTAGTCGAAGGGATGCGATGATCTGGTAGCACAATTTCAAAATTTGACCAATAAGAAGACCAAACGTCACCTTTGAGCCGTCAAAGAAATAATGGAAGGATGGCAAAGTGTGCCAACAAAGATATCATGCAACAACTACATTTATGGTGGATGATATGCACATTCCAGGAGATAAAAAGTGACGAAGTCTTGCGTAGGGTTCATTTAGTGACCACGAGGTTGTAGCGGACATAAGCAACATTCTAAATTTCTCATCACTTGTTCCAGTGCATAAATTCCTACGGCTGCAAGATGGCTCCTAATAAATCACCCATAGAGACCTCAGAAGACGTTCTGGAATTTGAAACTTTGGACGACAGAACGTCGGTGTCATACCTTGATAAATTCGAGGTTGTAGCAGACACGGTGATGACCATCACTCAAAGGATGAGACTAAGAAAGAGTTTGAATGACAGATACAAAAATAACATTGCTCTACCAGTGGAAGGTAGATGCTCCATCCTTTATTATTTATCCTTTTACATTTGTGATTTCGTTCACCTGTGTCCTGAGTTGATGGCTGCAATAGTTAAATTCTATGACCCACTAGCCAAGGCAGTAAAAACCTGCGAGGGTGAGACCATTTTTAGTATCACTGCCTCTTTCTGTCATGAGCTTTTTTCCTTAGGTTCTGACCCGCCAGTACCATCAAAATCCTTCAGAATTGTTGAACAAACTGGGTTTTATTCCACAAATAAGCGGGCAAATGATGGCGAGTCATTTAGGAATTGGTTTTATAAATAGCTGAATACCAAACCCCAAGAAGAGTTGCTTGAGGTCCCCATTTCTATCAAGAAATTTGTAACCCCCGTTCTGTTCTCTATGCTGGCCTGCATGGAGGGTTTGGACTCTGATGAAGAGGTTCATGATTGGCAAATTGTCACTGCATACTATATATCTAATGAAAAGATGTATGAAAATGAGGCAACAAAGAGACAGATAAGGGTGATTTATTTCTACTGGCTAACATTTCTCACCCAAAGAATACATGAACAACTAGTAAGCTTGAAGAGGGGATCCGAAGCTCCTAGTTTTAGGCATTGCTCAAGCTTGGTATGGATGTTTTATGCCGCTGTGAAAGATAGAATATCGTGGATTCCAGTCAAGGATAAGACCGATAAAGGAGAACATATGTCAGTTTACTATTGGACAAACCATTTAAGAAGCAGTGAGTCTCACTATAGGTTCAATTTGAAATTTCTTGTACCGGCCCTCAAAATAATGTACAAAAATTTCCCTATAGCAAAAGAGATTCTTAGGAATAAAGATGCAGAGGAAGGGGACTGGTATTTGTTAACTAAAGGAACGGTCATCAGATTATATGGTTTCATGGCTAAACCTTTTCTTTTGCCCCACTTTGTCACGGAGAGACTCTTCACCTTGGAATATTTGAGGCAGGCAAAGTATATTGACTCGAAATATGGTTCAGGGAGGAAAATAAAGTCTTTGCTTTCCCATCGCACTTTGAGTGATATCACCATAACCAAGAAGGGGCATATTCAGCAAATTGACCGCTACCTGGATAGGTTAGGTCTATTTTATATTCCTCAGAAGTGGAGTTATGATCCTGATGGTATTTTCACTACAAAAAATAAAACCCTAAACGGAGATAAGGCCTACAAATTTGAGAAAATACCTAGGGCTCATTTTGAACAGGGAATAAATAATGATGAGACTACTCTGTTAGAGTGGAATGTTTCCAAGATGGATCAGTTACCTCCATGGTTGGATTTTTATGAGCAAATTGAAGATTTTGATCCTGACCACAAACCCGATCATCAAATTATAGAGGATATGATCGATAAGAATTAATCTAAAACTACAAAGAAAAGTAGGCCCTCCTCCAAGTCAAATTCGGCAAAGAAAAAATACATGTCATCTAAAAAGAAAGTTACAGAAGAAGTAGAAGAGGAGGATTTTAAGGGACCACGGGAGGGTGCCAAGATCATGGATTGGTGGCATATGAGAGTTGAAATTGGGAAAGTTGAATCTAAATTTGGAATAAAATTTGATAAAGAGTTTTCAAAAATATATGATGAGAATATTGATACTTGGGAGCTAAAGGATATGAGGCACATTGTATTAACGGTTGAAAATCTCGAGGGGGGTTCCGAATCTCTCCAGCCTTCTAAAAATCAAAAGGATTCTTTAACAACCACTGGAGTAGTGAGAACCTTCAGTACTACTTCTAAGCAGGCGGAGAAATTCCCTAAAGGAGCTAGGATGATGAGCAAAATGAAGTATTCTAAAGAAAAGGTTGTTAGTACCCCTATTATTGAAATAAGATTTAGGCCTACACATTTAGCTCTAGGGGTGCAGTATCAAGAAAAAGATGTTAGTTGGAAGAAGAAGGATAAGAGTTTTGGGTTCAAGACGTTGTCTTTTGCTCCTGCAACATCATCTAAGCCACAGTCCATTACTAAAAAATCATTACTTCCTAGGGAAGTGCAATGAGATTTATTAGAAGAATATTTCGGAGATGAGATGGATGCTTTTCGATTAGTTCGTAAAAGGGCTAATAGAACCTCAGAAACAGATGGGAGAGAGATTTCCAAAATGCATAATATGAGTATGGAGGAAATTGTTGAAGAGGTAGCTGTTTTAATACAAAAGGGTTAGTTGAACAAGAACACCCTACATTTGTAGGCGAAGGTATGGTTTCTAATCCCTCTTCTCCTTCTCATATCCATGAATCCCCAAAAGGATTTCTCTCCCTTTCTAGCCAAGAGAATGTGGAAAATTTACCTCCTCCATCTCACAGTTCTTCCCTCATCCCATATATATCTATGGAGGTACCAGTCAGTTCTGTTGTGTCATAGTCTCCTCCAAACCCAACTTCCACTTCTAAGATATTCACTTCAATATCCACCATTGTTGCATCCTCATCTCTTTCATTACCACCATCCATGGGACACTACGTTCCAATTTCATCCATCCCTTCTACTGTTAGTTTCGTCCCTGCTTCTCTAAATTTACCTATTTCTACAGTAGTGGTAGTCACAAAATCTACCATTGTAATAGAGGTTGTTGTCAATGTATCTTCACCCCCATCAATAGCAAGTCAGTCCGCCCTTATGTTTTTGATGCCATTATCTCCTTTGGCCGCTAATGTTTCAAGGTTTGTTGCTATATCAAAACAACAGGCAACCATTCAGAGCATAAATGACTATTGGGCAGAGAAGCTTACCAGGCCTTCCAGTAGAATGGCCGTGACAAGGAAAAGTATGTATGTTAACCCTGTCACTAGGCAAAGGGTTTCAAAGTCTTTGATTACGTAGGTAAGCAAACCTGAAAATGAATGACTACTCAAGATTATAAAGCAGAGGAAATCATAGAAGATATTGACAAGCTTCCTACTGAAGATGAGTTAGGGATGGCCAAGGCTCACTTGGATACATTTTATGTAAATACTGATATAGTAAAAGATAAGGTAGAAAAGTTGAAACAACAGGTTGAAAAGCTTAAGAAGAGCCTCCATGATAAAAAATAAGTAGAGAAAGTTCTAAGGAAAGAGGCTAAGATTTGGTAGGAAATATTTCAAAAGGCTAATGAGTTGAAAGATCAATTAGAAGAACAAAAGAAGCTGAATGAGGATCAGGCAAAAGAAATTTAAAATTTGAAACATCAGCTTCAGATTGAGAAAGCCAAGTCCTCAAGATTTTCCAAAGATAATTTAGAAAGGATAAAACAAGAGTTGTTTTCTGAAGTTCAAGAAAAATATTAAGGTCTTCAACTCATAATCGACTACCTGAAGGATGTCAGCCAATTATTATCTACCATTCAAAAGGATTTAGATCAAATCACTAGAGAGTTATATCCTATGGTGATTCTGACAGAAAAAATGTACAGGTTGGTTGGTAGTAGGCTCAGTGATGCTGCTAAACCAATTTCTAATAAAGAATGGAATCTAGCTAGGGTAACCTCCAAGATAGTGGTGAAAAAGCACAGGGAAATTCAGAGAGCCTGGCTATTGTTTGATAGGATGGATAGGGGAATTAAAGATATTATTGAAATAAATGAGGAGATGGTTCATGTTGGTTTCAAAGGGCTCTAGAAGGAGGATCACAACTTGTTATTTGTGGAAGAATCCCATCAAAGTATCAAGGAGAACCTATAGGATGAAGCTGAAATTGATTTATTAGAAGAGCCATTATCTCAAGAACAAGCTGTCAAATTGATTATGGGTTACACCCGCTTAAGGGATCTCATGGAAGATATGGTGACAATAGGGAATGCTGCTAATTATGATGATGTTGAGGAACTACAATATTTTTATAAGCATCTCAAAGAGACATTAAATCCCAAGCCTAGAAATAGGCCCTTCGGCCTTTGGAATCAATGGTCCAAGTATTTGGGGACACCTCCGGTGGAGATAATCAAAGACTATAGGCTCCAAGAGAAGATGATAAGGAAGAGACTATAGAAGGTGATGACGAAGAGGCTGTAGAAGAATGAAAATAGGATTGAGCAGCTACAGGCCCAAGAGGGGCTCACACTTAATCATTTCATTTATGTTTGTACATATGCATGTTTTTTGTGTTCTTAATACATCAGTTTTGTATTTCTATTTTTTCTTTGACAATTGTTAGAAACAAGTAATTAAGTCATGAAGTCTAAAATGCAACATTTTTGTGAAGGCATTTTTGAAGTGAAGCCTTATAAAGGAGGTAGAGTTATGTATAGTTTTGAAGGCAGTAGTAATATTAATATTATGAATGCAGCCTCTATTGGAACAATTGAGTTCTATGATGTTTTTTGCATGGTTTCGATATGAACCTTTACCCTCTAAGAAGAATTTGAGCTTTCATAGGGTAATATTTGTATAGAAATTATTCCTTAAAACATATCTTTAAAGATAAGTCTTTTTTGACTCCTGAAGCCCAATGGATAAGACTCTGAATTTGATTGGCTTTGCAAACAAATCCACCCGGGAGGCGCCAGAATATAGGCCCAAAATGGCCACATACTTAGTAAAAAAAATTCAAATTTGACTAAGTGACAAAAATCATCATTCTGTAAACCTTGTAGTATGCTTTTATCCATAACTAGGTCAGAAGATATGAATCCGCTTAGCAGTTAGACAAGTTTTTTTATTTGGAGCGATTTTGGGTGACTTTACTCCGGTTCTGGAATGAAGAGATATCTCAAATCCATAAAAGTTCCTAAGAAATGATGAGGTCAGTAGCGGAAAAGTGCAGAATGGCTCTTCCAAGAAGGTCTTTTTGTTTTCAACTTCGAGATGATTCAAATTTTAAAATCCGCAAAATTTCCTAAGAGATGATGACAACAGTGGCTGAAAAGTGCGTAATGGCGATTTCGAAATGGACAAGTCTTCCCTTTTCGAAATGAATATAATACGGGGTGGCGAAATAATGAAGGTGTGGATTCACAACAAAAGAAGTATGTGACTAAATTCGGACCCAAATTGAGCAATATAATATTAAATATTAATATCTCGAAGCGAATTCGAGGTCTAGAGGTCAGGATTGGATATTCTAATGTTTTTGATAAGAAAGAGGACGTCATCATTTTTAAAGCGAATTGACATTTAGCTTATGTCGGATTGAATCTAAATCGTGTGATGAAGAAGATCAACGGTTGAGGTTAAGCTGCCAACTCTTGGTTGTTTTAAAGACATTGTTATATCAAAATTGTAACAGTCTATCGAGAGATGAAGCATCGAGGGTTTCCAAGAAGATCAAACCAGATGCGGTTACAGATCGACGATGGTAATTCACTCCCAAGAAGGATCGATGGAAATGCGTGATATTTAACGCCTGAACTTTAGTTCCATTGAATGATTAGTAAGTTGCAGAGATCCCGATCTGTCATGGAGGATTTTATTTTAGCGAATTTCCCAGAGGATGAGCTATGTTTGGTGAATTCTGTTATTTGGATTATCATTCCCTGGGTATTGAAATTTCTTGCTATAACATTTCTCTATTATGCTTTAAATATATAGAACGATCTATTATGAGATAAATGTTGATCTGAGTGTATGTACTTAATTTGGTTTTTTGGGAGCTTTTTATGATGGTGCAATGTTGTTAACCTATCCGTCCATTGTTATCTACATATCTCTAACCCTGACCTTCTCTTACCCTAAAATCAAAACCCTAAGTGAGTATAATTATGTCAAAAACCTGCTAAGTTGACAAGGAACCAACCTACTCTGGAGGTTGGATCGAAAACTCTTGTTTTGGTCCATCCAATGTTGAGTGCTGAGCTGCAGCTATCGGGTGTAAGCCTTGATAGAAACTATGAAGATAGACAGCCACAGTACGGAGTAAAAACTTGGTGCAATTCAGTGCCCAACAGTACTCAGTATTATAGTTTTTTATTTGTTCATTTTTTTTATTTTTTGTTTTGCTCCAATTTGATAGCAAGTTTGTATGTCTTTCATAATATCTTGAGTTTGAATAGGTCCATGTCCTCCCAAATGTTCTATTGCAACCCACTGTAGTACTTAAGGATTTGATGTCTTTTGTTGTCTTGAATGCCTAGTGATTCTACCATAGAATGGAATTTATCAATATAATCTTGAATAGACTAGTCTTTACCTAGATCCAATTATTATCATTACATGTATTGGTCTTAATAGGTTTCCGTGTGATAATATTCTTCCTTGATGACCTCCATGAAATAATCTCATGTGACTACCACTTTATCTTCATTCTCCTTTGTAACCTTGTTACAATATGTTTCCCACCAATTTTGAACATGTAATGAAGCTTTCAAGAGTGCAAAAGTGTTTTTCTCACTATTAACAAATATATTACAAAGAAGTATGAAGATAACTTATCCAACTAGTTTTCTAAGGCATCACTACTAATTTTTCCTCCAAAAATAAAAAAATATTAAAATTCACCTACACCTTAAGAGATGAGAGAGTATTGAATGGTGCTAGGGCAATGAGAGATTGTGTAGAGGATGTTGCAAAATTTATAGTAGGAAGCTATTGAATAATTTGAGCAAATTGATCCAACATGTTATTCCTTTGTTTCACAAGGGATTTGTTAAACATACCCTTGAAAGGATCAACCATCTTGATGTTGTCCATTCTAGCTCTCACCTGAGATCATTTAGAATTATAAGAAGGATATCATGTTTTATATCCAAACATTAGATATCCTAATCTCATGTTTGTGGATATATATTAAAAAGATAGATTACTTTGGTATCACTAATCTAAAAATTTAGAATTATGAGTGAAAAAATATCAAGGAAGAGTACAATTTATAAATGATAGAGTATGATAAACCATAACACAAAAATATATAAGCAAAATAGCATAAATATTTTATTGCTCAAAAATAGAGTGAAATGCAAGCAATATTTAAGAAGAGATACGAGGATATAACAATACATTTATTCATGTTTTATATAAACAAGAATACATCTACCTTTATAAAATAATTGATGTATTGGAAATCCACCATATTAGATATGGAAGGTCACCCATATGGAAATGTGGTGGTTCACTTTCAATGAGTTAGAAGGTCACATATATGGAAATATAATCTTTGACCATTGGACCTTTACAAGTTAGACATGTTCAAGGCAATGGTTGCCATTTTGAATTAAAAATAAGAGGATAAAGCTTCAATAAAGAATTAAACCAAAAAATTTCATAATTTCCCTCATTGAATGACCATCTAATTGTTTCTTGATCAACTACAAACTATATGATATGACATTCCATGTTGGCAATTCTTTGGGTAGGGTTTGTTTCCTAAATAGTTTCATTGTATCAAGAGAAACTATATATTTTGAAGTACCATATTTGCCCAACTCTTTTCTTGATCTTTGAATAATCTTTAACCAAGTTTTGTCTCCAAAACCAAGTTTATAAGTCTACATTTTTGCAAGCATTCCCCTCCAATATTCTTTTCCTTTACAAATGCTATCCAACTTACAAAGAGGAAATCTAAATTTTTCCTCACATCCTTTCCAAAGATAGTCTCTTTGAATCTTATCAAATTCTAACGTTATACCTATTGGCAATCATGAAAGTGACATTATATAAATAGGGATGGACTACAATATAGTCTTTATAAGTTGTAGACTTCCTACCATGTTTAAGAACTTACCTTTCCATCCTTCCAAAAAAGCTTTCATTCTATCCAAACATGACACAAGGATATTTTTTATTTATTTTACGAGACAAAGGAATATCCAAGTAGGTTTGTGGAAATTTTTTAATTTTAAACCCTAAAATTCCATAATAATTTATTGTAAATCTAAGGCAATGTTAAAGAAAAAACCTTGGATTTTGTAGTATGAACTAACTCTCTAGTAGCCTTATTATAGCATGATAATATTGATTTAAACTTTATGGCCTTATTAACTAAGGGATGACCCAAATAAAAAGTGTCATTAACAAATTAAAGACAAGATTTGAAGAAACCATTTTTTGCAACCTAAATACCTTGGATTTTTTCTTCCACTTTTACCTTTAAAATATCTCATCCTAGTGCCTCTACAAGAATAATAAATAGATAAGGAGATAGTGGATCAACTTACACAATCCATGTGAGGACTTAAAGTAACAATGTATAGGAACTGCTAACCAAATTAGAATATTTTGGAGTGCTATAGCATCTAATCCATTCACACTAACCTTGATCAAAACCAACTATTTGAGAATATCATGTAGAAAACTCTAGCAAACCTATCATGTGATTTATCCATATCTTTCATAAGCATATGTGTTTTTCCATGGATTGAAGAAAATGTATGGCCTCTTGTGCAATGATTACACTATCAAGAATTTTGTTACCACAAATAAAACATCTTGTTCCTGTAAGGTAGCACAATTTAGAATACTTTTCAACTTATTTGTTATAAGTTTTGAAATGATCTTATAAATCATATTACAAAGGCTTATTGCACATAAATTATCAAAATATTTTCTCTCCTTTGTTGGGAACCAATGTGATAAAAGTGGCATTGATCTCACTGATTGTAGCCTTCCTTTTATGGACCTATTAAATTGCAACCAACATATTACTCTTTAATAAATCCAAAAAAAGAAAGAAAATTGTAGGAAATCCTTTAGGACCATATGCCTTGTTAGGATGTAAAGAAAAAATTGTTTCATGTAGCCCCTCGATAGATATCTTCTTCATCAAGCTTATATTTTGTCCCTATATGATAATTGATAGAAAATTTTGGAAAAACTTAACTTATGCGTCCTTATCTTTCCCAACATATAATAAAATATTTTTAAAATAATTAATTGCTTCCTTCTTGATGCCTTCTTCTTCCTCAATATTTCTTCTATCTCAAGTTTCAAAATTTTTGATGTGATGAAAAAGATTATTTTGTTGTAGCATGAAAAAATGTGGTATTTCTTCTCCTTCCTTGAACCATTTCTTCCTATATTTTTGAAACCAAAGTGACTCCTCCTTTTCTGTGCATTAATCAAATTAAAAAGCTTGCATTCAATTTTCTTCTTTTCTTTAAAAATGTTATCAAAATTTTTAATATTCCAAAGCTTCATTTATCCCTTCAGATATTTCATTTTTTGAGCAAACCTATACATACATGATCCTTCAAAATTTGTTTCATCCCACCATAACATAACGATAAGAAATCGGGTTATTAAAACCACATAAATTAATATCTCTGAAAGACCATTATTAAGTAGATCACAAGTCAGAAGAATGAGTTCGCAACAACATATATGAAGACACTGTATACTTTGTTTGCAACCATTTGTTGGATAACAAGAATCTATCCATTCTTTTTTCTATATAAGTTTTTCTAATACATCTATTATCCCATATATTGAAAACTTAAATGAATAACACTCCAAAAGTAATTTGAATTGACAAATGATATAAAATATTACATTGATTTAAATCATACAGAGATAAAATAAAATAAAATTGTATT
The DNA here is from genome assembly GCA_028583015.1 of Wollemia nobilis. Lineage (NCBI taxonomy): Eukaryota > Viridiplantae > Streptophyta > Pinopsida > Araucariales > Araucariaceae > Wollemia > Wollemia nobilis. The sequence goes on along the minus strand of JAQPPZ010016529.1, from coordinate 2,784,031 downwards.
AGAATCAACTAAAAAATCCATAAATAATAATTATTAATCATCATTATTAAAATCATTCCAACAATCTTTATTATAAAAAAATATAACTAAAACATATAGATTTATAATTTTTTTTTTTTTTACTACCACCTCCTTTAATAGTGGTAGTGTTGCACCACTACCACTCTACTCACATGGACCGACTCACTTTTCCCTCTTTTTAGGGAAACCTTTGGCAAACACGAAGCTTTTCGTATTAAATTTTAATATTTTCAAACAAAGAAAACTGTTTGTTCTTTTTTTTAATGATTTTATTTAAAAAAAGTTGTTCTCCAAGCATATAAGCCTCATTTTAACAGTGGCACTGTCAGCCGTTGATTTTTTCAAAGAGACGTCGCAAAAATAACATATACGTGTCAGAATGGAATGTGGTTTTCCTTATTATTTTCTAATATGTTTGATTTTGTGGGTTCGGATTTGGCGACGATGTTGAGATATTTTGTTGGTGGGGGCATCATTGGAATCATCTTCACTTTATGAGAACTTGTCGTCTGCATGTGGGTAGGAGATTTTTGCTCACGGGGACATCTCTAGGGTTTACAGTCGGAACGTTGTTGTAAGGTAGTTGGATAACGAATGACATAATCTCCCTAAGCTTGTGTGGGCAAAAGTACAAAAGTACTAGAAAGACATTTTTTTTTAATTTAATTTAAGATTATCAATTTAATTTATTTGAAAATCAAATTATTATTTTTTGTTTTTAGGATTGAAAGTTTTTAAGTTCAGTTTTTATAGAGTACAATATTATGTTTCCTTACATTTAATTTATTACAATTATTTATGTAAAAAATAAGTAACGGAAAAAAACTTGTAAATAGTAAGAATAAAAAAATGAGCTTCCCTAATTTGTTTTGTTGAGTCCACTATCAGAGGATATTCATAGCAAGTAAGGTCTCTTTGGTCAAGAGCCCAGTTAGCCATCGTATTTACCACTTTTTTTTGAACTCTAAAGATGTGTATGAACACCATTATCTCAAAGCGTTGTTGGATCATCTGTATTTGCTCAATTATTCTCTATATTTCCAGTTTGTGTTCTTTTGCTTGTGTGGTCCTTTTATGTCCTTAATCATAATTTGAGTGTCTGATTCAACCTGAATTTTCCTCCACGCCATCTTTTAAGCCTTCTATAATCCCCTTAAGATGGCATATCCCTCTGCCAGGTTATTAGATAAGATACCTAGGTTTTTTGCAAAGATAAAAGTAGGGACGCCATTCGAGAAGCGGTCTATTCCCCATACTCGCTCTTCATGGATTTCCCCATGAGACTTCATTCGTATTAATCTTACCCAATCCCTCTAGACGAGGTTTCCAATTCCCAGAGCAGATTACTTGTGCATAATTTGAGGTTACCCTTTTTGAGGTGACCATTGTTGGAGGTACTTATGATCTGGATATTACTTGGATCCACTTTTGGTTAGGATTCTAGGGCCATTTTAACATGTATTGGATTGACTCCCTCATATTGGTTGTGATCCTTTGCCAGACAAAGTGGTTGTCTTTGTACTCTTGGTTGAAGATATGATTATTTCTCTCCTTCCATAAATTCCACATAAGGAGAGTCATCCCCACCCAAAAAATCTGTCAAGTGGGTTGATCCATTTCCTCTTATTTAGGCCACTCCTTCCAAAGTTGTTCTATAGAAGATATCTCAAACCAATGGATGCCTAGCAAAGCTATCGTTTGTTTTCATAGTTTGGTTGTAATGGGGCATTCTATAAAGAGTTGAGAGATCATTTCCTCATTCTCCCAATACATCTCACATATGAAAGACCCATGCATCCCTCTTTTCATTAATTGTGCCCCTGTCAACACTTTTCTATGAAGTAGAAGCAAAATGAAGAATTTATCTTTGGGCCAAAGGTTTTGTTCCCACAATCAGATGAATATATCTCTTAATGAGCTTCAGGTACTCTAGCAAAAAACTAAGTATCCAAAGGTAGTTGTATATTCACTTTGTTTTTCTTGCCCCATCTAAGAGTATCCTCCTCTTGAGAACACGAGAGTGATTTCATCTAGATGGTCCTATAGATTTCGTTTCTCTGATCCTCTAGGACTTGGATTGGCCACTTCTCTATTAGGTTCCATTGCCTTCCTACCTCCTAGTTATTGCTTTAAAGCTTATAGTAATTGGCTATCTTAACTCAATTGTTTCTATGTAGGTTCTCCATCAATAGTCTGAAGAACACAAGCTTATACTGAGGGGGGGGTGAACAGTATAAGACCTCTTTTTACTTTTTCCTTTATACTTCAAAATAGTAAAGCAATATATCCAAAACAATATCAAAGCAATGCACAATATCATCCACAAAGTGACACCAATTTTAACGTGGTTCACCCAAAATGGCTAGGCTACATCCACAAAAATTTTCTCTAAAAATTATCTCAAATTTCTTTGGGAAACCTTCCCAATTACAATGTTTATGAGCCTCGGCCCAAAGGAGATACCTTCCCCCAATCTGAATTTATGAGCCTCTACTCAAAGGAGATACCTTCCCCTCTATCTGAATTTATGAGCCTCTGCTCAAAGGAGATACCTTCCCCTCTATCTGAATTTATGAGCCTCTGGTCAAAGGAGATACCTTCCCCTCTACTCTGGAAATGATCCCTCAGAAGATCAACTGCCTCTACGTCTTGCCAGCACGTGGAACTCCTTTCCATGTCCTCAATGCTTAGCCTAAGATACCTCTGCCTTCTATGATCACGTCCACAGTAGCTCAACAACCTGTACCAAACACAGTCAGTCGATCTAGTACAAGTCTTCCTCTATCTGTCAGATCTGTCCAACACTTGAACAAATCAATCCTTTGCACACAAGCCTTCTCAAAGACTTGCCAAATCTGTCCTCGGGTTCTTCTCAAAGAACCGGTGCTCCTCTGTCCTCAAGTTCTCTGATAGAACTATCAAAACTCAGCTCACAAGTCCTCTGCTAGGACTTGTCCAAATCTGCTCACAATTCTCCACCAGAACCTGTCCAAAAATTGCTCACAAGTCCCCACCGAAACCTGTCCAAAAACTTCTCACAAGTCCCCACTGGAACCTGTCCAACAACTGCTCACAAGTCCCCATTGGAACCTATCCAAAAACTCAGCAAGCTCACCAAGAAAAACTTTCTTAGTAGGAAATCACAAAGTGAATTGTTAGAGACCCAATGTGATTTGTCAAACTCATAGAAGCATAAAGAGAATTGTTAGAGACTCAATATGTTCTATACTCAAATCCCAATCTCAAAACTCAACTCAAATCAACTCAGTTCAATCTCAATCTCAAATCTGAAAACTCAACTCAATAACTGAAATGGATAGGATAGAATGAAGTTTGCATTTATCAAGAACATGAAACACAACCCAACAATTACCAACCATGCAAGATCTCATATAACAATGATACTCATGTTCTTTCCACAACCAAATAACTTTTCTCAACCAATCAATCTTTCACAAACAAATACTTTTTCACAACCAAATAGGGCTTCAACAACAATGCTTATCAACAAGGCTTAATCAAACAACACCATTCAACTCAACATCAACCTTGAAGCATTCAACCAATCATCACAAGAAAAGGAAACAAGTAGAAATCCTTTTCCCTCCAAAGATATTTGAACAAAACAGCCACCAACACAATATCACCAAATGTAAAAAATAACTTGCTCAAATCAACTCAATGGAGTAAGCCCAATATCATGAATCAAGTAAAGCAATAACTTGATCAAACAACCTCTATGGAAGCAACTCAACCATCAAACTCAAAACATCCAACCAAGGGTTCTACCAACTCAATGCAAGTAGCTAGACTCACAAATATAAACCCTAGTGCACAAAGCTTCCACTATCTCAAACCAAAAATTATGCATTCATCAAAAACTCTCCTTAAGGATAACAATGCATAAGTAGTCTTCAACAAACCAGAAAATAGGATTTACACCTAGCCAAAGGATACCTAGTAGAATACCTTTTCACTCCAACCTTATTTTAGAAAACATACACCAATCATACTCATAAGAAGAATGTGCCCATACCTTATTGGAGTAGAAGATAATTGAACCTTCAAGCTGTCACCATACACAACTCTCAAACTTCCAACCAAGTTAGGGTTAGAATAAAAAGAAATGAGCAATAATATAAACTTCCTTTATTACACCTTTTAGCTCTACTTCTTTAAACACCAATAACCACAAGTATAATATACAAACAAAGTAAAACCTCTTTACACCTTATTACTCCACATAAGCATTAAACATCAATAAAATAATGTCAAAGCAAAATATGACAACTTAACCTTATACCTCCATCAATTATATTTGCCAAGTCAACTCAAAATACTCCAAGCAAATAATAAAAGATATACCTTGGCCAACCTTAGTTCTCCAACCTTTGGAGAAAATGAATAACAACAACACAAATGCTAAAGCGCTTTCATTGCTGCTATCCTTGTGCATCACGACCAAGACGAAATTGCCCACAACATGGGTCAAACTTGGCACCTCTTCCCAACGCTTCTTCACTCAACACACCACCACCATTGGAGCACAAGTGCCCAATGAAAAATATAATGTAATCCTATGTGTTGTCTTCCTTCAATCGCCAAGGATCTGAAAACGTAAACATTTTCCTCAAGCCACCACCATCATCATGAGCGCTGTCCAAAAACATAACTCCCAGAAAACACAGTTTGCAGTCTTATCAAATGTTAGAGAAATGCAATCTGTCGGACGTCAAGCACAAGAAAATCTCGGGCAATTCAATATGGATAGACAACAAAATACAGCGAAAACCATCACTTTTACGAAGGACACAAAGCTACAAAATTGCATCGATCGAAGGTACCGTTACTTTAGAAAATCATCCCCACTTATATAGCCATTTCTCCTTAATTGATTAACGTCGGGCCTTCTCTTGAACTCTTTGTCCATATTCTTGTTCTTGTCACTGTTCTTGTTCTTGTTCTCATCCCTATTCTTGTCCATGCCTTGATCCTTGGACCTGATCATGCCACTGTTCCTGTTCTTGTATTCTAGAATTTCAGCTCTACATTGTCTGATTATGTGACCTTCATTGTTGCACTTGAAACACTTGACGATGTTGTTTCTCTGAGGTAAACCTGATCTTTGAATCCACCAGTTCTGACCAAACCTATTCTGACCAAACCTGTTCCTGTTATTTGCCTTGCAATAAACTGCCTTGTGCCCAAACTGTTGACAAGAGTAGCAATACCCTTGAAAGTAACTAGCACTTCTGAAATTGTCATTTACCTTCTTCACTTGAGCCATGCAATGTGAAGCCATGTGACCAAACCTGTGACAAGCAAAACATCTGCCTTGAAACTTTCCTTTATTTGACCTCTTAGGTTCTGAAAACTTCTTCTTCTCATTCTGAATTCTATTTTCTATTTTTGTGCATCTATCATTCAAGGACTCCTGATCTGAAATACTTTCCTCATCAGAACTCTCTTCCTTTTGGAGTCTCTTACTAGACTCTCCAACTTGTTCCTTGTGTGGCTTAACAAAACCAAGGCCTGTTTTATCTGTTGTCTTTCTTTGACCTTTGATGAGTGACTTAACCTTTTTGGAGCTATCTTGAAACCTGTAAAGCTTATCCTTGTACTCTTTAGTTTCCTCTTTCAAAGAAGCCATTTTCTGTTCTAACTCACTATACTCAAGAACCTTAGACTCTAACTCATCCTTGAGTTCTTGTGTCTTAGCTATAGAGAAATCAAGACTTTCTATAAGATCATCTCTCTCCATACAACATTCATCTAACTTATCCTTGAGTCTAGCATTCTTCTTTCTTTCCTTTTTCAAAGCACTAAGAGCACTAATAAGTTCACTTTCAAGATCCTTTATTTGTTTGCTTTTTGAATCATCAAAGCCTTTTTCAGATTTCTTATCACTAGAGGTGCTACCCTTTTCAAAAACCATACATGCATCTTCCTTATAGTTTTCTGAAGCATCCTCATACATACTAGAAACCAAATCATTATTTGTGCAATCATCCTCAAGGTGACCAAAATTTCCACATCTAAGACATTTCATGATAATGAATCTATGTTTCGGTTCTTCCTCTTTTTCTGATATGAACAACATCTCATTTTCATTATCACTTGAAGAACTTTCACTATCACTACTAGAACACTTACTTGCTTTGTCTAGGTAGAAACTCTTCTTGTGCTTGTGAGAATACCTCTTTCCTTGATTGTTGTGCTCATCTTTGTTCTTCCTGTGATGCTTGTGCTTTTCAGAATCCTTGCTCTTAGAATCCTGTTTATCTTCATCACTTTCATTCTTGGGAACAGATACCAGTCAGTAGCATAATGACCAAACTTTCCACAATTGAAACATCTTATATTTTTCATACTTTTGTGCTTTCTAGAGAACTTGCCTTTCTTGTTGTAATATGCCTCTTCATCACTAGAAGACTCATCACTCTCTTGAAGTTGTTTACCCTTGGATTTCTTGGTAGCCTTGAAAGTTACGTCTTTCTTGACATCAACCTTCACTTGAGTTCTCAACTCAAATGCTTGCAAGTATACTATGGAGCTCATCCTTTTTCAACTTATCCAAATCTTTAGCTTCCTCAATAGCAGAAATATTTTCACTAAATCTATTAGGAAGAGATCTTAAAATCTTATCACAAACATCATTTTCAGCAAGCTCAAGACCTAAGTCTTTCATGGAGTTAACAACCTCATCCATACGAAGCATGTAGTCACTAATATTTTCATCATCATTCATCTTGAGTTGTTCAAACATACCTTTGAAGTGTCTCAACTTGGCCTTTCCGACATTTGTATCACCTGTATGAACCACCTTCAATCTGTTTCCACATTTCACTAGTTGTCTTGCGGTGAATCACTTTGGTGAGATCTGCTTTCTGTAAGCCTTTCAGGATTGCATTCATTGCTTTTGAATTGTTGTGATGTAGGAGCCTTTCTTCTTTAGTATTAGGACCATGTACAGGAATAGTGTACTCATCTTCAATCACTTCCCAAACCTCATTCCCAAGTGCCATTAGATGAACCTTCATCCTTGCACTCCAAAGACCAAAATCTGACCCATCAAGAATAGGTGCTGCATTGCCACTTGAATGATCCATTGTGTTCTTTACTAGCTTTTCCTTCAAGTTGTTAAACTTTTCGAAGGCACCCGCTCCTGATACCAATTGAAGAACACAAGCTTATACTGAGAGGGGGGGTGAATAGTATAAGACCTCTTTTTACTTTTTCCTTTATACTTCAAAATAGTAAAGCAATATACCCAAAGCAATATCAAAGCAATGCACAATATCATCCACAAAGTGACACCAATTTTAACGTGGTTCACCCAGAATGGCTAGGCTACGTCCACAAAACTTTTCTCTAAAAGTTATCTCAAAGTTCTTTGGGAAACCTTCCCAATTACAATGTTTATGAGCCTCGGCCCAAAGGAGATACCTTCCCCCAATCTGAATTTATGAGCCTCTGGTCAAAGGAGATACCTTCCCCTCTATCTAAATTTATGAGCCTCTACTCAAAGGAGATACCTCCTTCTATCTAAATTTATGAGCCTCGCTCAAAGGAGATACCTTCCCCTCTGCTCTGGAAATGATCCCTCAGAAGATCAACTGCCTCTACCTCTTGCCAGCACGTGGAACTCCTTTCCACCGAAGACCTCCTGTCCTCAATGCTTAGCCTAAGAGACCTTCGCCTTCTATGATCATGTCCACAGCAGCTCAACAACCTGTACCAAACATAGTCAGTCGGTCTAGTACAAGTCTTCCTCTCGTCTGTCGGATCTGTCCAACACTTGAACAAATCAATCCTCTACACACAAGCCTTCTCAAAGACTTGCCAAATCTGTCCTCAGGTTCTTCTCAAAGAACCAATGCTCCTCTGTCCTCAAGTTCTCCGATAGAACTCTCAAAACTCAGCTCACAAGTCCTCTGCTAGGACCTGTCCAAATCTGCTCACAAGTCCCCACCGGAACCTGTCCAAAACCTGCTCACAAGTCCCCACCGAAACCTGTCCAAAACTGCTCACAAGTCCCCACCGGAACCTATCCAAAAACTCAGCAAGCTCACCAAGAAAAACTTGCTTAGCATGAACCCACAAAGAGAATTGTTAGAGACCCAATGTGATTCATCAACCTCATAGAAGCATAAAGAGAATTGTTAGAGACTCAATATGTTCTATACTTAACTCCCAATCTCAATCTCAAATCTCAAATCAACGTTTAGGACTCAATCTTCAATACTCAACTCCCAACAACTCAACTCAATACTCAAATGGATAAGATAGATGTAGTATACTTTTCTCAAGAACATGAAACACAACCCAACAATTGCCAACCATGCAATATCTCATATAACAATGATACTCATGTTCTTTCCACAACCAAATATCTTTTCTCAACCAATTAGGGCTTTAACAACAATGCTTATAGACAAGGTTTAACAACCAACATCATTCAACTCAACATTAACCTTGAAGCATTCAACCAATCATCACAAGAAAAGGAAACAAGTAGAAATCCTTTTCCCTCCAAAGATATTTGAACAAAACAGCCACCAACACAATATCACCAAATGCAAAGAATAACTTGCTCAAATCAACTCAATGGAGTAAGCCCAATATCATGAATCAAGTAAAGCAATAACTTGATCAAACAACCTCTATGGAAGCAACTCAACCATCAAACTCAAAATAGCCAACCAAGGGTTCCACCAACTCAATGCAAGTAGCTAGACTCACAAATATAAACCCTAGTGCACAAAGCTTCCACTATCTCAAACCAGAAATTATGCATTCACCAAAAACTCTCCTTAAGGATAACAATGCATAAGTAGTCTTCAACAAACCAGAAAATAGGATTTACACCTAGCCAAAGGATACCTAGTAGAATACCTTTTCACTCCAACCTTATTTCAGAAAACATACACCAATCATACTCATAAGAAGAATGTGCCCATACCTTATTGGAGTAGAAGATAATTGAACCTTCAAGTTGTCACCACACACAACTCTCAAACTTCCAACCAAGTTAGGGTTAGAATAAAAAGAAATGAGCAATAATATAAACTTCCTTTATTACACCTTTTAGCTCCACTTCTTTAAACACAACCACCACAAGTATAATATACAAACAAAGTAAAACCTCTTTACACCTTATTACTCCACATAAGCATTAAACATCAATAAAATAATGTCAAAGCAAAATATGACAACTTAACCTTATACCTCCATCAATTATATTTGCCAAGTCAACTCAAAATACTCCAAGCAAATAATAAAAGATATACCTTGGCCAACCTTAGTTCTCCAACCTTTGGAGAAAATGAATAACACCACCACAAATGCTAAAGCGCTTTCATTGCTTGCTATCCTCGTGCATCACGACCAAGACGAAATTGCCCACAACATGGGTCAAACTTGGCACCTCTGCCCAATGCTTCTTCACTCAACACACCACCACCATTGGAGCACAAGTGCCCAATGAAAAATATAATGTAATCCTATGTGTTGTCTTCCTTCAATCGCCAAGGATTTGAAAACGTAAACGTTTTCCTCAAGCCACCACCATCATCATGAGCGCTGTCCAAAAACGTAACTCCCAGAAAACATAGTTCGCAGTCTTATCAAATGTCAGAGAAATGCAATCTATCGGACGTCAAGCGCAAGAAAAGCTTGGGCAATTCAATATGGATGGACAACGAAATACAGCGAAAAACATCGCTTTTATGAAGGACACAAAGCTACGAAATTGCATCGATCGATGGTACCGTTACTTTAGAAAATCATCCCCACTTATATAGCCATTTCTCCTTAATTGTTTGACGTCGGCGCTCCTCCAACGATGGCAACACGTCGGCGAATGAATTCTTTATGTGCGTCGCTTAAGGGTTAAAAGACCCTTTAATAATAATTAAAATAATAATTATTATTATTTTATTAATAATAAATTAAACTTAGACCTTTGTCAAAGGTTTGAGTTAATTTAATTATTAATAATAAACATGGACCTTCAAGGTTTTTCAAGAAGTAAAAACCTTTGCATTAAGTTAAGCTTGGTTTTAATAAAAACCCTTAATGAGTCCAAATGGTTTTAAGAAAAACCTTTAACCTTGTCACCATGGTTTTAATAAAAACCCTTTAACATTATGAAGCTTCTCAAGATATTTTTGACATCACACTCTTTTTGATATCAACACAAAAATGCCTTTTGACATCAATGACAACTTATACACTTGAGCAAAGGCAATGTACCCAAAGTACCCAAAATTGCCAACAATCTCCCCCTTTGTCATTGATGGCAAACCTTTACTGAAAACACTTCTCAAGAGCCAAAACTGAAACCAATTGTGCTAACAACTGAGAAATTGTGCCCACAACTGAGAATCTTCCTTTGAAGTTTTGCTCCCCCTGACTTGAAGCTTTCCTCTTCACTTTGAAGCTCTCCCCCTTACTCATATCTCTCCCCCTTTGTCATCAATGGCAAAGGGCCACCTTTGGGGCTCGGGACTAAGAATGAGCCTCTTAGCTTAGTCCCTCCCCCACCTCCCGATGAGGTGATTAATTCTGGGGTGGGAGTAAAACTCCCATTAGGCACCGATCATCATCAGCGTCTATAACTTCCTTGTCGGGCCTTCTCTTGAACTCTTTGTCCATATTCCTGTTCTTGTCACTTGTTCTTGTTCTTGTTCTCATCCCTATTCTTGTCCATGCCTTGATCCTTGGACCTGATCATGCCACTGTTCCTGTTCTTGTATTCTGGAATTTCAGCTCTACATTGTCTGATTATGTGACCTTCATTGTTGCACTTGAAACACTTGACGATGTTGTTTCTCTGAGGTAAACCTGATCTTTGAATCCACCTGTTCTGACCAAACCTATTCTGACCAAACCTGTTCCTATTATTTACCTTGCAATAAACTGCCTTGTGCCCAAACTGTTGACAAGAGTAGCAATACCCTTGAAAGTAACTAGCACTTCTGAAATTGTCATTTACCTTCTTCACTTGAGCCATGCAATGTGAAGCCATGTGACCAAACTCGTGACAAGCAAAACATCTGCCTTGAAACTTTCCTTTATTTGACCTCTTAGGTTCGAAAACTTCTTCTTCTCATTCTGAATTCTGTTTTCTGTTTCGTGCATCTATCATTCAAGGACTCCTGTTCTGAAATACTTTCCTCATCAGAACTCTCTTCCTTTTGGAGTCTCTTACTAGACTCTCCAACTTGTTCCTTGTGTGGCTTAACAAAACCAAGGCCTGTTTTATCTGTTGTCTTTCTTTGACCTTTGATGAGTGACTTAACCTTTTTGGAGCTATCTTGAAACCTGTAAAGCTTATCCTTGTACTCTTTAGTTTCCTCTTTCAAAGAAGCCATTTTCTGTTCTAACTCACTATACTCAAGAACCTTAGACTCTAACTCATCCTTGAGTTCTTGTGTCTTAGCTATAGAGAAATCAAGACTTTCTATAAGATCATCTCTCTCCATACAACATTCATCTAACTTATCCTTGAGTCTAGCATTCTTCTTTCTTTCCTTTTTCAAAGCACTAAGAGCACTAATAAGTTCACTTTCAAGATCCTTCTATTTGTTTGCTTTTTGAATCATCAAAGCCTTTTTCAGATTTCTTATCACTAGAGGTGCTACCCTTTTCAAAAACCATACATGCATCTTCCTTATAGTTTTCTGAAGCATCCTCATACATACTAGAAACCAAATCATTATTTGTGCAATCATCCTCAAGGTGACCAAAATTTCCACATCTAAGACATTTCATGATAATGAATCTATGTTTCGGTTCTTCCTCTTTTTTTGATATGAACAACATCTCATTTTCATTATCACTTGAAGAACTTTCACTATCACTACTAGAACACTTACTTGCTTTGTCTAGGTAGAAACTCTTCTTGTGCTTGTGAGAATACCTCTTTCCTTGATTGTTGTGCTCATCTTTGTTCTTCCTGTGATGCTTGTGCTTTTCGGAATCCTTGCTCTTAGAATCCTGTTTATCTTCATCACTTTCATTCTTGGGAACAGATCGAGTCAGTAGCATAATGACCAAACTTTCCACAATTGAAACATCTTATATTTTTCATACTTTTGTGCTTTCTAGAGAACTTGCCTTTCTTGTTGTAATATGCCTCTTCATCACTAGAAGACTCATCACTATCTTGAAGTTGTTTACCCTTGGATTCCTTGGTAGCCTTGAAAGCCGCCTCTTTCTTGACATCAACCTTCACTTGAGTTCTCAACTCAAATGTTGCAAGTATACTATGGAGCTCATCCTTTTTCAACTTATCCAAATCTTTAGCTTCCTCAATAGCAGAAATCTTTTCACTAAATCTATTAGGAAGAGATCTTAAAATCTTATCACAAACATCATTTTCAGCAAGCTCAAGACCTAAGTCTTTCATGGAGTTAACAACCTCATCCATACGAAGCATGTAGTCACTAATATTTTCATCATCATTCATCTTGAGTTGTTCAAACATACCTTTGAAGTGTCTCAACTTGGCCTTTCCGACATTTGTATCACCTGTATGAACCACCTTCAATTGTTTCCACATTTCACTAGTCTGTCTTGCAGTGAATCACTTTGGTGAGATCCGCTTTCTGTAAGCCTTTCAGGATTGCATTCATTGCTTTTGAATTGTTGTGATGTAGGAGCCTTTCTTCTTTAGTATTAGGACCATGTACAGGAATAGTGTACTCATCTTCAATCACTTCCCATACCTCATTCCCAAGTGCCATTAGATGAACCTTCATCCTTGCACTCCAAAGACCAAAATCTGACCCATCAAGAATAGGTGCTGCATTGCCACTTGAATGATCCATTGTGTTCTTTACTAGCTTTTCCTTCAAGTTGTTAAACTTTTCGAAGGCACCTGCTCCGATACCAATTGAAGAACACAAGCTTATACTTGAGAGGGGGGTGAATAGTATAAGACCTCTTTTTACTTTTTCCTTTATACTTCAAAATAGTAAAGCAATATACCCAAAGCAATATCAAAGCAATGCACAATATCATCCACAAAGTGACACCAATTTTAACGTGGTTCACCCAGAATGGTCGGGCTACGTCCACAAAACTTTTCTCTAAAAGTTATCTCAAAGTTCTTTGGGAAACCTTCCCAATTACAATGTTTATGAGCCTCGGCCCAAAGGAGATACCTTCCCCCAATCTGAATTTATGAGCCTCTGCTCAAAGGAGATACCTTCCCCTCTCTCTGAATTTATGAGCCTCTACTCAAATTCTTTTCCTCGCTCAAAGGAGATACCTTCCCCTCTGCTCTGGAAATGATCCCTCAGAAGATCAACCGCCTCTACCTCTTGCCAGCACGTGGAACTCCTTTCCACCGAAGACCTCCTGTCCTCAATGCTTAGCCTAAGAGACCTCTGCCTTCTATGATCACGTCCACAGTAGCTCAACAACCTGTACCAAACATAGTCGGTCGGTCTAGTACAAGTCTTCCTCTGTCTCGTCGATCTGTCCAACACTTGAACAAATCAATCCTCTACACACAAGCCTTCTCAAAGACTTGCAAAATCTGTCCTCATGTTCTTCTCAAAGAACCAATGCTCCTCTGTCCTCAAGTTCTCTGATAGAACTCTCAAAACTCAGCTCACAAGTCCTCTGCTAGGACCTGTCCAAATCTGCTCACAAGTCCCCACCGAAACCTGTCCAAAACTTGCTCACAAGTCCCCACCGAAACCTGTCCAAAAACTGCTCACAAGTCCCCACCGGAACCTGTCCAAAACCTCAGCAAGCTCACCAAGAAAAACTTGCTTAGCATGAACCCACAAAGAGAATTGTTAGAGACCCAATGTGATTCATCAACCTCATAGAAGCATAAAGAGAATTGTTAGAGACTCAATATGTTCTATACTTAACTCCCAATCTCAATACTCAACTCAAATCAACTGTTAGGCTCAATCTGTTCTATACTCAACTCCCAATTCAATCTCAACTCAATAATCTAAATAATAAGATAGATGTAGTATGCTTTTCTCAAGAACATGAAACACAACCCAACAATTGCCAACCATGCAATATCTCATATAACAATGATACTCATGTTCTTTCCACAACCAATATCTTTTCTCAACCAATTAGGGCTTCAACAACAATGCTTATAGACAAGGTTTAACACAACACCATTCAACTCAACATCAACCTTGAAGCATTCAACCAATCATCACAAGAAAAGGAAACAAGTAGAAATCCTTTTCCCTCCAAAGATATTTGAACAAAACAGCCACCAACACAATATCACCAAATGCAAAGAATAACTTGCTCAAATCAACTCAATGGAGTAAGCCCAATATCATGAATCAAGTAAAGCAATAACTTGATCAAACAACCTCTATGGAAGCAACTCAACCATCAAACTCAAAATAGCCAACCAAGGGTTCCACCAACTCAATGCAAGTAGCTAGACTCACAAATATAAACCCTAGTGCACAAAGCTTCCACTATCTCAAACCAAAAATTATGCATTCACCAAAAACTCTCCTTAAGGATAACAATGCATAAGTAGTCTTCAACAAACCAGAAAATAGGATTTACACCTAGCCAAAGGATACCTAGTAGAATACCTTTTCACTCCAACCTTATTTCAGAAAACATACACCAATCATACTCATAAGAAGAATGTGCCCATACCTTATTGGAGTAGAAGATAATTGAACCTTCAAGTTGTCACCACACACAACTCTCAAACTTCCAACCAAGTTAGGGTTAGACTAAAAAGAAATGAGCAATAATATAAACTTCCTTTATTACACCTTTTAGCTCCACTTCTTTAAACACAACCACCACAAGTATAATATACAAACAAAGTAAAACCTCTTTACACCTTATTACTCCACATAAGCATTAAACATCAATAAAATAATGTCAAAGCAAAATATGACAACTTAACCTTATACCTCCATCAATTATATTTGCCAAGTCAACTCAAAATACTCCAAGCAAATAATAAAAGATATACCTTGGCCAACCTTAGTTCTCCAACCTTTGGAGAAAATGAATAACACCACCACAAATGCTAAAGCGCTTTCATTGTCGCTATCCTCGTGCATCACGACCAAGACGAAATTGCCCACAACATGGGTCAAACTTGGCACCTCCGCCCAACGCTTCTTCACTCAACACACCACCACCATTGGAGCACAAGTGCCCAATGAAAAATATAATGTAATCCTATGTGTTGTCTTCCTTCAATCGCCAAGGATTTGAAAACGTAAACGTTTTCCTCAAGCCACCACCATCATCATGAGCGCTGTCCAAAAACGTAACTCCCAGAAAACATAGTTCGCAGTCTTATCAAATGTCAGAGAAATGCAATCTGTCGGACGTCAAGCGCAAGAAAAGCTTGGGCAATTCAATATGGATGGACAACGAAATACAACGAAAAACATCGCTTTTACGAAGGACACAAAGCTACGAAATTGCATCGATCGATGGTACCGTTACTTTAGAAAATCATCCCCACTTATATAGCCATTTCTCCTTAATTGTTTGACGTCGGCGCTCCTCCAACGATGGCAACACGTCGGCGAATGAATTCTTTATGTGCGTCGCTTAAGGGTTAAAAGACCCTTTAATAATAATTAAAATAATAATAATTATTATTTTATTAATAATAAATTAAACTTAGACCTTTGTCAAAGGTTTGAGTTAATTTAATTATTAATAATAAACATGGACCTTCAAGGTTTTTCAAGAAGTAAAAACCTTTGCATTAAGTTAAGCTTGGTTTTAATAAAAACCCTTAATGAGTCCAAATGGTTTTAAGAAAAACCTTTAACCTTGTCACCATGGTTTTAATAAAAACCCTTTAACATTATGAAGCTTCTCAAGATATTTTTGACATCACACTCTTTTTGATATCAACACAAAAATGCCTTTTGACATCAATGACAACTTATACACTTGAGCAAAGGCAATGTACCCAAAGTACCCAAAATTGCCAACATAGTCTCCAAGTCGAGCATTGAGTTATTAAAGGAGGATGACAATCCCATGAATCTATACAAAAGTTAGTCTTATATCCATTATGGATGATCCAAAACAATCTTTTCTTAATCATACCCTCTCCTAGTTTGAGTCCCATTAAGGTAGAAGATCCTTTGCTAGAAAGTGAAAATCCAATAAGCTCTATCATGGTTTTATTCTCTGCATATTTGACCCTTAAAATTTAAGCCCACAATTCCTCAAGGGATTTTAATGATCTCTAATATAACTTAGTCACCAATTCCTTGTTATTATTGACCACTAATCTGATTCTTAGTCCTCATTTTTTGTAGGTGTAAAGTATCCCATTTCACTAGTGCCCATTTTCATTCTTTCTTGACTCCACTCTAGAGGAATCTATCACTTATTTGATCCAATTATTTAATAACTGCCTTAGGCATGTCTAGCACTAAGGAGACAAATAAGTATGGTGTTGAGGATTGTTTTTATCAAGGTCATCTGATCTCCTATGGAAAGACACCTATTAGTGCATTTTCCCATTTTGGCTTTCACTCTCTTTGACAACCACATTCATTCCTCTCTTTTTTTATCTTCTATTTATCTCAAGCTAGAATTCCTAGGTAGGTGACTGGAAGAGATGCCTTCTTATATCTCAATTTATCTAACAACATCATCTCTTGCCTAGGTGGGCAATGGAAGAAGATGATCTTGGACTTTTCTTCATTTATAAATTGTCTAGTCACATTTGTAGATTATCCTAGAATTCTTTAAAGTCTTAAGGCCTCCCTTATTGTTGCTTTTCCTAATAGAGAAAAGTCATCAACAAATTATAGGTGAGTAATTGGTTTAGCTTCATATGCTATTATTATTCCCTCCAAAGCTTTAGTTTTCCTATCCTGAACTGATGTTTTGCCTAGATATTTAGTCAATATGATGAATGGGTATGGGGATAAGGGGTATTTTTGCTTGATACTTCTAGAGGTTGTAAATAGTTGGGTAGGAGCTCCATTTACTAAAATTGAATAGGATATCGAGGAAATACATCCCTTGATCCACTCTACCCAATCCATCGAGAATCCAAATTGTCTCATCACCTTTAGGAGGAAGTGCCAATCAACTCTATCATATGCTTTGGATAAGTCTACCATGATAAACATGAAGGGTATTTTCTATATCTGCATAGAGTGGATGACCTCATGAGCTAAGACCATCTCATTCAAGATCTGCCTTCCTTACATAAAACCATCCTATTCCAAAGAAATTGTTTTGTAAAGAAGAGGTTTGACCCTTTCTACTATGATCTTAGTGATAATTTTATATAGGATATTACAAAAAGCTATTATTAGAAGCCAAAGATATGTCCGATACCTGAATTTTTGAAACCAAAGTTATAAATGTCTTGTTCACTTCTTTGAGTACCACTTTGGCTATCTTAATCTCTTCTAACAATACTTCCTTAAAGATATTCCAAAATTATTAAATATAAAAAATATATATTCCCCGCAAGTTTTACCTTTCCGTATCTTGAAAACTTCCTATTATAATTCTTTGACAATAATTGAGATAATCAAACTTATATTATCTTTCTTGCTAATTAGAAAAGAAAACACTTCGTGTTATTCAATAATTTTGCCTTAAAAGGATTGAGCAAAATATGGTCTGACTATATCTGTCATCCCATCTTATATGTGTATTAAAGCACCCGATTGTTATTTTCATGGATGAGGGCAATAGTAAGGTTGTTCGTGCTAAGAAGAAAATTATACCACTTGAACAAGTCAAGTGCCCGGCTTTCTAGCCAAGCACGTGGCACAAAGGGCAGAAAATTATACCACTTGAACAAGTCAAGTGCCCGGCTCTCTAGTCAAGCACGTGGCACAAAGGTCCTTTTGTCAATGACGCCAAATTCAACTTCAAGGCTATTGTAGCGCCAAGTCTTTCCAAGGATCAGGGCTTGTCGGCCACTAGCGAAGGTATTATTACAATTGATTTGACATAATTCAATAGTAAGCTAACGATGTTCGTGCTAGGAAGAAAATTCTGCGATAATGAACAAGTCAAGCGCCTGGATTTGTAGTCAAGCACGTGGCACCACGGTCCTGCCAATGACGCCAAATTCAACTTCAAGGCTATTGTATCCCCAAAGTATTTAATAGTCAAGCACCTTGTCGCCAAGTTCAATTCCCATATTGTATCGTGAGTTAGTGTGTTTAATGTTTGGATCCTCATTATATTGGATAGATGTTTGATTTTATAAATATTGAAATTATTTTTATATATTATTTAATTTTAAAAATAAGTATTGTAAGGGCATTTAAATATTTAAATATTACGGTGTTGGAATATTATTTAGATTATTAAAAGTTTCATATAAATGTTTGAATATAAAATATTGAATTTGTAAATATTAAAAATTATTTTATATATTATTTAATTTAATCATAAAATTAATATTTTTAATGATATAATTTTGTTATAAAAAATTAATAATAATTATAAGGTACGTTTATAAATGTATTTTTTTATTAATAAATAAATTTATTTTGATATTTCTGAAAGGTCTTTTGTCTTATTAGTTTGGTTTTCCACCATCTAGGTTTAGTTGTCAACCAAAAGATCTTTAAAAGCCCTCGCCAAAGAGTTTATTTTATAAAATGAATGATATTATTAAATTACACTGTGGATAAACATGATTAGGTAGTGGAGAAGGAATCCATTTCCTACCATAGAATCCTAAAATTTAAACGGATTAAGGTTATAATTTTTTATAGATTGTATTTATTTAAACTATTAAGGTTATATTTATTTATAATTATATTTTGTGAACAAATATTAGTATTTAACTTCATTCAATTATATATATTTATATATAGGAGAGTGAATGACAATCACACAATAGATTTTAATAATAGGAGCTGCCTACCTGGTTATTGTGAACCGGATTTGAAGCACCTATTGCTTAGAATTTGTATCCGCACTCACAAGATTGTCTGAGATCAGACTACTATGAGTGTCTCTTTATTCAATTATATTTATATTTATTTATATGATAAATTTATTTTAATTTTGTTTTTATAAATTAAAACGGTTGATGTGTGCTTTGCCTAGGTAACAAGTGGCCCATATAAATCATGGAATAAAAATAAAATTTAATATTTATATATTTATTTAATTGATTGTTTGTTTATTTTATAGTAAATTCACTTGTGGACGATAAAGAGATAAGGAAATCTATTGCAGATAAGTTGGTAAGGGGATAAAATTTGGGTGGTGTGAAAGGCTGAGCATCTAAATCCATTAGATATAAATCCACGATGTACATATTTGTGGTGCTTTCCGGGAAAATTTGGAATCCTTTGGCAGATTGGCGTGCACGATATTGTAAAGACTCCGCCTACTGGCTTAACCCCATTGCAAGTCGCATCGTATCGCTAAAACTTGAAGACCAAAACCGAGAAATCCAACTCAATCTTCCACGCTTGCGGGACCTTTAACCTACTACTTGACTTGCGGGACCTTTCAGTTTCACGTGCCGCACACACCAATTGATGTGATTCAGCACCTACTCCCTATCACTCCTTTCTTTTCTCACTGACCGAAATCACATGCTTTCACATCACTATGCCCATCTCTACTTCAACCACAATAAATTTACATCAAGGGAGAGACCAGACTCAGCTGTGTGTGTTGTGATGTGTCCTGTGTCCTGTTCGCTCTCAGTTGAGAATGACCTCAATAATCCTTTCCCCTCTTTTCTTACTTCGTGTTCTCAATCTTCCATGGTTTGCACTCCCATCCTTCAATGACTGTGATTTGTCACCTACGACCCAACTTGCATTTCCCACATTGACGCGCCACAGAGGCCAATTAATGATATTATGTCATTCTGTAAGCACTCTGTGTGACCCTTTCCTTTCTTCATTCACCGCAAATCACATATTGCTTTCACATCACTATGCCCATCTTTCTGCTCTACTTCAACCACAATAAATTTGCGTCGAGGGAGACAACCGACCTGTCAACTACGGCCTTAACTTGCATGTCCCATTTTCACGTGCCGCTCAGGCCAACTGGTGTGATTTACCACGGCAAATCTCCTCTACATTTTGGCTTTTGTGGTAACATATATATCCAAAATGTCAAAGAAAGGAAGTCTTGAAGAAGATGTCCTAAGTTTTGTCGTGTGTCTCCCGCTTATCTTTGATAATATATCATATTTTTTCTTAACTTTAGTGTAAATAAGATTCTTTGTTAGATGAAGTGACTGCAAAATAGTAGTTCAACTAATAAAAAGAAAACAGATTAGAGAAATTTAAATGTTTGCTTTCTTTTAGGAATTTGAATATAAGTTAATAGTGAATTAAATTAAGCATCTCTTGAAATCATTATAATTGTTGTTTTGTATTGTTTTATTTAGTAATCTTAGATTTTGAATATCTATTTACTAATTATATTCTCTTGAGTTTTAGATTTTTTTTTTTTAAAGCAAAAAAAACTCTTGCGGAGCCACTTTGGTCTGAGAGACCACGAACATGGAGTTCTACTCCGTCAAAGTCACCTGGGAGTCGCACCCGACCCTCCCATACCAACATTATCAATTGGATTTTGGATACCCAATTCAACTTTTTGGTAGGGTGAAGATTTGAACCTAGGACTTCCCTTGGAGGATTGCCCTCTCCTCTCCAACACCTGGGTAAAGAATTTATGGTAAGTTTTAGATTTTGAATATCTACTTAATAATTATATTTTTTTTTAAGTTTTTTTTTTTTTTAAATGGAAAATGTTTTCTTATGAGTTATTACATTACCTTGGACATTTAAAATACTTCATCTTTATCCTTTTATTTTTTTTCCTCAAGAAAAGTCATAATTTTAAGTTAAGAAAATATGAAATTATATTCTTCATACACCTCTTTGGCATTTCTTCAAAATTTCAATTGTGACCTAAAAATCAGGTTATTTATACATCATAACTAGATATCTCTATCATAATAAGAGGATTTACACGATCCTGCTTAAAAGAAGAGTTATAACAAACTTTTAAGAGTACCTAGACAAGAAATAGAAAAAGAAAGATATTATGAAAGATTTGATCTTTATGAATAAGTTGAATCAATCGCCCAAAGAATGAGGTATTGACTAAAGCATGTGTTGAATCCTTTTCCTATAAGTCTTCAAAAACTCAAAATCTGCTACAACTATTAAAAATTCATCTATATTTGCTAAAAGGTTAGGCCAAAGCTTATCATTGCATAAAAATTTATAAAACTACCCTTTCAAACTAGGGTAATAAGGTTTGATAACTATTTGACATAATTTGATTCCTAACATTGGATTAGGTTCATCAAGTGATTTCACCAATGTGTAGAGCTTAAAAAATCAAGCAATTTAAAAATGGCTCTAAATGCTTCCGTATGGAGAAGTTATGGCCTCTAGAAGTTTTTCCCAAATAGTTGTTAATGCCCAAACCTTATAGTTGTAAGAGCTAATCTTGACTTGCTACTTTAGCTCCTCTACTTCACCATATTATTGATGCTTGTAGTCCTTTGATTAGTTGACTAGGTTTAAATAATCAAAAAATTATATTAGGCGGTGCAAGGAAGTACCACATTGGCTAAAGTCCATTTTCCTTTATTTTATTGTGCTAGAGGGATTCAATCCCTTGTCTCGCTTGACCAAAAAACAATGTGCTATCCAAGACAACATAATTTTACTTAAGTCTCATAGGCGACTTCCTTCCCAAGTGTTTGAAAGTCACCACTTCTAAGCCAAAAAGAAAGCACAAAAAAGACCAATGAAGGGATTCAAACACAAATCCTTCTATTTGCAACATCTTTAGTTTCTTTGGTATAACCAATTATCAAGATCCCCTGCTTGTGATTATGAAACCACTATCATGGATCATAAGTCTTCAAATCCTTATAGGTGATGATAAAAGAGCAATGAGGAGATTTAATGACTATCCTGTGCACATCCAACACTCTATCACCAACCTCTCTAGCTAGTTCACCATTATCCAAGTCTACAATAAAATTAGCAATAGGATTTTTTTAAAAGTTTACAATATTTATTTGAGCAACCAAAGGAACATGCAAATTCAAACCCATGTTGAGTAGAAGATAAGGCACATAAAACTACCCCTTCGAACCATATTATTACCCTCAATGGATGTTCTTGGGGGGGTGTCTTCTCCTTGAATAAGGATGTTTTGCCCCAGTAGTATAAAACTATAGAGAGTGTGTGTGGGAAGAGGGAAAATTTGAATTCAAACATTTCTCACCTTGCTTCCTTTCTACAATGATGCCATAGTAACCTTGGAAACCCAACTTGGAAGCTAATGAATTAAAATTTGTAGGTATACCTATATGATAAGGAAGCAAAAGGTAGAGAAGGCATAAATTCTCCAATAGATTTAAAGGAAAAATAGTAATCCATAGAGTAACAAATCTTGTTGCTTCTTAGGCTAAATATACTTGTGGAATTTAGAGAAGTAGATTGTCCTTGATTTTAAAAGAAGGATCGAAGGCTCCAAATCAACTTTTTGCATGACCAAGTAATGTTGCTCAATACCTACTTTAATACCATGTTAGAATTCACAATATTTTCTATAAATGAATAGAAGCAATCCATCCGCTCAAATCTTATACAAAAAACATAAAGAAAGGAAAAGAGATGGAGATT
This sequence comes from Wollemia nobilis, assembly GCA_028583015.1. Classification (NCBI taxonomy): domain Eukaryota; kingdom Viridiplantae; phylum Streptophyta; class Pinopsida; order Araucariales; family Araucariaceae; genus Wollemia; species Wollemia nobilis. Next base: position 2,761,355 of record JAQPPZ010016529.1, on the reverse strand, counting down.
GGGGACCTCCCTAGGCACCATAAATAATCATTGTATTATCCATAGATAACATTGACAATAATCTAATGATAAAATGAGAAGTGGTGGGGAGTATCTATACTAATATCAATTCCCCAATTACATAAAAGAGTTTAACCTAAGCCAATATAACAAGAGAAATTATAAATTGGGTTTAACTATAACAAGGTTAACAATGGCCCATAGAGTTTACATAATAAAACTACAAAAAAATCATACATTGTACAATAAATGCCTTTAGGCCTATCTAATATTACACTATACAACATCGGCCTTGACCATGAATTATATTATACTTTCAACAATTTCTATTTGATGGAACCATAGGATATAAAAGACAACTAGAGCTCTAGAAAACCACATTAATTGGCCTAAACTCTTCCTCTTGTTAAATTCATAGTAGTAAATTAAAATACTTTATACATTTTCTATTTCCTTTATTGAACCAACAAGTCTAATTTATATCATGGCACTTTTTGAGACGATGAAGGTGCATCTTCATGATCTATATTTCCATTTTTTATTGCTATTGTAGCTCTTGTATCTCTAATTTATCCATATCTTTCATAAGCATACTTGGTTGTTTTTTATTGAATGTGTCATGCCCCACCCTGTAAGAATCTTTTGGTTGATAGACTATGTATTTATGAGTGATTAATGTATGCTTAGTTTAAATGCTTAAATTATTGTTGTATTAGCTATAATGATTTATCTTGAAGAATTCAATATTGCTAATGTGTTGTCGATGTGGAGCACCAGGTACATCTGTGGGTGGAAGAGGTAGAATCGACCATCAACGATAAGGTACTTGAAAAGGGAAGTGATGATTAAAATGGCTCAGGGTAACATGAATGACTACCCTCATATAGGTATGCATTATTGCCTAGGCATATTCATCAATAAGCTGACCACCTAGAGTCAAAGTTCGTAACCTAGAGCCAAAGTTGGTAGAATGAGACGGGTGACTAGATTGATGGAAAAACTTCCTCTTTGTTTGATGCACTTGATTGTTTTATTTAATTGTTTGTTGTATAAAAAAATGTGTTTGGCTAAAGAATTCCGTCGAAAAAGGGGTCAATGGATATAGAGGGTCCATTACCTCCAAATCCGTTTGAATATATATATATATATATATATATATATATATATATATATAATGATAATAATAATAATAAATGAATTTTATGGTTCATACCTCTGTGATGCAAAGGGGGACACAAAGGCTATGTGTTAAATTCCCTATTGATAAGCATAACTCTCGACTTTACAAGGAATCATGGTTGGGAGGAGACTGCTCATCCCTATACGTTGGTCATAGGGGTTTCTCACACTAACCTAAAATGGGGTGCAGCGCAACGGTTCGAGCTTTGGCTCTTCTTCGAAAGGTCCAAGGTTCAAACCATGACATGGGCGAGTGTGTGAGGGGATGGGTGTGTGGTGGCTTTGTGTTAAATTATCTATTAATAAGTATAACTCTCAGCTTTACGAGGGGTCATGGTTGGGAGGAGACCGCTCAGCCTATGCGTCGATCATAGAAGTTTCTCACAATAACCAAATCAAAATAATAATAATAATAATAATAATAATTAACGAATTTTATTATTTAAAATATATTTCATTTAAATAAAAGATAAGTTTTATTTATATTTAAATAATTAGAAAATAATTATTTTAAATAATTAATGATTTTATTTAGAATAATTATAATAAATATTATTTTTTTAAATGGTATTTAGAAAATAATTATAAATTATCATAATCATAACAAATATCTTTTAATTAATGACTGTATTGTGGTTAAATAATTTATAGCTTTTGAAATTCAAAGTTTTTGATTAAAACCCTATTATTTCTTAAAAATAGAAGGTAGAGTCTCTTACTTGTAAAAGAAAATGAAAATAAGTTTTTCAACGTGCTTTCTTTAAAATAAAAGTAAGGCTTGGTATTTCATTAAAAGGGAGAAAGCTTCTATAGAAGCATGGGCAGACGATGATTAAAATTATATTTAAAAAAAATGAAAAACATATCTTGTCGCTTGCAAACGAAAAAAAATGAAAAATATCTCTTGCCACCTGCTAACAGATAACTAAGACCTTAAGGCAAGGGGTGGCATCGATGGGAGATGGGACTTTGCAGTTGGGATAGATGGACTTGCCCATGTTAAGAAGACTAAAACACGTGAAGGAAGGGGTTGTTGGGAAGTGGAGACGAAGGAGGAGACCAAAAGGATTTTGGAGAAGCTATCTGAAGACAATTGGAGAAAGGATTGATCTCTTTTTTAGGTTGGAATCTCCACAGTTTGGTTTCATTATTCTTGTAAAACGTTTATGCTTGCTTAGTCATATTTTTTATTTCTAAGCTTTTGTCTTTCAGCACCTAGTATGGATGTAGCGTCCTCTTGGCGATAAGATGCTTTAATGATTGAAATTGACCTACTTAAGTTCTAACTGAAATCCTTAGAAAAAGATTCATGTGCGCCTATTTGAGTCTAGCTTTTGCGGTCTGTGTAGTTAAAGGTGTCTTACTCATGTTTTAATCTTTAAAAACCCTACACTCATTCCCAAGATGCCTGTTACGCATTGAAGCACCTATTGACGTTATCGAGACATCCTTGTTTGGGTGCTCTCCTTTGAGAGACCTATGTTGTTATCTTTTGCCTGCAAAATGCAATGAACCACCAAAATAATGCGAGCGCCTTTCCTAAATTCATTTAATCGTAACCTTGATCGACCATCGCATTTGTGTTTCCTCCTATATTTGTTTGAGTTCTTTGTGTTAGATTAAAAACCCATCGATATTGTAGGAGTTTTAGACCCTCCGATTGGTTCCTAGGAAACCTTTGTTGAATTTCATCAGAGTTTGAAAACCTCCAATGCCATTTTTTGGAGTCATCATACTGCCTGTGATGCATCCGACGAGTTCATGGTAAGTATTACCTAGGTCAATATCCCACATGTGTTTTTTTGGTGGGTAACGATAGTTTAAAGGGAGATCGAAGCCTATAGGCTTATAGCCAAGTGCCAAGGATGCTTGGATAGATCCTTCATATGTTGTTAATCTTGGATGTCGCCTATGACTGAGTCATGTGTATCTCTACCTATTGTATAACATTTAGTGAAGGTTTGAATTTGTGGTTTTCTGTGCCCTGTCTCCTGGGTTGAGAAACAACTTTTAGGCTTAAATCAGGTTTAAATGGAATCCTCCCCTTGCTTATCGAAACTTTGTTTGTTAAATAAGATAACAGTTTGGAATGGAATAGCTTATGAACTAATGTAAGCTTATATGTAGTTAAATACGAAAGATGATATTTATCTTGATGCTTAATGAAATGGGATAAATGATGTTTAATTGCGTAGTTTAATTGAATAAATATTAGATTATATTTTAATAAATAATCATAATTTAGATGCTTTAATTAAATGAATCATGATAGATTATGTTTAAAGGAAATGATTATGATCTAGATTTTTAATTAAATAAATCATGATAACTTGAACTATATTTTAATGAAGTAATTATGATTCAAAGATAGATGTTCTTGGAATGAATCTTTAGGAAGAAAGGATTTTAAATAACATTGGAATTAGTTTGTTATGAAATATAGTTAAGTATTTATTTAAAGAATTATTTGATAAATGATTTACTTTTTTTTTTTTTTTATAGATTAAGTATCTAATTGATTAAGGTTTATGGGGCCTTGATTAGTTAGAGAAATGGGTAATTTAAGTATTTAATTGATTAAGGTTTATGGGGCCTTAATTAGTTAGAGAAATGGGTGATTTAAGTATTTAATTGATTAAGGTTTATGGGACCTTAGTTGATTAAAGAAATAAATGAGTTTAATTGATGATCAAATCTAGAGGACTTTTTATTCTAAACATGAACCTTTGTTCGATTAAAGATAACATGATGAAATGAAAGATGACCTACCTATATGTTGAGTGAATGATTATTGAGATATATTTGGTGATTGTATAGTTATAATTTGGCATTTTAGATGCACTATATTAAATGATCATCTAGTAGATGCATGATTCATAGTTTCATGAGTTGTCTTGATCCCTTAATGAGTAATGGGTAGTGAAAGGACCAAGAGAACATTAGGACCCAAGACAGATAGTTATGTTAAGAGGGAAACATTATTGGAGCAACCTTTGTTTAAGAAAATTATGTAATGTTATTCTTTTAAAAGTATGGATTCTTTTACCATGCTCAAGCTATGTAATGATGTATTAACAAGTGGAAATGTATCTCTTAATTGTAATTTGTGATGCATATTATTGTTTAGTTATGCTACCTTTTTATGTGCATGATTTAGTTAGGTTCATCCTCTTTATATCATCTCTTTATATTCCTCTTATTATCATGTTTCATGTTTGATTTAATTGGTAATTTTGTGTTTATTCCTTTAATAATGGTTTTAGTACGCTTAGTAGTTTAGTAAATTTCTTTAGTAGATTAGAGTGCTAGTGTATTGGATAGATTTGGAGAACTTAAGAGATTATGGGATTCTTTAGGGCCAAAATGTGTAAACCTAGTTTAAGCGACTAAATTGGTTTGATTTGCACAACCTAGCAGTTCATACTGAGAACTATTTATGAAAGGATTGGGCTACTCCATAATAATGATATGACGAGTGGCCTATTCGCTATACATGTCATATACCAGCACAGACAGACTTGTGCAAGGTATAGAGGCAAATGTACCCTTCGAATGATCAAAGGAGATAAGCTAACCCTAATTAATATTTGGTTAATATCTATCGCAATACGCATAGTATACTTGCATAGATGTATTTGTGCATAGTATGGAGATGGACGTATCTTTATTAAATGCTAAATAGAAGGTCAGTGTTGAGGAAAATGATAGACAACTTGAACTCAAGGTTAACTTAGAAATCTTTGTAGTTATGCGTACTGAGTGATATAAGGATCTCTCTCTCATGTATGAGTTAATATTTAGTGTTGTTTATGTTAGTGTTTAGTGTTGTATATGTTTATTTAAAAAAAATTAATTATTAGTAACCCCTTAGTTAGATTTTGGGTTGTTACATTTGGTATTAGAGATCTAGGTACAAGGAACTAGAGCTTCTTGTTGTTCTAGGGATTTTGGTACCTTCTTATTCAGGACATGTTTAGTTCTTGAGCCAAGCTGAGAAGACCTAAAAATCTCATTTGCTTAAGGATAAATAAGAGGGGAAAATAATCCCCATAAGTATTTGATGGGCTACAAACACCTTACAATTAGTAAGCGTGGCTTTTCGCAAATTACTCAATAGAATTAGAGTGCTACCTCTTGTAGAATTAAAGTGTTTTAGTAATAAGACTCTGTGTTTAGTAGTGTAGTTCAAGGATATGTTGTAACTTAACATGATATCCTCTCTTTGTGAGATCAGGACATAATGGTACCCAAGACAAGAGAAGGGAAGTCTACTCCCTTGAATAGATAAAACCGTGAGGATAATTTTAAAGGGATAAACCAAGATAAAAGTTTGAGGAACTTAAGCAAAGAGATGAAGAGTCTCATTACTATTAAAAATATATTACAATATTAAATAGAAGAACAAGGAGAGCTAATAGATCAACAAAAAAACAAATGGATCAACACAAGCAATTGAATGATATTTATTTTACAAACTTGTCAAGGGAAGATCGATAATCCCTAAAAAGGAGAGAAAGTGATGGCTTTATAAAGAGGGAAAATAAACAAAACAAAAAAAGTAGAGGCGACTCAAGATGCGAAGAAAGGAGCAAAGGAAATCAGAGGGACCCCAAGGAAAGGTTTCGATCAGGGAACAAACATAGTACTAAGGATGGTCTATCTCAAGAGAAGTAAAATAAGGGAGTACACTCGAGGCCTGAGAGTAGGTTCTATAACTATGAAGGCTCGTACTACATTGTCCAATGTCCACTCTAACTTGGACCAAGTACATCTAGTGCAAAGAAAAAGGAACTTGCTCACCAGATTTTTGTAGCAATTGAAAGCCAAAATTTAGAAGGGCAAGCCTCATCACTCTTAAGGGGTAAAATTTATTTTGTTTATTTGTTTATAAATATTTTACTTGTTAATGGAGTTGCAAATAGTTTTATTTCTTCTAGACTAGACATGGATATACCAAAAATATTAGGATATTTGGCACAAGGGTGGAAGGTCGAGTATGGTTTTGGGTAAACCTAATCAATGGGTTGAGGTTTCCCTATGGTGGAGATTATCCAAATGAATGGTCCTACCATAAGATGTTGGTGTGAAGCACAGTGTAAGTCCTTGACATTATGATAAATGGAATGGTGGAAGGTTCATAGAACCTTGGTTAATTTCCAAGTTATATAGGTTTTACTACTAATAAAGAGGAAGAAGGAATTAGTAAATGACCAGTTCTCTCAGGAATCCAAGGATGATTCTTTACATATAATAAGCGTAAACATCAACATTATCAAAGAGTGATAATAATATTGATAGACTATGGGGGATGAAGAGACTAACCCCATCTAGAAGTAAAATATTGGAGGAAATTATAACTCCCTTATGATTCAAAAGGATGAGACCTTGTTGTAAGGTGAGAATAACCTTAGCCATTAGCAAATGAAAGACATTAAAATGGGTTAGTCTGAAAGGATAAAAATATTTACACTCAACTCCTTGGTGGTTAAGGAGAGTGGAACCTTGTAATAAGACAAGCCTGATCTAAATTACTACAAAAAGGGGTAATAATAGTTGCAACCAAGATAACATTATAAGGATACAGAGTGACAATGACCATTATTGATCTAAATTAAGTATGAGAGATATAACTAATCATTGAAAGGTATAATTGGAAGCAATGGTAACTTATCCAACTCCTTGATATGGTGGAAGAGAAATGACACCAAGATAAGGAAGAGAAGAAGAGATGACTTTCTAAAATTTTAGGGCTAGTTAGGCATAGTGAAATGAAAGCTAGCCCCCAAAGGAAAATTTTGGAAGAAATTTTGATAGAGGTATAAAACCTCACAACTATAGAACAATTGATTAATGGAGGGAAAAATAAACCAATGGGAGCAATGATTGGAAGTTACTAATAAAGTTTCCAAAATGAAAAATTTAAAGGGTAGACAAGAAGAAGATCCTGAAAATAAAGGCTTGTATAGAAGAAGAACTAGCCAAAAATACCAAGTTATCAAAATTAATTGGTAAAATCAACCAAGGTATGGTTGTATGAATTGGAAATGTATTTTTTCTTAAAGAATAACTCATTAGTAACCCAAATAGTAGGGCTACCTTTCATGTGCATGATACAACTTTTTGAATGATGGAATAATTTCAAAACCTATAAGCACATTTCAATCGTAGCTATTTCCATAAAAAAATACAAAATATTATAAATTTGCTTTTATGTTAATTAAACTATATCCAACTTGTTATTTTATCAAAGATATTGTTAGTTTCTTTTTTTTTTATTAGATGCATTTTTCATCTTCCTCAATTTGTTATGTTTTTGCGATTAAGCTCCTTAAAATAATTTTCATTAAGAGATAGCTCTTTGAAATAATTTTGATTTAGAGATTAAAATCTCATTTATCTACTTCAATTTTGAATTTCACCAAGATTAATATGAACATTGTGATTAGCAAAATTATTTTCTACCAAAATTATTTCAATATATATATATATATATATATATATATATATATATATATATATATATATATATATATGCTCACATTTCCAACAGATTACCTCAAACAATAGTTGATTAACATCAACAATAATGTTATTTTTTTTTATTCAATCCCCACATTAATGATAATATATGAATCTCCCTCAATTTAAATTTATTTCAATCCTTTTTCAAGTGCAATTTTAATCTCTATAAGAAGTGCCTTAGCATCTACATAGTGTTTTTTCAATGAATTTATACAAGTTTTTATGAGGGGTCATGGTCCCCTCATATTGAGTGGGGTTTGAACCTTTAACCTCTCAAAGAGAGGCCAAAGCCCTTACCACTACATTGATAATGCAACTCGCCTTAGCAGCTATATAGTTGAGAATATTATTTTTATTATTTTGAAAAACACAATTCTCAAACATTTCCATTATACCATAGATTATAATAAATCTTTTGTGCTAAATCCATTGTCCTAGATGACCCTTGCATGTATATTCAAATTGTGTAACCAAGAGGTTAACACCTCTTTTTTTACAATTCAGACTTCCATGATGAGCACCATGTATAAAAATATTTTGCAAGAGACAATAATATAGTTACAAACTTCGACATGCTTTTAAGGTTTATTTTTAAAAAACATATTATTCCTTTTCCATTAATTCCAAAAAATAATGGCAAGACCAATCCTCCATATAATACATAATACTTGATCTTTGAAATAACTAATCCAATATTTCATCAACTCTTTCAATGTTGATGTAGTTACCCATTATACTATCATATTTTTTTAAAAGTAGTTTCAAATGGTGCATGAAAAGGGACAATAAATAAGTAAATGGTCTAATGCTTCTAAATCCTTGTCATATAAGGCACACTTGAAAGGTATATAATATCCTTTTCTTTATATAATCTATCCTAAATAATCTTGCATTGGACACTAACCAAAGGAATATTGAGCCCTTAAGAAGGGTCTCTAGTGACCAAAAGTTCTTCTAAGAGAAACCATTGGGAATAGAAAAGTATGATTGTTCTAAATCCTCATATCCCAACTTGATTGAATATCCACCATCATTTGATATATTCCAAACCTACTCATACTTTTACATAAAAATAGGTAAATAGAATTCCTAAGCATCTTTTTACGTTCACCTACTACTTATTTGTCTCCTTCAACAAGGCTATTACTAGAAATCCATGATTTGGAGAGTGGCTCACATTAATATAATCATTCACCTTTACACCTTTACAAGATAGATTTTTTTTAGCATTTTTTAATTCTTACCACCATATCATTTACTAAATAATTTTGTGGATTTTATGGAAACAAAAAATTGAGAGACTATTAATGTAGACAAGAAAAATATTTGTTTGAAGAAGTGTAATGAAGCATGGATTCTTATTGGCTTGAAAATTCCAAATGAGTTGTATTTTCAAATTAGCAATGAATCTTCTTCTAGTGAATCTTGGTATATATTTGAGAAATTTTTTTCAAAGATAAATAAGGCATGCATGATTAATTTGGAGCTTCAACTTGTAAAGAAATATGAATACTTTAATTAGATTGAAGATTATCCTTCCCACTTTAAAGAGATAATGTTATAGCTTAAGGAGTGTGGAATCAAGAATGTTATGTTTTTTGAAAAAACTTCCTTCCTATGAGGTATTTCTCTACTTTTCCATAAAAACATACTTGGTTTTAGTTATTTTTATCCCCTTTTGAATTTTTTTAATACGTTGTCGCTTACTAACTAAGAAAAATTAACTCCTATAAATAATTTCATTTTTAAGAGTCAAACTCATATAACTAAAGGAAATAAATTTATTCAAGATATGAAATAGAATCAAAATAAATTATCTAAAATTTCTAAATAAATAAACCATAAGAAACCGTTTAAATGACCTTGATTTTTATTGTGAAAATATGAAGCATCTAGAATTTATGTTCTTCAAGAATCTAGTGGATCTTTCCAAGCAATTGAAGAAGCGAGAAATGCCAAATAAACTACACACTCTATTTATACCACATTTTTATGTTCTTTTTAGTATAGAATAATTTTGGATTTGGGTGCTTCTCATTATATGATTAAATATTTTCATGCTCTTCTTCTCTAGTAAATGAAAATAAGAATGAGAAAATTTATGTAAGTGATAACACCAATCTTTATGTTGTTGGAACTAGTAATAATGCTATTGAAATGAAATTACTAATTTCCCAAAGTTGAGAACCAATTTACTCTATGTTGTAGATAACACAAACACACAAAAAAAAAAGAACTTTGTCTAGATAAATTTGTGGTTGAAGATATTCATGACAATATTTTGCATAAGCTTTTGTCACTTATGTTTTGATCAAACAAGCAAGTTATGGCAATATTTTTCAAACCTAAAATTAGTAACAAATACCTCAAATTAAAGTTTTAATTCTTGCATAGTCAACTTATAGATTTCAATCCTAAAAAAAGGAAATCTTTTTAAAAGGAGTTGTTTAAGACTTAAGTGTTATAACTATGCACTAATGATAAAAGAGCTAAGAAAACCGCACTAGTTTTTTTAGAGAAATATCACAATGTGAGTAGAAAATATATTTGTTTGTACCCCTCACTAAATATAAATTATTGCATGCTCATTCACATTTGTATCATGCACATGAATAAATTAGAGTAAATCCTTCCAAATGTATGTCAAACAATATTGATAGTCAGAAGTGGTACTTGTAACATTTATTTTAACACTTATTCACCACAAACTACATTAGCCTTTGATGATTTGCTTTGAATGCATATGCATGGGATTCTACCTAGTACTTTAATTTTGTTAGACACTACCCTCCAATAAGTAGAGATAATATTTATATTAATCTAAAGATAAACTTCTTTATATGGTTGGTTGCATATATGGGTATTTTGACTCAGGATAACTTAAGGAGACGTGGATTTATTGGATCCAATTGGTGTGTAATGTGTCACCAAGAGGAGGAAACAATGGGCCACCTCCTTTTTGTGTGCCCTAGCAAGAATAATTTAGATCAGAGGAAAGAATTTTGGGAACTCTAACGAGGAAACTTTTAGAGACATTGCAAACTAGAACATAAGAGAACTCTTAGATGGCAGAGGATGAAGCAAATATATGGACACAAATCCAAAAGCAACTACAATATGGGAACTAAGAAAGGGAGGATAAGAATAGAAAGAGGGATTTGTAGATTTGGGATGAAGACCAAGGATTTAGAAGGAGAGGGTGAATGGAACACCTTAAGGGGTCATCTGGTAGGAACTAGAACATATAGAAGTTGGATAGTCAAAGAAAAATAGCTAAGTTAAATTTTGAGCATTTCCAAGAAAGGCGGGTTATCTAAATTAAATGTATAACTTGAGGTTTTTTTAATAAAATTTTTAGCTTTTTTTCAAAAAAGTCTAACTTAAGTAAACCTCACACACACAAGGGTTAACAGTTAGGTTGGACTCTCAGTACCCTTGTTAGGATAATCTAATTATAAAAGAGGTATATAGGATGATAGCTATAAGGTATATCACACATAATCTACCTAGTGGAAAACAATTTAAAACACATACTTCAATATAATAAATATATATAAGTGATGGCATGATGACAATGGAAATAGGGAGCTAAAATTATCCAATCAACTATGGGTTACTTTTTGCAATCAATTTGAACAAAATTTTATGCTGATTGTTATTGTGTTTGTGGGTAATTGCTACATGTTATTTGGTCAACCACAATATAGAATTAAATTTATTTAATTGGTTAAAAATTATTTAGTTAAATTTTATAAATAATAATAAATGAAGTATATTAAATATTTATAATATAATAATTTCTTTGTGTAGGTAAGTTGTTATTTTATGTATATTCAATGGTAGGAGAGCATGAAGAACCCTATATTTGGAGACCATAATGAGTCAATAGTAAGAGCAAAAGGAGGCTTGAACTTGGTCCAAGATTGATATAGTCTTGTGGATTATTCATTGGACCTTAACATTTGACCAAAAATGTTAAGGATACAATTTTTAGGAGAACTCATATAGAACATGAACATGGGATTGGTTGGGTAATACAAGTACATTGGACCTAGGTCCATGTATAGCCATAAGTTCAACCTCTACCTTTAGATGTCCCATATGGCTCTACAATATTATCATCCATGGAGTAGAATTTGGGCTTATAGTGTAAAACTCCTTTTTCTCTACTACCCTTAGGAAAAATATTAAGGGTAAACTTTTGGGTAGATATCAAATAGAACATGAAGGTGAACTTGGACCCATACTATGGGTACACTAAGTCTATGTCAATTCATAGCCCTAATTTTAGCCCTTATCTCTAGGTGTCCTCATGGGTCTACCATATACCTTTTCATGGGTTGAAACCTAGGTTTATAGTGTGAAACTCCTCACTTCCCACCTTTAGCCCCAAACATAAATTTTTATCTAAAAAATGTTTGTGTATATATATAACCGTATTCACACATATGTGAATGGAAGACATATTTGATTTTACTCTTTATGTAGTCTAGTGTAATATTTAGTATTTAAATCTTATTTCTAGTAAGATAACTTTAACAATTTGTCCACTAATTGTAATAAAATATTTAATAGTTTAGTTAGTGGTTTTGGTATATGCTTTGGTGTTACATGCAACAACAAACAAGTAGAACTTAATAATTTTTTACAATAGTTTATAGGTACATGATTTAGTGACCATGGATTTGATATGTGTTTTCATATTAAAAGAAGGTTGATATAACACAATTTGAAGGGTGAATGTAAATTTAAAAGTTAAATTTAAGCTATCAATATTTATACATGAGTTATTACCTATAAAATCAAAGTCAACCACTATATTGCTACTCATTAAGACCTTGGACTCTTGTGTAAAGCCTTTAGAGGCATTGCAACGACAACTTTTATCATATTTTATAATCTAGAACATTGTGCAACATTGGACTCCTTAAGTATAGTCAAGTTGGATATCTTTACTATATATTTTCTTATTGGTATAAAGAGCTTATAGTTCATTGAAGTGTAATGAGTGAATAACCTGATGATTGAGGATGTAGTAGTTGAGCCACTTGGAACCAATCATCAATCACATATCATCCATAATTGACTCTTTTAGGCATGAAAGATCTTTTTTTTATCCCTTAGGAATCCCAGCATTGGGAATCAACTACATTGAGTGCTAGATCATATGTGTCAAGCTGACTTAAATTCTAGATTAAAATTGGAGGAAGCATTTATTAACTAATGATAGAAATGGCCAATAATTACTTGTAATCATGTAGAATAAAGAAATAAAAGTTTCAATAATTGCTCAAATAATTGGTTCTTCAGAGAGGAAAATTCAAAGACATTCAAAGAGGAGGAAGATTGTAGAAGAATATATTAAATCTAAGTTGGTATTGAGTTGTAGGCATCCTCATAATGATCAAATAGATCAAGCTACATATAAAATCATCATTATATTTTGGGAGGAGAAGAATTTCATTGTAGCTGACAATAAATAAGTAATACCATGATCTATTCTAGGTTGAAAGCAATGAGAAATACATCCAAAGAATTTTCTTCTTGTGATACAAATATTTGTGAGATATTGCAAAAAACAACGTGATATATAAATTGGGCCAATAGTATTTATGAATCTCAAATGGTAGATTGTTAAACCAAATAAACTAAGGGAGACATGTAGTTGTATATACCATGTCCAACTTTAGTTCCAAGTTGAAATTTTAAGTGTAGAGCGGGAAAACCGTGCACTGCGTACAATTCTCGATTGGATCTGCTAGGAGTCTGGGGTGACCACGATAGCTGTTATAACTCTACACTCTGTGTGGGAGAAGAAGGATTCATAAGGAATGGTTTTAGGACTCTCTCCAAGTCCAGGTTTGTAATGTGTTTGATGTGTTCAATTTAAAACAATCATCTATGGTTTTGGCCTTTCTAAACTAAGCTATGAAAATAAAAAAACAATGTAGAAAATAGGGAATGCAAGAAGACAAGAGCTAACCCTAGAATGATCCTTTATTTGAATGATCTATAATCCTAGAATTGTAAAATGAAACCTTTTAAGAAAGGGTTCAAGGGAAGATGCACAAACAATATTAAACTCTAAATGCACACTATATGCTTTTGTCTTTTCAAATGCCTAGAAACTTGATCCGTTAAAATATGCTTTAAATTTGTATATACGTGATCTTTTAAAATTTGCTTCATTCCACCATAACATAACCAAAATAAATTAGGGTCTTGGAACCACATAGACTAAAAGCAAAATGGTTTTGGATGACCATTATAAAGTAAATCATATCTCAATAGAATATGTTTCTGCTCTAATGTTGTTTGTAATTAAATATCGAAAGAGATTATAAAATTTATTTACAACCATGTATTGGATAACAAAAATATATCCAAAGCTTAGCCATACATGTCTAAATTAAAGCTTAGTAATAAATTTCTTACAAGGAATCGTGATAGCCACTTAAAAATCCAAATAAAATTTAAAATAAAATTATAGGAAGTCCATTGGTTTTAGTGCCTTGCTAAGATAGAAATACAAAACTACCATGTGTAGCTCCTCCATAGATATCTTCTTATTCAAGCCTTCATTTTATCCCAATGTGATAATTGATGGAATATTTTGAAAAAACTTACATTATGTCGCCTTGTCTTGCCTAACATCTAATAGAATATATTTAGAATAATTGATTGCTTCCTTCCTTATATATTTTCTTCCTCAATATTTTTTTCATCTAGAGTTAAAATATATTTTAAAATTTTGTTTTGGCTTTAGCATGAAAAAATTTGGTATTTCTCTCTTTCCTTGATCCATCTCTTCCTTGATTTTTGAAACCAATATGACTTCACCTTTTTCAATACATTATGACAATAAAAATATATTTGTTTTTCTTGTATATGAGAATCTTGGTCCATTTCATTGATTTCTAATATATCTTGTAAATTTTTTAGCTTGGATTTATATCTCTCATTTTCTTCAAATATTTTAAAAACGTTTTGGCATTCCAAATCTTCATTTTTCCTTTTAGATATTCCATATTTTCAATAAATTTGTATATACATGATCCTTTAAAATTTGCTTCATTCCACCATAACATAACCAAAAGAAATTAGGGTCTTGGAACCACATGGACTAAAAAAAAAATGTCTTTGGATGACCATTATTAAGTAAATCATATCTCAATAGAATATGTTTTTGATCTAATCTTGTTTGTAATTAAATGTCCAAAGAGATTATAAAATTTGTTTACAACTATGTATTGGATAACAAAATTCTATCCAAATATTAGTCATACATGTCTAAATTAAAGCTTAGTAATGAATTTCTTACAAGGAATCATGATAGCCACTTCTTTAAAATGTTCAATTACTATAAAAATACAATCATTACTATGCTTTGCTATGCACACACCTAAGAGGAAATCCATGGAGATGGATTTCCAAGGCTTAGATAACATTAGAAATGGTGTATATAGTCCTTGCTTCTTATTGGTTGGTTTGGCAATAACATATGGGATACATGACTTTATGTAGCTCTTGACGTCATTCCTCATTATAGGCCAATAAAAGTACCTTTGAAGAATTATTAATATTTTTTCCATCCCAAAGTAACCTACTACTTTGTTGAAGTGTGCTTCCAAAATCGTCTTTGGGTGCTCACTAGCGAGTGTATAAATATGTCTCATGTGGCAAAAGAGGTAATCTCGTAAATAAAAATAAAAAGAATCTAACATACATAAAGTTTAATATGCATCTATAAAATTATAGTCTATTTCATATGAGGTAGACCAATTAGAAGGATCATGTTCATAGGAGTCAAGAATAGTTGTGAATGATATGAGTAGAGGTCGAATAAAATAATTTTCTATTAAATTGGCACTCCCTTTCTTGTGATTGATGATCAAATGAAATTATTGTAGATATATGGCCCACTTTTGATTTTTTTCATTCCTTAGCTTACTCCACATTTGAATGAACTTTAGAAGTCTATGATCTACATGGATTATGATTTTCCTACCCAAGATGCATTGCTTTCAGTATTTACATGCTTGAACAATGGCATAGATCTCTTTGTTATAATTGGGGTATTTTGAATTACTTTGTTGAATGTTTCATTGTGATAAGCAATTAGATGACCATGCTATATCATAACTCCCAATGCATACTTTGACATGAGTCATTATGTCAAAATTTTTGATGTAGATTGGGTAGGGAAAGTGTAGTATTGAACATAATTGGTCTTTCAACCTCTCAAGTATACTCTATTGTGTATCTCCCAATTGGAACTTAGATTTGACACCTTGTTTGGTCACTTGATATAGTTGCTAAACAATGTGTTAAAATCCCAATAAAAGTATTTTATACAAATTGGCAAGACACAAATATATATGAAGCTCTATTAGAGTCATTGGAGTAGGTCAATCTTTAATTGCCTGAATCTTCTTAGTATCAACATAGACTCCATCTTTTTCAATATTTGTCATTTCAAATGAACACTTTTCTAAATTAGCATATAACTTGTGTCTTTGAAGATTCTAACATACCTTTCACATATGTTGTAAATGTTCCTTCCATGTTTTACTATAGATGAGAATTTCATCTAAGTAGACTACTTCAAATGAGCTAGTGTACGAATGGTAGATTTCATCCATCATCCTTATCAATCTGGTAGGTGCAATGGTTAAGCTAAAATGTATAACTAGCCCTCAAATAAACTCTCCTTGGATTTGAATTTATTATTTAATACATCAATGACCTCCTCTATGAGCATTTAATTATAGCCAAATTTGAGATCAATTTTGGTGAAGAATTTTGCACCATCGAGCTTATCCAACAATTCATTTATCTAAGGGAGTAGGTAGTAGTTCTTCATAGTGATTTTATCCAAATATTTATATTTAATACGAAATATCTACATTATATATTTGTTTGAATCCAAGATAATTGGACTACGATATGGTTAAACACTTGGTCTTATGTGCCCATTTGATCAAATCTTGGATTCGCCTCCCTTTCTCATCATTTTCAAGGATTGATCTATGATAAATAGGTGTATTAGGCAAAAGATAACTAGGAAGTAAATCAATGGAATGATTTACCTCGCGATGAAGTGGAAGCCTATTTGGTCACTTGAATAGGTCATCATATCCCACTACAATATGGTCCATCTACTTCTGTTAAGTAGAGCCTACAATATATGGATCATCAACCTTCCTTTTGATTTATGGTTTAATAATCAATAGAATGAATCTCCTTATTTTGGCCATCATATTCTTGCATTTTTTATACTAATTAAGAAAATAAAGGTAGGAGGAGACACCTCTAGTATCTTAAAGCAATAGCCTCCAACAATGATAATAAAACTTCAAGGTATAGACTCATAAACATAATACCTCTCCATATAAATGGTTGGCCCAGAATCACATCACAACATCTAAGGAGATAACATCCCACATAACTTCATATTTGAAGGGCTTGATGACAAAAGAGAGGGGACAATGTTGAGTGACATGAATGTCTCTCCCATATTATAACCATTGAACAAAATATGGTTATAGTTGTGGTGTGAGAAGTAAATTCAAATCCTTTACCATATAAATACTTAATATTCTTAAATCATACTATCAATAATGAAATCTAATGGCTTACCCTTTGTTAGAGTATATTACATTATTTTGTACATGCTAATGTACCTCCTTGGTACAAGCTTGTAAATATTAGAGTAGGGTTGTATCCTAGATTAGAGTGTAAGTAAATATTTTATGTAATATAATAATGTGCAAGAAATGCACAAGTGTCATGTAAATAAGTGTGCAAGTGTTATATGTGTAAATGTGCACAAGTGTATCATATGTAAGTGTGCACATGTATTTTTAGATTAGGAAGTGTTATGTGAAGAGTCATATCCAACTTTGCATACAAGATAGAGTCATGTGTATGCAAGTGTTAAGTAGAGAAGCCAAGAGTCATGAGACTTGGCATAAGGAAAGGAAGAGTCAAGGAACCAAAGAATCGTCCTACATTGGCTATATATTACTCCATAGCGAACATCAACTAGATCATTGTATACATCACATATAGAGTCTACAAAACCTACAAGGCTTATATAGAGTATTGTGATCATCTTGCATGAGAGTATTATGATACATTTGTAAGGGAAAGAGGATTAATAATGTTTGCATACATTTAAGCAATTAATATTGTAAGCCTTACTACTTGCTTTTATATAAAGAACACAAGCTTATACTGAGAGGGGGGGTGAACAGTATAAGACCACTTTTTAATTTGCTTTAAAAATCAACTTTCAAAACAGTATAATGCAGTGTATAGATAGCAGTAAAAACAATAGTAATCAAATCAATGCACAACACACCATCCACAAAGTGACACAACAATTTACGTGGTTCACCCAAGGTGGGCTACTCCATGGATAAAACTTTTCTCTAAAAGTTATATCACAGTTCTTTGGGAAACCTTCCCAATTACAAAGTTTATGGGCACCAACCCAAAGGAGACACCTTCCCCTAGCTCTGCTCTTAGTGGTGATCCTCTAGAAGACCTCTACCTCCTCTGCCCTTAGCAAGTGGAATTCTATCCATAGAAGACACCTGTCTTCCCTGCTCTGGCTGGAGATCTCTGTCCTCAACTCTATCACTACAAAGTCGGTCCTCTTATCTGCACCAAAACACAGTCCTTCGGTCTGGCACAAATCTGTCCTCTTCCTCTTTTCTTTTTTGTTACAGTTTGCACTTGGTCGAAACCAACTTTTCATAGTCTACGCAAACACAACAACACTTCGATCAACTTATGCTCTTCTATAAAAACACAACAACACAGTCTTCGCACATCCAACGCAAACATAGCAGCACAATCTTCACACTCTTTGCTCAAACACGATAGCACTATCTTCGCAACCTCTGCGCAAACACAGTAGCACAGTCGTCGCACACTCCGCGCAAACACAGCAGTCGCTCAGACTTCCACTTATGCACCTCTACGATCGAACTTCTCCCCGCACTCTATCTATGCAAATCGCACTTCGAACGCACACTTGATCGATGCCCAAACTATTCAAATAGCCCTCCTTTTATAGAGTAAGATTCAAGATCATTACATTCAATCTTAGTTGGTTGTTACTCTTCAACTGCGTCGACTGCAAAACCCTACGCTGCGTCGGCCTAGATTTAACTTTGTCGGCTCAAAGTTAACTCTGTCCTTCAACCGCCACTGGTTCTATAGCTGTCCTTGCGAAACTACAACATGTCGCGATATCGTGACACCTTTGCCTATCGTATGCCTTCTTTTGCCTGTTGTCATGAAATCGTGACACTACAGCCTTTGTCGACCTCCTTTCTGCTTATGTCATGAAATCGTGACACTTCTCTTTGCTGACGTCATCTTCTCTTCTGTCATGAAATCATGACCCTTCTGTCTTCATGCCCTTCCTCTCAGCTTCTATCATGAAATCGTGACACTTTTGCTTCTTGCTGATGTCATCTTCTCTTCTGTCGTGAAATCATGACCCTTCTATCTTCATGCCCTTCCTCTCAGCTTTTGTCGTGAAATCGTGACACTTCTACTTTGTTGACGTCATCTTCACTCTGTCATGAAATCATGACCTTGATGTTTCACCTTAAGCTCTTTTCTGCCATATGCCTGCGAAAC
Organism: Wollemia nobilis; assembly: GCA_028583015.1. Lineage (NCBI taxonomy): Eukaryota > Viridiplantae > Streptophyta > Pinopsida > Araucariales > Araucariaceae > Wollemia > Wollemia nobilis. The sequence continues at coordinate 2,741,999 of JAQPPZ010016529.1, read as the reverse complement.
TGGAACATGTCACGAAATCGTGACGCTTTCACCTTCGAGCTCTTCCTTCTTCAATTCATCATGAAATCATGACGCTTCTTCTATTTAAGACTTGTTAACTGATTTTGTCATGAAATCGTGACATTTTCTACATTTGTACAACTTCTTTGTAGCCTGTCGCAAAATCGTGACACTTTCGACTTCCAAAAGCTTTCCCTGCAACCTGTCGTGAAATCGTGACACTTCTCCTTTCAGACTCTTTCCTTTGCTGCATGTCACGAAATCGTGATAGTCCTCAACTCGACCTCTGTAGCATGTCACAAAAATGCGATAACCCTTACTTGGAACTTTGCATCATGTCACGAAATCATGACAGTTCCTGAATCACTTTCTCTCTCTTCAATCTTGTCACGAAATCATGACAGATCACACTGTGGACTTTCTCTTCTGCAACATGTCATGAAATCGTGACACTTTCTTGTCCGTATAGCCTCCTTTGCAGAATGTCATGAAATCGTGACACTTTTCTTTCTCTGCCTTCCTACACTGTCTGAGTCACGAAAATGCGACATGTCACGAAATCGTGACAGTTTTGCCTGCTTCGTCTCTGCCTTCCCGCATGTCATGAAATCATGACACATTTGCCCAAACTTTCTCTCTCCTCAAACATGTCACGAAATCATGATAGTTTTGCTAGTGCTTTCTCTCTCCTAAAACATGTCGCAAAATCGTGACAGTTTTTCCAGCCGCCTGCATACTTTTTCTTACTTGTCTTTTTCTTGATCTTTTGCAACTCGGGCTACCCCGATCTTCTTGGAAACTCACCGTCCATGCTGAAACCTTCATCAAGACACATTCTTTGACATCAAACCAAATTGCTTCAAGACCTTCTTGACATCAATGACAACATCTACACTTAGAGCAAGAGCAATGTACCCAAGGTACCCAAAATTGCCAACAATCTCCCCCTTTGTCATTGATGGCAACCCTTAACTGAAAAACACTACTCAAGAGCCAAAACTGAAAACAACTGATCCAACAACTGAGAATCTGCCTTTGAAGTTTTTGCTCCCCCTGACTTGAAGCTCTCTTCTTCACTATGAAGCTCTCCCCCTTACTCATATCTCTCCCCCTTTGTCATCAATGGCAAAGGGTCACCTTTGGGGCTTGGGACTAAGAATGAGCTTCTTAGCTTAGTCCCTCCCCCACCTCCCCGATGAGGTGATTTAAAACAAGGGTGGGAGTGAAACTCCCATTAGGCACTCATCATCATCAGTGTCTATAATTTCTTTGTCGGGCCTTCTCTTGAACTCTTTGTCAGTGTTTCTGTTCTTGTCACTTTTCTTGTTCTTGTTCTCATCTCTTTTCTTGTCCATACCTTGATCCTTGGACCCGTTTATACCACTGTTCCTATTCCTGTACCTTGGAATATCAGCTCTGCACTGTCTAGGTGTGTGACCTGCATTGTTGCACTTATAGCAAGTAACAATCTTATTTCTTTCGGGCATAGCTGTTCTTTGAATCCGCTCGTTCTGACTAACCCAGTTCCTATTATTTGCCTTGCAAAAAATTGCCTTGTGCCCGAACTGATTACAAGAGTAGCAATACCCTTGAAATAAATTACGGCCCCTGAAATTGTCATTTATCTTCCTTACTTGAGTCATGCACTGCGAAGCCATGTGGCCAAACCCGTGACACGCAAAACATCTGCCGTGAAATATTCTTCTGTTTGACCTCTTGGGTCCCGAAAACTTCTTTTTCGTATTCAGAATTCTGTTTTCTATTTCTGCGCATTTATCACTCACGGACTCTTTCTCCGAAATACTCTCTTCATCGAACTCTCTTCTTTCTGAAATCTCTTACTTGATTCCCCAACCTGTTTTTTGTGTGGTTTAACAAAACCAAGACCTGTTTTATCTGATGGATTTCTTTGACTTTGGATGAGAGACTTAACCCTTTTGGAGCTATCTTGAAACCCGTACAACTTATCCTTGTATTCTTTATTTTCCTCTTTCATGGCAGCCATTTTCTGTTCTAATTCACTATACTCAAGCATCTTAGATTCTAACTCATTCTTGAGTTCTTGTGTCTTAGCCATAGAGATGTCAAGACTTTCTATGAGTTCATCTTTCTCCATACAACATTCATCTAATTTATCCTTAAGTCGAGCATTCTTCTTTCTTTCCTTTTTCAAAACACTAAGAGCATTAGTAAGTTCACATTCAAGATCCTCTATATTATTGCATTTTGAATCATCAAGGCCTTTTTCAGATTTCTTATCACTAGAGGTGCTATCCTTTTCAAAAACCATACAAGCATCTTCCTTATCATTTTCTGAAGCATCCTCATACATACTAGCAACCAATTCATTATTTGTGCAATCATCCTCAAGGTGCCCAAAATTTCCACATCTAAAACATTTCATGACAATGAATTTATGTTTCGGTTCTTCCTCTTTTTCTGAAATGAACAACATCTCATTTTCATCATCACTAGAAGAACTTTCACTATCATTGCTAGAACACTTACTTGCTTTGTCTAGGTAGAAGCTCTTCTTATTCTTGTGTGAATGCCTCTTTCCTTGATTGTTGTGCTCATCTTTGTTCTTTCTGTAATACCCGTGCTTTTCAGAATCCTTGCTCTTAACATCCTGTATATCTTCATCACTTTCATTCTTGGAAACAGTACAGTCAGTAGCATAATGACCAAACTTTCCACAGTTGAAACATCTTATGTTTTTCTTGCTTTTGTGTTTTCTAGAGAACTTGCCTTTTTTGCTGTAATATGCCTCTTCATCACTAGAAGACTCATCACTCTCTTGAATCTGTTTGCCCTTTGATTTCTTGGTAGCTTTGAAAGTTGCCTCTTTCTTGACATCAACTTTCACTTGAGTTCTCAGCTCAAATGCTGCAAGAATACTATGGAGCTCATCCTTTTTCAACTTATCTAAATCTTTAGCTTCCTCAATAGCAGAAATATTTTCACTAAATCTATTAGGAAGAGATCTTAAAATCTTATCACACACATCATTTTTCAGCAAGTTCAAGACCTAAGTCTTTCATAGAATTAACAACTTCATCCATACGGAGCATGTAGTCACTAATATTTTCATCATCATTCATCTTGAGTTGTTCAAACATACCTTTAAAATGTCTCAATTTGGCCTTTCGGACATTTGCATCACCTGTATGAACCACCTGCAATTGTTTCCACATTTCACTAGTTGTCTTGCAGTGAATAACTTTGGTGAGATCTGCTTTCTGTAAGCCTCTCAGGATTGCATTCATGGCTTTTGAATTGTTGTGAAGCATGAGCCTGTCTTCTTTGGTATAAGGACCATGTTCAGGAATAGTGTATTCATCTTCAATCACTTCCCATACCTCATTACCAAGGGCCATTAGATAAACTCTCATTCTCGCACTCCACAGACCGAAATCTGATCCATCAAGAATAGGTGCTGCATTGCCACCTAAAAAATCCATTGTGTTCTTAACCAGTTCTTCCTTCCGGCTGTTAAACCTTTTCGAAGGAACCCGCTCTGATACCAATTGAAGAACACAAGCTTATACTGAGAGGGGGGGGTGAACAGTATAAGACCACTTTTTAATTTGCTTTAAAATCAACTTTCAAAATAGTATAATGCAGTGTATAGATAGCAGTAAAAACAATAGTAATCAAATCAATGCACAACACACCATCCACAAAGTGACACAACAATTTACGTGGTTCACCCAAGGTGGGCTACTCCACGGATAAAACTTTTCTCTAAAAGTTATATCACAGTTCTTTGGGAAACCTTCCCAATTACAAAGTTTATGGGCACCAACCCAAAGGAGACACCTTCCCCTAGCTCTGCTCTTAGTGGTGATCCTCTAGAAGACCTCTACCTCCTCTGCCCTTAGCAAGTGGAATTCTATCCATAGAAGACACCTGTCTTCCCTGCTCTGGTCGGAGATCTCTGTCCTCAACTCTATCACTACAAAGCCGGTCCTCTAATCTGCACTAAAACACAGTCCTTCGGTCTAGCACAAATCTGTCCTCTTCCTCTTTTCTTTTCTGTTACAGTTGCACTTGGTCGAAACCAACTTTTCATAGTCTACGCAAACACAGCAACACTTCGATCAACTTATGCTCTTCTACGAAAACACAGCAGCACAGTCTTTGCACATCCAACGCAAACACAACAGCATAGTCTTCGCACTCTTTGCTCAAACACGATAGCACTGTCTTCGCAACCTCTACGCAAACACAGTAGCACAGTCATCGCACACTCCATGCAAACACAACAGTCACTCAGACTTCCACTTATGCACCTCTGTGATCGAACTTCTCCCCGCACTCTATCTACGCAAATCGCACTTCGAACGCACACTTGATCGATGCCCAAACTATTCAAACAGCCCTCCTTTTATAGAGTAAGATTCAAGATCATTACAATCAATCTTAGTCGGCTATTACTCTTCAACTGCGTCGATTGCAAAACCCTACGCTGCGTCGGCCCAGATTTAACTTTGTCGGCTCAAAGTTAACTCTGTCCTTCAATCGCCCTGGTTTGTAGCTGTCCCTACGAAACTACAACATGTCACGATATCGTGACACCTTTGCCTACCGTATACCTTCTTTTGCCTGTTGTCATGAAATCGTGACACTACAACCTTTGTCGACCTCCTTTCTGCTTATGTCATGAAATCGTGACACTTCCTGTCTTTGTTGACGTCATCTTCTCTTCTATCACGAAATCGTGACCCTTCTGTCTTCATGCCCTTCCTCTCAGCTTTTGTCATGAAATCATGACACTTTTGCTTTTGCTGACGTCATCTTCTCTTCTGTCATGAAATCGCGACCCTTCTATCTTCATGGCCTTCCTCTCAGCTTTTGTCATGAAATCGTGACACTTTTTTTGACGTCATCTTCACTCTATCGCAAAATCATGACGCTTTTCCTTAAGCTCTTTTCTGCCATATGCCCGCAAAATTGGAACATGTCACGAAATCGCGACGCTTTCGCCTTCGAGCTCTTCCTTCTTCAATTCATCGTGAAATCATGACGCTTCTTCTGATTAAGACTTGCTAACTGATTCTGTCATGAAATCGTGACATTTTCTGCATCCGTACAACTTCTTTGTAGCTTGTCATAAAATCGTGATGCTTTCAACTTCCGAAAGCTTTTCCTGCAACCTGTCACGAAATCGTGACACTTCTCCTTTCAGACTCTTTCCTTTGCTGCATGTCACGAAATCGTGACAGTCCTCAACTCGACCTCTATAGCATGTCACAAAAATGCGACAGCCCTTACTTGGAACTTTGCATCATGTCACGAAATCATGACAGTTCCTGAATCACTTTCTCTCTCTTCAATCTTGTCATGAAATCACGACAGATCACACTGCGGACTTTCTCTTCTGCAACATGTCATGAAATCGTGACACTTTCTTGTTCGTACAACCTCCTTTGCAGAATGTCATGAAATCGTGACACTTTTCTTTCTCTGCCTTCCTACACTGTCCGAGTCACGAAAATGCGACATGTCACGAAATCGTGATAGTTTTGCCTGCTTCGTCTCTACCTTCCCGCATGTCACGAAATCATGACACATTTGCCCAAACTTTCTCTCTCCTCAAACATGTCACGAAATCGTGACAGTTTTTCCAACGCTTTCTCTCTCCTGAAACATGTCGCGAAATCGCGACAGTTTTTCCAGCCGCCTGCATACTTTTTCTTACTTGTCTTTTTCTTGATCTTTTGCAACTGGGCTACCCTGATCTTCTTGGAAACTCACTGTCCATGCTGAAACCTTCATCAAGACACATTCTTTGACATCAAACCAAATTGCTTCAAGACCTTCTTGACATCAATGACAACATCTACACTTAGAGCAAAGGCAATGTACCCAAGGTACCCAAAATTGCCAACATTATATGTATGAGCTATTTATACATTCATATTGTTTCATATTAATGAATGTTATTTGATATATTATTAGCCTTGATTTACATATTAATTGGATCATATGATTTATTTTATCATTGTTATCTTGATCTTACTATATTACGACTAATATATATTTGATCTTATGATAATTATCCTGTGAGTTTGTATTTATATTAAGGCTTAAAGAGCCATCACCCTTGACCCACATTTGTGAGTGAAATAGGCATCCCTTATCTTGTGTCTCTTTTTGTGACTCTTCTTGTGTAGAATATGTGGTGGTAGTGGTTACATTTGGTTCAACATCTATGATTTGCTTTTCTCTATCCTTAGCCTATAGATGTGGAGATAATGGGGCAAATGGATGTAAAGGGTTGTGACTTAGTAAATAATGATTGAATTGAATGGCACTTCTCCCTCAAATGTTTAGTTGCTCTTTTGATAATCTCACCAATTTCTTGTCTTGGTTGTTAAGGGATTCATTCCTTGGGAGTCTTCTTTTTACTTCTAGTTTTCATTTTAGGATTGACCCCCTTTGTTTATATTCTTTGGAGAATCACTCTTACCTTTATTTGGCTAGTACTTGTAGGCCCAAAATGGCCACATACTTAGTAAATTTTGTACAAATTTTACTAAGTGACAAAAATCATCATTCCGCAAACCTTACAGTATGCTTTTGTCCGAAACTGAGTTAGAAGATATGAATCTTCTCAGCAGTTAGACAAGTTTTCTCGTTTGGAGCGATTTCGGGTGAGTTTACTATGGCTTCAGAATGAAGAGATATCTCAAATCCGTAAAAGTTCCTAAGAAATGATGACGTCAGTAGCGAAAAAGTGCGAAATGGCAATTCTGGGAAGTTCTTTTTGTTTTCGACTCCGGGATGATTCAAATTTCAAAATCCACAAAAGTTCCAAAGAGATGATGATGTCAGTGGTTGAAAAGTGCATAATGGCAATTCCAGAATGGACAAGTCTTCCCTTTTTGAAATGAAGATAAGACGGGGTGGCAGAATAATGAAAGCATGGATTCACGACAAAAGAAGTATATGACTAGATTTGAAACTTGGATTGAGCAATATAATATTGAAGATTAATATCCTAGAGCGGATTCAAGGTCCAGAGGTCCGGATTGGAGATTCTGATGTTTTTGATAAGAAATAGAATGTCATCATTTTTAAAGCGGATTAGCATTTAGCTTATGTCGTATTAAATCTGAATCATGTGATGAAGAAGATCGACGGTTGAGGTTAAGCTGCCAAAGCTTGGTTGTTTTAAAGACATTGTTGTATCAGAATTGTAACAGTCTATTAGGAGATGAAGCATCGAGGGTTTCCAAGAAGATCAAACCAGAGGCGGTTACAGATCGATGATGGTAATTCACTCCCAAGAAATATCGACAAAAATACATGATATTTAACGCCTAAACTTCAGTTCCATTGAACGATCAGCAAGTTGCAGAGACCCTAAGCTATCATGGCAGATTTTCTTTCAGCAAATTTCTCGGAGGAAAAACCAATGAGCTGATGCCAACTAAGATCTTTGTTGTACTATTGTAACAAGATTGTGTGTATTGCTTCTTGATTATTGTAATAAGAAAACTATAAGTAGAGGTTGAACCCTCGTTTTGAAGGGTCAGCTCTAGCATGTTTGTCTATGCTATTGTAAATATTCCTAAAGAGTTGAATGAAAGGAGCAATACATTGATCTTTTCCTCAAGTTTGCATTCTCTTGCTTGATGTCAGAGGTTCAGATTTCATAGTTGCATTTATATAAATACTTAGATGGTTAGTTTGTGCCTATTTTGGATTACTAGCTATTGTGAGTAATTGAAATCTGCTTTGAGTTCGTTCTATGTTATTGGAAAGTATATTTCTGTAAAATATAAGTGTTTGGTGAATTCTGTTATTTGGATTATCATTCCCTGGGTATTGAAATTACTTGTTATAACATTTCTTTATTATGCTTTAAATATATAGAATGATCTATTATGAGATAAATTTTTATCTGAGTGTATGTCCTTAATCTGGTTTTTTGGGAGCTTTTTATGATGGTGCAATGTTGTTAACCTATGTTTCCATTGTTATCTACATATATTTAACCCTAACATTCTCTTACCCTAAACTCCAAACCCTAAGTGAGTATAATTATGTCAACAACCTGCTAAGTTGACAAGGAACTAGCCTACTTTGGAGGTTGGATCGAAAACTCCTATTTTGGTCCATCCAATGTTGAGTGTTGAGCTTCAGCTATCAAGTGCAAGCCTGGATAGAAACCAGGAAGATAGACAACCACAGTACTAAGTGAAAACTTGGTGTAATTTAGTGCCCAATAGTTTTTGGCATGCCCGATGGGACCAGTTCACAAGGAACACAAAACCCATAAAAAGAGTTATTGTTATCTCAAACTGAAGGAATCAAGATTGGGTGAATTGTCTTGACCTTGTTAATGGAGAAAATAAAGTTCACCTGGTGATTCCCTGGTCAGAAGACCCTAAAAATGTATTGTATACCAGTACCCTTTCATGTATACCAGGTATTTCAAGAAGAACAACCCTGATTCTTTCTTTCATTGTGAGTTACCTCAGAGAGAGGTTATTGTTATCAAAAGTTTGGATTAAGATTTTATTGAAGAAGAAGAGATTCTGTAAGAAAACTCAATAGCTCCCCCAAGAAGACCTACAACCAAAAACATGGCACATAATGTGGCTCATAATTAGCCACTTCATAAGTACCCTAATTGGGATTCAACTAGGCCCCTTAGATTAGCACAAATGGATGGCATTCCCTAGGTTGTATCTAAGTCAACCCCCACGTATGATGGATTTGGAAAAAAAACTTACAAGCACTGCCAAGATATCCTGAATCTGGCAGTAATCCACAACATAAAAGAAGAAAATATCATTGTCAAAATTCTAGCCATTTCCTTTCATGGAAAGATATTGCATTGGTTCAGAACTCTCGAAGATAATTCCATCACTTCATAGCAATATTTGGTTGAGCCATTCATAAAAGAATTTAATGAATCTGCTTATCTTTTTTCCCTGTTGAATCAGTTTACATCCGTGGAAAAAATCGAGTAAGAAATTGTATCAAACTTCAATTTGAGATTTAGTAGAACATGGAAGAGAATCCCCCCCACTGCTAGACCTGCTGCATGTTTGGCTTATATGTATTATATACGTTCCCTAGGATCAGAACTAGGTCTATAGACACAACAATTTGGAGTAGAAACCTTTCTCCAATTTTATAATGCAGTCGTCCATGTTGAAAATATCCTAATCAATGTGGGAAAAATTTCCCCCAAAATCATGTTACCCTATAACTCATAAACCAATAGTGGCCATGAGCAATCCACAAAGCCCTCCTCCATGGACCCCTTGCTTTACCATCTCCATCTTCGCAAATGAATCTGATTCTTTTGTCTAAAATGATAGCCTCTATATCTCCTTTTCCTCTCCTTCCTTCCCAACCTTCTCAAGAATTGTTTGCTATTTTGGATATACAAAATACCATGAAAACTTTCAGTAACAGAATGAATTCAATGGAAAAGAGAGATCAGGAAAGGTCACAACAGAGGAGATTCCCATATGTGAACAAATATCAAAGGCCTGGTCCTAGTAATAGTACTAGGGTTAGGGTGAATGCAGCATATGAGGAGCCGGAGTGTTCTACAGATACCACTATTACAAATATTTGGTGTTTGGTATGCAATGACACCCATGACTCACAATATTGTGTGATGTATCAAAACCATGTTCAACAAGCTAAAAGGAATCAGAAGGGGAGGGTTAATATGTTATTGGAAAGTATATTTTCGTAAAATCTAAGTGTTTGGTGAATTCTGTTATTTGGATTATCATTCCCTGGCTATTGAAATTGCTTGCTATAACATTTCTCTATTATGCTTTAAATATATAGAATGATATATTATGAGATAAATGTTTATCTGAGTGTATATCCTTAATCTGGTTTTTTAGGAGCTTTTTATGATGGTGCAATGTTGTTAATCTATCCGTCCATTGTTATCTACATATATTTAAGCCTAACCTTCTCTTACCCTAAACTCCAAACCCTATGTGAGTATAATTGTGTCAACAACTTGCTAAGTTGACAAGGAACCAGCCTACTTTGGAGGTTGGATAAAAAACTCTTGTTTTGGTCCATCCAATGTTGAGTGTTGAGCTGCAGCTATCGAGTGCAAGCCTAGACAGAAACTAGGAAGATAGACAGTCACAGTATTGAGTGAAAACTTGGTGTAATTTAGTGCCCAAATGTTTTTGGCACGCCCGATGGGACTAGTTCACAAGGAACACAAAACCCATCAAAAGAGTTATTGTTATCTCAAACCAAAGGAATCAAGATTGGGCAAATTGTCTTGACCTTGTTAGCGGATAAAAGAATGTTCACCTGGTGACTCCCTGGTTAGAAGACCCTAAAAAAGTATTATAGACCAGTACCCTTTCATGTATACCAGGTATTTCAAGAAGAACAACCCTGATTATTTCTTTCATTATGAGTTACCTTAGAGAGGGGCTATTGTTATCAGAAGTTTGGATTAATATTTTATTGAATAGGAAGAGCTTCTATAAGAAAACCCAATAGCTCCCCCAAGAAGACCTGTAGCCAGAAACATGGCACATAATGTGGGTCCTAATCAACCACTTCATAAGTACCCTAATTGGGATTCAAATGGGCCCCTTAGATTAGCATAGATGGATGTCATTCCCTAGGTTGTATCTAATTCAACCCACATATGATGGATTTGGAAAAAAACTTATGAGCACTGCCAAGATATCCTGAATCTGGGAGCAATCCATAACATAAAAGAAGAAAATAGCATTGTTAAAATTCTATCCATGTCCTTTCGTGGAAAGATATTGCATTGGTTCAGAAATATGGAAGATAATTCCATCACTTCATGGCAATATTTGGCTGAGCTATTCATAGAAGAATTTAATGAATCTGTTGATCCTTTTGCCCTATTGAATCAGTTTACAACCATGCAAAAAATCTAGTAAGAAATTGTATTAGACTTCAATTTGAGATTTAGTAGAACATGGAAGAGAAATCCCCCCACTGCTAGACCAGCTGCATGTTTGGCTTATATGTATTATATACGTGCCCTGGGATCAAAACTAGGTCTACAAACACAACAATCTGGAGTAGAAACCTTTCCCCAAGTTTATAATGCAACCGTCCATGCTGAAAATATCCTAATCAATGTGGGAAGAATTCCCCTCAAAACTGTGTTACCCTATAACTCAAAAACCAATAGTGGCCATGAGCAATCCATAAAGCCCTCCTACATGGACCCCCTTGCTTTACCATCTCCATCTCCACAAATGAATCTGATTCCTTGGTCTAAACTGATAGCATCTATACCTCCTTTTCCTCCCCTTCCTTCCCAACCTTCTCAAGAATTGTTTGCTATTCTGGATATACAAAATACCATGGAAAAATTGAGTAACAGAATGAATTCAATGGAAAAGAGAGATCAGGAAAGGTCACAATAGAGGATATTCCCATATGTGAACAAATATCAAAGGCCTGGTCCTAGTAATAGTACTAGGGTTAGGATGAATGCAGCATATGAGGAGTCGGAGTGTTCTGCAGATACCACTATTACAAATATTTGGTGTTTGATATGCAATTACACCCATGACTCACAATATTGTGTGATGTATCAACACCATGTTCAACAAGCTAAAAGGAATCAGAAGGGGAGGGTTAATATGTTATTGGAAAGTATATTTCTATAAAATCTAAGTGTTTGGTGAATTATGTTATTTGGATTATCATTCTCTGGGTATTGAAATTGCTTGCTATAAAATTTCTCTATTATGTTTTAAATATATAAAATGATATATTATGAGATAAATGTTTATCTGAGTGTATGTCCTTAATCTAGTTTTTTTTGGAGCTTTTTATGATGGTGCAATGCTGTTAACCTATCCGTCCATTGTTATCTACATATATTTAACCCTAAACTTCTCTTACCCTAAACTCCAAACCCTAAGTGAGTATAATTGTGTCAAAAACTTGCTAAGTTGACAAGGAACCAACGTACTTTGCAGGTTGGATTGAAAACTCCTATTTTGGTCCATCCAATTTTGAGTGTTGAGCTGCAACTATCGGGTGCAAGCCTGGACAGAAACTAGGAAGATAGACAACCACAGTATTGAGTGAAAACTTGGTGTAATTTAGTGCCCAACAGTTTTTGGCATACCCGGTGGGACCAGTTCACAAGGAACACAAAACCCATCAAAAGAGTTATTGTTATCTCAAACCGAAGGAATCAAGATTGGGTGAATTGTCTTGACATTGTTAGTGGAGAAAATAAAGTTCACCTAGCGACTCCCTGGTCAGAAGACCCTAAAAAAGTATTGTAGACCAATACCCTTTCATGTATACCAGGTCTTTCAAGAAGAACAACCTTGATTCTTTCTTTCATTATGAGTTACCTCAGAGAGGGGATGTTGTTATCAGAAGTTTGGATTATTATTTTATTTAATAAGAAGAGCTTCTATAAGAAAACCCAACAGCTCCCCCAAGAAGATCTGCAGCCAAAAACATGGCACATAATGTGGCTCCAAATCAGCCACTTTAGAAGTACCCTAATTGGGATTCAACTGGGCCCCTTAGATTAGCACAAATGGATGCCATTCCCTAGGTTGTATCTAAGGCAACCCCCATGTATGATGGATTTGGAAAAAAAAACTTACAAGCACTGCCAAGATATCCTGAATCTGGCAACAATCCACAACATAAAAGAAGAAAATATCATTGTCAAAATTCTAGCCATGTCCTTTCATGGAAAGATATTGCATTGGTTCAGAACTCTGGAAGATAATTCCATCACTTCATGGCAATATTTATCTGAGCCATTCATAGAAGAATTTAATGAATCTGCTGATCCTTTTTTTTTGCTGAATCAGTTTACAGCCATACAAAAAATCTAGTAAGAAATTGTATCAGAATTCAATTTGAGATTTAGTAGAACATGGAAGAGAATTCCCCCACTGCTAGACCAGCTGCATGTTTGACTTATATGTATTATATACGTGCCCTGTGATCAAAAATAGTTCTACAGACATAACAATATGGAGTAAAATGATTAACTTGTGAAAGCTCCACTACCTAGTGATCATACTTTGATTATTGAGCTCCCAAATGATTCGGTATTTGTTGTCATTGAACAAGAAGAAGATGTCATTCTAGAGGAAGACATTGATATCACACTATTCTTTGATGGCTCTAAGTGTGTGAAAGGTCAAGGTGTTGGAGTCATGTTTCATACACCCCAAGGGGTACCTATTCCCTTATCATTCAAACTTGATTTCCAATGCACAAACAATACTGCAGAGTATGAAGCCTTAATCTTAGGTCTTCAATCAGCTATAGCTATGAGAATTAAGCGTATCAGGATATTTGGTGATTCTCAACTTGTTAAGAAAATCAATGGAGAATACCAATGCAAAGAACCTACCATTAAGCTTTACCATGAAGTAGCAATGAAATTGCTCTCTAAGTTTGATTGGTATGAAATCAATAGCTTGCCACGTTTGACTAATAGATTTGTAGATGCAATGGCCTCCCTTGGATCGTTGATTCCAAAATATTCCTTTGGAGAGGTACAACCCCTTATCATTTCAATGGTCTCTAAATCTACAATTGTCCATGCTGAATCTAAAGATGAAAAGGATGTTTTCTTTATCCAGTCGGATCCATATGAGCCTTGGTCAAGCCAAATAGTAGCCTTTCTCAAGTTTGGAACACTCCCATTTGACATGTCTCGAACTACCAAATGCACTTTCAATAAAAAAGTATCTCGTTTCATTCTCTTGGGGGATGTGTTGTATAAACATGGTTATGATGGAGTCCTCCTTCATTGTCTCGAGGCTAGTGAGGCACAAAGAGCCATAGTTGAAGCCCATGATGGTACTTGTGGTGGTCATTTTAGTGGAATGGCCATTGCAAAGCGTATTTTATGCATGGGTTATTATTGGCCCACAATGGAACATGATTGTTGCACTTATGTCAAACATTGCAAAAAGTGTCAAGAACATGCTAATTTAACTCATGTACCATCACAAGATTTACATCCTATTCAAAGCCTTTGGCCCTTTTCACAATGGGGTCTAGATCTAATTGGAAAAATTTCACCTCCTTCCTCGGGACAACATACATTCATCATCACATCCACTGAATACTTCACAAAGTGGGTTGAGGCAATTCCTCTAACCAGTATGACAGGACCTAGAATTGTGGAGTTTATACTTCACCACATCATTTGTCATTTTGGTATTCCCTCGAAAATCATTTTAGACAATGGCAAGTATTTCAAGAACAAGGATGTTCGAGCACTTTGTGAGAAATATAACATTCAACATAGTTTATTGACTCCTTATTACCCACAAGCAAATGGACAAGTTGAAGCTTCCAACAAGACCTTAGTTGCTATTCTCAAGAAACTTGTCAAAGAAAATCATAGAGATTGGCACACACAAATTCCCTTGGCATTATGGGCTTATCGAACAAGCATCTGCATGCCTATAGGGGCAACACCATTTTCATTGGTCTATGGAGCCAAAGCAATCATGCCTCTTGAGCTTGAGATCCCCTTCTTACGAATTTCTTTGTAAGAATTCATAGATGATGACACTGCTAGACAAGCACATCTTGACCAACTCACACTTCTTGATGAGAGGTGAGTCAATGCTTTAGAGCATTTACGAGTATACCAAGACCACCTAAAGCGTGCTTACAATGCCAAAGTTCATCTACGTGAATTCCAAGTAGGAGATCTTGTCCTTAAAGAGAACCAACAAAACACCAATGCATTACCGCATCTTCATGATAAATTCATGGCTAATTGGTTAGGTCCATATATTATTATGCAAAGAGTGGGTAATGGTACTTATAGGCTTGCCAGTCTAGAGGGAGAGGAAGAACCCAAACCACTTAATGTTATACACTTGAGAGCATTCTATGCATGATTTGATTTCTATATATGTATATATATACATGGCTAATACACAAAAACATTTGCATACATTTCATTCATGGCATTGCATTTCCTTTGCATTTACACTTCACAAAATATTGCATATTGCATTTCACATTTCATAAAATTGCATATCATACATTGCATTTACATCCACATTTCACATATCATATTAGGGATCATTTATTAAGTTCAAGGTTTTGAATTGGTCCAAATAAAATCATGTTGCCTTAATCAGGGGCACCTTCACAAATTCACCCACATCATTCCATCAAGTCAAATTGTCATTTGCCTCCATACATTCACAAGTCCTAGGTGTTTTTGATCACTCAGCCACTCCTAGTGTTTTAAGCAAACTCCAAAATACATGTCGAGTTCTTTTTAGGACCATTGCACATATACACTAAGAAAATCTTGAGTTTTGGGAATTGACTCCAAAACATTCTTGAACCAAGCACAATTTCACATCTTAAAAACATCTTGTGTCAAAGAGGGATAACACCATACTTGGTATGAACCTCGAAGTGAAAAGGGTCATCCTTGCTAGTCCCATCATGCAACATAGTCCATAAGAACAGTGGTTTGCACCACTATCACAATTCCAAAAATAAAAGATAGAGTAGTAAGGATAGGGTAAATCCCTAACAAAAGCTCTAAATATTTTACATCACACACCACTGATCATTGGGTTGTAAGGATCGTACTACATTTCCAGTCAGACGGTTAGGTAGTCATCCCCAAAACTTAAGAGATCAAAAACACAAATCATGGACTATGGAGTTAGCCTCCACTAGAGCTATAGATGCTTGACTGGTAGTGGAGTACGCTCATGCATGGTGACATGTCTCTTTTAAAGAGACCTCTGACCGCACATAAGGACAAGCTAGCTTCTTGGTCTCATCCATAATAGGTTTACCCAATTTACTCAAGATGAGTTAATGAACTCACTTGCACACACATTGGTTCTTGATTGCCTCGAGTCATTACCATGCTCATGATTCGGTAAATGAATTCACTGCACACACATTTGGTCCTAGAGGAATTAGGCAGTGTTAGTGAGTTTGTTTGATACCACTAGTATGTCTGAGTCTCTACAAAATAATCAGTTTTCCATATCAACATCCATATCTTCTTCCATATCAACATCCATATCTTCTTCCATGTCAACATCCATGTCACTTCATGAGTCATTCATCCCATATGCCACCAAGTTTAGTGCCCCTGATTAAACAACAATGCTAAACATGGCCAAGCAAGATCTAAACTAGAAATGATCATTAGAACACTTGCATTCCATCTTGCATTAATCATCCATAACATAGCATATGCATTCATCATCAATAGAAAACATGCATTCCATAAAAGCATTCCACACAAAGCATTCACAAACACATATAACACAAAAGGTAAAAGCCATATATATATATATATATGTATAAATATCGCATGTACAATGAGTGCCAAAAGGCTACATACAATGGAGCACCAAGGCTCATATACAAAAAGTGCATCTAAGCACTAAGCTATGTCCTCCAAGAGGACCCTTATGACCTAGGAGGAGCCCTAGACCTAGAGCTATGCCTAGACTCACTATGCCTAGCACCCTCAGAGATAGATGAGGTTGGAGGATCTAGAAGTGGAATATGATGCTCCATCAACCTATCCTCCAATGCCTCGATATACCTATCCTAAGATCGAAGATGTGTGATGTCGATAGTATGTCGGTGCTCCCTCTCTGCTAGCTCTACCTGGAGCCTCGTAATCCTCACATCCCGCTCCACCACCTGCTACTCCAACCGTACCCAATCCTCCTCGCTTCGATCTGGAGGCCCATTCGAACCTCCTCCACATCATCTCCATCTCCACCATCTCCTCCAATCTTAAGAGCCTACCTCATTGCACCCTTAGTCCTCCTCCTTTGACTATCTGATTGAAGGCATCACTATCACTTGGGGGCCTCCTGGGTCCCCTCATCCCTAGCCTCATCCCCATCCCCATCAACCACTCCTCGAGGTGGTGCCCATGGTGGCTAAGCTGCAAACCACACATCGTACTCCATGGTAGTCCTCACATCACCTACATCTAGGAGATCCATCTCCTCATCATCCTCATAGGCCACCCTCCATGACTCCATGCATGGTAGCCCTATCTCCTCTCGATGTCTCCTATAGCACATTGACTCATCTGGGACATCCTACCTCAGCCTAAACTATCAGAGTACTCATGAGAACTAAATATACTCAGCCTCACTCTGATGTCTCCCAACCACCCACCTAGCTTGATGCACTCATCACAAGTGCTCTCCATCTCCGATCCACCTGCAATCCTACCATGGCCTCCATATCACTTGGGTGGATGTCAATCCAACCCACAAATCTTGGTACCACTAACTCATCCACACTAGCCAACTTGGTTGTACCTCCTTAGCCACCATCCATCTCCTAGCGTAGGGCTACTCCCTACCCAAGTCTACCATAGGTAAGCCCTCTGATCGAGCTATACTAAAGTGCTCCCATCCCCAACACTACAATAGCAAGTTGCACCCCAATCCCTTCCTCCCCTACCTCATCACGTCATAAAGCTCTTGGTATACCTACACCAATAAAGTAGGAGCCCATGCATACACCTATCGCCTAGTGAGCATATCACTCACTACCCCTATCAAGTTCCAAGGGAACCTACACCCAGTGTTATTTGGGGCCATGATGTTGGCCAACACGAACATAACCAAGGCATGGAGGGCATCCAACTCCTTATCCACATACATGGACAAGTAAGGTATACCTCCACTCTCCACCCTCACACCCTACCATGCATCTCCAAACATCTTCATCATCTTCATATTTCGATTGAGCCCGACCTCAACCCGGATCCCCTCCACTGGCACCTTGAGGATGCGATATACATCCTCCAAGGTCATGGTCACCTCTCCTATGGGGAGCTAAAAAGTCCCCCTATCCGCATCCCACCTCTCCACCAAGGCAAAGAGGTACCCCTCATCCACCCTCACCACATCAATCTAGGCTACCTCCGCTAGCCCCACATCCTCCAAAAACTCCCACTCCTCATCTGACACCACCTTCCTCATCCTAGGAATGAGAGGTGAGAACCGATGCTGAGCCTCCAAAATCCTAAGCTACAACACAACACAAAATATTTGTCAATAATTTTATCAAAAAAATCACAAAAACATTTGCACAATGCACAACAATAAAAGGGAATTACCTCCGTAGCTTGCACTCTAGCCATAACCCCAGCCTCCGCACCTGCTCCCTCCACTGCCATAGCTTCCATGCTCCAAATTCTTCAACTCTCAAATGCACAAATGAGCTTCATTTCTCATCCTACCAGCTATTTATAGCTACTTCAGGCACCTTGAGATGCCCATGGGTGTTTCCTAGTGCATTGAAGTGCACCATGGGCATTTATAGAATGCCCAAACACCGACGGGTGTTTTGAGTGCCAAAAGCACCAATGGGCGTTTGGCATCAATTTTGACAAAAGATAAAATTTCACAAAATAGTGGCTTACCTCCACCAAATCACTCCAAATTGCATCCATGCATTCATTCCATCATTTTATCAGGTTTTGTGAAGATTCCAACTGATTTGGATGCATAATTTTCATTTGCGACCACATATTGCAAATTCACCTAACAAGTTACAAAAGCACCCCAAAATGGTCCAAATATTCACAAAATGATGATAATCATCATTTTCATCATTCATACATCATAATAACATCATTTCACATCATCATTTGCATATTTTCCAAGTTCAAACAACATTCAAGTGAATCTTGTATCTAGTGGGTTTTTCTATATACTTGGTGATTGCAGCGATTTGCATCCATGCAATTCGGTAAGATGAAAAATCTACCATAAGGACACTTGGTCATTTTCATCATCACATATCTCCTTGTTCAAAATCATAATCATATTTGGTACTTCACATTTTGCGTGAAACCTTGCCAAGAACAATTTGCACAAAAGTTATCATTGATGGCCTAGTTCGTGGGGCTTAAAACATGGACAAAATCAAATTTCATCATTTCACATTTCCTTGATAGTCATCATGGCGACTGGCCTTAACTAGGGTGATTGGTTCCGATCATAGGAATTATCTGATAGTCACTAGTTGGCCCTCCGAGGTTGACTCCTTTTATTTTTCTTTGCATATTCATCATTGCATATCAATGATGCCGGAAGGCATATTATTCAACAACATCGAATCACCCCAAATTTGGGGTAACCACATCTGGTTTTGAATTTCCCACAATGGGATACATCTTACATGATCATGGCATCCGCACTTGGAAAAATCCCTTCATCTATTGGGGCAAAAATAGACGCATATCTCATCACATGTTTCACAAATCCCTTCATCTGTTGGGGCAAAAATAGACGCACATTTTTCACAAATCCCTTCATCTTTTGGGGCAAAAATAGATGCATCATATCACATTTTTCACCACTCCCCTTCCCACCATTGGGGCAAAAATGGTATCACATTTCCATCATTCATTTGCACAAATTTTTCAATTGGCTCATGAGATTCATCCGCAAACTCATTCACCAATTGAGGGGGTAAGCTACGCAAAATTCAAATTCTTTCATTCTTTTATCTTCAAGCTCATGTTTCACATCCCAAGAGAAAGTTGCTTCTGCACCTCGCCCAAATAGGTGTCTCGTATTTTTGCACTGCATTGTGTTTCACGCAACGCAGTACAAAAAGGGGCATCTGTAGACACCAAAACCTAGCCATTTGTCATCCATCCTAACTTTCCCACCATTTTCACCCATTATTCATATATATTTATATATATATTTAAATAATAATATTTTATATATATTTAATAAATATATATTTATATAAGTGAATTAATCCCAGCCATCCGATTTCACTTAAATCTGTCCATCCATCCACATCAATCCATGCCACACCCTAAATTTAATATCCACCCTCCGATGTGCTTTTATCTCAGCCACACGATTAGTGTCGTTGAAACCCTAGCATGCCCTAGGTTGGATTATAAATAGGAGCCATTTTGATGGCTCAACCCCTAAGTTTTCATTGCCCTGAGTGTTGATTCCAAGTTCTCGAATTCCTTGAGTTTCCTTGGAGTATTTGAGTACTTCTACCTCCATCTTCACTCATCGTAACCCCCGCATCCATCACCATTCATCTCCCCTCGCCAGATCTGCTTCTGCAGACTCTTTCCTCAACCGTCGAACACCTTCAGGTGCTTTCTGTCACCGTCGAGCACCTTTGGGCGCTTCCCCTCCATCGCCAAGCACCTCTGGGCGCCTCCCTACCATTCTCGAGCACCCACAAGCATTTTCTGCAGCCATCGAGCACCCATGGGTATTTTACGTAAGGGTTATGAGGTCCTCCTAGCCTTCGAGCGATGCTAGGGCATCACTGCACCGATTCACTACAACAAAATCTCATAGATCAAAAGATAACAAGTACGTAAGGTAAATCCATTGTTTATTATTTCATTTATGCACTTTTATTTTTGTTCACTTTATTTGCAGTAGATAGTTAGGGTTTTACTATTGCTTATAGAGGGCCTCACATTGTGGAGCCCTCACAGGTATTACTAATATATTTGTTGTGTCATTGTGTGCAGATCTGAAGGTGCTACATCAACATTGGATAGTTGTTTAAGCTGGAGTGGCCCAACATCGGATAACTAGAAGCCCACTCACTTCTATTGGGAGCAAGGACGTGCCTGAAGACACCACCAACCTTGTTTGTTAGGGTTTCGGAGAACCCTAACCATTGTAAATTTGTATCAAAAAGGATTCAAAGATCCTCATTGTAACAATGGAGTTTTTAGGCTCCCCCCATTAATATAAGATCATTCATTGTGCAATTTTGGGTTCTTTGTGTTCAATTTATTTAGCATTATTTGGTGTTGCATTTTTGTATCTACAATACTCCTAGTTGAATATATGATTATTTATCTCCTTTCACAAATTCCACATAAGGAGAGTTATCCCCACCCAAAACAATTGTCGAGTGGGTTTGTCAATTTCCTCTCGTTTAAGCCACTCCCTCCAAAGTTGTTCTAAAGAAAATATCTCAAACCAGCAAATGCCTAGCTAAATTACCACATGTTTCCATAGTTTGATTATAATGGCGTATTCTATAAAGAGGTGAGAGATCATTTCCTCATTCTCCCAACACATCTTACATTTAAAATTCCCTTGCATCCCTCTTTTCATCAATTGTGCCCCTATTAACATCCTTCTATGAACTAGAAGCTAAATAAAGAATTTCACTTTGGACTCAAGGTTCTATGCCCATAATTGTGTGAATATATCTCTTAATAGGCTCGAGGTACTTTGGCATATGGCTAAGTATCCAAAGGTAACTATATATTCACTCTATTGTTTCTAGCCCCATCCAAGAGAATCCTCCTCTTAAGACTACGAGAGTGATCTCATCTAGATGGTCCTATAGATTTTGTTTCTCTGATCCTCCAAAACTTGATTTGGTCATTCCTCTATTGGGATCCATTGCCTTCCCACCTCCTAGCTACTACTTTGAGGATTACATACGTTAACCCAATTGTTTCTATGTATGTTCTCCATCAATGATCTCCAAGTCGAGAATTAAGTTATTAGAAGAGGATGGTCATCCCATGAATCTATCTAGAAGTTAGCCTTCTATCCATTATGGATAATCTAGAACAATATTTTTTATCATATCCTCTCCTATTTTGTGTCCAATTAAGATAGGAGATCCTTTGCTAGGAAGAAAAAATTAGATAAACTCTATTAGGGTTTTATTTTTTTCATATTTGGCCCTCAAAATTTGAGCCTACAATTCCTCAAGGGATTTTAGCAATCTCTAATGTAACTTACCCACCAGTGCCTTGTTATTCTTGACCACTGATTTGATTCCTAGTCCTTTTTTTGTAGGTGTAAAGTATCTCATTTTTCTAGTGCCCCTTTTTGTTATTATTTGACTCCACTCCAGAGGAATCTATAGCTTATTTGATCTAATTCTTTAAGAAGTACCTTAGGGATGTCTAGCATTGAGGATTGTTTTTATCAGGGTCATCTGACCTCTTATAAAAATCCATCTATTAGTCATTTTTCAAAATTGGCTTTCACTCTCTTTGATAACCACTCTCATTCATCCTTTTTCTTCCTCTCAATTGTAAGTGGAATTCCTAGGTAGATGATCGGAAGAGATGCCTTCTTATATCTTAGTTTATCCAACATCATATCATGCCTAGGTGAGCAATGGAAAAAGATGGCCTTGGAATTTCCTTCATTTATAAGTTGTTTAGTCACTTTTGTAAACTATCCTAGAATCATTTTAAGTCTAGAGGTCTCCCTTGTTGTTGCTTTTCCTAATAAAGTAGAGTCATCAACAAATTGTAGGTGAATAATTGGTTTAGCTCCATTTGCTATTATTATTCCCTCCAAAGTTTTGGTTTCTTTGTCCTTAGGTAATGTTCTGCCTAGACATTCAACCAATATGATGCACATGTATGGGGATAAGGGGTCCCCTTGCCTGATACCTCTAAAGACTATAAATAATTGGGTAGGAGCTCCATTTACTAGAATTGAATAGGATATCGAAGAAATACATCCCTTGATCCAATCTATCGAGAATCCAAATTGTCTCATCACCTTTAGGAGGAAACACAAATCAACTCTATAGTATGTTTTAGATAGGTCGAGCCTGATAAACATGGAGGGCATTTTTTATATCTGCATAGAGTGGATGACCTCTTGAGGTAAGACTATATCATCCAAGATCTGCCTTCCTTCCACCAAACCATGTTCTAAAGAAATAATTTTGTGAAGAAGAGGTTTGACCCTTTCTTCCATGATCTTAATGATAATTTTATGTAAGACATCACAAAGGGTTGTTGCTCAAAAGCCAAATATGTGTTCAAACTCTTGGGTTTTCAAAGCCAAAGCTATATATGTCTTGTTCACCTCCTTGGCTATCCTAACCTTTTCTACCACTTCCAACAATTCTTCCTTAAGGATACCCATAATTCTTGGTAGAATTCTATGGAAAATCTATCTAGGTATGGATTTTTCCTTTTTTGCATCCCGAAAACTACCTACTATAGTTCTTTTGTAGTAATTGGGGCAGCCAAAGTTACATTATATTCCTCTATGATGAAAGAAGGAATCTCTTGGAGTACTTTATGTTGTGTCCCATGGTTTAATAATTTTGCCTTAAAGAGTTGGACAAAGTATTCTCTTGTTATATATTTCATTCCATATTATGTGTGTATCAAAGCACCCACTGTTATTTTCAGGGATGAGATGAAATTGTGTGACTACCTTGCTAGGAGAGATTTATAGAAGTTAGTGTTCCTATCTCCCTCTTGGAGCCATTGGATCCTAGTTTTCTGTTTCCATAGGATATCTTCTCATGTCCCATTCCTCCTGAGCAGTAAGCATAGCTTCCTCCTTGCTTTGGATCTTGCCAGTGCCATCTATTTGTATTTGTTCATTTAGTTCCTCAAGTTTGATTATAATATTTCATTTCTTTTCCTTTTATGTCACCAAACTCCTCCCAATTCCATGTTCTCAATTTAAACTTGATAAATTTTAAGTTAAAAATATGAGATTTTATGAGGGGTTCCAATCTTTTTGTGTCATGGATTGAATTTAGATCTCTTAGATGAAAACCTAAAAACTTACCGCTACTATATCCCTCTCAAAAATGATATAAAGTAAGTAAAATAAAAATTTTACTTGGAAAATAAAAATATTGGGTTCATTTATTGGAGTGGGTTCCACTCGGGATGGAAGAACGCAGTAGGGTGCCTCACCCGGATGAGGGCTTGTCGGCCACTAGCGAAGGTATTATTACAATTGATTTGACATAATTGATTAGTAAGGTGGTTAGTGCTAAGAAGAAAATTCTTCCCTAGAACAAGTCAAGCGCCCCGCTTTTTAGTCAAGCACTTGGCACCAGCGTCCTTATGTCAATGACGCCAAATTGAACAGCAAGAGTTTTGTATCGCCAAGTCTTTCCAAATTAGCAGTCAAGCTTCCCGAGAAGGGGTCTTATGTTAATGAGGCCAAATTCAGCTCCAACAGTCCTGGTATATTGAATAGGTGTGTCTAATGTTTGAATCGATGATTGGTTTTTTAAATATTAAAAATTATTTTTACTTATTATTTAATTTTAAATATAAAATTAGTATTTTCTAATAGTACAAATGTTTTTTAAAAGATTATTAACTATAGTTTGAATTTTATGTTTGTTAACTATTAAAATTATAATAAACTTAAAAAAACAAAAAAAAATTAAAATATTGAATAAATTATTTTCCGCATCTAAAGCAAAAATTAAAAAATCTTTGTTTTTCCACATCTAAAGCAAAAATTCCTAAAAACCTTTGCAAAATAATTATTTTTTAAAATAAATTATGTTATTAAAAAAAATATTAGGTGCTGAAGAAGGAATTCATATCATTAAATCCTAAAATTTAAGGATATTAAGGTTATAATCAACATACATTTAAATATTAAATACATTAAATTTATTTATTTGTATTTATGTGAACAACTGTTATATTAGGTATTAACCTCATTCATCATTCGTATAATTAATTTAATTTAATTTTTATAAATAAAACTTTTTAAAAGTAGTGAGAGTTGATGTGTGCTTTGCCGAGGTGAGAGAGTGGCCATGCAAACCATACAATAAAAAATATAACTTTTATATATATTAAAGAGATCATGGAAATTATATAATAAAAATAAAATTTAATTTAATGTGTATATATATTTAATTAGGTTAGTGGAGAAATATTTTTATAAAACTCTTATGTTGGTTGGGTATTTTATTTTATCTCTGATCTCTCATAAAAAAATTGATTATGAAATTATCGATAGGGGCCAACCACATAACCATACACACCCACCTCCTCACAAACCGAGGTTGTGGTTTTAACCTTGGACCTACTGAAAAAAACCAAAATCCAAACATACCACAACCCCATATATACCACGTCCCATAGTGGTTTGAACCAATCCAATCCATGACCTCTCATAAAAGAAAGTTAACCAATAGGGGCCAATCACATAACCATACACACCTACTTCCTCACACACTCATGGAAGTTACACAAACACCCATGCCTTAAACCAAAATACTGTACAACCTTAATATGTATATATATATGAAGACGAATTGATGTGATTGAACACCTACTCCCTATCAACCCTTTCCTGTCTTCATAGATCGCAATGACATGCTTTCACATCACTAAGCCCATCTTTCTGTTCTACTTCCACGACAATAAATGTGCATTAAGGGAGATACCAGACTGAGCTGTGTGCGCTGTGCTGTGTCTTGTTGGAGAATGGCCTCAATAATCCTTTTCCCCTTTTTTCTTACTTCGTGTTCTTCCATGGTTTGCACTCCCATCATTTATTAAATGACTGTGATTTGTCCCCAAAGGCCTTAAATTGCATTAAATTTAATTTAATGTGTATATATATTTAATTAGGTTAGTGGAGAAATATCTTTATAAAATTTTTATGTTGGTTGGGTATTTCATTTTATCTCTGATCTCTCATAAAAAAAATTGAAATTATCGATAGGGGCCAACCACATAACCATACACACCCATCTCCTCACAAACCGAGGTTGTGGTTTTAACCTTGGACCTACTGAAAAAAACCAAAATCCAAACATACCACAACCCCATATATACCACGTCCCATAGTGGTTTGAACCAATCCAATCCATGACCTCTCATAAAAGAAAGTTAACCAATAAGGACCAATCACATAACCATACACACCTACCTCCTCGCACACTCATGGAGGTTACACAAACACCCATGCCTTAAACCAAAATACTGTACAACCTGTATCTGTATATGTATATGTATATATATATATATATATGAAGACGAATTGATGTGATTCAGCACCTACTCCCTATCATCCCTTTCCTTTCTTCATTGACCGCAATGACATGCTTTCACGCGAACATGCCTATCTTTCTGCTCTACTTCAACGACAATAAATTTGCATCAAGGGAGAGACCAGACTGAGCTGTGTGTGCTGTGTCCTGTTCGACCTCAGTTGGAGAATGGCCTCAATAACCCTTTCCCCTCTTTTCTTCCTTCGGATTTTCATTCTCGTCCTCTTTCCTATTCTTGCCCACCCCTTCCATGGTTTGCATTCCCATCCCCACACAAGCAATGCAACGGACGAAGAGGCTCTCTTGGCTTTCAAGTCTGCAATCACCGTCGATCCTCTTCATTCCTTACACAACTGGACTCCAAATGTCTCCTTCTGCAAGTGGGCAGGTGTCCAATGTTCTCATCGCAGACAGAGAGTCGTTTCTCTTAATCTCTCTAGCTTGGCTTTGCAAGGTACCATCTCTCCTTTTCTCGGCAATCTCTCCTTTCTTAAGCTTCTTAATCTTTCAGACAACAAACTTGATGGTCACATCCCCTATCAATTACAAAGCCTTCCTCGCTTAAGGGAACTACGGTTATCTTTCAATAACCTGGAAGGCTCCATTCCCGCCCACCTTAGTGCTTGCCGCAGTTTACGAGCACTTCGCCTCTTCGGAAATCATTTGACCGGAAACATTCCGTCAGAGCTGGGTTTTCTCCCAAATTTATCCAGATTAGATGTAGGTAGGAACAACTTGACCGGTACAATTCCGAAATCCTTGGGAAACATATCCTCTTTGGAATTTATATATTTGGATGAGAACAAACTCCATGGCCGAATTCCATTCGAATTGGGTAGACTTAGTCAACTCAAAAAGCTCCATAGTGATCACAACCATCTCACCGGAGAAATTCCTCTGTTCTTGACAAACTGCACCACTCTGCAATATTTGAGTCTAGTTGACAATAACTTAACTGGAGAGATTCCACAGGACTTGTGCTTCAAGAATACCATCTTGACAGGATTATATCTAGGTGGTAACCAATTGAGTGGCAGAATTCCTGTTACACTTTCCAATTGTACAGCGCTGCAACAGCTTGACTTGTTCTCAAATCAGCTGAGTGGAATAGTCCCTATCGAATTGGGAAAGTTGTCCAAACTTACATGGCTTAACTTAGGGGAGAACCAGTTTATTAGCGGCAGCAACACAAGCTTGCCCATTCTTAATGCTCTTATTAATTGTTCTCGTCTTGAATATATAGGTTTAGGTGACAATTATTTAACAGGAGTCATACCCTCTTCTGTAGGACAACTTTCTTCAAAACTTGAAAAGTTCTACTTGTATGGCAACAATTTACGGGGGGAAATTCCTCCTCAGATTGGAAATTTAACTGGTTTAATTCTTATAAGTTTCTATGGAAACTTTTTCTCAGGCCAAATTCCTTCTACAATCAGTAAGCTTCAAAGGTTGCAGGGATTATACTTGAGTCTAATAATTTTGAAGGAACCATTCCAAAGGAGATTAACCAACTCAAAAGCTTAAGTTATCTACATCTTCATCAAAATAAGCTTTCTGGAGATATTCCCAACTCTCTTACTGGACTCCAAAATATAAGAAGACTATATCTTGATCACAACCAATTAACAGGAAATATACCTCCAAGTCTGGGGGAATGCATGAAGTTGGAATTGCTTGACATCTCATACAACAAGCTCACGGGACCCATACCTCCAGAGGTAGCAAAGCTTCCAAATTTAGCTTTCTATTTCAATCTTTCAAACAATCTATTACAAGGTCACTTGCCTTTAGAGCTGAGCAAGATGGATAAGGTCCTTGCTATAGATATTTCTGCAAATCAATTGATTGGCCATATTCCAAATGCATTGGGAAGTTGCATAGCACTTGAATATTTAAATCTTTCATGTAATCAACTCCAAGGTGTAATTCCAGATTCTCTTGGTGATTTGAAATATCTTGCCAATATAGATCTTTCCTCCAATCATTTGTCAGGTCAAATACCAATGTCTTTGGGCAAACTTAAAATGCTTCAGCACCTGAATTTTTCTTTCAACAAGTTATCAGGAGAAGCTCCAAAGGATGGGGTTTTCAAACATCTTGGTCCAACATCATTTATTGGAAATCTTGATTTGTGTGGACCATGGTTAAAGTTGCCAGCATGCTCTCGTCCCAAACATGATAAACTCAGGCATCTCAAAAGGGTAATCATACCTATTGTTGGGGCTACTATTTTCATATGGTGTTTATTTGTGGTACTCTTATGGAGACGCTATTGCATGAACTCTCATCCTAAACAAGGTGCACAAAGATTTTCAAAGGTGGAATTCGAGAGAATTTCACTTGTGGATCTTGTAGCTGCTACTGATGGATTCAATGAGACCAACTTGTTAGGAATTGGTAGTTGTGGAAAAGTGTACAAGGGGGTCTTGAAGAATGGAACAATGGTTGCTATCAAAGTTCTTAATGTGCAGAATGAAGATGCACACAAAAGCTTTGATAGAGAGTGCAATGTTTTGAGGCAAATTCGGCATCGAAATCTACTGAGAATCATAACTTGTTATTCAGATCCAGACTTCAAAGCTTTAATATTTCCTCTAGTGCCAAATGGAAGCCTAGACAAGTTTTTGTATCCTCAAGGTGAACAAAGTTCTCAAGGACAAGTGTGTAGATTGAATTTGATCCAAAGGTTGAGTATAGCCATGGACATTGCACAAGGCATAGAATACCTCCATCACCGTTGTTTTGTGCAAGTCATCCATTGTGATTTAAAGCCTAGTAATGTGCTCCTTGGTGAGGACATGACGGCTTATTTATCAGACTTTGGCATTTCAAGCTTAGTCTTTGGAAATTCTATGGATCTATACACTTCTACACATACATTAAAAGGATCAATAGGCTACATTGCCCCAGGTATGGAATTCAAATATTTAGCATGAGATATTTCCATTTTTGTTTTGAAAATTTTGAATGCAAAAGCTTACAAAGATGTGGCTTGAAATGCAGAATATGGAGTAAGTGGAGTTGTCAGTACAAAAGGAGATGTGTATAGCTATGGAATATTGTTATTAGAGATGGTGACCAGAAAGAGGCCAACAGATAGCATGTTTGAAGAGGGAATGAATTTACAAAAGTGGGTAAGTAGTGGTTTTCCAGATTCAATAGCAGATGTTATTGACAGTTGTTTGTTGAGTGTTGCTACCAGCAATGAGGAGGAGAAGGTGTTCAAGTGCCTCAAACAGCTCATAAGTCTTGCCTTAGTTTGCACAAGACAATCTCCTGAAGAACGACCAACCATGATTGACATTGTGGGAATATTGCATAATATCAGATGTGATTATCTTGGAGATGCTTCAACTTCCAAATTTCAATCAGATATACCATCTTTGCTTGCCCATACAAGTGTGTCCAGGGAAAACTTTGAGACCGATGATAGTGAAATCTCCTCTACATTCTAGCTTTCTTGGGAACATATATGTACAAAATGTGAAAGGATGCAAAACATGAAGCAGTTGTACCAACTTGTGTCAATTTGTCTCACACTTGTCTTTGATAATATGCTATGTTTTTCTCAACTTTAGTCCATGTAAGATCCTAAGGTTGGATGGAAGTCATAATATGCATAATTTGATCATCTAATAATGAATATATTGGAGGTTGATGGTCAGAAGAATCATACCATGGTTGCTTTGTTCAATATAACTTGACTAAAGGAATCTAAATGTTTGCTTTCTTTTACAATTATGTTGCAATGAAATTGAACATAAGTTATTGGTATATTGATTTAAGCATGTTTGAAACCATTATAATTGTCTTGCATTAATTTACTCAGTAATCTGAATGTTTACTTGGTGATTATATTCTCTTAAGTTTCTTGATGGACAATGTTTTCTATGAGTTACTAGATTACGAAGGACATTAAAATACCTTAAGTCTATTTTCAGGCTGATCCTTTTGTTATTCTTGGGCTGTGTCCTTTTTGAATAGTCAAATTTTCTGTATTGGTTTTTTTTGTAAATCTTGTCCCTTGCTTTTATATGTGAATTATTATTCTCTGCCTGTATAATGCAAGTTTTGGCATTCCTTTGAGACAAACCACATTTGCCACAATGACAAAAATATTACACAAACATAGCTAATGCTTAGCAATTTTATATAGTTGATGCCAGAAGCAAAGCTTAACAAATGAACTTATTTGCCCACATCTATAAAACAGCTAACTAAGCTTCAAACAAGGCTGATTTTGGAAGATTTACATGCATTTCTACAAATATCAACTCTGATCCAAAAGAGGCAATGTCTTGCATCTTACTAGAATAATTTGAACATTTCATTTACATCTTTGTCTTCTTGAATGTTAGTATCTTTCTACCATGGATTATAAAAAACAGCTAGAGCTCTTGGAAGCTAAATCAATTATCCTAAACTCCTCTTGTTAAATTTATGTTAGTAATATGAAATACTTTCTGCATTTTCCATTTCCTCTACTGAACCAACTTATCCAATTTCTATGAGGGCACTGCTGCCCAAGATGATGAAGGTGCATCTTCATGAGTTTCACTTCCATTTTTAGTTGCTATTTCAACTATTGTATCCCTAATGTCTACTCCTGGGTATGAAATGTCCTGAACACCTGTTTAGTAACCTCAAATGGTAATAATTAGGATATATCCTCTATAGCAGATTTTTTATCTTAAATTGTTCCAAACATTGTGGTGTTTGAGCACAAAATCAGCCTCAACAATTTTGGTTTTTGTATCAATGAAGCTTGCAGTGCTCTCAAGTATTCAATCCATTTTCACAATGTGACTCTGCTGTTTACAATACTCAAGAATTGCACAATTTAGAAATGATATCCACTTCCTGAGCAATGTCTTCCAACAACAAAATAGAAACATCAAAAAGATTGTGAGTGAGACTGGGATTCCTTAGCTGCTCTGGCTTGCTTAGTCTAGAGCCCCTCGCAAGGTATATGTAATGGCCGGTTAAAACTTCATTATTGGTGCAACCAATTAACTATAGAATCATGAATTGAACCGCCACATGTAAAGCATTTTAGTATGAATTTGTCTAACAATTTATCTCCAGCATTAACTGGTTTTGAACTATTTGCACTACATACATGCCTTTTATCACTTGATTGACTTCCTTCAGTTATTTGAGGAGGATTCCTCAGCTTCGACAAATAGCAATGTTAGATGGGATTTGGGGCTAGGTATGTAAGAGATCACCTTTGCAACAATGAAGTTGAAAAGCCGCTGAACCTTATCATGCACTCTCCCTCTCTTATTTTTTTCCCCTTGTCTTTGAAAAAAATAATAATTAAAAAAAATTATCCAGTTGAATATCTATGCATCCCTTTAGTGGCAGAGTCTAGCAATTGTTCAGTTTCACAATGCCATTCTTCAACATAGAAGATGCAAGTGACATCAACCACCTAAACCAGAATGCTTTAAACTTTTTGGATGTTTAGATTTCATAAATGAATTTTTAAAAGCCCAATTTTATTGTTGGGCACTAGTTTACCATTTTGTTCCATGCCCTGCAGAGCCTTCTCCAATTTTGCCTGGTCTTAAATCTGGCACACTCAGGTTATTGTCATGGCTGTCAAATCTAGACTCTGGAAATGCCACAGCATGCAAGAAAACATTCTTGTCTGTGCCATCCGCATTATAAATGTTTGATTGTTGGTAGGCCATCCACATTCTTTGCCGTATAGATTGGCTTCAAATAGGAAACACGGAAACCTTGTTGGATACATTCATAGGAACAATTATAATTTTTAAACAGATCTTTTTTGGTGCAGACTTTTTTATATATATGTATATAATTTTTTTTATCCAAGGAAAAATGAATGCATTCTAATATTTAAGTTTTTTTTAACAGTCAACTCTATTGACAAATATTTTAGTTTTTTTAACAGTCAACTCTATTCACAAACAATATGTTTTACATAAAATAAAATCTTTAGTTAGTTTGTAATATAACTATTTTGAACAAAGAGTTTAACGTGCTGTAAGAAAACGGTTACTTTTTTAGGTTATTGTATTTATATTTATAAATAAGTTATTGTAAAACCTCAATCAGATTTTTAAGTGTTTTTGTTAGATATTTTTTAGTTATACATTTTAACTTTTTTTTTAAGTAAAAAGATAATATTAAATGGGTTTTGACTGGGTTCCAATCCCAGAAGTACAAAACACCATAAAGGTAGGTTGAACAAGCGAGGTCAAAAATTCCCGCGCAGGGGAATAGCCAAGGATCTGCAGAGAGGACCAGGCCCACGCAGGGGCAAGCAACATAGTAACCTAGCTTCCAAAAAGACAAGAAAAAGCCCACGTAGGGGCAAACCAAGCCGTCAACAAACAAAGACACCCACGCAGGGGTTGGCTGCAAACCAAAGCAAAAAACCCATGAATGCCCAAAATCCCACGCAGGGGAAGGGCTGCAAGCCAGATCAAAACTAGAAGGAAACCAGAAAGCAAAAAGGGACCAAGCAAGGGACCAACGAAGCTAGGCTTTCGAGGTATCATCTTCAGTCGAATTAACGCCGTTCTGGAGAAGCTGCTTCAGTGCATTGCCAACGTTGTCCATGGCTGCAATTATGCTGTTGAGGATGACCCTTGACAGCTTGCTGGAGACAGTCGAATCTGGACCAGAATTCCCGTTGTTCTCCTCAGAGATATGAACAGGGGAATTTTGGCTGGTTTTTGCTCTAGCTTTCTTGACGCGGGAGGACCTCCTCACCTGGGTGGTGCTTTCTTCCACCTTAACCTTTCTCTTCGTGGGCAGGGATTTTACACCGCCCGAAGTAGGGGAACTTTTCTTGTTGGAAGGGGGAGTAGTAGCAACCGAAATTCCCTTTTTGGACATAGGGGTTTGAGCTTCAGGGGGGCCTTCACTGAACAAAGGGTCACGGGGAGTAGTAGCAGTCGAAATTCTCTTTTTGGACATAGGGGTTTGAGCTATAGAGGGGCCTTCGCTGAACAAAGAGTTATGGGAGAGGGAATGAGACCGGCTCTGGCTGGAAGAAGACAAGGGAAAGCTGGACTGAAGGGGGAATGGAAATGGGAGGTGGAGTGGAGGCCAAGACATGATGGAAAATAACAGCAAATAAGCCTTTGTGGACGGGGATCGAATGCTTCTTGCGGGTATTGTGGATAGTCAATATGATGGAGTAGTGGAGAAAGGCCAAAAAATTCATCAGCTTGAAACCTCGCAGGTGATTAACAAGGGCAAGGTGGAAGCTAAAAAGGGGTTTAGTTGGGTCATCGCAGGTGATATACTGAAGCAAGGGAACAATCACAGTTGGCCAAGGGGTAGGGAGGGACTCACGGTCGAGGGCTACACCAACCCACTTGAAGTCCTGGTGATTTGGGAAGCCATCCAGCTCTTGATCCCAACTGTGCTTATCTCTACGAACAATGTGCCCCGTAGTCGGAAGGCCTGAAACCTCCACAATCAGATCAATTGTCACTTTGAAATGAACATTCCTCACAGTAACATGGCCATTCGACCAAGACTTGACAAAGTCAGTTGTAATGTCCTGCTCGACTCCTTTAAATTTGGCTAGAAAGGGGGTGAAGCCTTGCACTTTCAGGAAAGAGGCAGAGAGGGGGTCCAGCTGAAGGCTGTCAGGTTCCAGAAGGGCCATGATAGTGGGAATCGAGCACCAGAAAGGACCTACGAGCAAATTAGGCTGAATACAGGGATATAACAGCTGGTAGGTGTAGGTGGTGAAGGCACTCGCAAACCAGGGATAACTTAAATAGGCAAAAAATAGAGAGGAGCCCATGCCGAAAAGCCAGGAATTAATGCGGTCGTGATGAAGGCGTTGATGGCAAGGGGAATAGGGAGTGTTGGAATGCCTAGGGTTGATATCCACACGGGTTAAATGATGACCTTGACAATACTTCATGCCAAAAAAAACATGCGCATTCCAAGGGAGAGCAGCCTTGAAACAACAAATATTGGTAACAAGCAGATTTTCTTGAAAATAGCAAATGCTTGATCTTTGAGCCCAATCTTCAAGCATGAGAATGAAAAGAACCTCGAGCTAGGGATCAGGGCAAATGAGATCAAGACA
Organism: Wollemia nobilis; assembly: GCA_028583015.1. Classification (NCBI taxonomy): domain Eukaryota; kingdom Viridiplantae; phylum Streptophyta; class Pinopsida; order Araucariales; family Araucariaceae; genus Wollemia; species Wollemia nobilis. The sequence goes on along the minus strand of JAQPPZ010016529.1, from coordinate 2,708,086 downwards.
CACCTATAGAACGATGATAATGAAAATCATGGAAAAAGGGAAAAAAGAACTAGAGACTCTTGGAGCCTTTCGGACAATCTGCTGACGTGGCATTGAGAACAATTTGAGGGGCATTGTGGTGCCAAATGGAGAGAGCGGATTGGGCTACTCCCAAATTTGCGAGGCAGTCAACAACCTTGTTGGCTTCACGATACACATGGTGAGCCACCACATTGCTTTGCTTACCAATAAGAATCTTGGCCTCCTGAATGATTGAGCGAATGTTCCATGAAGGCTTCTTGTCGTTGTTGATATACTTAATGATATTGAGGGAATCACCCTCAATGTGCAAATTTATTTTTAAATCCTTGATGATGTGCAGACCTCTCCAGAGAGCCCAAGCTTCAGCTACATGATTTGTTTGATGGTCAAGGTGCTCAAAGAAAGCTATTAAAATGTCTCCCTTGTGGTCCCTTACAACACCACCAACTCCAACTATTCCAGGATTCCCTTTAGAAGCACCATCAAAATTCATCTTGAACCATCCCTCAGGGGAGGCTTCCAACAAGCATTAATCCTTGGATGGGAAGGAATTGGGGCCATATTGGAGAGGATGGGAATATTCAAGGACTGGAAGAGCTCAATCTCAATGCCATGGCTAGGGGATTTGAGATAGGGGAAAATCTAGGAATTCTCTATAGCAAATGTAATAGCTTTGTTGGTTGTGGAAATGGGGTCATTTGAAGAGAGCAAGAAAATTCTACCATTTCTTTCAAGCCAAACTTGCCAAATGAAATGATGCAGGCAAATTTTCCACAAAAAAGAAAGCTTTGGATTGATGAAGGGATTAGGCCATTGGACAAAGAGGTCTAAGAGGGAATTAGGTTGAGCCCACTGAACATGAAAAGTAGACAAAAGGTGGCTCATTCCTTCTCTAGCATAGGCACAATCTATGAAGAGGTGATTAACAGATTCCGAGGCAGAAAGGCACATATGGCATCTATTAGGCACAATCATACCTCTTTTCATCAAATTATCGGTGGTAAGGATCTTGTTTTGGATAGCAAGCCAAGAAAAGAACCCAATTTTAGGAATGAGATACTTGACCCAAACAAGGTTGAAAGGAATGGCAGAAACTTGAGGGTTGAGGAGGAGGAGATAAGCTGATTTAACAGAGAATTCCCCATTGTCATTTCCTTTCCAGATGGGATAATCAAGAGAAGCTACAGTCGGGATAATAATAGTATTGAGCATGCGAGATAAAGCAGTCCCTGCCCTAGATATGTGGTTGCTTTCATTGGTAGTGGGAATGATTTTCCATCTCCATTGATTGTCAAGGAAATCCACCACTTTGCTGCCAAACCTCCTATCCAAAATAGGTTTTAAGATGGAAACCTCTGGGACCTCAGAGAGAGGTCTATCTTTTATCCACCTGTCGGTCCAAAAATTGATAGTAGTGCCAGTGCCCAGCTGCCACCGAGTGCCTTTACTGATGAGGGATTTAGTCTGAATGATAGCCCACTAGAAAGCAGAACCATTAGTGGGAGTGTTATCATCCATGAAAGAGAGGTTTTGGAGATATTTCCTTTTAATTATGGAAACCCACTTAGAGTCAAAGTTGGTAAAGACCTTCCATGCCTGCTTGGCTAGGAGGGCAAGGTTCATGTTGAAGATCCTTCTGAGCCCTAAGCCTCCTTGGGATTTGGGGTAACAGACCTTATCCCAACCGATGAGATGGAACTTTTTCTTATCCTCTGAACCCGACCACAGAAAGTTCTTTTGAATTTGATCAATTTTTGCATACACAGAGGCCAGAGCTTTGAAACCGACATGAAATAAACTAGGATGCTCTGAATACAAGCCACGGTGAGAGTAGCTTTGGCTGCCTGGGAGAGGAGGGATCCTTTCCACCCTGCAAGTTTTCTGTTGATTCTTTCAATAACATTGTCCCACATAGACTCCTTGGGATTCTTGATGAACAGAGGAAGGCCCAGGTAAGGAGTAGGGAGATCAGCAATGCAGCATTGGAGGATACGGGCGATTTTATGTTGTCTACTCACAGGAGTGTTGAGAAAGTAGCTTTTACTGTTCGTGTAATTGATTTTCTGCCCTACTGCTTGTTCATAGATATCAAGGATGGACTTGATGGTTTTAGCTTGCTGGATAGAAGCAAAGGTGGCAATGATAGTGTCATCTACAAACTATTGATGGGAAAGAGGAGGAGAGTTTGAAGTGGCTTTAATACCTGAAATAAGCCCTACTGCACAAGCAGATTTGAAAGCCCTCCAAGGGATTCTGCAAGAATGATGAAGAGGAAGGGGGAGAGAGGGTCTCCTTGCCTGATGCCTCTGGAGCTGGGGAAGTAACCTATTGCTGATCCGTTAACCAACACTGAGAACCAAGGGGAAGATATGCAACCTTTAATGAGATCAACCCAGTCCTTGTGAAAACCAAACTTGAGAAGGACCTTCAGGAGAAATTCCCGGTTGACCCTATCAAAAGCTTTGTTCATATCCAACTTAAGGAAAAGGGCAGCCTTTTTGTTGCAAGAGACTGAGTGAAGGGTTTCATGCAGAGAAATGATGTTGTCTGTGATAGATCTGCCTTCCACTGAACTCCCTTGACAAGGGTCTATAATGTGGGGGAGGATTTTCTTGAGCCTTAGGGCTATGGCTTTGGTTAAAATCTTGTAAATGATATTGCAAAGGCTGATGGGTCTGAAGTCCATCATGGATTTACAGTTGGGACTTTTGGGGACTAGGGCAATGAAAGTTGAGTTGGTTCCTCTGGGGATGATCTTGGTTTGTTGTAGATCTTTAATAGCACTGCAGATATCCTTCTCTATAATATCCCAAAAAGTTTGAAAGAAACGGGGAGGGAACCCATCTGGACCTGGAGCCTTATCGGGATGCATGGAGAACAAGGCTTGCTTAATTTCCTCTTGGCAAAGGGGTTGGATGAGAGAGGAATTCATTCTAGGAGTGACCAAAGGGGGAATGTTTCAGAGGAGAAGCTCTTGAGATTCACCATGCTCTGGGGAGGAGGTTCCCATCAAGTTGTTGAAGAAAGAAGAGGCTTCATCCCTGATTTTGAAAATATCCCTAGAGGTAGTGCCATCAGCCAATATAAGCTCCTTAATTTTGTTTGCACTCCTATTGCAAAGAGTGGAAGCATGGAAGAACTTTGTGTTAGCATCACCATATTTGAGCCAGAGGGCTTAGGACTTCTGTCTCCAATAGATCTCTTCCCTGGAAAGAATGTTGTGGTACTCGGAGAGGAGTTGCCTTTCTTCTTCCCTGATTTGGGGTGTCAATTGGTTATTTTGGATCTGTTGATCAATAGTTTTGAGTCTGCTCAGAATCTGCTCTTTATTTTCGAAGATATTCCCAAAAACCTCTTTGTTCTAGATTTTGAGATTTTCTTTGATGACTCTCAGTTTTTGAGAAACTTGGGAAATAGCAGTTCTAGGGAAAGGTAGCTGCCACCACTCAAAAATCCTATTTCTCAAATCAGGGTGTTGTATCCACATATTTTCAAATCTGAAAGGAATTTTAAATGAGGGAGCCCTGTTAGCTTCAAAGAGAAGGGGGCAGTGGTCAGAGCCAATTCTTGGGAGAGAGATGAGAGAAGCATCCCCAAAGGTGGGAATAGCTTGTTGAGAGAGGAAGACTCTATCCAACTTTACTTGAATGTGTTCGGGACCCACTCTTCTATTACTCCAAGTGAATTGACAACCCTTGATTTGAACATCCATTAGTTCATTCTCAGTTACAAAGTCATGAAACTCTTGAATGCTCCTGGAATGGATGGAACTGCCACCCCTCTTGTCAGAGGGAAAGAGGGGGGAATTAAAGTCACCTGCTAGAATCCAGGGATAGTTGGTGAAGGCGTATTTCATGTGGGAAAGGGACCTCCAGAGAGAGCTTCTTTCAAGAGGGTTATTTGGAGCATAAATGTTGGATAACACCCAAGTGAAATGCTTGTCTTTGCAAAAAAACACTAAATTCAAAGTTCTTTCAGAAGATGAAATGACCCTTCCTTCAACTTTCTCAGAATCCCATAGACACAAAAGACCACCTGAAGAGCCTTGAGCAGGAGAAAAGGCCCAATGGCTGTTTTTCCACACAACGTTGACAACTCTGTTTATTTTGGATGCATCAATTTTTGTTTCCTGCATGATGAAAATAGTGGGTTTGTGATCTTTCCTTACAGTTCTTGCCAACCTCTATTTAGCAGAACTATTTAGACCTCTGACATTCCAAGAAAGAATCTTCATTTGGGAATTTTGGAGGATTTTTTGCTTCCCTTACTCTGTTGCGGGGGAAGTTTAGGGTTTTTTGATTCATCCTTAGCCTGATTGAACAGGTCTGGGAACAAAGTTGTTTGCAATCCATTGGCAACTTGATCTTCAGTGTCTTTTTTCTTTTGCTCAGCCAAGGTCGGTCTTCCTCTTTTTTTCTCACTCCCTGTATCAACAGGGGATTTTTTATAGCTTCTTGTAATGATAGGACTATGATCCGATTTGTGGAAGGAGGGACTCACCGCTTCTCGTAGGGATTCAGAGATAGATTTGGTTGGGGAAAGGGGCCCTTCAAGGGGGGAAAGGAAGGACCAGACCTGGAAGGGGAATGAGGTGGAGGAGGGGGGAGGGGGGAGAGGATTCTGGAAAGAGAATGTCATCATGGGAGGAATTAGATAAGGGGCCAAACCGATTTGGAAAAGCGAACATGGAACATACCTTATCTGTGTCTGAAGATGGCTCCTGGATGGTAGGTTGCTTGCCTTTGTTTTCCCGCTTGTTGCCTAAGGGTGCTTTGAATCTTTCATTCTGTTTTCTGGCCTAGGTACCGACCTTGCGTGAAAAAGGATGTCTGAAGTTGGTCACCTCCTTTTGGGGTTTGAGAGATGGACATTGGGATTTCAAATGCCCTTGGGACTGGCATTCTTTGCAAAAACCCTATTTGTTCTCATACTCTATTGCTTGACACCTTCGATAGAAGCCATAGATGAGATTGATGCGGGTTGGGAGCTGGGAATCCAAGTTGGCATTTACATAGATTCTGGCGTGAGCCATGTGGGATCGAGCCTTCGTGGTAGGGTCAATGGCCACGAGATCTCCAATGTGCTTCGCAATCCCATGCAAAATGTCTTCATGACAAAAGTGAATGGGGAGATCTGGGAGACGAACCCAAATGGGGGCGAAGTTAATGTTTTGGGTTTCTAGGTTGAAATCTTCCCCCCATTTTCGAAGGAATAAACTTTTCCTACCATAAAACCAAGGCCCTCCCGTGAGTATTCACGCAAAATCGCTCTGGTTGCTCATCCGGATCAAGAAAAACCCCGAGATAGGGCAATGAGCTCCATGCTCCCCGCCGTTCTCCATTTGGAAGCAACCCATCTTCTCACGGACTCCATATCTGGTCTTCCACCTATAAACTTCTCGACAAGGGAAAAATATTCTATAGAAAGATAATCCGCCATGACAGATTTGGGGATTACCAGGTCTTCACCGGAGGGAAGCAAAAGTGGATGGTTCCTAGAGGAGTTGGGAATACCTTTGACCTTCTCAACATAGCTTTGAGGTGAGGGAGTTTTATCTCCCGAATGGGATCCATTATTGGTTGGGGGACCGAGAAACCCTTCATTGTTTTCCCAAGGTCGATCAATGGTCTGGCCCCACTCTCCGCCTGGGTCAGGATCAGGGCCCTTCAATCCATCTTCCTTGGTTACTTCATCCATGGGAGGAATCTCGCCCTACTCCAGTCCAAAACCGTCTACATAAGTTTGAAAATTCTTGCTCGTTGTTGCCAGAGCTGTCGTTGTTGCCATCAAACTCTGTTACTTACATTTTAACTCTTTTAAGTATACAAGTAAATTTGGTTTTCAATTTTTAGGGATTTCCTGGTACTAGTTTTCAAAGTTGCTTTCCAAGCAAAAGTTTCTTTTATTTTAACTTATTTATTATATATTTTCCTTCTACAAATTTTATTTCTTTAATTTTTTAATTTTGAAAGAAGCTATAGGTGTCTATTCCCATAAAAATACAAAATATTATATATTTGCTTTTAAGTTAATTAAATCACATTCAACTTGTCCTTTTATCAAAGATATTTTCATTTTTTAAAAATCATTACATACATTTTTTATCTTCTTCAAACTACTATGTTTATGCGATTAAGCTCCTTGAAATCCTTCTCACTAAGAGAGAAAAATCTCACTCACCCACTTGCCTTCTAAAATTTGAATTTCACCAAGATGAACATCAACATCACAATTGGCTAAATTGTTTCCTACATGAATTCCCTCTATATACATATGCTCACAATTCCAAAATGTTATCTCTAACAATAGTTGAAGAACATCAACAATATTGTTATTTTTTACTCAATCTCCACATCCATTTTTGTTCATAGTGTGAATCTCTCTCAATTGAAATATATTTCCATCCATTTTCAATTACAATTTTGATCTCTATAAAAAGTGCCCTAGCCTCTACATAATTGAGAATATTGCTTTTATTATTTCGAAAAATACAATTCTTGAACCTTTGCATTATACCATAGATTTGTATAAATTCCTTGTCCTAACTCCACTGTTATAGATGACCCTTCCATGTATATTAAAATTGTGTAACCAAGAGGCTAGCACCTCTCTTTTTACAAAGATGTAGTTATAAGCATTCAAAGATGCAATTACAGATTCAAGGGGTACTTATACACCCACGCACTATACAAAGTGCTATAGACTTCCTCAAGAGGAAAATATGTCAATGTTGCTCCGTTTTGGGTACTTATATACCCACGCACTATACAGAGTGCTACAAACTTTCTCAAGATGTAAATATGTCATTGTTGCTCTATTTTAGGTACTTATATACCCATGCACTATATAGAGTGCTACAAATTTTCTCAAAGAGGCAAATATGTCAATGTTGCTCCATTTCAGGTACTTATATATCCACACACTATAGAGAGTGCTATAGATTTCCTCAAAAGATAGATATGTCAATGTCGCTCCATTTCAAGTACTTATATACCCACACACTTTACAAAGTGCAAAATATTTCCTCAAGGGGCAGATATGTCAATGTCACTTTGTTTCAGGTACTTATATACCCACGCACTATACAAAGTGCTATAGATTTTCTCAAGAGGTAGATATGTCAATGTCGCTATGTTTTAGGTACTTATATACCCACACACTCTACAGAGTGCTACAAACTTCCTCAAGAGACAGATATGTCAATGTCACTCCATTTAAAAACATCACAAAACTTAATGTTAACAACCCTTGGCTGCCACAAGGCGGTACGAAGCTAACAATCCCCCCTTAACTATTGATCGAATCAAGCATTTATAGTCTTTGAGAAATTTAACCGTTATAATATGATCATTGTCGAGAGAAATTTAATCATTACAATATGATCGTTGTAGAGAGAAATTTGACCGTTACAATATGACAGTTGCAAAGAGAACGATTACAAAAAAAAACTAACCGAAAGAAAATATGACCATTAAAAACTTAAGAGAAAGATGATTAGAATGTGATGCTCCTGTACCATAGGCACTTGAGGAGGAAGTAGAACATTTAAGAGGATTGGAGGAGATATACCATGATGATACTCGAACAACCTTCAATTTTTCCATTAATTCAAAGTCAAGGCCAACCATCAACATCTACAAGGAAAAGAAGGAAAAAAACAAAAAACAGTTTCAAAATTACTTTATATTTTAAAATGTTGTATTTATCATTTGGCTTAAATTGTTGTTTTATAAATTATAATCGTACTAATGAATACCTAATACAAAATTGGTTCTCCGATTGTTTATTGAATTTTTTTTAAATTTTTTTTTTTAAGTTTTTCAAAATATTTTAAAAATATTTAAAAACAATATTCAAACTTGTGTTTTGAAATAGTTACAATGATTGTTGATAGTTGTAGATACTAGCTTAGATATATAAAATATATATCTATAAACGTTGAGAGTTATCAATCTCGAGACGCCTATCTATCACACCCTCAAGAAATGAGATAGGCGCCTCGAGATTGATAACTCTCTGCATTTAATATTTGTGGTATATATTTTTAAAATATTTTAAATCTATCGAAACCCTTAATGTCGACGGATAATTTTCTTATCATCGACTTTTTTAATAAAATATTAATATTGTTTACGGCTTGGCTGACCTTCTTGGCTGCCATTGTAGGACGCCTATTGATGTAATTAGCAGTCTTTAAATTTTATTAAATATAATACGATCTAAATAATTTAAAAAAATATTTATTTAAACATCTAATTTTAGATCATATAAAAATAATATTATATATTTAAAAATAAAATAATATTAAAATTAATAAATTTAATGATAAAAGTTTAAATATTTTATATAAAAAATAATAATTTTAAATAAAATATGATATGTATATTCTATAAACAAACAATATAACACAAAAGCTTTTATTCATATATAATAATTCTAAAAAATATATAAGATAATTTTATATATATAATAGATAATAAAAAAATTTATATAAATTTTAAATAAGATATTAATATTAGTAATTTTTAAAATTATTTAGATTTAATTATTTATTTTTGTTTTATTTTTGTTACGGACATTGTAAGCTACGGGGTTGCCCAATACTTTTATACATTATCATATAAAAAACTCTATAATTTTTTGTTTTTTTAATACTTCTAACTTCCAACGTTTATTATTTGAAATACCGACGTGTTTACAATAGAATCCAAACAAACAAATACCGCTATACGAGATTTCAGTTGTTTCTTTATGCACTGCACCGTACGAGATTTAAGATGAGGATGACTATTTCTCTTTTTACGCGCTCCTGTCAGGCCTAAGCAATAAAGTGAAGTTGTACTCAGCGAATAGAAAATGTTCGGTTTAGTTGTTGGAGTGGGTCCCATGCGGCCGAGGCTAATTATTATTTAAGTAACCGCAGTGGTGTTATTATTTAAATTTGGGGTGGTGTAGGTCACCGTGACAAGTCAAGCAGTGAGGCTTTCCAAGGTAATTAATTAGTCATGCGCATGTTTGAATAATTAGTATGTGGATGAGGGCTAATTTTATCGGCCACTACCCAACGTATATTATTGTTGTTAACAAGTCATACACCCTGTGCGTTTGGCGGTCCCCATTTCACGTCGGGTTACCATGTACCGAGACGGTGAAAGTCCTGGGAGCCTTCGTAGATAGTTTGAACCCTACCAACTGTGCTAGTAGTTACTAAAAATCGTGATTGTAACCATTGCTTCTATATATATATATATATATATATATATATATAAGAAGCAATGGTTACAATCACGATTTTTAGTAATATATATATATATATATATATATATATATATATATATATATAAATCGGACACGCGGCCTTCCAAGGTAATTAAATAGTGAAGCACCCTGAGTCCCTGGCTTATCCCAGGTCATCCCTCCCTGGGATTATTTGTTGCAGATGATCTCCTTGAGGGAGATCCTTCTCCTCTTTCTGCACCTCTCCCAGTCGGTCAGGGTTCCCTTGTTTGAGTTTTTGGCCTGGTGCTTCCCAGGGTTCCTTGTTGTTTTCGGGATCCCTTCCCTTTTTTTTCCCTCAGGCTTCCCCCTGGGGTTTTCTACAGGTTTTTGGCGTGGATCTGGTTCCCTACGGTTCTCTAGGTGGTGGGGGTGATTGGTTGGGTTTTTGACGGCTTCTTGGGGTTTCCTTTGAGGTCCTTACTGCTTTGGGGGTGGTCTGGGGGGGCCTCTTTCCCCCTTTTGCTAGTGAATCCTCTCTGGGATCCTGTGGCTGTTGTTGGTCTCATCCCTGTGGGGAGGGCCTTCTTCGATTTCCCGCTTGGATGCTTCTTCGTGCTGGTTTTACTCCTTGGTGGACACCCTGGGCATTTGTTTGGCCTTGGGGGGGCTTTTTCTCTGCCTGGGTTGTTCCCAGCCTCAGTCCCAGTTCCCTGAAGTTTCTCCTGTGCAAGGATGAGATTCTTGGCCCCTACTGTTGGGGTTCTCTGGGTTCTACTGCATTTTTCAAATCATGGGGGGATCTGATCTATGCATGCAGACCCTGGATCCCCCAGGCTAGGCTCCCAGGGATCCCATATTTGTGGATGTTACCTCTTCCCGCCTAGGATCCCTGGTCCCTTAACCTGTTGTCTTTTCCTGCTGGTTGTCCTGGGGGCAGGATTCTCTTGGTGGTGCTTTCTGGCTGCTTCCCGATGGGCGGGATCTCCTCTTTGCTGGTTTTCAGTTGCTTCCTACTGGGCGAGATTCCCCCTTTTTTCTAGGCAGGATGGTTTCCCACGGGGCGGGATTCTCCAGAACCGCTGGGTTTCCTGCTGGGGGGTTTTTCTATTTCCTGCTAGTTTTCTCGGGAGACGGGATTCACTTGGTAGAGGTTTTTGCTGCTTCCCGCTGGGCGGGATCTACACTGGGATGGATTTCAGCTGCTTCCCGCTGGCCGAGATTCACTCTTTGGTGGTTTTTCGACTGCTTCCCGCTAGGTGAGATTTATATTATAATGGTTTTTTGTTGCCTCCTGCTGGGCGGGATTTACACGATGGCGGTTTTCAGCTGCTCCCCGCTGGCGGGATCTTCAAACTTACCTTCCTTTGAAATTGGTGGTTTCCGTCTGGCGAGATTGTTCAAATTTACCTATTCCCGCTGGGCAGGATTTTTGTTTGTTTTTCATTTTCAGAGTATTGGTGCCTTGGGCCCAGAATTTTGTTGTAATGGCTTACTCTCGGCATGTTATTTCCAACTCTGATGTAATCAAGTTTTGGGATCCTAGTTAAAACCCGATGTAAATATAATAGCTACTTATAAAAAAAAAATAGTGAAGCACCCCAAGGGGAGGGGTCTTCACATCAATGACGCTAAATTCAACTCCAAGACTTGTATTTCAAATAGGTGGTCTTAAAATAAATCCTAAATAGTCGGTAAATAACATCATTCAAATACAACGGTTCTTACATATTAATTATATATATGTGAAAGTTTAAAATAAAATTAATAATTATTTCTAATGGTTATAAAAATTGGATAAAATAGTAATTAAAATAAATATTTTCAAAACTTTTGATTTGGTTGAAACAAAAGTTTCATGGTAAGAATTAAAGGTTACATCCAAGGTTTGAGTATATACTAGAATTAGAGATCATATCAAGAGAATGAGTATCTACCATAATTAGAGGTTGTACCAAAGTTTAGGGTTTTAGTATTTTTTTTAAGAGCTAAGTTTCAATCCAACATGTTAATTATATGGTATCATCACTTACACGATAATAGAAGAATTTGTGGTAGAGCTATGAAGAATAATGTAGTTGAGAGTGTTAGATCTAAGCGAGGTATTGTGGAAAGTTGTAGAGATATGAAGAACAATGTGGTTGTGAGTGTTAAATCTAATTGAGGTATTATGGAAGGTTGTAGAGCTATGAAGAACAAGTGGTTGAGTGTGTTGGATCTGATCGAGATACTATGAAAGATTGCAAAACTATGAAGAACAATATGGCTAAGAGTGTTGGATCCAAGCAATGTACAAAAGAAATCTTTGGAGCTATGACGAATAATATGGTTGAGAGTGTCGAATCTAATCAAGGTATTGTGGAAGGTTGTGAAGCTATAAAGAACAATATGGCTAAGAGTTTTGGATTTGATCGAGGTATTGTGAAGAGTTGTGAAGCTATGAAGAACAATGTGGCTAAGAGTTTTGGATCATATAAAGGTACTTTGGCGAGTTGTTGAGCTATGAAGAACAATGTGGATGAGAATGCTAGATCTGATCAAGGTCCTATGGGAGGCTATGGAGCTATGCAAAACACTATGGTTGAGAGTGTTGGATCTAATTGAGATACTGTGGAACGCTATGGAGCTATGAAGAAAAATATGGTTGAGATTGATGGATCTGAGCAAGCTACTATGGAAGGTTGTGGAGCTATGAAGAACAATGTAATGAAGATTCAAGAGTGTAAAAGTGATCTTCTCATTATCAGTAAATTTATTACAAAGAACTATGAAGGTAACTGATCCAATTTCTAAGGCATCAATATTGATTTTTTCTTCATAAGTAGAAATATTAAAATTCGTCTACACCTTAAAATATGTGAGAGCATTGAATGGCGATAGGACAATGAGAGGTTGTGCAAAGAACATTTCAATTTTTTTGTAGGAAGCTATTGAAGAATTTGAGCAAATTTATCCATCATGTTATTCCTTTGTTTCACAAGGGCTTTGTTCAACACCCTATTGAAAGGATCAACTATCTTGATGTTGTCCATTCTAGTTCTCACCTCAGATCATTTGGAATAATAAGAGGGAACTTATGTTTGATATCAAAACAATCAATATCATAATCTCATGTTTATGGATATACACTCAAAAGACATATTGCACTGATATTGCTAATCTAAAACTTAGAATTTTGATTAAAGGTTGTAATTTACAAATAATAGAGTATGGCAAACCATAACACAAAATATATAAGCAAAATAGCATAGTTATTGTATTGCTCAAAATAGAGTGAAATGCAAGCAATCATTGAGAAGAAATGTGAGGCTACAACAATGCATCCATTATTCATGTTTTATAAAGACAGTGGCACATATGTATTTATATAATAATTGGTGTGTTGGAAATCCATCATATTAAATATGGATGATCACCCATATGGAAATGTGGTGGTTCACTTTCCATGATTTTAAAATTCATGCATATGGAAATATAATCTTTGATCATTAGACCTTTATAACCTAGACATGCTCAAGCCAATATTGGCTATTTTGAATTAGAGATAAGAGTATAAGGTTTCAACAAAGAATCAAACAAAAATTTGCATAATTTCCTTCATTGAATGACCATCTAATATGTTTCTTGATCAATTGAAAACTATCTGATATGAAGTTCCATGTTGGCAATCCTTTGCACAGTGTTTTTCCTAAATAGTCCCATTCCATCTAGAGAAACTATATATTTTTGAAGTAATATTTTTTACCAACTATTTTCTTGATCTTTGAATAACCTTTAACCATATTTTACCCCAAAAACAAAGTGTATAAGTATGCAATTATGCAAGCTTTCCCCTCCAATATTTTTTCCTTTGCAAACCCTATCCCTATACAACATACAAAGAGGAAACCTAATTTTTTCTCATATCCTTTCCATATACAATATCTTTACATTTTATCAAATTTGGATGCTATACCTATTGGTGATCATGAAAGTGATTTTTTATAGATTGGGATGAACTGCAATATAGTCTTTATAAGTTGTAGCCTTCCTACCATGGTTAAGAACTTACTTTTCCATTCTTCCAAATAAGTTTTCATTCTATCCAATTATGACACAAAGATCCTTTTTATTTCCTTTATGAGACAAAGGAATATCTAAATAGGTTGATGGAAACTTTTTAATATTAAACCCTAAGATTCTACAATAATTCATTGTAAATATAGGGCAGTGTTAATAAAAAACCTTGTATTTTGTAGTATGAACCAACTCTCTAGTAGCCTTCACATAGCATGATAATATTAATTTAAACTCCATGACCTCACTAACTAAGGGATGACCCAAAAGAAAAGTAGCATTAAAAAATTAGAAACAAGATTCAAAGAAACCATTTTTTACAACCTAAATACCTTTGATTTTTGCTTCCACTTTACCTTTGAGAAAGCTCATCTTAATGCCTCTACAAGAATAATATATAGATAAGGAGATAGTGGATCACCTTGGCTAAGTCCATGGGATGAATTGAAGTAACAAGTAGGGAAACTACTATTCAAAATAGAATATTTTGGAGTGTTATAATTTCTAAACAATTCACACTAACCTTGATCAAAACCAACTTTTTTAGAATATTGTGTAGAAACCTCTAACAAACCTATCATATGCTTTATCCATATCTTTTATAAGCATACATGTATTTTCATGGAATAAAGAGAATGTATGGCCTCTTGTGCAATGATCACACTATCAAGAATTTATTTACAATAAACAAAACCATCTTGTTCCTATAGGATAATAGAATCTACAATGTTTTTCAACCTATTTATCATAATTTTTGAAACAATTTGATAAATCATATTACAAAGGCTTATTAGATGAAAAATATCAAAATGTGTTCTCTCTTTTGTTTGGAACCAATGCGATAAAAGTGACATTTGATTTCACTTATTGTAGACTTTCTTTTGTGGGCCTCTTAATCTGTAACTAATATATCACTCTTTAACAAAATTCCAAAAAAATTGAAAGAAATTAGTAGGAAATCCATTAGGGCCAGGTGCCTTGTTATTATAGGTAAGTAATTGATTTAGATCCATTTGTTATTAATATTCCCTCTAAAGTTCTAGTTTCTCTATCCTTAGCTAATGTTTTACCCATACATACGGGTACGGGGATAAGGGGTCTCCTTGCCTAATACCTCTAGAGATTGTAAATAGATGGGTATGAAATCCATTTACTAGAATTGAATAGGATACCTAGGATATATATCCATTGATCCATTCTACCTAATCCACCAAGAATTCATATTCTCTCATCAACTTTAGTAGGAAGTACCAATCAACTCTATCGTATGCTTTGCATGGGTCTAGCTTGATAAACATGGAGGGTATTTTCTATATCTACATAGAGTGGATGGCCTCTTGAGCTAAGACTATCTCATCCAAGATTTTCATTCCTTCCACAAAACCTCCATGTTCCAAAGAAATAATTTTGTGAAGAAGAGGTTTAACCCTTTCTACCATGATCTTTGTATTCTTTTTATATAGGAAATTACAAAGGGCCATTGTTCATAAACCAAAGATGTGTTCAAACTCTAGGTTTTCTCAAAAAAAGCTATATATGTCTTGCTCATCTCTTTGAGTACCACTTTGGCTATCCTAGCCTCTTCTACCACTTCCAAAAATTCTTCCTTAAGGATATACCAAAATTCTTGGTAAAATTCTATAGAAAATCCATCTAGGCCTAGAGTTTTACCTTTTTGCATCTTAAAAACTACCTACTATAGTTATTTGGTAGTGATTGGGGTAATCAAATTTATATTATCTTCCTTTATGAGAAGTAGAGTTATACGTAAGGGGTCAACCCCAAAATTTATTTATAAAAATTTGGCGAATCAGTTTTGAAATCTAAGCGAATAGTGTCCAAACACATGTAGAAGGTTCACTATTATTAGGGGTAATGTTGGAAATTTAAACTTAAAATGGTCAAATTATTATAAAACCAGGGCGAATTGACCCAAAAATAATTTGCACCCAAAATTTTTTGGTTAATGGCCCCTGGTCAAGGGTCCCAAATATTAACCAATTCCAAATTTCAAAAATCCTAATTTTAGTCAAAATGGCGATAAATAGCCACTATGCATAACCCTAATGAGGAGAGAAGGAATCTCTTAGATTACTTCATGTTCTGCCTCCTAATTCAATGGTTTTACCTCAAATATTTGGTAAAGTATTCTATTGCTATATCTTTTATCCCATCCCATGTGTATACTAAAGCACCCATTATTATTTTAAGAGATGAGATAAAATTGTGTGATTTCCTTGTTAGGAGAGATTCATGGAAGAAGCTAGTGTCCCTATCTCCCTCTTGGAGCCATTGGATCCTAGATTTTTGTTTACAAATGATCTATTCTCTTTTGTCCCATTCCTCCATCTGGGCAGTAAGCTTAGCTTTCTCCTTGCTTCAGATATCAGTAGTGCCCTCCGTTTGTATTTGCTCATTTAGTTCCTCAAGTTTGGTTAGGATATTTTATTTATTTTCCTTAATATCACCAAAATCCTCCCAATTTCATATTCTCAATTTAGACTTGATAAATTTTGAGTTAAAAAATAGGTTTTTATGAGTCTTAGCTTTCTCATATCAAGGTTTGAAATTGGGTTTCCTAAATAAAAACCTAGGGACTAACTACTTCAATATATTGTTAAGTTTATAGTCAAAATAAAGTTCTACTTGGTCTTGGGAGATGACACAATGACTTGGGATTTGGCTCTTTCTCGAGAGGTCCAAAGTTCACACTATGGCATGTGTGTGTGGGGTTGTGTGTTAAATCTCCTATTGACAAGCTCAACTCTTCCCATATGAGAGGTCATGGTGGGATGAGGATGCCCAACCTTGAGTTTCGGTTGTAAGGGTTCCTCACACTAACCGAATCCAAAAAAATAAAATAAAGTTCTATTTGGAAAATAGAAAATTTAACTCCAACACTTTTGTATCCGCAAATCAAGCATACGACTTTCCAAGGTCATTAGTAGTCAATCACCTTTTTTTCAAATTCAACTCCACTACTTTTGTAGCTTGAATAGGTGTATCTAATATTCTAATTATATTAGATAGATTTTTGGTTTTATAACTATTAAAAATTATTTTTTATATATTATTTAATTTTTAAAATAAAAAATATTATTTTTTAATAATATAATTTTTTTATAAAAATTAATAATAATTATGTTTGAATCTACAATATTTAATAAATGTTTGTTTTCATAAATTAAAACTATTTTATTAAATATACAATTAATATTTTTTAATGATATAATTCTTTTATAAATAATTAATAATTATTATAAAATATAATTAATATTATTATTTATTTTAATAAATTATTTTGTGCTTTCTTAAAGTATATATACTCTTTCCTAATTTACATATTAATCTTGTCCGTATGAAATCCTTGTTTTATTGTGCACCGCTCAACTAAGAATCTTTTAAAAACCGTCGAGTTTATTTTTTAAAATAAATTATATTACTAAATGGGTAAACGGAAAGTTATATTGGATGGTGGAAAAGGAATCCATTTCGTACCATGGGATCCTAAAATTTAAGCAGATTATAATATGGATGTAAGATTGGATGGTGGAAAAGGAATTGATTTCGTACCATGGAATCCTAAATATTAAGCGGATTATAATATTAGATGTAAGATTGAATGGTGGAAAAGGAATTGATTTCGTACCATGGGATCTTAAAATTTAAGCGGATTAATGTCATTATCGCCGTTTAAATAGATTGCACCTATGTATTTAATTTAATTTAATTATATTTATTTATTATTTTTTTATTAACGTGATAAATTTTAGAGTTAAGTAGTGGTCTACATAATCATGATCTTTTTTAAAGTCAAAACTATGCTTATCAATAGGGAATTTAACACACAACCATCACACACCGCACATCCGCTCACTCCGTAGTTTGAACCTTAGACCTCCCAAAAAAAACCAAAACCCAAACCATTACAATTACATTAATCATATTTATTTATATAAAAAAATTGTTTGCGTTAAAAAGTAGTGGCAGTTGATGTGTGCTTTGCCTAGGTAAGAGAGTGGCCATGCAATAAAAATAAAACATGATGGATATATATCATGTTTGTTTATTTTAAAGTAAGTTCACTTGTTGACGATAAAGCGTTAAGGAAATCTATTGCAGATAAGTTGATAAGGGGATAGAAATTGCGTGGTGTGAAAGGGCGGGCATCTAAAGCCATTAGATGCCACGATGTAGATATTTGTGGTGCTTTCCCGGAAAATTTGGAATCTCTTGGAAGATTGGCACGAAGGAAATCTATTGCAAATTAGATGATAAGCGGATAGAAATTAGGTGGTGTGAATGGCCGGGCATCTAAATTTATGAGATGATGTAGATATTTGTGCTGCTGTCCCTGAAAATTTGGAATCTTTTGGAAGATTGGCGTGCATGAAGGTTCCACTTACCCCCATTGCAAGTCGCATCGTACGGCGAAAATTTTAAGATCAAGACAGAGAAATCCAACTCTATCTTCCATGCTTGCGGGACCCTTAACACTCTACTTGAACTGGCATGTCCCATTTTCAAGTGCCGCACAGACCAATTGATGCGATTCAGCACATACTCCCTCTCACTCCTTTCATTTCTTCATTGATCGCAATGACAAGCTTTCACATCACTATGCCCATCTTTCTGTTCTACTTCCACGACAATAAATTTGCATCTAGGGAGACACCAGAATGAGCTGTGCTGTTTCCTTTGTACTGTTCGCCCTCAGTTGGAGAATGATTCGTTTAATAATAAATATAATGAAGGTTGATGGTCAAAAGACACATATCATGGTTGTTTTGTTGAAGATAATTTCACTAAAGGAGTATATATGTTCTGCTTTCTTTTATAATTGTGTTGCAAGGAATTTAACTAAATTGAATTAAGCATGTATAAAATCATTATAATTATTTTATATTAGTTTGTTCAATCATTTTAGATTTTGGATGGGTGGAGGCAAAGTTTTGTTTGAGTGTTTTTCAGCTTGAGGTTGGTGGTTCTAATCCCAAGCCTCTAACTAAATTGAGAAAAAAAATTGCTCTTAGATTTTGAATGTGTACTTGATAAATATATTCTCTTAAGGTGTACTTGATAATTAGATTCTTTTAAGTATCTTGATAGACAATGTTCTCTATGAGTTACTAGATTACCTTGACATTTATAAAACGTGGTGCTTATCCTTTTGTTATTCTTGGGTTGTATATTTTTTGAATAGTCAAAATTTCAAAGTTATTTTTTGTTTTCAAATCTTTTTCCTTGTTTTTCTATATGATCTTTTACTCTCAAGTAAGCTTAGTGTATAATCCAAGTTTTGGTTCCTTTAGGATAAACTATATTGTCATAAGGGTAAAAATATTTACATAAACACAATTAATACCTAGCAATTTTTATCATGAAGATAGATAGATTTATGCTACAAGCAAAGCTTAACAAATGAACTTATACACTTGTAAAAAAACAAATAATAAACAAAATAATGATTCTAAAGAGGGAATGTTTTGGATCTTACTACTTGAATAATTTGAGCATCTCATTTGCATCTGTCTTTCTAAATTTTAATAAATTTCAGTTGGAATTCATAATGAACAAAAGCGATACATCCAGTCAAATCTTATACAAAAGGTATAAAAGTATGAAAGAAAGAAAAAGAGACATAAATATTGGGGGGAACCCATAGGCACCATTAATAATCATTGTATTATTAGTATGTAAGATTCAAAACACTCAAATGATGCAATGAGGAGTGGTGGGGGTATTTATACGAACACCAAAATATCAATTATATAAAAGAGTTTAACCTAAGTTGATATAACAAAAGGGCTTAAGTTTTTTCCTCTTACAACATACATCACCCTATTCCAAGAGTTCCTCTTGCCCTTAGGCCAATTGATTTCAATCATCAAAAGAGGATATGTATGATCCTCTTTAAATTAAGAGTTGTAACAAACTTCTAAGAGTACCTAGATACAGAATAAAACAAAGAAAGAGATCATGAAAGATTTGATATTCATGAATAAACTAAATCAATTGCTCAAAAAAGAAAGAGGGATTGACTAAAGCACATCATGAATATTTTTCCTACAAGCCTTCAAAATACTCAAAATCTACTACAACTGTTACAAATACATTTATATTTACTAAAATGTTAGGCCAAAGATTTTGATTGCATAGAAAATTGTAAAACTACCTTTTCAAAATAGGGCAATAGGGTTTGAGAACTATTTGACACAATTCGATCCCTAACATTGGAACAAGTCCATCAACTGATATCACCAATGTATAGAGCTCAAAAAATCATGCAATTTGAAAAAAGGGCTCAAAATGCTTGTGTATGGAGAAGTTATGGCTCAAAAATGAAAAAATAAATGCCCGAAACTTAGAGTTACAACAGTTAATCTTGACCTACCAATTCAGTGCCTTTACTTTACCAGATTATTGATAGACACTTGGAGTCCTATGATTGGTTGACTAGGTTTAAATAATAAAAAAATGGATAATGTAGTGCAAGAAGGCACCGCATAGGTCAAAGTACATTTTCTTTTATTTCATTGTGCCAGATGGATTTGATCCCTAGTTTTAGTTGACCAAAAAATAATGTTTTATTTGAGACATCACAATGCTGCTTAAGCCTCATAAGCAGCTTCCTTCCCAAATGTTTGAAAGTCACAACTTCTAAGCTAAAAAGAAATCACAAACAAAACCAACAAAGGGATTAAAAAACAAATCCTTATGTCTGCAACATCCTTAGCTGCTTTGGTATAAACATTCAGCCAAATTTCCTATTCATGATTCTTAAGCTAAGTGCATGGATCATAAGTCTTCAAATCCTTATATAACATGTCAAAAGAATAATAATGAGATTCAATCATTGTCATATGTGCATCCAATTCTCTATCACCAACCTCTCTAGCTAGTTTACCATTATCAAAGTCTATAATAAGATTAGTAGGACTTTATTCTAAAGTTTACATTCATGGTTTAAGTAGCCAATGGAACATGTAGATTCAAACCCATGTCAAGTAGAACATAAGACACCCAAAACTATCCTTTCAAACCATCTTACTTCCCTCATAAAGCATGCTTGGGGTGAAGTTTTCTTCTCAAAGAAGGATACCCCACCCTAGTAGCACAATGCTATAGAGAGTGAGAGCAGGAAGAGAGAAATTTTTGAATTTAAACATTCCCTACCTTGCTTTCTTTTTGCAATAATGTCATAGCAACCTTGGAAATGTAGCTTGAAAACTATTGAATTAAATTTTATAGGCTTAACTTGATGATAAGGAAGCAAAATGTGGAGAAGACATAAATTCTCCAATAGATTTGAAGGAAGAAATAGTAATCCATGGAGTAAAATTTTGTCTTTGCTTCTTAGGTAAAATGCTTTAGAGAAGTAGATCATCCTTGATTTCAAAAGAAGGATTAGAGGCTCCAAATAATATTTTTCTACCAAGTAAAGTTGCTCCATACCTACTCTGATATGATGTTAAAATTCATAATATTTTGTATAAAAGAACAAATTAAAGCAGTCCATTCGTTCAAATCTTATACAAAAAACATAAAATTATGGAAGAAAAGAAAATAGATAGATATTGGGGGCACCTATAAGCACCATAAATAATCATTGTATTATCCATAGATAATATTCACAACACCCTAATGATGAAATGAGAAGTGGTGGGGAGTATTTATACCAATATCAAAATCTTAATTACATAAGAGTTTATGACATAACAAGAGGGCTTAAGGTTAATTATAAGTTATAAAGTGGGTTTAAACATAACAAGGTTAACCGTGAACCATAGAACTTACATAATAAACATTACAAAAAAGTCATACATTATACAATGAATACCTTTAGGTCTATCCAATATTACATTATACAATGTCGACCTTGATCATGAATCTGATTACACTTTCCACTTGATCGAACCATGGGATGTAAAATACAACTAGATCTATGGGAAGCCACATTAACTAGCCAAAACTATTCCTCTTGTTAAATTTATACTAGTAAATTAAAATATTTTATGCATTTTCTATTTCCTCTATTGAACCAACCAGTCCAATTTATAACATGGCACATCCTGAGATGATGAAGGTGCATCTTCATGATCTATATTTCCCTTTTTTATTGCTATTGCATCTCTTATATATCTAATGTATACTAGTTAAAAAAATAATATGTCTTAGACAAATTTTTAATGATCCCAAATGGTAATAAATAGGGTGCATCCTCATTAGGATATTTTTTATCTTAAATTATTACAAACATTGTGGGTGGTCTTTGGGACTAGAAATTTTTGAATGCTCTAAATCCTAATATCCTAATTCACTATATTTTGATAGATTCTAATCATATTCGTCTTTTCATGTAAAATTAGGTAACCAAAACTCTTAAGGTATTTTTTGAAGCTCATTTGTAATTTTGTTTGAGTTCCTCTCCTTCAACTAGGTTACTAAGATAAATCTATGATTTAGAGTTGTTCCTTATATAAATACAATCTTTTAAAATTGGAACTTTACAAGATAGACATGCTCGAGCCAATGTTTACCATTTGAATTAGAGATAAGAGGATAAGGCTTCATCAAATAATCAAACCAAATACTTGCATAGTTTCCCTTAGACTTACCATCTAATATGTTCCTTGATTGAAACAATTTCTCTAAATAAATAGCTGACCTAGACTTTTTATTGAGTATTAAAGGAGCAATTACTTATCCTCAAATATAATTGGTCTATCCTATTGAAGCAAGTTAGAGGAAATAGAAACTATGGAATCAACAACTCAAAATATTTCCTCTCTTCATGTTGATGATGGGTTAGATTCCTAGAGTTGGGCTGCACCTCTACTTGCAAAAATTTAGGCTTATTGTCTACAAGTTAGGTAAAACTTGCAAAAATATTGATGGAAGAGCGATAGGAGCATCTTTTTGCTCATTGGCCAGAACCAGGTTCTCATGATGGAAAGAAAAAAAGATTTTTTTGAGTAGGTTGAAAAGCTTGATGCTAGTTATCCAAGTGGTTTGTGGACATATATACATAATGCTAGACAACTCTTGGTAGATTCAAAAGTTGGAAAAATCCATTTGATGGCTTTACCCCTAGTGATGAAACCCTAATGGTGAGAGAGGAAAAGAGTAGGTTTGTTGTACGAGCAAGTCTATTACAAAATGAAAACAAAGAACAAGATTAAGACCCTAATTTCAAAGCTAACAATTTGATCAAAGGAATAGAATAGAATTTTGGGGACCCATGAAAGAACCATTTTGACTCAAGGGATCATTCCTAATCACATGTGGTCCATGGGAAACAAAAAATCTTAGATATATATTTTGAGCTACAATAAAAGGGAGGTAAACTTTTCATACTTGATGATTTGGTTGGCATAATTATCGAGCAAGGTGTTATGAGTCTTGTGGGTTGATATATGGGAGCTCGATCGAACCTTGACATAATCAGGAAATTGGTTGCTACTAAATGATGATCCTATGGCCACATGGAGTTTGTGGTAATATCGAAGGGTTTTTTTATGGTTAAACTTAACTACAATGAAGACTCTAATCGAATACTCTAGGGAGGTCCATGATTCTATGGATGTTGGGGGATTTTATTATGATGATGGAGCCCAAACTTTGATCCTAACACCCAAAGCTTCATCCAGGCACTAATTTGGGTGATATTTCTAGGATTTCCATTCTAATACTAGAATGATGAAACTTTGACAAGTACCACAAAGAAAATATGGCATCTTATTGCTATTGATCTTGCCACCAGAGCTCACTCATAAATTATTTATACAAGAATCTGCATAAATACAAATATGGAGGAGTTACCTAATTCAATCATACTAGTTTTAAAGCTTGGACATGGAATCAGACTATAGAATATGAAAACGTCCTAATAAAATGTGAAAGTTTCAAGAAATTAGGGCACTCAACCAATGCATGCTCCACTCATGACAAACCAACCTAAAATAATAATAAAAAGTTTGGTAAAATAAGTAGAATGAAGGTGAGAAATCTAAGCAATACAGGTATTTCGAGGATAAAATGATTGAGAACAACAAAGAGGGGATCTTAGATCACTTTACAGAACCAATTCAATAGGAATTCCGTGAGGAGGGTCAATTTTTGGAAGAAAATCAAGATTTACGTATTGGAAAACCCTCTTCAAAGGGTTATGAAGTTTCGGTTTTGAACTACTTTGCTCATTTAGAATATGTAATGGGTAATCCAATCCCTCCTAAACAAAATGAAATTACTGAGGAAGAAAACCTGTAGTTGATTACATGTTTTGATTCAAATGAACAAGGCCATAACCCTCCCGCAGAACCTTTAACCCATGATTATGGAAAATGGTCTAAAACCTCAAGTCGACAAACTAGAAATCAAAAGAAAAGGAAGATTGATGTAAGAGTGGAAAGCAACTTGGAAGGCCAACTAATTAGAAGATTAGAGAATGAGAATATTTTACCAAAATTGCAAATGGAACCCAAACTACCTTATCCTAGGATAATGGTAAAATATTACCCGAAAGAATCAAGAAATGAAACTTCTCTCTTGGAACACAAGGAGACTCAATGCCCTTGCCAAAAAAAGATTGGTTAATGGGATCTTGGGGACCATTGAAGAGCATTGCAACTTGATGTAGGTCCTACAAATGGATATTGGGTAGTTTGTGGATGAAGCAAAAAAGAATCTCAAGGAAATTGTTGAAACTTCGAAGCTTATGGTCAACAGGCACCTCTAGTTGCTATTTTTCTATCCTATAGGAGGTGGATTACTTAATTGGTTTAGTATTATATTGCTTATGATTTGATGGTTTGTTTCTAAACCTTGTTAGTAGTTGTTCTATATGTATGTTGTTTGGCTGTGAAGTAGAATGTGAAATGAGTGTTTGTATTATAGCCTTATTTTTTTAGCATATATGTATTGTGGAGAAGTATTTTTGAGCATATTGTTAAATCTTTGACTACTATGTAAAAGTTTTAGGGACATTTCAACGCCCCTTCCTCAACCTTAATTAAAAAAAATATTTCTTGGTCAACTACAAACTATTTGAAATGAAGTTCCATGCTGGCAATCCTTTGGGTAGGGTTTGTTTCCTAAATAGTTTTATTGCATCAAGATAAACTATATATTTTTGAAGTAACATTTTTTCCTATCTTTTATTTTATTTTATTTTTGAATAATATTTAAACAAGTTTTGTCCCAAAGGCCAAGTTTACATTAGCTTTTGATGAACGAGCCATGAGAGATAACAATCACAAGATTCAGAATGACATGCAAGAAAGTAAATCTACTAGATGACTGAAGTATGCTGAAATATAAAACATATAAAATATTACAATGTAGCTATGGAGGAAGTGAGCACTCCATTAACAGAGTTACAGATCTACATCATATCCATCACCAGTAAATTGTGTGGAACATAGAACAACACAATCCACTAACCTACGCTATCTGATGATGTCCCTCGACTGTCCTATCTATCTATCTATCTATCTAAGAGGTCATCCTTATATATGCAAAATAGGATGCTTGCCCAACACTCTATCTAGTTGTGCATAGGACACCTTGCACATGTACAACTTGCATATTGACACTTGTCCATTTATTACATTGCATGAAGTCACTAGATAACTTGCACATGAAGTAATATAGGTATGTATCTTGGAGGATATATTTACATAACCCAAATGATGGAATAGACATTATTTCCAACATCCTCTATATTTACATTATTTGGGTATTGAAGGTTTTAGTCTTCAATATGGATTTTCTTCATCTTCTTCTACTTGATATTTGTAGTCTTCTTTTTCTGCATTCTTTGTATTCAAGTTAAGTAGGTAATTTATGTCTTCATATGATGTAGAGTAAGTTGTAGCTAGGCCTTGTATTCTCATTGGATAATATTTGACATGTTCAAATTCATCTTCTATCCAACCACCTTTGTAGTCCTCCTTGCAAGTATCTTCATTTGATTTAGATTTTTTTATGAATAAGTAGGGCATGATGCAATTGTCCTCTCGTTCTTCTATGCTTGCCTTTTTGGTGTGCTAGTTTTTCCTTTGTTGATTTAATCTTCATGTCTTGATTCCCTTTTGTATGTCTCTTCTTCTTTTTCCTTCTTCTCTTCTTGTGATTATGCTTTGATGTAGGTGAAACCTCAACTTTAAAACAAGTTAGTCTATCATCACAAACAGGGTTATGCATAGTGGTAAATATTCGTCAATTGGGTGAATATTAGGATTTTTAAAATTTAAAATTGACGAATATGAGGACCCTTGACGTTGGCCCATTCGCCTAAAATTTTTAGGACCAATATTTTTTGTAGGGTCAATTCGCCATAATATATATCCAAACATAGGCATATTTGTACTCATTGGAAAGCTCTTTTTGAGCCTAATCTAATGGTGGTATTTCTATGAAGCTATAAGGTGATTTAATAGGTCAAAAGTTATCCTAAAGATGACCTTACTTTTTAGGGCTTGCAATACCCCAAATTTTGGTGTGTATATGATTGATTTGATTTGATTTGGATTCGCCATGATTCACCTTGATTTTGATTATGATTCGCCATTTTTTTACAAGTACATTTTGAGTCCAACCCCTTATGCATAACCTTGATCACAAAAGTATTGTTCTTTAATATCAACTTGTTTCTTGTGTTGAGTAAGTACAAACACAATTAATGATAGATAAATTATCATACATTATTCTAGAGAAAGAATAACCAATATTTGTGATTTCTACCATGCTATGAAGAGAATTTCATGAATATAGTTAATCAAGGTAGTAAAGCTGCCTTCTTTGGATTCCTTAATAAATAATGAGAATTTCATCTTATCATTAGAAGATATATATTTGTATCCTTCTAAAGTATCTATTAGGTTTTGGGAGTAGAATTCCACTTCATGGAATAGTTCTTCATTATTGAAATCTTTCCTCAAATTCTCATCCATAATGCTTCTTTAGAATTGAAATTTGATAGGACCTTAATAGTATTATCTTATGGCTCCCTAGTGATAAGAGTATTATGTAGTGCTTTTTGTAAAAATATAGTTCAATTTTGGTTTATTTTCTACAAGTTTTGCAAGAATCAAAAATCAACTTTTAAACACCTTATTACTCTTAATTGAACTAAGCACTATTTTAGTTTTGAAGAGGTTTTGATGTTGGAATTATTTTGTCCCCTTTTTAGAAATTTGAAACAAGTAAAAATAAATTTATCCAACCTTAATAAAATCCCTTAATAACCTCTTTTATATTCCTTGGATTATTTCTAATTTCCAAATAAAATAAATTTGATGGAGTAATCCTTATGACTCCCAAGTTTGGAAAATTAGAGAAATGATAATAATATTTGCAACATAGTTTAATCCAAGTTGAATTCCTTATTCCTCCTAAGTAAGATTGCAAATATTAAAATAATAAGATAAGTCACCCCTTTAGCTTTCAAAACCTAAGTTTTAAACTTAGTTTATAATCCTTATAACTCCAACTTATGAAAGAAATAATAAATGGGATTTAGACCTTACCTTATGGACATAATATCTCCTCAATATTCGATGCTTTCTACGATTGAGTATAACAACGTATAAGAGGTACCTTGAGTGCTCGATTTAATGGAGATTCGATGGAATGGCTTGACATGAATGTTGTATGTATGGAACTAAATGTTGAACTTTCAAAATGGGGAGCTTTCAATTCCCCTTCCCCTTATCTTCCATGCTCACTTCACTCTTACATGCCAATCTTAGACTTCATATGTCTTTCAAGAATTGTCGATCATAGGCATTATGACAAGTGTCACATATGTTACAAGTGAGTGCTCCTTTCTTCACATAATGCTCCAAAAACTTTGTTTAGCACTTCTTATATAAATTTGATAACGTATGGGCACTTTGTGTGAAGCTAGTGGAGAATGCCAAGTGGCACATATTTGCTTGTAACTCCTTCGTAGAAGTCTCTAGAACGTTGAGAGAAATGATGACCAGAATGCCAAGTTTCATTTATGCATGGAGACCATTTTTATAATGCCTTCGAAGATGGATATTATAACTTGATAACCCCTTTGCTTTGTAATGTTGCTTGGGCAACAATAAAACTTTCTTCTTCACATGTGAATGGGCAATGCACTATGGAGCTTAGATGACAGTTGAACGCTTCCTTTGGTGAGTGGTATTCTCCAAGATAGAGACCATGAACGTAAGACCTTTTCCTCTTTCTTTTATGCCTCCAAACATATTGATTTCCATGTAAGTATTTTGATGTCTTTTTTGAGATTGATATGCACTTGCTTGTCTACATAAATGTGGCTCATGGATGATCTAAAATAAGCTTTGATTCTACAGTTATGTACATCCAATATGAGTTCTTTAATGGCTCCTTCTAGCTTGGAAGGAAGAGTGCTAATGTCTAGCCTTTTTTGGATGTTCTTTTCCCTATAGAAAAATGTGCCCTATAGTGGCACTTCCAAATCTACTCTTATGCTATCAAAAACCAGAATAGAGTAGTGCAAGATAATGTATTATATTTTGTACAATAAGGCTTTTTAATATACCTTATTTTGCACTTTATTTCTAGATCTTAAATTCTAATTTTTTGGCAGATTTCTTGCAATACAAGGGTTTGAGGTTGTCTTTAATAATAGACATACCTTTCCCTTTTTACTTGGACACTTTTGATAACAAGTCCAAGCTTCAATAATAGTAGATAAAAGATTTATAATTGATGCAAATTTTTTGCATTCTTTTTCCTTGCATTCAACTTGTAATGATTTTGATTTTGAGACTCACCAAGTCTCACTTTCATAAGCTTCTATTTCTATTTTTGGTTAGTTAAATTCTTCTCCAGTATACTGGAGGATTCTAGCCCTTTTGGTGGATTCTATTGGCTAATTCAAGTTGCAGATTTTTATGCTCCAATAGTGTCTTTAGACACGATACAAATTAGACTGTGCCTTTCATGAAATACAAAACTAATTATCTTTTTGAGAGTGGTATAATAGTACAAGTTTTTTTATACTTTTAATGCCCTAATATCACACCTTATCACTCTAATCAAATATCAAAGTCATGCACTAATAATCTACTGCAACTAATAAAGAATAACTTAAAATGAATCTTTCAAAGTTATTATGCAATTTCACTACAATCAATGTTGTAGGACTTAGTCTTTTTTTTCAAAAATAGATAATAGGTTGTTTATAGAAACTAATTTGAAATCTAATCAACTCCTAATAAATGTGCAATTGAATCCTTAAAAATTGTTTTCCTTTGCACTTTAGAAGACTGTAATCTAATTTCCTTCTTGCAACTTTAATCCAATATACAAGTGCTCTAATAAATATGATAAATAGTTCAATTTAATGAATATTTTTGCACCATAAGTTGCATAATTTTTTCTATAGCTCTTCTCCCGTATTTTTAGAGAATTTAGACCTTTATGTCTAAAAACACCAAGTTACTACTTTAAGTAGGATGTCCTACACAACTCCTTCACCAAATGATGGTCTCAAACTTTATTTTACAAGCCTAGGATTTGGTGGCTTTTTCTCCTTTTATGTTCTCCTCATGCTATAGATTTGGAGAAGTCTATGTCTCTAGGGTGGTGACTTCTTTCTATGAGAGGTAATCTTAAATCTCCAAGATTTGGTGAGCTTCTTTTGTCTTCAAGTCTTCTTATCGAATTTTGACTTCAAGCAGGATCTTTTTCTAGGTTTTGGCACTCCTTTCCAAATTCTTCTTCTCATATTTGACACTCCTTACCAAATTATTCTTTTCAGACTTGACACTCCTTACCAAATTATTTTCTTGGGATTGCTTTCGGATGACGATAATTATTCCAAGTCCTTCACTATCAAGGACTTCACCTAGATAGTGGATTTCTCCAATGAGTTCTCAAAGAACTCTCTTGATCTTCAGCAAGGCTCTCCTAGCATTTCTTGGATACTTGATGAGACCTTCACAAGGTCTTTGATCTGAAAGCTTCTGATGGTCCTCCTTGACATATTTTTTTCAACCTTTTGCTTCTATAACTGTTTGTGGTGAAGTCTTCTCCTAGATCTTCTAATTCTACTACTTATAGCTTAGATTAGGACTCTCCTAGTACTTCTTCTTCTTCTAATATTGGAAGTTATTCAATGATATATTTTCTTGATATCTTCTCTTTTGCTTTAGGATAAGCTAATTTTGAATAAGATACTCTTCCTAACTTTCTTGTAGGAAGTCTCCCAACTCACCGAATCTTCTGTTCCTGCAACAAAGATATTAGTACTAAAATTTTTATTCTGCATCTGAATCATATATTCTTCTCAAATTATTCTTCAAGATCAAAGCTTCTATAGCCTATTTCAATATCAAGGCTCCTATGGCCTTTTTTAGTACCAAGGCTCCTGTGGCCTTTTTCAGTATCAAGGCTTCTATAGCCTTTTCAATGTCAAGGCTTCTATGGAATTTTTAGTATTAAGACTTCTGTGGATTCTTCTTGAAGGCTTCTATGGCATTTATATATTAAGTCTCTTATAGCCTATTCTTAAACTACGGAATTTTGTAATCCAACAATGGAGATCTTTAGTCTCCTATTTGAAGAACACAAGCTTATACTAAGAGGGGGGGTGAACAATATAAGATCACTTTTTACTTTTCTTTCCCAAATAGTATTATCCAATATAATCAATGGCAATATCAATAGCAGTAACCAAAGCAATGCATAAATCATCACACACAATAGAGACACCAATTTAATGTGGTTCACCCAATGTGGGCTACTCCATGGAGAAAATATTTCACTAATATTTTCTCAATAAATCTCTTTGGGAATCCTTTCCCTATTACAATATTTATGGACCTCTATCCAAAGGAGACACCAATACCCTGATCTAGTTTATGGATCTCTATCCATAGGAGAACTCCTTTCTCCTTTGCTCTAGTTGGTGATCTTCTAGAAGAACTACTACCTCCACTACATTGGCTAATGGATCTCTATCCACTGAAGACTCTTGTCCTCACTCAGAAGACCTATCCTCACTACCCTAGCTAATGGATCTCTATCCACTGGAGACTATCATCCTCTATACTCTACCACCTCCAAAGATTTATCTCAAATATTCACTAAACACAGTCCTTCGATCTAGCATAAATCTGCTCAATCTCTATCTCTGGTCTAGCACAAACTTATCCTCAAATCTGCACCAAACTCTATCCTCAAATATACACTAAACATAGTCCTTCGGTCTAGCACAAATCTATCCTATGATCTACACTAAACATAGTCCTTCGATCTAGCACAAATCTATCCTCAATATCTATCCTCAAGCCTTAACACAAAGCTTGACTTAATCACAAATCAACTCTGCTAGATCTACCCCAAACCTTAACTCAAGGTTTGAAAAAATCAATCAATCAACTCTGCTCACAAGTCTTCTCAAAGACTTGTCTCAAATATACCTTGTAAGCTTCCACAAAATCTCACTCTAATCTATCCACAAGTCCTCTCTAGAACTTGTCCAATCTACTCAACAATCTCTGTCCTCAAATATGTATTGTAAGCTTCCACAAAATCTCACAACTTGTCCACAAGTCTCTCTAGATTGTCCAATTCTCAATTCTTTCCTCAAATATTGTAAGCTTCCACAAACTCACACCAATCTATCCACAAGTCTTCTCAAGACTTACCTCAAATCTGCTCAACAAGTCCTCACTAGAACTTGTCTAATCTTCTCAATAATATTTGTTCTCAACTATTGTAAGCTTCAAAAAGCTCACACAAATATGTCCACAAGTCTTCTCTAAGACTTACCTCAAATCTGCTCAACAAGTCCTCACTAGAACTTGTCCAATCTCATAGAAACATATAGAGAATTGTTAGAGACTCAATATGCTTCACATTCACAACAATGCTCAATCACTTTCAATCTCTCTTTTTACCACATAAACATATAGAGAATTGTTAGAGACTCAATATGTTTCACACTTACAAACACTCAACCTCTTTCTCAAATCAATTTAGAATATAGAACAATTTATTTCATAGAACTTGAACTATCACTTCAACACATCCACTTGACTAGGCTCAACCAACTCTACTCAACCAATCACTTCAACAAAAATGCTTATCAAGTAATCCTCACATAACAATGATACTCATGATCTTTGCAAACCCTAGTTCAAGTTCTTCACTCAACCAATCACTTCAACAACAATGCTTATCAAGTAATCCTCACATAACAATGATACTCATGATCTTTCACAAACCCTAGTTCAAGATAGTTCACAACTTCACATAACAATGATACTCATGTTCTTTCACAACTTCACATAACAATGATACTCATGTTCTTTGCACAAACCCTAGTTCAAGCATATGAAAGCTTTACTCAATATTTCCAACAATGCTTATAAAACAAGGTTTTTATCATCAACTCTCACTTAGAAAAACCTTCAACAATCAAACTCAACAATGCTTATCAAACAACCCTTTTCACTCCAACTTAGCATTCACAACATTCAACAATCACTCACTAGGAAGATGTGCCCATACCTTTTTGTTTGATGAAGAAAATGACCTCAAAACCTATCTTAAACACAATTTTCTTCTTTGCCAATTTCAATGGTTAGATGACAAAAATATCACACTAACTCTCTCTCAAAAATATTTCTCAATCACAAAAATAATCAAACTCAAATACACCTTATTACTCCTTTGAAATTAGCAATCATCAAAGCATACAAAAATTAATTACTCAATTACTCCTTATAATCTCCAATATTTAATTAACAACCTCCAAAAATCAAACCCTCAAAAATAATACTTCCTATCCTTTTATCTCCCTCAAATACTCAATAATCAAAATTTTAAAAATAAAATTTATAACCCTCAAAAATATTTATTTTATTCAACCTTTAGCAAATCCGAAATATAACAATTAACCTTGGCAAATCATGAGCGCATACCTCTCTCTTATGCAAAAGGGCCTCGATGGGTTTCGAACATGGAACCTCTCCAGTCGAGCGCCTTAGCAAGGTGCTAGCCCACCATGTGGGCTACGTGCCTTCCCACAATGAGGAAAGCTAGCGCTTTCCCTTTGTGGCTTCCCTAATGGTGCAACGCTCAACAAAAAATCACCCCCACTTTGCAAAACTGAAGTTGATGGGTTTCGAACCTTGCACCATGAGCCTGCCAACCTTAGTGCCTCCCACGATTTCCAACTATGCTACATAGCATTGTGCATTGGAGAAGGAGCTTCGCTCCTCTTTGTCCTTTAGTCTGCTACCAAAATCTTTTAAACATGAATTACTTCTTCCCTTTGTGCATGATTTTTGAGAGCTTAGCACATACGAATGGTATGGATGAGTTTTGATAAAGTCTTTGCCCCTTTTTATATGCATAGACCAAGCTTTGAAAACATCGATGGATAATTCAAATTTTTGAATTCAAATTATAAAATAAACTTTATAATCCTAACTTTAGGATTATTTTAATTAATATAAATTAATTTTATAATTAAATTATAATTAATCTATAATTAACTTAATAACTTTAGAAGTTAATTAAATTAATTAATAAATTAATTTATAATGAAATTATTTAAATTAATTTATAATTAATTTAAATCTCCCCTTTTAATATTATAATAAAATATTATAATATTATTTTGCTTGGGCCTCTTTATTGCTCTTTGAACCTCATCTGACCACCTAGAACCGGATCTGACCAATTGGACATGGACTTTCCTTTGCATTGATTTCGAAACCGCTTCTTCTTGCATTGCTCACTAAAACTGACTCTTCTTGCATTGCTCACAAACTGACTCTTGACATCAATGACAACTCAATTACTCAAAATGTCCAACAATCTCCCCCTTTGTCATTGATGGCAACCCAATTACCTTTTACCATTTCCTTGACCTTTTCTATTCTACTCCCCCTGGGAAACTCAATGCTCTCCCTTAAATCAAATCTCTCCCCCTTACTCAAATCTCTCCCCCTTTGACATCAATGGCAAAGGGTCACCTTTGGGGCTCGGGGCTAAGAATGAGACTCTTAGCTTAGCCCTCCCCCACCTCCTCTTGAGGTGGTTAATTCTGGGGTGGGAGTATTTCTACTCCCAGCATGCACTGCTCTTTACCTTTGTCCACCTTCATTTTCCATACCTTTGAAGTCACACCTTTTTTGTTCTACACCACTTTGCTGTATGCCCATCATTATTGCACTTGTAACACTTAATATTGTTATTCCTTGGAGGTGCAAATATCTTGGGATTTCTCCTGGTGAAGCCATATCTATTCCTATCATGAACCCTACAATTCATTGCCTTGTGACCAAATTGATTACATGAGTAGCAATACCCTTGAAAAAGCTATCTGTTTCTGAAGTTTCCATATTCTTGTCTTTCATGTGTCCTGCACTGTGTAGCCTTGTGCCCAAACTTATGACATGAGAAGCATCATCCATTGAAGAAACCTTGCCTTGACCCCATTGGTCTCTTAGTCTCTTCTTCCCTGTGTTGTTTCTTGTTCCTTATTTCTCATGGCATTGTTCCTTTCCTTATTGATCTTTCTATTTTCCAACTTATCCTTAGAAGTCTCACTCTCTCTTACACTTTCTTCTTTTGATGCTTCTTCTTCTTTGGCTTGAGCTTGACTCTCCTTTTTTTGCTTCTTGTTTCCTTGTTCTTCTTCAAAACTAAGTCCTGTTTTGGTGACTGATGATCTTTGTGCATTGATAATCTTGTCCAAGGTCTTTGAATTTTTCTCAAACTTGTGTAGCTTGTCCTTAGAGTCTTTCACTTCCATCCTTAGTGAAACTATCTCATGTTCTAATCTTTCACACTCTAGATCTTTTATCTTTAATTTTTTAGCCATACCTTCTTCAATTTTCCTTGCCTCTTCAACCTTAATTTTGAAGTTAGTGAGCTCTTGTAGAAACTTTGCTTTTGCTTTCTCATCTTCTTGAGCTTGAACCCTTAATCTTGAGTTCTCCCTTTTTAATTCTTCAAGATCAACAATAAGTCTTTCACATTCTAGCTCTTTTACCTTTGATTGTTCAACCATACCTTTTTCAACTCTCCTTGCCTTTTCAACCTTATCTTTCAAGTCAGAGAGATCTTGTAGAAGCTTTGTCTTACATTTCTCATCCTCTTGTATTTGAGCCTTTAATTCTAAGTTCTCCCTTTTCAACTCAACAAGTTCCTTAAGTGTGGCTTCCTCCTTTTCTTTTTCTAAATTTTCTCTTTTCTTTGGTCTTCAATTTCTTCTATTGTCCAAAGTAGAGTTTCTTCTTCATACCTATTTTGACTATCCCTGTTATCCTTTTCTGAACCATCCTCTAGGACTTCAATTCTGAAAGTATCATCTTCATCTTCACCGCTACTAAACCCATTGCAATAACCTGCATCATGACCGAGTTGACCACAAACAAAACATTCTTCACCTTCTTGTGGACAATAAGCTGCATGGTGACCTGTCTTCCTACATCTTGTACAAAAATTTATCAATCTGGCCTTTTCTCCACTACTTGATTCATCTCTTGAATCTATTTCCATTTTTCCTCCCAAAACAACAACATTAAATTCATATTCCTTTTCTTTCATGACCATGTGTGTTCTTTTCTTCTTGTGTCTCATGGTTCTACTTTTGCCTTTCTTTGCCATTTGTGTTCTTGTAAGATCTTCCTTCAAGTTGTTAAACATTTTTTGAAGGAACCAACTCTGATACCAATTGAAGAACACAAGCTTATACTGAGAGGGGGGTGAACAATATAAGACCACTTTTTACTTTTCTTTCCCAAATAGTATTATCCAATATAATCAATGGCAATATCAATAGCAGTAACCAAAGAAATGCACAAATCATCACACACAATAGAGACACCAATTTAACGTGGTTCACCCAATGTGGGCTACTCCATGGAGAAAATATTTCACTAAAATTTTCTCAATAAATATCTTTGGGAATCCTTCTCTATTACAATATTTATGGACCTCTATCCAAAGGAGACACCAATCCCCTAATCTAGTTCATGGATCTCTATCCACAGGAGAACTCCTTTCTCCTCTACTCTGGCTAGTGATCTTCTAGAAGAACTATTGCCTCCACTACACTGGCTAATGGATCTCTATCCACTAAAGACTCTTGTCCTCACTTAGAAGACTTGTCCTCACTACCATGGCTAATGGATCTCTATCCACTAGAGACTATCATCCTCTATACTCTGTCACCTCCAAAGCTTTTATCTCAAATCTATACTAAACATAGTCCTTCAATCTAGCACAAATCTACTCAATCTCTATTTCTAGTCTGGCATAAACCTATCCTCAAATCTGCACCAAACTATCCTCAAATCTGCACTAAACATAGTCCTTCAATCTAGCACAAATCTATCCTCTGATCTACACTAAACACAATCCTTCGATCTAGCATAAATCTATCCTCAATCTCTGTCCTCAAGCCTTAACACAAATCTTGACTTAATCATAAATCAACTCTACTAGATCTACCCCAAACCTTAACTCAAGGTTTGAAAAAATCAATCAATCAACTCTGCTCATAAGTCTTCTCAAAGACTTATCTCAAATATACCTTGTAATCTTCCACAAAAGCTCACACTAATCTGTCCATAAGTCCTCTCTAGAACTTGTCCAATCTGCTATAAGTCTCAGACTTCTATTCACAAGTCCTCTCTAGAACTTGTCCAATATGCTCAATAATCTTTGTCCTCAAATATGTATTGTAAGCTTCCATAAAATCTCACACCAATCTATCCACAAGTCTTCTCAAATACTTACCTCAAATCTGCTCAACAAGTCCTCACTAGAACTTGTCTAATATGCTCAATAGTTTCAAAATTAGTCATAATCCACAAGTCTTCTCAAGACTTACTCAACTCCAACTTGTCCAATCTCATAGAAACATATAGAGAATTGTTAGAGACTCAATATGCTTCACATTCACCATAATGCTCAATCACTTTCAATCTCTCTTTTTACCACATAAACATATAGAGAATTGTTAGAGACTCAATATGTTTCACACTCACAAACACTCAACCTCTTTCTCAAATCAATTTAGAATATGGAACAATTTGTTTCACAGAACTTGAACTATCACTTCAACACATCCACTTGACTAGGCTCAACCAACTCTACTCAACCAATCACTTCAACAACAATGCTTATCAAGTAATCCTCACATAACAATGATACTCATGATCTTTGCAAACCCTAGTTCAAGTTCTTCACTCAACCAATCACTTCAACAACAATGCTTATCAAGTAATCCTCACATAACAATGATACTCATGATCTTTGCAAACCCTAGTTCAAGATAGTTCACCACTTCACATAACAATGATACTCATGTTCTTTCACAACTTCACATAACAATGATACTCATATTCTTTGCACAAACCCTAGTTCAAGCATATGAAAGCTTTACTCAATATTTCCAACAATGCTTATCAAACAAGGTTTTTATCATCAACTCTCACTTAGAAAAACCAACAATCAAACTCAACAATGCTTATCAAACAACCCTTTTCACTCCAACTTAGCATTCACAACATTCAACAATCACTCACTAGGAAGATGTGCCCATACCTTTTTGTTTGATGAAGAAAATGACCTCAAAACCTGTCTTAAACACAATTTTCTTCTTTGCCAATTTCAATGGTTAGATGACAAAAATATCACACTAACTCTCTTCAGAAATATTTCTCAATCACAAAAATAATCAAACTCAAATACACCTTATTACTCCTTTGAAATTAGCAATCATCAAAGCATACAAAAAATTAATTACTCAATTACTCCTTATAATCTCCAATCTTTAATTAACAACCTCCAAAATCAAACCCTCAAAAATAATGCTTCCTATCCTTTTATCTCCCTCAAATTCTCAATAATCAACCTTTAAAAAATAAACTTTATAACCCTCAAAAATATTTATTTTATTCAACCTTTAGCAAATCCGAAATATAGCAATTAACCTTGGCAAATCATGAGCGCATACCTCTCTCTATGCAAAAAGGGCCTCGATGGGTTTTGAACATGGAACCTCTCCAACCGAGCGCCTTAGCAAGGCGCTAGCCCACCATGTGGGCTACGTGCCTTCCCACAATGAGGAAAGCTAGCACTTTCCCTTTGTGGCTTCCCGATGGTGCAACGCTCAACAAAACAATCACCCCCGCTTTGCAAAACCGAAGTTGATGGGTTTCGAACCTTGCACCATGAGCCTACCAACCTTAGCACCTCCCACGATTTCCAGCTACGCTACACAACGTTGTGCATTGGAGAAGGAGCTCCGCTCCTCTTTGTCCTTTAGTCTGCCACCGAAAACTTTTAAATGCGAATTACTTCTTCCCTTTGTGCACGATTTTTGAGAGCTTAGCACATACGAATGGTATGGATGGGTTTTGATAAAGTCTTGCCCCCATTTTTATATGCATAGACCAAGCTTTGAAAACATTGATGGATAATTCGAATTTTTGAATTCGAATTATAAAATAAATTTTATAATCCTAACTTTAGGATTATTTTAATTAACATAAATTAATTTTATAATTAAATTATAATTAATCTATAATTAACTTAATAACTTTAGAAGTTAATTAAATTAATTAATAAATTAATTTATAATGAAATTATTTAAATTAATTTATAATTAATTTAAATCTCCCCTTTTAATATTATAATAAAATATTATAATATTATTTTTCTTGGGCCTCTTTATTGCTCTTTGAACCTCATCTGACCACCTAGAACCGGATCTAACCAACTGGGCATGGACTTTCCTTTGCACTAATTTCGGAACCACTTCTTCTTGCATTGCTCACTAAAACTGACTCTTCTTCTTGCATTTCTCACTGAAACTGACTCTTGACATCAATGCCAACTCAATTACTCAAAATGTCCAACACTATCTTCACCACGATCCTTCACTAGAAGTCTTCTTCCATAGTATTCTTATCTTGCACGATGAACTAACCTCTACAGTATGAGGGTATACCAACCATCGAGAAACGAAGTTGGAGTCTCCTAGCTTTCTATCGTAGGAGTCCCAATCCTTTGAGGATTAATTTCCTACAACAAAAGAAAATTTAGACACCAGTTAGCAAATTCTAGATGACATAGATGATCTTAACTAGATGATTTGTCAATCTAGAGTATTGAAATGTTGAGTCATAGTCTTCACAAGTTTTCATAACAACTGTATGGAAAATCCTTTAGACAAAATGATCTCAATATTTTTTGAAATTGAGATTCCTTTCAGTCCTATCTTTGTGACTCCCAAAATCTACCACCTAGATACTCCTAAGATCTTATTCGAATGGCTGGTCCAATGGCACGTCAGTTTGAAAAAACTCTTAGGCAAACCAATAATGGTGGTTTTCCTATTGACCTGCATAGACTAGATCTACCATGGCTATGATACCACTATTAGATTTTTATGAATGAGCCATGAGATATAACAATCACAAGATGCATAATAACATGCAAGAAAGTAAATATGCTAGATGATTGAAGTATGTTGAAATATAAAATATTACAATGTAGCTATGAAGGAAGTGAGCACTCCATTAAAAAAGCTACAAATCTACATCATATCCATCACTAGTAAATGGTGTGGAACACAAAACAACACAATCCACTAACCTACGCTATCTGATGATGTCCCCCAACTGTCCTATCTATCTATCTAAGAGGCCATCCTTATATATGCAAAATAGGATGCTTTCCCAACACTCTATCTAGTTGTGCATAGGACACCTTGCACATTGACACTTGTCCATTTATTACATTGCATGAAGTCACTAGATAACTTGCATAGGAAGTAATCTAGGTATGTATCTTGGAGGATACATCTACATAACCCAAATGATAGAATAAACATTATTTCCAACAGTTTATAAACCTATAAATATGCAAGCCTTCCCCTCCAATATTATTTTCTTTGCAAACCCTATCTATAACTTATAAAAAGAAAACCTAATTTTTTCTCACATCCTTTCCAAAGACATTCTCTTTGAATTTTGATGTTATACTTACCGACAATCATAAAAGTGATATTATATAAATATAGATGGAATGCCATATACTCTATATAAGTTATAGCCTTTCTACCATGATTAAGAACTTACCTTTCCATCCTTCCAAATAAGCTTTCATTCTACCCAGGCATGACATAAAGATTCTTTTTATTTATTTTATGAGACAAAGGAATATCCAAGTAGGTTGATGGAACTTTTTTAATTTTAAACCCTAAAATTCCAAAATAATTCGTTGTAAATCTAGGGCAATGTTAATGAAAAAATATTGGATTTTGTAGTATGATTTAACTCTCTAGTAGCCTTCACATAGCATGATAATATTTTTTTTACTCCATGACTTCCCTAATTGAGGGATGACCCAAATAAAAAGTATCATTAATAAATTAGAGATGAGAATCGAAGAAACCATTATTTGCAACCTAAATACTTTTGATTTTTCCTTCCAATTTTGCTTTGAGAAAGCTCATCCTAATGCCTCTACAAGAGTAATAAATAGAAAATGAGATAGTGGGTCACCTTGGTGAAGTCAATGGAATGACTTAAAGTAAAAAATAGAGGAACTAATAATAAAAATATAATATTTTTGAATGCTGTAACATCTAATCCATTCACACTAACCTTGATCAAAACCAACTTTTTGAGAACAACATGTAGAAAAATCTAGCAAACCTATCATATGCTTTGTCCATATATTTTATAAGCATACCTTATTTTTCATGGAACAAAGAGAATGTATGGCCTCTTGTGCAATGATTACACAATCAAGAATTTTTTTACCACAAACAAAACCATCTTGCTCCTATAAGATAACACAATTTAGAATGATTTTCAACTTGTTTGTTATAATTTTTGAAATGATCTTATAAATCATATTACAAAGGCTTATTGGACGAAAATTATTAAAAAAAATTCTCTCCTTTGTTAGGAACCAATATGATAAAAGTGACACTAGTATCACTTATTGTAGCCTTCCTTTTGTGGGCCTCTTAAACTACAACCACCATATAGCTCTTCAATAAATCCCAAAAAAAATGAAAGAAAATTGTAGGAAATCCATTAGGACTAGGTTCCTTGTTAGGATAGAAAGAAAAAAATTGCTTCATGTAGCTGCACCTTAGATATCTTCTTCATCAAGATTTCATTTCGTCCCTATATAATAATCGATGGAATATTTTGGAAAAGCTTATATTGTGCCTCCTTATCTTGCCCAACATGTAATAAAATATTTTTGAAATAATTAAATCTTTCCTTCTTGATATATTTTTCTTCCTCAATATTTCTTCTATATTCCCAAAACAACTATCAAGTGGGTTGGTTCATTTCCTCCCATTTTGGCCACTCCCTCCAAATTTGTTCTATAGAAGATATCTCAAACTAGCGGATGCCTAGTGGACCTGTCATTTGTCTCCAGATTTTGATTGTAATGGGGCATTCTATAAAGAAGTGAGAGATCGTTTCCTCATTCTTCCAATATCTCTCACTTCTAAAATACCAATGCATCACTCTTTTCATCAATTTTGGCCTTATCAACACCCTTCTGTGAAGTAGAAGCCAAATGAAGATTTTGGGTTGAAGGTTTTACGCCCACAACTACATGAGTATATCTCTTAATGGACATGAGGTACTTTAGTAGATGGCTAAGTATCCAGAGAAACTATATATTTAGTTTATTTTTTATTACCCCATATAACAAAATTCTCCTCTTGAGACCACGATGTTGAGCAAGGTGCAACGACAGTATTATCATTGTTGTCAACACAGTCAGATAGATCGGTTGATGTAGTGGACAGGAGTTCAGAGGTTATTCAGAGTATGTATAGTGATGTTAAATGCTTATGAGGATGTTTTTGATGTTTGGGTGAAGTTGTTACAAGTTGTTTGTGCAAAGTTGAAAAAATCGTCATGTTGTGGTTGCTCCACAACATACCCCAAAATTGGGGACCCACCTTTTTGCATATTTTCCAAGAAGACCGAAGTGGCCCATATGCTAAAGATCAAAGAAAAAGCAAGGAGAAAAAAAAAGTGTCGCGATATCGTGACATGTTGCATTTTAGCGGCCAAAAGAAAAGAGAAAGAGTAAGGAGAAAAAAGTGTCGCGATATCGCGACATGTTGCATTTTCGCGATCCAAAGCAAAGAGAAATAGCAAGAAGAAAAAGGTGTCGCGATATCGCGATATGTTGCATTTTTGTGACTCAAAAAGGGCAGCAAGAGCAGAGAAAAAAAGTGTCGCGATATCGTGACATGTTGCATTTTCATGACTCAAAAAGGGCAAGCAAGCAGAGAAACAAAAGTGTTGTGATATCGCGACATGTTGCATTTTTGCCAAAGGAACAGAGTAGTTGACAGTGCATTTGATATTAGTGATGAACACCAGGATAGTGAAACTGAAGATTGCATAGTGACGTGGACCTATAAGGAATAAATCAAAGATTGAATAAGGTAATTTGTCACATAAGGAGAAAATTCAATGAATAAGACAAAATGTTACATAAGGACTCTTTAATGATTTGAAATCATCTAAGATGGTCGTTACACATGGAAAGAAGAGGACGCATGCCCATGTGGAGAAAAGAAAACGAAGGGCCACAAAATAGAAACAAAAAGCCTTTTTCGAAACCAAAAGACATGCATGCACAAGGGAAGGAGAAAACAAACAGTCATGGAAGGAGAAACAAATTTTTTTTAGAGGTTTTAAATATGCCATTCAAAGAGGCCATTATGTGTTGGTGCTCCTTTCTGTTGGTGCAGATAAATTAGGGGTTGGTGCTCTTTCTATTGGTGCAGATAAATCAAGGGTTGGTGCTCCTTCCAGTGGATGCTGGTAAATTGATTGTAAAGTTGGTGCTTTGCAAAGGATGGATTTGGATGGGAGTCCAAACAGTCATTTTGAGGATGTAGCCAAATCAGTGAACCTTGATACATCCTGTGTTGTGTGATGTTATCTTGTTATACTTTCTTTATTTGGTTTCAAGTTTTCATTGTTTTGGCTTTAAGAGTTGAAGATTTAAGTTTTGAAAGAGCTACACTGATTCACCCCCCCTCTTAGTGTTATTGTGAGACTAACAATTGGTATCAGAGTGAGGTTCCTGAACAAGCTTAACCGGCTAGGGTGATCTTGGGAGTGACACAATGGCAGGTGGTGAAGGCTTCTCATCAAACAAAGCACCATTGTTTGACGAAACTAATTACGTATTTTGGAGACTCAGGATGCAGACATATCTTTACGCTTTAGGATACAACATTTGGTATTTAGTAGATAGTGGATACACAATACCTATCACTTCTCCAACCGATGCTGCCGGTAAGAAACTGTTTGAGAATGACTCAAAAGCAAAGAATGCTATCATGTGCGGATTAGTGGACAGTGAAATGGTAAATATTATGAGTTGTAAAACGACAAAAGAAATATGGGACAAACTGAGGAGCATTCATGAAGGAGACGTTAAGATCAAGGAGGCCAAGTTACAAACATATCGAGCTCAGTTCGAAGTATTAAATATGAATGACGATGAGAACATAGAGACATATATACTAAGAGTTAATGAAGTCATTAATGTGATTAGAGGACTCGACGAGGAAATCAAATATTCTGTCATCATGAAAAAGGTATTAAGATCTCTTCCCCAAATATTTGATTCTAAAGTTTCAGCTATAGAAGAAGTTAAAGATCTAAATTCTTTTAGTATGGATGAGATGCATGGTTATTTGACTGCATATGAGATGAGAATAGGAAAATCTAAACCCATAGACAAAGAAGCTGCTTTTAAAGCCCATAAAAATATAAAAGCAAAACAAGAATCCGAGGAAGAAGAGACATCAGATGAAATGGAAGCAAAATTTGTTCGAAAACTAAAAAGGGGAAAAGAAAAATACAGGGGAAAGTTACCGTTTAAATTTTTCAATTGTGGAGGCGTTTGGAATTTTGTAGCTAAATGTCCACTTAATGAGAAGAAAAAAAGTGATGAAGGATCGCACCAAGAAAGAAGTGACTGGAAGAAAAAAACAAATTTTAGAAAAAACAACTTCAAGAAGAAAAGTTTCATCAACAAGAATGTCAGTTCATCAGAAGACAACTGCGGTGAGGATTCTGAAAAGAAAACAGGTGAATCTCTTTTCATGGCACTCAAAGAAGAAAAAACATAAAAATAATAGGAATGTGATGAAGAAGAAATTGATGCAGAAGTAAAT
Organism: Wollemia nobilis; assembly: GCA_028583015.1. Lineage (NCBI taxonomy): Eukaryota > Viridiplantae > Streptophyta > Pinopsida > Araucariales > Araucariaceae > Wollemia > Wollemia nobilis. The sequence goes on along the minus strand of JAQPPZ010016529.1, from coordinate 2,664,564 downwards.
TTGGAAGAGGAACTAATTGTAGCTCTAGATGAATTGAAGATAGAAAGAAAAAAGAATAAGAAAATTTTAAGAAAGCTTGAGGATGCAAATGAAATCATAACTAGTTTGAAAGTACAGATAGAAGAATCCAAGAAAATATCCGAAGATCTCGAAGTGCAAATAACCATGAAAATAGATTATTGCAGCAAGCTAGAAGAAGAGACCGATGGTTTAAGGATGCAGATAGAAGAGATTAATCATAAAATTAGTTGTTATCACAAACGTGAAGAAAGTTCTATGAAGCTGGATAAGATCATCTATAGGAATCAAATTTGGTTTGGGCTTTGACGAAGGAGAATCATCAAATGGATCAAAGGCCATAAATGAAGAATCCATAAAGAATGAAGATAAGAAATAGGTTGATTAAGAAAAATTGACTCATGCAAAATAAAGCAATAATGCAAGGCACGAAAGGAGAATTGACAATGATGGATTCACCAATGTCACACATCAAAGAAGAAGAAGATTTATGGCTCCTACGACAACATGGCAAAGACCATCACCCAGGTTCAATCATCTCTTTTCTGGTTACTATTTTAAATGCAATGGTTATGGACATAAGATTTCAGATTGCAAGTATAATGTAGGACCAAGGAATTTTACCAATAGAAATGTTTTTTCACCTTTGATGGATTATGCAGTAGAATGTTATAACTGTCATAATTTTGGGCACATTATAAGAAATTGTCAAAGTACATTTGCATCAAATAAATTTCAAGGAAGAAAATTTCAACCAAATGGAATGAGACAAAATAGAAAATTTCTCGAAAAACATGCACAAGCTACTAAAAAATAAAAGTCAAAATAAGAGCCCAAAATTGTAATCAAACTAGAGTGGAAAGAAAAAGAGCGATCTAAGGAAGAAAAGGAATCCTTGATCGTACAAACAACATTTAAAGCACAAAATAAATCTACACCATGGATACTTGATAGTGGATGCTCCAGTCATATGATAGGTGACAAACAGAAATTTGAGAAGTTATAGCAATATGAAGGTGGTTCAGTAAAATTTGGAAATAATGATGGAGCTAAGATAGTTTGCAAAGGTTCAGTTAAGATCAATGACAAAAAAATAAAGTCAAAAGAAGTCTTGTTTGTGGTTGGTCTGAAGCATAACTTGTTGAGCGTAAGTCGATTTGTGATAGAGGTCATGAAGTGATTTTTAAGAAGCGTGGTTGTGAAGTCAGAAAAGTAAACAGTGGAAATTTGATAGCAACTGGATCGAGGACATATGGCAACCTGTACACTCTCTCAGAGACTTCAGAAGGAGCTTTCTTGATTGGAAATGAATAAGAAAATTGGTTGTGGCACAAGAGGCTCGGTCATATCAGTTTTGACAATCTAGTAAAAATCAGCTCAAAAAATGCAGTGAGAGATATTCCCACCATTGGAAAACCATCATATAGCATTTGTGCTTCATGCCAAAAGGGGAAGCAAACTAGAGTTTCATTTAAAACAAAAAAGTACTACACAAGCAAACATTTGGAACTAATACATACTAATTTATTTGGACCCATGAGAACGCAAAGCATAAATGGTGACAAATATTTTATTTTGTGTATAGATGACTATTCCAGGATAACATGGGTACTATTTTTGAAGCATAAATCAGAAGCTTTTGATATGTTCAAGGTTTTCAAAAACCAAGTTGAGAATCAAACAGGAAAAATGATTAAATGTTTAAGATCAGATACAGGAGGAGAGTTCATTTCAGAGGATTTTACAGAGTACTATGAAAAATATGGTATTAGGAGAGTTTTCAGCAGCCAGGACACCTCAACAGAATGGTGTGGTAGAAATAAAGAACAAGACAGTGTAGGAAATGGCACGGACTATGTTGACTAAGAGCAAAGTAGCAGATAAATTTTGGAAAGAGGCAGTCCATACTACGGTATACATACAAAATAGGTGCATGTTGAGGACACATGAAAGCAAAAATCCTTACGAGTTGTGGTTCGGTAAAAAGGCAACAGTAATATACTTTAAAGTTTTTGGCAGCAAGTGTTACATCAAAAGAACTGAAGAAAACCTTGGTAATTTTGAAGATAGAGTGGATTAAGGTATTTTTCTTGGCTATTCGTCAAAAAGCAAATCTTACAAATGCTACAACAAGAGGCTAAGGAAATTTGTGGATATTGCTGATGTTAAAGTTGATGAAGGTAGGGAACGAGTAATTAGCTATGAAGAGAACTACCCAATTTATGAAAAGGTTATTGAAGGAGATGAGGAAAAGAAAATGAAAAAGAAATAAAAAATTGACTCAGTGATTCAAACAATGATTCAAAAGTGGAAGAAAATAAGAAATTCAAAACAGGCAGCTGGCAGAAAGATCATCCTAGAGAGACAATAATTAGAGACCCCACAGTTGGTGTTCAGACAAGAAGAAGAGTAGTAAGTAACTACTCTCTATTATCAAGCATTGAGCCCAAAAATGTTGTTGACGCAAGCAAAGATGAAAGTTGGATGAAGGTAATAAATGAAGAATTAGATCATATCGAGAAAAACAAAACTTGGGAGTTAGTACTAAGACATGCAAATAAAAATATAATTGGTACTAAATGAGTCTTTCGAAACAAATTGAATGAAGACGGACAGGTAGTCAGGAATAAAGTAAGATTGGTATGTAAAGTCTATGCACAAGTTGAAGGTATTGACTTTGAGGAAACCTTTGCACCTGTGGCTAGACTAGAGGCAATTAGAATGTTTCCGGATTTAGCAGTTTACAAGAATTTCAAAGTTTATCAAATGGATGTGAAATCAGCATTTTTGAATGGGAAACTTGAAGAAGAGGTTTATATTGAGCAGCCAGATGGTTTCCAACTTGGTGATGATCCCAACTTGGTTTGCAAGTTGAAGAAAGCATTATATGGTTTAAAATAGGTACCTCGAGCATGGTATGCAAGGCTAGACAACTATCTTACTCAACAAGGTTTCAAGAAAGGTATGGTGGATAGTAATTTGTATGTCAAAACAAAAAATGGCCATCTTATTGTTCTTGTTGTATACGTAGATGATATCATATTTGGCAACAACAAAGATGACTCGTGTAAAGATTTAGCAAATAAGATGTAGAAAGAATTTGAAAGGTCAATGATTGGTGAACTTTCGTATTTCCTCGGGTTGCAAGTTAATCAAAATGAGAAGGGCATATTTATTTTTCAAATTAAATATGTGAAAGAGATGCTAAAAAGTTCACAATGGAGGATTGTAAGCCAGTTAGCACTCCCATGATGATAGGTTGCAAGTTGAGCAAGGATGACAAATCTCCACATGTTGATCAAACCATGTACAAATATATGATTGGGAGCTTACTGTACTTGATAGCTACCATACCAGATATTTTGCAGGCAGTATGCATGGTAGCACGATTTTAAGCTAGTCCCAAGGAGACTCATGTGACAACAGTGAAGAGGATTCTTCGGTACCTCAAGGGTACTATGGAGTATGGGTTATGGTATCCAAAAGGTAAGGACTTCACCCTTATTGCGTATTCAAATGCAGATTGGGAAGGATGTGTAGATGATAGAAAGAGTACCAGTGGAGGTGCATTCTATCTTGGAGATAGGTTGGTCGCGTGGCACAGTAAGAAACAAGAGTTAGTATCCTTATCCAAAGCAGAGGTAGAATATATTACAGTGACAACGTGTTGTATGCAGGTATTATGGATGAAACAAACATTGAAAGATCTTGGTATTAACTTTAGTGAGCCAATTTCAGTTAAGTGTAATAACACCAGTGCCATTAACATCTCAAAGAATCCGGTTATGCATTCTCGCACAAAACATATTGCTATCCGGTATCACTTTTTGAAGGAGAAAGTTGTGAAAGGTGAGGTTAAGTTGGATTTTGTTTCAAAAACAAAGCAAGTAGTGGATATATTCACAAAACCGTTGCCCAAGGAAGTCTTTGAGTACCTTCGTAATAAATTGGAAGTGGTCACGCTTCCCAAGAATTGACTAGCTATCAGGACCACATTCTCAGGGGGAGCATTTGTGTATTTGTTTATCTTTTTTCTCATGTTTGTGATTTTTGCTAAGTGTAATAATTTTTTCCTGAGAATGATGTGCATGGAATCAGGGGGAGTTTGCAACAGCCCTTTGGTATTGTTGTCAAAGGGGGAGAAGAGTTACATGAAATTGCACGTGTGTTGCCAACAATTCCAAAGGGGGAGATTGTTGAGCAAGGTGCAGCGACAGTATTGTCATTGTTGTCAACACAGATCGATAGATCGGTTGATGCAATGGGATAGGAGTTCAGAGGTTATTCGGAGTATGTACAATGATGTTCAATGCTTATGAGGATATTTTTGATGTTTGGGTGAAGTTGTTACAGGTTGTTTGTGCAAAGTTGAAAAAATTGTCATGTTGTGGTTGCTCCACAACGTACCCCAAAATTGGGGACCCACCTTTTTGCATATTTTCCAAGAAGACCGAAGTGGTCCATATGCTAAAGATCAAAGAAAAAGCAAGGAGAAAAAAAGTGTCGCGATATCGCGACATGTTGCATTTTTGCGGCCAAAAGAAAAGAGAAAGAGCAAGGAAAAAAAGTGTCGCGATATCGCGACATGTTGCATTTTCGCGATCCAAAGCAAAGAGAAAGAGCAAGAAGGAAAAAGTGTCGCGATATCGTGACATGTTGCATTTTCATGACTCAAAAAGGGCAGGCAGGCAGAGAAACAAAAGTGTCGCGATATCGCGACATGTTGCATTTTTGTGACTCAAAAAGGACAGGCAGAGCAGAGAAACAAAAGTGTCACGATATCGCGACATGTTGCATTTTTGCCAAAGAAACAGAGTAGTTGACAGTGCGTCTAATATTAGTGATGAACACCAGGATAGTGAAACTGAAGACTGCATAGTGACATGGACCTATAAGGAATAAATCGAAGATTGAATAAGGTAATTTGTCACATAAGGACAAAATTCAATAAATAAGACAAAACGTTACATAAGGAATCTTTAATGATTTGAAATCATCTAAGATGGTCATTACACATGGAAAGAAGCGGATGCATGCCCATGTGGAGAAAAGGAAACGAAGGGCCACAAAAATAAAAATGAAAAGCCTTTTTGGAAACCAAAACACATGCATGCACAAGGGAAGGAGAAAACGAACAGTCATGGAAGGAGAAATAAATTTTTTTCAGAGGTTTTAAATACGCCATTCAAAGAGGCCATTATGTGTTGGTGCTCCTTTCTGTTGGTGCAGATAAATTAGGGGTTGGTGCTCCTTTTTGTTGGTGCAGATAAATTAGGGGTTGGTGCTCATTTCTGTTGGTGCAGATAAATCAGGGGTTGGTGCTCCTTCCAGTGGGTGCTGGTAAATTGATTGTAAAGTTGGTGCTTTGCAAAGGCTAGATTTGGATGGGAGTCCAAATAGTCATTTTGAGGATGTAGCCAAATCGGTGAACCTCGGTACATCTTGTGTTGTGTGATGTTCTCTTGTTATACTTGCTTTATTTGGTTTCAAGTTTTCATTGTTTCAACTTTAAGAGTTGAAGATTTAAGTTTTGAAAGAGCTACACTGATTCACTCCCCCCTCTCAGTGTCATTGTGAGACTAACACACGAGAGTGATATCATATGGATGGTCCTAAAGATTTCGTTTCTATGATCCTCTAAAACTTGGATTCGACACCCCTATATTGGTACCCATTATCTTCCTACCTATCAGCTACTACTTTGAGGCTTACAATAATTTCCTACCTTAACCTAATTGTTTCTATGTAGGTTCTCCATCAATGATCTCTAAGTCAAGAACCAAGTTATTAAAGGAGGATGGCCATCCTGTGAATTTATGGATAATCCAAAACAATATTTTCTTGATCATACCATCTCCTATTCTAAGTCCCATTAATATGGGAGATCATATGCTAAATCGGATAAGCTTTGTCAAGATTTTATTCTCTACATATTTAGCCCTCAAAATTTGAGCCCATAATTCCTCAAAGGATTTTAGCAATCTCCAATATAACTTAACCACTAGTGCCTTGTTATTCTTGACCATTGATTTGATTTCTAGTCCTCCCTTCATTTTCTATAGGTGTAAAGTATCCTATTTCACTAGTGCCCATTTTGGTCTCCCTTGAATCCACTCTAGAGGAGTCTATAGCTTATTTGATCCAATTATTTAAGAACTACCTTAGGGATATCTAGCACCGAGGAGACATAAATAGACATAGTGTTGAGGATTGTTTTTATCAAGGTCATCTGACCTCTTATAGAAATCCATTTATTAGTCCATTTTCCCATTTTGGCTTTCACTCTCCTTGAAAACTGCTTTCACTCTCCTTGAAAACCATACCCATTACTCCTTTTTTTTATCCCAACTATAAGTGGAATTCCTAGGTAGGTTATTGGAATAAATGCCTTCTTATATATCAATTTATCCAACAACATCATCACTTGCCTAGGTGAGCAATGGAAGAAGACAACCTTGGACTTTTCTTCATTTATAAGTTGTCCAGTTGCTTTTGTAAATTATCCTAGAATCATTTTAAGTCTGGAGGCCTCACTTGTCATTGCTTTTCCTAATAAAGTAGTCATAAACAAATTGTAGTTGAATAATTGGTTTAGCTCCATTTGATATTGTTATTCCATCCAAAGCTCTAGTTTCCCCTATCCTTAGCTAACGTCCTACCTAGACATTTAGCCAATATGATGAACAAGTGTGGGGATAAGGGGTCTCCCTACCTGATAAGAGGAGCTCCATTTAATATAATTAAATATGATATCAAAAGCATACATCCCTTGATCCACTCTATGCAATACACTGAGAATTCAAATTGTCTCATAACATTTAGGAGGAAGTTCCAATCAACTCTATTGTATTCTTTGGATAGGTATAGATTGATAAACATATGTCCACAAAACCACCATGTTTTGAAGAAATAATTTTGTGAAGAAGAGGATTGATCCTTTTTGCCATGATGGTAGCGATAATTTTATATAGGTCATTACAAAAGGCTATTGGTTAGAAGCCATAAATGTGTTTAGACTCTTGGGTTTTTGGAACCAAAGCTATATATGTCTTGTTCACCTCTTTGAGCACCACTTTGGCTATCCTAGCCTCTTCTACCACTTCCAACAATTCTTCCTTAAGGATATCCCATAATTCTTGGTAGAATTCTATGGGAAATCCATTTGGGCCTAGAGTTTTGCCTTTCCACATCTTGAAAACTACCTATTATAGTTCTTTGGTAGTAATTGGGGCAATCAAAGTTACATTATCTTCCTCTATGATGAGAGAAGTAATCTCTTGGAGTACTTCCTGCCATGCCTCTTGGTTTAATGGTTCTACATTAAAGAGTTTGACAAAGTATTCTCTTGCTATATCTTTCATCCCATCCCATGTGTGTATTGAAGCACCTATTGTTATTTTCAAAGACGAGATGAAATTGTGCGACCGACTTGCTAGGAGAGATATATAGAAGAAGCTAGTATTCTTGTCTCCCTCTTGGAACCATTGGATCCTAGATTTTTGTTTCCATAAGATCTCTTCTCTTTTGTCCCATTCCTCAAGCTAAGTAGTAAGGTTAGCCTCATCCTTGCTTCGAATCTCAATAGTGATATTTGTTCATTTTTGCTCATTTAATTCCTTAAATTTGGTTAGAATATTTTGTTTCTTTTTCTTTATATCACCAAACTCCTCCAAATTTTATGTTCTCAATTTAGACTTGATAATTTTGAGATAAAATCAGAAGTTTTTTTCAAGCACGTGGCACAAGGGTCCCTGTGTCACTGACGCCAAGTTCTAGTCCAAGACTTTTGAATCACCAAGTCTTGCCAGAGTAATTAGCAGTCAAGCTTCTAGAGAAGGGGTCTTATGTTAATCAGGCCAAATTCAACTCATCAAGCACGCGGCTTTCCAAGGTAATTAGTAGTCAAGCACCCTGTCGCCAAGCACGTTCTCGAGGGTGAGGATTGACTTGGACTGCTGACTGGTCAATGACGTGGATGGGTTGAGTGAGTCCAGGAAATGGTGTGCTGTGGCCGTTACGTGCACGGTTTCACTTTGGACCGAGCCCTGAAAGAGAGGGGCTTGGCTCATAAAAGTTTATCGGTAGAATTTTGAGGCAGGCAAAAGACGACCGTCCAGAAAGATTTGTCATAATAATAGTAATGCTTTGCTTCTCCGTCACTTCTCACTATCCGACAACAAACAACAAATTGAAAGAGTGATGTGATAAGGCTCCATAATAACTCTTAAAAAAGTAGGGCAACAACTAATTTCATTCCAAGCTTACAAATATTTACACATGTTTTTAATTTTATTCCGAACTTACACTTGGTTTTTTATTTGAGGTTACGATAATTTGCGGACTTGAAACAACTTTAGACACACACAATTTGTTGACGTGGAGTCGGTGCTGTGGCAAACCAACAGCCGCGCACACGCATTTCACGGAAGGATAATTTGCGGACTTGAAACAACTTTAGGCGCACACAATTTGGACTTGAAACAACTTTAGTTTTTGTGGACTATTGAGATGGAATCAGTGCCGCGGTGTTCGTAATTGATGGACTGCAAGTGCTCAACATTTTTCAAAGTGAAATGAAGGCAAGATTTTAAATAAGGCATGCATGATGTCATCGTCGTGGCAAATATTTTTGACAGAAAATTTGGTTCTATGAATAATACTAACTAGTCTAGTAGAAAGAGTAATGGTTTTGGGTTTAATTTTTTTTTTTTAATTTTTAAAGTTCAAACAATGATTTATGTATTAATTTTTTATTAATAAATTTAATTCTTAGTGATAATTATGATTGAGATTAAAAACAGAATTTGATAAATTTAGATCTCGAAAGGGACGGCATTAACGTGATAAAGAGCATCGTCCTAGAAATTTGTCTCGAGGCTAGACAGAAGTCAAGCACGAGAGAAGAAATTAGAGCAATTGGAACTAAAATCCTGGTCTCTAAAGACAATAAATTTACATCAAGGGCGAGACCAGACCGACCAGTGTGTGGTGTGCTGGATCCTGTTCGACCTCAGTTGGAGAATGGCCTCAATAACCCTTTCCCCTCCTTTCTTCCTTTGCATTTTCATTCTCGTCGTCTTTCCTACTGTTGCCCATTCCTTAGATGGTTTGCATTTCCATCGTGTTTCCATCCCCACACGAGCAATGCAACGGACGAAGAGGCTCTTTTGGCTTTCAAGTCTGCAATCACCGTCGATTCTCTTCATTCGTTAGACAACTGGACTCCAAATGTCTCCTTCTGCGTATGGGAAGGTGTTCAATGTTCTCATCGCAGACAGAGAGTCGTTTCTCTTAATCTCTCTAGCTTGGCTTTGGAAGGTACCATCTCTCCTTTTCTTGGCAATCTATCTTTTCTTAGAACTCTTAATCTTTCAATTAACAGCCTTGCTGGTCACATTCCCTATCAATTAGGAAACCTTCCTCGCTTAACTAAGCTTCGTTTATTCTTGAATCAACTGGAAGGTTCAATTCCCGTCCACCTTAGTGCTTGCCGCAGTTTACAAGTACTTCGCCTCTACGGAAATCATTTGACGGGAAACATTCCGTCGGAACTGGGTTTTCTCCCAAATTTGTCGTTTCTCCATCTATATAGAAACAATTTGACCGGTGCAATTCCGAAATCCTTGGGAAACATATCCTCTTTGCAAATTTTATCTTTAGATGAGAACAAACTCTATGGCCGAATTCCATTCGAATTGGGTAGACTTAGTCAAATCAAAGAGCTTCTTCTTGATAGCAACCATCTCACCGGAGAAATTCCTCCATCCTTGACAAACTGCACCACTGTGCAAATATTGGGTCTAGATGAGAATAGCTTAACTGGAGAGATTCCAGAGGACTTGTGCTTCAAGTATACCAGCTTGACAGAATTATATCTAGGTGCTAACCAATTGAGTGGCAGAATTCCTATTACACTTTCCAATTGTACAGAGCTACAAATAGTTGAATTGGCCTCAAATCAGCTGAGTGGAATACTCCCTATTGAATTGGGAAAGTTGTCCAAACTCACATGGTTTAACATAGGGGAGAACAAGTTTATTAGTAGCAGCAACTCTAGCGTGCCTATTCTCAATGCTCTTATTAACTGTTCTCTTTTAGAAACTATATCATTAGATGAGAATCTTTTAGCAGGAGTCATACCCTCTTCTGTAGGACAACTTTCTTCCAGACTTGAAGGATTCTATTTGTATGGCAATAAACTAGAGGGGAGAATTCCTCCTGAGATTGGAAATTTAACTAGTTTAATTGTTTTATTTTTAGATGAAAACCTTTTCTTAGGTCAAATTCCTTTTACAATCAGTAAGCTTCAAAGGTTGCAGGGATTAGACTTGAGTCGAAATAATTTTGAAGGAACCATTCCAAAGGAGATTAGCCAACTCAAAAGCTTAAGTGATCTATCGCTTGTAAACAATAAGCTTACTGGAAATATTCCCAACTCTATTAGTGGACTCCAAAATATAAGAAGACTATTTCTTGATCACAACCAATTAACAGGAAATATACCTCCAAGTCTGGGGGAATGCATGAAGTTGGAATTGCTTGACATTTCATACAACAAACTCACGGGACCCATACCTCCAAAGGTAGCAAAGCTTCCAGATTTAGCTTTCTTTTTCAATCTTTCAAATAATCTATTACAAGGTCACCTTCCTTCAGAGTTGAGCAAGATGGATAAGGTCTCTGCTATAGATATTTCTGTAAATCAATTGATTGGCCATATTCCAGATGCATTGGGAAGTTGCATAGCACTTGAATATTTAAATCTTTCATTTAATCAACTCCAAGGTGTAATTCCATATTCTTTTGGTGGTCTGAAATATCTTGCCAATATAGATCTTTCCTCCAATCATTTGTTAGGTCAAATACCATTGTCTTTGGGCAAACTTAAAATGCTTCAGCACCTAAATTTATCTTTCAACAAGTTGTCAGGAGAAGCTCCAAAGGATGGGGTTTTCAAACATCTTGGTCCAACATCATTTATTGGAAATATTGATTTGTGTGGACCATGGTTAAAGTTGCCTGCATGCTCTGCTCCCAAACATGATAAACATAGGCATCTCAAAAGAGTAATCATACCTATTGTTGGGGTTACTATTTTCATATGGTGTTTATTTGTGGTACTCTTATGGAGACACTATTGCATGAATTGTCATTCTAAACAAGGTGCACAAAGATTTTCAAAGTTGGAATTTCAAAGAATTTCACTTATGGATCTTGTAACTGCCACTGATGGATTCAATGAGACCAACTTGTTAGGAATTGGTAGCTATGGAAAAGTGTACAAAGGGGTCTTGAAGAATGGAACAATGGTTGCTATCAAAGTTCTTAATGTGCAGAATGAAGATGCACACAAAAGCTTTGATAGAGAGTGCAATGTTTTGAGACAAGTTCGACATCAAAATCTACTGAGAATCATAACTTCTTATTCAGATCCAGACTTCAAAGCTTTAATATTTCCTCTAGTGCCAAATGGAAGCCTAGACAAGTTTTTATATCCTCAAGGTGAACAAAGTTCTCAAGGACAAGTGTGTAGATTGAATTTGATCCAAAGGTTGAGTATAGCAATGGACATTGCACAAGGCATAGAATACCTCCACCATCGTTGTTTTGTGCAAGTCATACATTGTGATTTAAAGCCTAGTAATGTGCTCCTTGGTGAGGACATGATGGCTTATTTGTCAGATTTTGGCATTTCAAGCTTAGTCTTTGGAAATTCTATGGATTTGTACACTTCTACACATACACTAAAAGGATCAATAGGCTACATTGCTCCAGGTACGAAATTCATATATTTAGCATGGGATATTTTCATTTTTATTTTTTTTGTTATTGAAAGGATTGAATGCAAAAGCTTACAAAGTGGCTTGAAATGCAGAATATGGAGTAGGTGGAGTTGTCAATACAAAAGGAGATGTATATAGCTATGGAATATTGTTATTAGAGATGGTGACTAGAAAGATGCCAACAGATAGCATGTTTGAAGAGGGAATGGATTTACAAAAGTGGGTAAGTAGTGGTTTTCCAGATTCTATAGCAGATTTTATTGACAGTTGTTTGTTAAGTGTTGCTACCAACAATGAGGAGGAGAAGGTGTTCAATTGCCTCAAACAACTCATCAATCTTGCCTTAGTTTGTACAAAACAATCTCCTGAAGAACGACCAACCATGATTGATATTGTGGGAATATTGCATAATATCAAATCTGATTATCTTGGAGATGCTTCAACCTCCAAATTTCAATCAGATTTACCATCTTTGCTTGTCTTGTCTAGGGAGAAATTTGAGACCAATGATAGTGAAGTCTCCTCCACATTCTAGCTTTCTTGGGATCATATATGTGTAAAATGTAAAAGGATGTGAAACTTGAAGTGGTTGTACCAACTTGTGTCAGTTTGTGTCACACTTGTCTTTGATAATTTGCTATTTTTTTCTCAACTTTAATGCATGTAAGATCCTAAGATTGAATGTAAGTCATAATATGCATAATTTGATCATCCAATAATGAATATATTGAAGGTTGATGGTCAAAATATTCATACAATGATTGCTTTGTTCAATATATCTTGACTAAATAAATCTAAATGTTTGATTGTTTGTTTTTATTTATTTATTATAATTATCTTTCAAAGAAATTGAACATAAGTTATTGGTATATTGAATTAAGCATATTTGAAACCATTATAATTAATCTAAATGTTTACTTGGTGATTATATCCTCTTAAGTTTCTTGATGGACAATGTTTTCTTTGAGTTCCTAGATTACGAAGGGCATTAAAATACCTTAAATCTATTTTCAGGCTGTTGTTTTTGGACTTTATTTTTGAATAGTCAAATTTTGTTTATTGTTTTTTTCTTAAATCTTTGAGTTCCTAGATTACGAAGGGCATTAAAATACCAATTGTTCAGTTTCAGAATGCCTTTCTTCAACATAGAAGATGCAAGTGACATCAACCACCTGAACCAGAATGCTTTAAACTTTTTGGCTGTTTAGATTTCATAAATGATTTTTTAAAAGCCCATATTTATTATTGGGCACTCCTTTACCATTTTGTTCCATGCCCTGCAGAGCCTTCAATTTTGCTTGGTCTTAAATCTGGCACACTCAGGTTATTGTCACGGCTGTCAAATCTAGAATGTGGAAATATGTTTGCAGGAGATGATAGAAAAAGGTACTTCTGCCTTAACACACGTGTAAAATCGGTGCACCTACTACTTAGAAAAGCTATAAGCGTGCAGCGCGGGAAGTACGCAAGAAAACATTCTAAATTCTAAACGTTTGGTTGTTGGAAGCGCATCCACATTCTTTACCGTATAGATTGGCTTTAAATAGGAAACACGGAAATCTCTGTTGGACACTTTCATAGGAACAATGCTAAAGAAACAAAGTACTAAGCTGATTTTCTTTGGGTGCATACTTTATATATATATATATATATATCAAATAATTTTATTTGAAGAAAAATGTTTGCATTCTAATATTTGCATACTTTATTTATTTATAAATATCATAATTTTATTGAAGAAAAATGTTTGCATTCTAATATTTTAAGCATGCTTTTTTTAAGATGAGGAGGCTTATAGTTTATTTTTTAACCCTCTATCTTATTTACAAACAATCATGTTTTACATAAAACAAAAACTTTAGCTTGTTCGTAACAAAATTATTTTGAAAAAGAGTTTAACCTATTGTAAAAAAATAGTCATTCTTAATGTTCTCTGGATTATTATAGATAATTTTAAGTTGTATATTTTAACTCTTTAAGTATGAGAGTAAATTTGGTTATCAAATTTTAAAGTTTATTTACCAAAGTAAAAATTTATTGTTTTTTAATTTTTTTATTATATATTTTTCTTTTATACATTTTATTTTTTAAAATTTTAAAGATACTATAGGTAGTTCTTAGTGGTGGTATTTTTCATTAAAAATATATAAAATATTATATATTTGCTTTCAAGTTAATTAAACCACATCCAACTTGCCCTCTTATGAAAGATATTATTCATTTCATATTTTTATTAGATATAGTTTTCATCTTCTTCAAATTGCTATGATTTTGCAGTAAGCTCTTGAAATCATTTTTATTAAGAGATAAATCTTACTCATCCACTTGCCTTGAAAAATTTGAAGATTTAAGATTTATATTACAAAAAAATTATGGATTTGGATGCTTCTTGTCATATGATTGAAGATTTTTCATGCTCTTCTTTTCTAGTAAGTGAAAAGGAGAATGAGAAAATTTATATTAGTGATAACACCAATATTTATGTTGTTGGAACTAGTAATATTGCTATTGAAATAAAATTATTAATTTCTCAAAGTTGAGAACCAATTTACTCTCTACATTGTAGATAACACAAACATAGAACTAGATAAATATGTGTTAAAGATATTCATGATAAGTTTGAAATTATTTCATCAAGACCAATGGATAAAAATATTTTTATAAATGTTATATGTTTCTCTTACATTCACATTCTTGTGCATAAGCTTTTGTCACTTATGCTTGATCAAACAAACAAGTTATGACAATAGTCATTAAACCTGAAAATTAGTAACGAATACCTAAAATTATGGTCTTAATTCTTGCATAGTTAGATTATAGTTTTCAAACCTAAAAAGTGGAAATATTTTTGCAAGGAGTTGTTTAAGCCTTAACACAAGTGTTATAACTATGCACTAAATAAAAGAGCTAAATGAAGTGCACTAGTTTTTTGGAAGAGAAATACCATAACTTGAACAAAAAATATTATTGTTCGTACCCCTAATTAAATATAAATTATTGCATGTTCATTCATATTTGTAGCATGCACATTAATAGATTAGAGAAAATTCTTCCAAATATATGTCAAATAATATTGGCATCAAAAGCGGTACTTGTAACACTTTTTTAACAACTATTCACCACAAAATACATTGTCCTCTGGTGATTTGTTATGAATACATATGCTTGGGTTTTTGCCTATTACTCCTTTAGTTCTGTTAGACACTATCCTCCCATTAGTAGAGACAACATTTATATTATTCTACACACACATATATATACACAAACATAGACACACACACTGTTATGAACCCAATATAGAAATATTGATTATAATGCTAGAATAATAAAAAGTAATCGCTTTTATTAAGAAATCGTTGTTGTATTGTATGGGGAACCCAACAATTAATTAATAATTATATTCTTTGATGCCTCAACTATACCAAATGAAATGCCTATTTCTACGAGTGTGAAGGTGTGATCAAAGGTCACAACCTTTGTGAAAGAGAGAGTGATTAAATAATTAACTAATAATGTGATTAATATGGTGGTTAGGAGTAGAATCCTAACATGCCACCTTCCTTAAAAAGTGCTTTGTCCTCAAAGCTCAAAGTAAGGAGCTTCGTTGCTTGTTTTCCCGATTGAATTTGTGCAAGTTCTTGTACTATTTTAATGTCACTTTTTCGAAGGCAAGGATATATTGAAGGTCGAAGCATTAGTGGGGGGTTGCTAGAAAGAATAGTAGAATATTCCTTAGGAGAATTGTGATGATGGTAGGCTTTCGCTTTAGCCGATTCTTCCTGTGTAGGATGAAAGGAAAATAAAGGTGCACTCACTCTTTTGCCTCCTTTCTGAATGAGGCTGCCTATACGACGATAACTCACTATTGGTGATGAACTTGTGTGTAGTTATTTGAGAATGTATGTCTTGCTTTCATTGTTTACTGCATGGATGTCTACCTCATATTTTCGTGGTGCATCGAGCACTTCTTGCACATCGACCTCATTTCCTTCATTGTTATGATCAGGTGCTTTGGTCATGTCGTGCACATATTCCTCACCTTCTTCCTCTATGGAGTGACAAATATCAACTATATTCAATAAATACAATGTTTGTGTAGCACAACAATGAAGGGGCCCAAATTTCTCATCACAAGTATAGCAGAGGTCGTTCGCTCGTCGCTTCTCCATTTCTTGTAGGCTAAGGTACTTAACTGGCAAGGGTTTGTGTTTTGGAATAGTGTGCGTGAATGTCGATTTATCAATAGGTTGCTCCCCATGTTGATGTTGAACATTGAATGTATCATCGACTAACAAGGCTAATCTAATGGCTTCCTGTAAGGTGCGAGGAGTGTACATCATGATCTTCACTCTAATTTCTTCTTTCAATCCATTGATGAACCCACTTATGAGGACTGATTCGTCCAACCCTGTGATGCGATTGGCGATATCCTAGAACTAAATTTTATATACACTCACTAATGTGATTTGATGTAGGTGGGCAAGATTAAGTAGCAAAAGTAGGTTAGGGTCGTGAGATATTCTTCCATCGACCATTTACATAGTCGTTCAACGAAAAGGTGTCGCAAAAAGTATTAAAAGTCGTCAAAAATTTCTTGAAAAAATATCATAAAAAATTGCATAAAAGTCATCCTTCGGCCATTGCGGTTAGGTTTTGGAGATTTTATAACCTTCGTAAGTGGCAAAATTAGCGAGAATTTTTAATGCCTTGAAAACTTTTAGAAAGAATTTGCAATAGTAACAAGTCTTAGCAAAATTTATATTAGGGGCAATTTTGGCAATTTTTAGCAAAAATTGTGTAATATTTTAGCAAAATTTTGAGATTAGCAGTTTTTCACAGCTATGCAAAATTTGGTGTCAACTTTTTTTGTTTGGTGGCGGCGCTCCGCAGTAGGGTCGGGTGGAGACAAATGACACAAGGCACAAGGTTGGGTGGAGGTACAGGCGGGAAAAAATGACAGTCAAGGCACAGGCATGAGGCACGATGCGTAGGCGATCGACACGATAGACAAGGCTAGACATAAGGGATGAGAGGGGAACAAGGTGGTAGTGGCTGAACGAGCGAGAGGTGGCTAGACACAATGGACGAGAGGGAAACAACAAACAAGAGGTGAGACTGACAAAACACGACAGCAGGCAACCAGACTGACAGAGGCGACAACAGGCTGGCAGGCGGGCAAGGGCAATAGTGGAGCGGAAGATAGAACGAGCGAAGGTCAACAATCAAGTTCAACACGGTCATCGAGGCCAATTGTGAGGGTCGAGCACAGGTGTGCACGCGCGAGGGGTTAGTAGGTAGCGTGACCGAAGTCACAAAGCACTACCTACGACTTCCTCCTTTTAAACTGCTTTAGGAGTCCCCGCTAAACAAATGTGGGATATTTGTTTTATGAATTTTTTTAACACCCGCTCTCTTTGGCCAGTATCCCGACGATGATCGCCGATATTCCTTTTTTCGGTGAGGCAGACTTTATCTTATAATTTATTTTTTTATAATATTTGGCCGTTGTGTTTTTTTTTTTTTTTTAATCGTTTGTCGAAAAATGACGTTGGACTATTTCTGGTTGTGTTCTTCGTTGATTTGGATGCTTTTTTTTTGTCTATTCACGGACTTGTTCGATTCCAATGAGGTTTTTAATGGTTTGTGGATGCGTTTGGCTGTGTTCTTTCACACCGAACAAGTTCAGTCAATGCTGGATGTCGTTAATGTGTTCTTCTGCAGTCGACCTTTAACAGATGTTGCCGATAGTGTTTTCACTTAATTTATTCTGCCAGTTATTTATAAAACAAAACTCCAATTTCCAGTACCAATTTTAAACTTTAAAAGTAATTTTATTTATACAATTTCACTGGTTTTGCTTTGTGATGTCACTGAAATTGCAAATGGTAGCGTCGGATTATGATAGCGAAGGTGTATTTTGCTTTGGAAAAAAAAATTATGATAGTGACGATGGATTGTAATGGCTCTGATCCAAATGTTATGAACCCAATAGAGAAAGATTGATTATAATGCTAGAATAATAAAAAAGAATCGCTTTTATTAAGGAATTGTTGTTGTATTGTATGGGGAACCCAAAAATTAATTAATAATTATATTCTTCGATGCCTCAACTATACCAAATGAAATACCTATTTATACGAGTGTGAAGGTGTGATCAAAGGTCACAACCTTTGTGAAAGAGAGAGTGATTAAATAATTAACTAATAATATGATTAGTATGGTGGTTAAGAGTAGAATCCTAACACACACAAGAGAAAAACTAGGTTGGACTCTTGGTATCCTTATTAGAATAATCTAAATATAAAAGAGGTATGTAGGATTGTAGCTATAAGGTATATCACACATAATCTACTCAGTGGAAGGAAAACAATGTAAAACACATACTTCAATATAATAAATATATACAAGTAATGGCATGATGGCAATGGAAATAAGGAGATAAAATTATCCAATCAACTACGACTTAATTTTTGCAATCAATTTGAACAAACTTTTATGGTGATCGTTATTATGCCTTTGTGGGTAATATTATCTGGCCAATCACAATATAGAACTAAATTTATTTAATTGGTTAAAATTTATTTTGTTTAGTTTTATAAACAATAAGAAATAAAGTATATTAAATATTTATAATGTACTAATTTATGTGTAGATAAATTGTTCTCTTTTGTAAGTTCAAGGGTAGGAGAGCATGGAGAACCCAAGATGTGTAGATCATAATGAGTCAATAGTAAGAGGAAAATGAGGCTTGAACTTGGTCCAATATGGATATAATCTTGTGGCTTATCCATTGCATCCTAACATTGGGCCTAAAATGTTAAGGATAATTTTTTAGGAGAGCTCATAGAGAACATGAACATGGGATTTGATCGATAATACAAGAGCATTGGACGTAGGTCTATGTATAACCATAAGTTCAACATCTACCTTTAAGTGTCCCCTATGGCTCTACAAGCTTCTCACCCATAGATTAGAACTTGGGCTTCTAGTGTGAAACTCCTTTTTCTCCACCACCCTTAGAAAAAATATTAAGGATAAACTTCTAGGTAGAGATTGTAGATAACATTAGGGTGGACTTGAATCCATAATATGGACACACTATGTCTATGTCAATTCATAGCCATAACTTTAGCCCTTACCTCTAGGTGTTCTCATGGTCCTAGAATATACCTTTTCATGGGTTGAAACCTAGACTTATAGTGTGAAACTCCTTAGTCCCCACCTTTAGCATTTTACCTAATATATATTATCATATTCACACATATGTAAATTAAAAATATGTATTTATTTACTGTTTATGTAGTCTAATATAACATTTAGTATTTTAATCTTATTTTACTAAGATAATTAGATATTAATAATTTTACCACAAATGGAAAGAATTAATAGTTTAGTTAGTGGTTTTGGTGCATATTTGTTGTTACATACAACCACAAACAAGTATAACTTAATAGTTTTTTTACTATAGTTTGTAGGTACATGGTTTAGCAACCATGGATTTGATGTGTGCTTTCATATTAAAAGAAGGTTGATATAGTACAAATTGAAGGGTGAATATAAAGTTAAAAATAAAATTTAAGATACCAATTTTTAAACATGGTTTATTACCTATCAAAACAAAGTCGATTGTAGATGTAAAGCAAGGGGATGCATGTTGCTACACATCAAAGCCTTTAACAATTATGTAAATCCTCTTGAGGTATTGATACAACAATATTTATCATATTTTATTGTAGACACCAAATATTAGCCACTCATTATCCACTCATCATCATCAAATCACAACCATTCATCATTATATTAAAGGGCTTATTTGTAATGAACAAAGTCTATTAATGCAATGTCAAGTTTCCATTTTGTCTATTTACATATTATGGTGCTTTTCCTTAGTCACATAAATAGCAACCACGATGGGACCCTTTACCCTTAACACATTTTACACTTGTTATTTTGGACGAGCTTTGACACTTGCATCTGACATAACATGTCTTGTCTATTTTAAGTAGAGTTCTTCATTCTTGCTTGCTTATTTTGCTTTCTTTATTAAATTTTTATTTCTATCTTAGAAGTAGAAAAAGACACAATTATCTCATTCAAATCATGGCTCAATTTTGCAAGATATGCCCACCAGACTTAGACACAACCACCTAGGGTAGCTACTAGACTCAAATACAACCACCAAAGGAGGTTACTAGACTAAAAAAAACCACCCAGGATGGCTATCAAACTCAGACACAACCACCTAGTTCAACTACTAGACTTAGACACAACCACATAGACATAGAATCAAAGGCATAACAAGATCAATTTAATTTCTTTACAACACAAAATCATAGGTTAGTAGTTTATATTCCTTAGTTTTGTGTAGAGGATTATGTCACATTTCACTTCTTTGTTATTTCTTGTTTGAATCACAAATTGCTTTTAGTCATCTCTTAATTTACACAAAGACTCAAGGCTCATTAGTTTAGTTGTTATTTGCTTTCAAAGACTCAAGGCTCATTAGTTTAGTTGTTATTTGCTTTCAAAGACTCAAGGCTCATTAGTTTAGTTGTTATTTGCTTTCAAAGACTCAAGGCTCATTAGTTTAGTTGTCATTTGCTTTCAAAGACTCAAGGCACATTAGTTTAGTTATCATTTGATTTCAAGGCTCATTAGCTTATTTGTCATTTATTGTCAAGGCTCATTAAATTGGTTGTTATTGCTTTCATGGATCATTAGATAAAGTTTTGTTTTCATAGATAATATATATAAATTTTATTGTTTTCATTGCATACTTAGGGATAACTTTAGATCTGCATTTAAAATAGGTATTTTTAGCATCAAAACAACATAATAAAAAACCAAAACAAAAAGAGATAAAAAATCAAAAACTAAAAAAGCAAATAAAATCAAGCACACACTTTGCATGATATATTTCACAAATATTTTGCAAGGAAAACCAACTAGTGATATTGGATTTCACCACCAACCATCAGTTGAGCCTTTAGACACCATAGTTAGTACGCATAGTTTCCTATATTTCATCACTAGGAGACTGGTTACCCCTGGGATTAGCTTGGGGTAATTTTGAGGTTAGACACCCTTTTGTTCATAGGGCTAGTAATTATTGGACTTATAGCTATTATTTTTATCCAAGCCTACTTGAGGGTGAAGCAAAAGCTAGACTGGATAAGTAACAAGACTTAGACAATGTGACCTCTTTCGAGAGGTTCTTTTTATCCCCTTAGGATACCTAGAGCCAACCCAACATACTAGGAAGTCACATTAGCCATTTGTGTCTAATTCATCATAAGGGGATGGGCATAAACACACCCTTATAGATCTCATTCCATCACCCCCTCAAAGTTACTAGGATTAGTGAACATAAACCACACAAAAATCAAAATAAAAATTTGAAAAAAAAACATTACAAAAACATCAAAACAAAAACAATAATTATTTATTTAATTAATTGCTTGTATTTCTATTGTATAGATAATGTATTTCTATTTCAAAAAAAAGGAGCCATCATGAGTATCATTACCTGAAACCTTTGATTTGCATCTCATTCCATTCCTGCTGGCCTATGGTAATGACCCGTAGTCAAGCCAAGGCCCACTCCCAAATCCAAGTATCCATGGACCCTTCAGGTCAATCCTCCCATTATTTGACCATTCCCTTGACTCATCAAGGGGATGTGTCACAAATCCCTTAGAGTAGCCTTTCCAATGAAGCCCACCATCACATATCTCACCTGCCTAAGACACATCATACTAGATATGATTTTGAAATGATTCACCATGCCACACATATCATCCATCTTGAGTCATCTAACCATGAAACTCCCCTCTCCCCACCCAATCCAAATGTCACACCCATTGATATTGAAGCCACATGCCTTCTATATACTAATCCAATATATCATGTCCAATCACCTTCTACCAATAGGGATTCCTCTTCATCATGTCTTCCACCACCTAGCTCACCCTAACCATCTCTACTCCACTACAAATTCTTTCCCAAACTGGCACCTCAATCTCCTAGGTACAAGATTATAAACTCTATCATCCTCCATCACCTCCTACATCTTCTATCAATTTTCATCCCACCTCAAGCGTGCCAATTTTTTGAATACCATCAGAATTTTTCTCAATTGAGGGAAATAATATCACACCCCCAAAGCAAATGACAACCTTAATGTCGGTGGCCACTGATCCAAACCATCCATATTCTTCTAATCATGTTCATTCATCACAATATCAACAGATTTATGCATCACCCTCCTATATCATGCACAATTCTCACCAACATCATCAGGACCAAGTTTGTGTTTCTCATCAACATACATCCACTCCCTCTTCTTCTTTTCATTTTTCTAATCCACAGCTCTAATTATGATTTCTTCTTCCATAACTTACCCTTCGACCACTACCATTCATATCACTGGTGCACATGTGGCACATGCTTATATATATTTTTTACTTGTCCCACTCAATATGATGATCCTTTGGTCTCCTCTCATCATACATCTTTCCAAAAAGTACCCACTAGCACTTTTCCATGTCACATCCACTCTTCAAACACTTCTCATACTCCTTAAAAACCACCCCAAATCCTAAATTCTTCATCTCACCCATGTACCCAAGGATCCTTATTTCCTTAATCTCCATAATGGGCCTCCCATCCACCCCTGATACTCATGATAACTTACCACCCTCACAATTCTCACTAGTGGCTAGCAACACAATAAAAAAACTCACACCAACACTAACCACCACTTAACCAATACCTATCCACCCCCGATCAATATCATCCATTATCACAACCATACCAATCACATACAACCCAATACCCACAATATTTTATCTCCATCCAACCCCTCCATACAAATTAATCATCATATAACCAACCCCAACCACGTCCCACATATCACCAACATCCAACTCATCAATCGCCATCAAATAACCCACATACCTCCAACCAATGTCACCCACCACATAAATATCCACCCTTGGGATCCTAGGTTCCCCAAGCACATATTCTAATCCTAAAAAACATCATTACCATAAAATTCATTCACATCAATCATATCCCCCTGTTGAGCCATCCCATTTGAATCATCATGGTGCACCCTATTCAGCTCCCCAAGCCGCTCTAGATGCATTTCAAATGTTGGCTAACAAGGTCAATATTTTTAAATCACAAGTTATAGGCACTAGGTATCAAATACCAACACTAAATCAACTCCAAAATAATCCCATTCATCCTTCCATACAAGCACTACCATACTCTCCCTTGTTCAAAATACCCAAATTCAAAAAGTTCAAGGGAAAAAAAGATCCTCGAGATCATGTAAGCACATTCATCAATGTCTGTTATCTCATCAATGATATGGACCCTCTTATGCTTTGCACTTTTTTGCTATCCCTTGTGAGAGGAGCCTTGGATTGGTACAACCATTTTCCATACACAACCTATACAATTTTGAGCAACCGACCAATCTCTTCTTGGAGCTCTTCGCTCTAGATGTAAAAAAGAAGACCACATTGACAAATCTCACCAATTTTCATTAATTTGACGATGAATATATCCTCAATTATGGGAATTTATGGAGTGGTACTAACTAAGTTACCATTCTCTATCTCCATCATTGAGCTGACTCAGATGTTCACTCAGAGTTGTTCCAAATCAATATCCCTCCTACTTCAACTACAACAATATTGAAATCTCGAGGAAGCTTTGAACCAAGCCAAAATCATCAAAGACATCAAAATTTAAGAGGAAGAGATCAAAATCAGAAAGAAATAATGGCCAAACAAAAAATGCTATGGGAAATAACAACAATAATCAATCCAGGCCCACCCAGCTTATTTAAGTGGCATTGAATAGTCCAACCATTCAACCTCAACAATATCAATACCCATCTCAGCAACATCAATATCCACCACCACCACCTCCATATCCACCACAACCCTCATATCCACCATAATAGCCAACATAGAATATTGTGCCACCTTTCTTTCAGTTTCACAATCCCAACCTACCCACCTATCCTCGATGCTCTAAATGGCCCCACGTTACTTCACACCTATTTCTAATCCCTTGCCAATTATTTTACAAAAAAATTGAGGCACAAGCAATCTTACTCGAAGTGAAACCAAAAGATGCCAATAAACGCAAATCCCAAGCATATAAAGAGTATCACTATTATGTTTTTCATAGATAAAAGGGCCATGACATTATGACTACACTTCACTAAAATATTTCGTGTAGGATTTTATTGAAATAGGGGTTAGTGCCATCAACAATCTACTTGCCCTCCTAATAAAAACTAGGAATTTACCCAGTACAACCTTTAACTTTGCTTCTGCTTCATCCATCCCATCTGCCACCCCTCAAGAGCATCAATATTGGAAGTAGTGCATTACCCAGTACAACCTTTAACCAGTGAATCCCCCTCCATATGCTTTTGCATCCACCATAGCATAGGTTAACAAATCAACATCCTCCTCAACTTCATCTTCTATGTCATCCACTACATCTAGTTCTCCTTTTTCTATTGTCGCATCATATTCTCAAACCACACCATCCTACTCCTCTTCCAATCTGTCATCCTCTTAATATACACCACCATCATCTTCCTCCACCCTATCTGATATCTTATCCTCTACTATTGTACCCTCCACTTCTTCCAATCCACCTCTCTTGGAGTCTCACCTCAAATATTTCAACCAAGAGTCCCCTCCCATATTTATCCAGACATTCAGTATTGGCTCAAGGGAGTACTTTATCCATAAGGCCATTGTATCTTCTTTCGCTATCAAGTTAGTTAAGGATTTTAGGCACCCCCATAAAATCTCCTTAATTGTTGGAATTATCATCCCCATTGGCTTTTCCAAAAATTATACCAACTTTGTCTATGGGGGCCTCAATACTTCTTTTGATCCACCTATTTCTATCAAGTCTACAATACCATTTTATGGTAACATTAATGATATATCAAATCTATCATTTGCTATGAAATATTTCCAACATTTCAATTGGTACAAATCTGGCCTTGGTCGATATGAACAAGTTCAATGCTCTATTGTTGACCCTCTCTACCAACTATCGAATGACAAATATGGTTTAGGGTATCATCAAAACTCATCGATAGTCATCCTTGGGGATGACCTCCAATATCTTACTCTTGATCCCGAGGACAATAATTTTGATGCATATATTGATTTTGAATGTGCCTAGTTTCTTCCTCCAAAATTTATCCAAGTCACAACCATCCATGCCCTTCCCCTAACACTTTAGATGATAGGTAAATATTTCATCCACTCGAGTCCCTCCAAATTATCTGAAGGATACCCCCCTACCTTTCTATGTAACCCATACACACCTTGCCATTCTCTCTCACCTCATTTTTAGACCTAATGCATTAGGTACCTCCAACCATGTCACCCAACCATTATCATAAGAAGACCATGAACAACTTCTTGCATAAATTCCCCTCATGTATTCCACCTCTTCTTCCAACACCGCCTTTACCACCTCTTCTTCCAACACTATCTCTACCACCTCTTCTTCCAAAACCATATCTACCACCTCTTCTTCCAACACCTCATCCTTTTCCTCATACTCCTAATGTATCCCAACCCCTATGACCATGCCACCCACATTATCATTTTAAACATACCCCTCATGAGACCCAATCCCTACCAGCGTATCACCTTCCTTATCCTTTGCTTCATACCCCTCATGCGGCCCAACCCTTGCCACCATGCCACCCACCTTATCCTTTGCCTCGTACCCCTTACATGGACCAACCCCCTACACCTTACTACCCACCTTATCCTTTGCCCTGTACCCCTTACATGATCCAACCCCAATAACCTCAACACTCACCCCATCATCTGCATCCACCTTTGCTTCTTCTATTTCCTCATCCCTCCCAACTTAATCCTCACCATCGCATCCAACCATCTCCACCTATCTTGCCTACTCTACGTCCACCACCAGTTATCTTGCAACAAATATTGGACAAACTCACCAACCTTAATATCAAGTTAAGTCATTAAAGAGCCTCTATGCTGCAATCCAAGTCCTCCCTAATACAATCCTTCTACATTCCACCTTCTTCACCCCAAATTTTTAATCAACCTCAGCCTCCTCATTGCCTACCTCATTCCAAGACATCCCTATCGAAGCCTTTTTCCAGTATCTTCCAAAGATTGTATGATGTAAAAGTGCTCTCTACTTGGCATTCTTCTAGATCAAATCAACAAGCCCAAACCTAAATGCTATAAAGAAGATCACTATTGCATCTACCACCATCAAAAGGATCATGACATCGAGGAATATCAATATTTTTAGTGTCTAGTACAAGATCTACTAGATCACAAGGAATTAAATATCTTATCATCACAATCCCCTACCAATGGCCCCTTATTGATTTGGTTTCCTCTTCTTCATTAGTATGCCTCTTCTATCCACCTGCATATCGTGCATAACCACCAATCGAATTCATCACTCCAATTGCATCCCATCACAAATCACCTTATCCCTTGAGTTGGATGACACTACCCAATCAATGTTGTCATAAATTTTTATCAATATGCAACACCCATTTTTGAAATCAATGTCTATCCCAAAACCTTATCTGAGAGTATCATTCACCCCAATTATCTCTCTTAATCATAACACAATGACTCAGGTCTCATTTGCATAGTTACTTTTATTTTTCTTGATATAATGGCTCGTATCATTAGTATAGTTGTTATCATAATTGTTTCAATGTACTAAAAAAACTAATGAAAAGATTCAAAGATGGTCATTGCTTCCATCACTAGCACATCTCACATTGATCATGATTCAAGATATTCTTATGTCTCCTCAAGTTTTACTTTTTCCACCTTGCATCCATCATAAACCACCATCAACATCACATTTCACACCAATTCCACCCTACTTGCTCCTTCCTCTTCACCTCTTCAATTTCCTTCCCATATCTTTCTATTATAGGATCCATGCCATTGTTGTATGATCATGCTTCAAGTGGCTATATACCGATGGTTGGTTCCTTTTACCTCCTACTTCCTTCATGTTCTTCTAATTCCCCCCATTCCTATTTGCTTCTTTTCCCTAGTGTTTTCCTCTTCTTCAACCTTTCTTATTTTATCATTTACCTCCCCCTCTTCAACTTGATTCTAGTGTGGGGGAGCCCATCCTATTTTACTACTACCCTCTAGTACAGGGGAATCACCCATACTTCAAAACCTGATTATGTCCTCCTACTCTATACCTTGGACTGGGGGAGTTGCAATCCTTTTCCTTCCAATTTTATTGCACCACATATTGCCTTCCCTCCATGACAACAATATCATTCCATCATGTTTGTGCATTGAATTTATCCATCCCACCCATCCATTATAGTATTGCATAAGGCTTATAGCATGCTAATTTAATCTCTTTTTGGTTTTGCATATAGGTGTATCCTAATTTTGATCAGTATAATTAATCAAAGACATCAAATAGTTGTCTGTATTGTGTACATGTATGCATCTTGCATATTGTTTGTTCTAGCCTTGTCCACTATGTCTTGTTCGATCATGTTTCATATTATCGTGTCCATTGTCTTGTGCACCCATTATTGCTCTTTTGTTTGTTTTTCACACACCATACTTATTTTCATTGTCCCAATGTCTTATGTTGCTTAGACATAGAGGATATTTAAATTACTCAACCATACCTAGTCCCTCAATCAACTTCCATTGAATTTCATTTAGTCCTTGAACATTGGAGTAATTTCATGGTTGCTTCAGGTTTGATCTTGGACCACACACATATCTCATACATTAATTATATTTTGAGTCTAGGAAATTTAAAACCAAGCGTCCCTCTTGCCATAAAGTGAACAGTTTTCCCTGCTCATCCTATCCTTCCATAATCCAACTCTAAGAATCCATATTGCAAAAACAAAGAAAAAAGAAGCCCATAAGAAAAAAGAGATATTCTTATCATGGATCCTAGGGAATTTTAGACGTCTCCATCGAGGCTATAAACACCTAGCTGGCAATGGAGCAATATCCAAGGATTGTAGAGTTATCTCCATCGAGGGTATAGATGCATGTTTGATAGTGGAGTATTCCCTCGCATGATGACATGTGTATCACATTAGAAACCTTATTTTGTATAGATCTATACCTACCCACAGATGAACTAGCTTATAATGGCTTGATCTACAATTGGTCAGTTCTACCTCGCTCAAAATTAGAAATAAACATCACTACTCACACTTTGATCTTTGAGAAAGTTAACTCCCTTGGTTGGTCTTAATATCTTTCAGTTCCTGATTGATTAGTATATAAGGTTTATCGATGTCACTAGGGTGTTTGAGTTTCCTAAAATACTTTTAAGCTTTGAAAACCCTAAGGTGTTTGGAGCAACACACCATGTTAAGCTCACACCATTCATCACACACATCGTAAGGTCTCCATTTGTCACATGTACCATACATTATTCGTCATTGTTTTTTAAGTTCACATGTCACCATATATGTCTTACGCCTCCATCCCCATTGTCATTATCATGTTTCAAATCCTCTTTCTATTTCATCGTGATGACTACTTTGTTCTTGATTAATTAAACCTAATTTAGATTAGGAAATACATATGCACTTTTAAAAAAAAATCAGACAAGAAACTATAAGTCACTACACATCATCACATTCGCATCTCACATCCATGTCATCTTATCTATTCAACCATATGCATCCATAAAGTACC
The DNA here is from genome assembly GCA_028583015.1 of Wollemia nobilis. Taxonomy (NCBI): domain Eukaryota; kingdom Viridiplantae; phylum Streptophyta; class Pinopsida; order Araucariales; family Araucariaceae; genus Wollemia; species Wollemia nobilis. The sequence goes on along the minus strand of JAQPPZ010016529.1, from coordinate 2,636,009 downwards.
ACAATCTAAGCATCCTAAATACATACCTCATACCCTCTATACACCTCACCCTTTAACTTATCATTGTATTCCTCCTGTGAATGAATAAATCTAGTCCATCACATAACCACATACATAAATCATATTCATATCATTTCAAAAAAATAAAAATAAAAGGAAAGCTCAAATTTTGAAAGCTTTACTTGCCCTCATCTCCTCTTTCTCGTGTTGGGACAAAAGCATAATTAAATCAATTAAATCAAATCAATCAAGCAAAAGGCTCAATCAATCAATCAATCAAAAGCCTCAATCAATCAATAAAAAGGATCAATCACTCAATTTATCATCACATAAAATCAAATTAATCGATCAACCATGCATTAGATTAGCTTTACTTTACTACCTTAGATTATATTTCTTTTTTCTCTTTACTTAGATTATATTTCCTTTTTTGTTTTCCTGTTGGTCAAAAATATACCTAATCAACAAACATTGCGTTTGTGCGCCCTAGACATGACCAACATTGAAAGGCCAAAGGAATTAAATGTCCCTTGTGCCAATATCCAGAGAGGGTTGGTTCCCGAACTAAATCTTACATTGGTGGAAGACTAGGGATGCAGGAAAGGAATTGGAAAAATGTAGAAAGAAATGGGAATATGGCCACAGGCCGAAGTGCAGGATTTGGGGCAGACTAACAATAGGAAAGTCACCAAAGCATGAAATAATATTTAATAGGGGAAAGTAGTAGAATTCACTTGCAAACTTGCAATAAGAACCTCTAAAATAACACTCCAACATTCACTCTCTTACTAGCAATATTTAAATCCAAATGCAGAATTTAAATCTAATAGCAAACAAGAAAGGCAAATGTAAAATAGAAGTGCAAAGTACAAAAATAAATTACACCCAAGATCACTTGATCAGAAGCATGATGCCTTGTATTAATGCAAAGAACTTGGAGAGTATTCTCGCAAAATATCTAACCTCCCTCTTACAACATTTGATTAGTATTTATAGAGGTTTTTGTCTCTTTCATTAAATGCACCAGAGCACAAAATGATCCTAGATCAAAAAAAGAATGAGAAAATTCCTCCTTGGAATCATCCTAAATCTTCTCTTTAGAAACAATGATCCATATTTCAGGGAATAATTTTCAAGAAAGCAATAGCTTGGGTGTCGATGCATAGATAATTTGGAAAATATTAAATGCCTTGAAAACATATTTATGCTTTGGAAATCATGAAGATTCTTCTACTATTCTCATTCAACCTCTTCTATTCTCGGGATCCACGATGTGAGTTACTTACTACCACCATTATTCAATGCTCACATTTTTGGTGCCCGTGAAAATTTGACCATAATTATTCTTCTTTCTCCCATGAATTATGTTCGCCTTAAACAAAACCACCTCACCTGATTTTCCATTGTGCGCGTGCGAGCCTTCCTTTTAAAATGCGTTCGCCCCCCAATTAAGGTGAACATAAAATTATTTTACTTTCATGGTTCGTTCACCCAAGGGAGGGGTGAACGGGATGTTTACCCCATCTTGCGGGTGAACGTAATTACAAGGTGTTCCAAGGTACGTTCGCCCATGGCAAAGCAAATGGGATGTTCGACCCTCCACCGAGGCGAACACAAATTGAGATTCACTTTGGGTAAACATGATTGCACTCTACTATGGGGCGTGTTCATCCATAGAAGGACAGAAAGACACGTTTGACCCACAACAAGGGTGAATGTGAATGCTTATACCTTCACTCGATCTTTGAAGTTTTGCACTCTGTTGAAATTTTGTTCGCCCTTGTATAGGGCGATTGGGGCATTCGCCCCACCTCTGGGGTGAATGTAAATACATTTTCAATCCTGTCAAGTTTCTAACTAGACCTCTGATTATTTTCTATTTTTCACAAGTTTATGGATGCCTTAATTTTAAATGTATTAATAGAGTGGAAAATCTAAATCATTGCAAAAATACATACAACACACATGTAAATAAATTAGGAACATATAAAATAGTCTTCGAAATAATGTCGCCATTTACAATCAAAACATTGTATCAAAAAAACTTCAACAAAATATGTGGCAAAGATCAAAATTACCAATATTTCTGGCGACTCACGGGGTATCCAGCTCGCATGGATGCAAACTATCCCAAGCCTTTATTCATTGGGCAAAAGGTTATGTGGATGCCTTTTGACGTGCCTCTTCCTCTATGCGCTCCTTCTGCTTAGCCTCCTCTACCACTCTGAGTGCTTTGGTCTGCTTGACTTCTTCTATTGCTTTTGCTATTGTTGCACACTTTGCCACTGCCCGCTCCTCCTACTCTTGGATCATCTCAAAGATAACCTCATAAGCATGAACATCCTCTCCCCAATCATGAGTAGTAAAAGAGATCGTACGTTGAGATACTCATAAATGAAGCAAAGATTATGAACATCCATCAAATTGAGGTGCTTCGCTCATTGGGCCAACTCATATAACGACAAATCTAAGTGCATAGATTTTTGCATCAAGGGCAACACATGTGCTTCTATTAGAGGTTCTTCTCAGGTATCAATTTTGGAAGTATCTTTACAACACCTGTGCTAGGCACATACTTGTATTTATTAAGTCTTGTATCTTTACAACCATCTCCATATAGGGTGATAATATCTCTTATGTGGTATCAATTAATTGCTGACCCAACAGGATTTGTATCCGCACCTCCCATAAATATTTTAGCATCTTGATAGTTTGTACGACCAACTTCTCATAGTTCTGGGTGGAACGAAGGCGCGTTCCCTTGACGTTATATCATGAAAATCCTGTGGTTGGTGCCGCTTCCTTCTCAGCTAGATATTTCTTCACTTCTTTGAGATGCTGCTGAAGCTTGTGCATTTTAATCCTGGCGGTGTCATGCTCTTTCAAGTGAACCTTCACCTATTGGTGCAAGTAGTCATTTTCAGTTGTTTTTTTCTCTTCTTGGGCTCTGCTTTTTGCTAGGGTATTTTCGAGCTCAATGATTTTATTCTAAATTTTAAAATACTTTTTCTTAAAATACTTGCCATGAAGGTACACTAAGCTCATATCCACTTGAATTTTGCCCATATTCTCCACCAGATCAATCCGTGTAAGATCTTTTGTTATAGTTTCGAAAATGAGATCACCCGATAACAACTCCCCTTGGGGATTCTGAACCAATGATGTAATTTTTGTGATATGAGATTCCTTTGCAATGGGGTCAACAACAACTTTCTTAATTGGCCGAGCTGGAGCCAAGGTCTCTTTGCATCGCATACTCTTCAACCACTATGAAGAGCTCATGTGTTCCTAGTTGATCTTCTCTATGTTGGGCTATTTACGTGTCACCTGTACATCAAGAACTGTCTACAACTCCAAAAATGAGGTAAAAGGAACCAAAATTTTTGAGTGACTAGGCCTAGTGGAAATGGAGGATACAATTAGAAGGGGTGGAGCGAAGATAATAGGTGGAATGGAAATGATTTTTTTGTAGAGGAAGAGGTTTTGGCTGCTGTTACGCTTACAATGGGAGGAGCTTGCGTACTAACAACCTCCATGGCAGTGGAGGTGGGAACGGAAGGGGAAGGGCACAAAAATATATTCGACACTAACACATATGAACTAAAAGAAGCGAAAGATGAAGGAATAGGAATAAAATAAGGAGTAACAGTGACTTCAGGAATGGAAGAAGATGGAAATGAAACAGATGTGGATGGCATACCGAAGGGCAAACAAATGGAGACCGAAGATGATAAAAATAGAACAAATGGAAGTGAAGTAGAAATTATTGTTTGCTCCAAGGAAGAGGAAGAGGGAATAAGAGATGTACCTTCAAGCACAAGTGTCGTGTGTTGTGGAGACAAACACAACTATGAAACTACTTCTTCCTGGACCTTCATATTTTCTCCAAAGTCTTTATCCATAACTTCAACATGGGAGCTCTCCTACTGATGATATTCTGCTAGTGATTGTATCATTGAAATAATTTTATGACCTTCGTCGGGAGCTCTTCCATGGGTGCCACAATCGTCGACACATTAGCAACCATGGAAACAACTACAACTATCATTGTAGAAATGAAAGTGACTGAAACTATTGGATCCTCAATGACCAAAGTCATAACCACGCTCGTTCTTGGTCTCTTTTCCACCTTTGGAAATGGAGGCACCTTCAGTAAATTTTGCTTTTCGGGTGTAGGTTTCCCCTCTTGTTGCCACTTCATTCGTTGAGACCTCATTTTAAATACATACTATTGTTCCTATTCTTTCAGGGTCTCATCTTCAACTTTTGGGTGCTCCTATTCAGTTTTGCCTTCACCACTGTCAGAGTGCTAAAAACTTTGCGATAAATTATTGGCAAAGGTAACATGCTGATATTAGTCTACAAAATCATCGTAAGCATCAAAAAATTGTTCATCAAATTTCAACCCATAAGGAGTAGTTGGCTTTCTACGATGAATACGCATAATCCACCAGTTCATTATATTTTCTTCAGTCCAGTCGGGTTTTGCTTCCTTGACAGAATCAAATAAACTCGATGGAGGAATTTGAGTCTTATACTTGGTAGGATTATACTCTGCCCCCTGCTCATAATAATCATGCCATGGTAGGAGAGTCGTCATTTTTTCAATATGCCAGTTCATGTCTAGTCTGTCAAAATTATTTATCCTCTTCTGAATATCAAGTCAAGGACAACAATGGAATGATTTGGCTTTCACCATAGCCAAGAAATTGCCTAGAGGATCATATCACCAATGCTGTGGTAGTTCAATCAAGCCTAAATCCTACAACGCCACTGTTAAGAGCCTATTTTTCCCAACTTGGCTCACTTCTATGCCACCAAATTTGAACGACATGTTGCATGTAGTATTTTTTCCGCATCCAGCTCCATATATATCGTTCACATGATCAGTTTAGCACACAAACTCCATGGCAAACATGTGCTCTATGGTGAAATATGGCAACACAAATGGCTTACCCGTGAAGCAAAAAATTGCGCCACAGTCGCTTACCATTTATGCACTATCTCGTCTGAGGGCAACCCAACAAACCAAGCTAACATAGAGTATATATCTCAGCTTTTAAATTCTAAGAGCGGCTTTGTAAAACTGGGAAGCTGCCCTATATATGGCTCTTTAACCAGTTGCATCTCCATAAATTGGGGCATCGTCACTGTGGAGACGTACCTATCCTCTTGCTCGTCTGTATGTAAATTTTTATTAACTGTATAGGAGGGAGCCTCTAATCTGTAGGCAAATGCCTCACACATTTCATCTAGAGTGATGGTAAATAAAATCTCCATTTTAGCATTTTTTATTGCCTTAGTAAATGGATCATAGAATTTAGCTGAGCTGCACCAGCTCGGGATAAAGATGCATAGGCAGACATAAATACCATAAAAACTATGAATTATAGGGCACTATGAGCTAGCTATTATATGATACGTCTTGACTTACCACCGCTACTACGTCTTGCATTAACTTCTCAATTTCCTTGTGAGTGATAATGCAGCCTCCAATTTTTTCCATAGTATCTTCATAGGGATCCAGATCTACATAATCAAATTTCCAAGCCCTTTTGGCTGTAGAGCCTCCTTCCATTTTCCTTGATTTATTAGGGTCTGAAGCCTCTGTGACATCCTTGGGTTCTTTACTGTGTTTCCCCATTTTACTTCTCTCTGACAAACTCTCTGAGAAACCTCTGAAATTATCTATAGCTAAAATGAAAAATGCAACAATAAAACTTTAAAAATAGAAAATAAACTACAATTATTTACCTTAGGGTTTATATAGAACTACTCCACAACTATCACAATAAATACCAATTTAATTTTGGGCACTTTCAGAAGGAAAGTAATATCAAACTTCTAGTCAGGCACTATTCCTGATGCTCCAACGACTTCTATGATTCAATGCTGGATATTCTTAAAAAAAGTGTGCCCTATTTGCTGCGTAGTCTCATCGTAAGTTATGCCCTGGTGCCTGAAGCTTGTTGGGGAAGCTAAAACGGCCGCTTAATAACCAATAATTCAACATTCACTGCTCCTTGGAAAACAAAATTTCAGCCCAAAGCATGTTTTCAATTAAATGCTCCTACCTGAACTTTTGCCCTCTGATATTTGACATGTAACCTAGGGGCAAATTTCATTACACAACGTGCTTCTGAAACTGCCATAATAAAATTACTTTGAGAGCAAAATATTTTAATCCTTCTTGGATGGGTGACTTCAAAATTAGGGCAAAAACATCTTGCTTGAAAAAACTTGGGAACTTCCGATTTATTTAAAATTTCATGGCGAATGACCCCTTAAAGGATTGCTTTACCTGCTTTCACTCTTTCTTCTTCTTTTTTCTTTTTTGCTTTTGTAAATAAAATTTTATAAAAATAACTCAGGGCATCCTTTTTCTTTTTTCTTTTGTATTTCTTTTAGCTGCGCTTCACGATCCCCCTTTTTTCCTTTTATCTTTTATAAAAGTGCTTTTTATATGAATTTTTTTTAAAAGTCATATACCTTTAATTTTCAGCTTTATGCAAAACTCTTCATTTCCCTTTCCATTGTGTTCGCCCACGACATGGGTGAATGGGTCGTTCACCCCACTCCTAGGGCGAACGGGATGTTAACTCAATGTTTTTTTTCGCCGAACCTATTATCTGCTTTAAATTCACCCTGAATAGCCAAGTTGTAGTTGATCAGGTATGGATGCGGTGTTCATCATACGTTTCTTAATCTTCATGAAGACATCTTCTTGGTGAAAGAAAACTCTGCTTTTTCTACTATTCTTAGTCGCCTTATTCTTAAGGCAAAAAAAAAACCCTTTCGTCTGCTCTTGAGGCGAATGTCCTTTGTAATTTTCTTTCTTTATTTTTTTCTTTATTATTTTATATAAATAACTATAATAAAATAACAACAACGATTAAAATATTAGAAACTATTTACATATTTACAACATATTAACTCACTTGGAATGTCATTATTGAATATAATCCTTCAGATGAAGGCCGTTTACGGGGATAGGAAGATCATGACCCTCCATATCACGGAGGTGATAAGCATTCGTTGAATTTACCTTAGCAATTTGAAAATATCCTTCCCAAATAGCATCGAACTTATGATGATTCCATGAATTGGACTTCTTTTCATTCCATTTTAAAATTAGATCTCTCACCTCAAAACTATGGTCGATCGTTTTATTTCTAAACCATTTAATCATCTCTTCAGAATGTCGACGAATACCTGATAAGCTTTTTCTCTGTTCTCTTCCAACTGCAGCAACTACGCTATCCTTGCATTCATAGCATCACATTATTCATCCTCATTCTGGAACAATTGCAACATTTGGAGAATTGGAAACTCAATATGTGTAGGGAGAACAACTTCTTTCTCATAAACCAAAGCATATGGAGAAGTCTTGATAGATTTCTTTACTGAGATGCAATCCACCCAAAGCGCTTGGTTCAACAATAAATGCCAGCTTCTCTTGTTACTACCCACTATTATTTTCAAGATGCATAGAAAATTCTTGTTTGTACATTCAAACAACCCATTCCCTAGTAGATAATAGTTGGATGATGTCTTCAAATAAATACCATATTTGCTAGAAAATTACGTAATTTTAGCCCCAATGAATGGAGTGCCATTGCTAGTCACAATAGAATCTGGTATACCAAAATAGGTAATGAGCCCTTCTAGAAAGGAGATAACAGTAGCTTGATCAGCTTTCTTAGTGGGAATAGCCTCTGCTCATCTGGTGAAGTAATCAGTCGTTGTTAGGATATACTTGTGTTTCGTAGAAGAATGTGGATCAATGACACCAATAAAATAAATATCCCACTACTAGAAAGGTGCCTCAACTTGGATTGGACATAAAGGCAACACTCATATCCTAATTCTGCCCACATATCGTTGGCAAATATCACATTACTGACTTATTTTATAACTGTCAGTGAACAGGGTTGGCCAATAATACCCCGCTCGGATAATTTTTAAAGCCATGGGTCTACCTACATAATGACCTCCGAAAAGCCCAAAATAAAATTCCTCCAAAATATTCTCCTTTTTGGATGCTTTTACACACCTGAGAAGAACTTCATCTATATTCTTATGATACAATCCATTGGACAATAATACATATTTGAGCTTTTGCAGCCCGAACCTCCGACACTGTGAGGCATCGAGATGAGTTGGACATTTCCCAGAAGTAAAATAGTCAATCAGTTCCTCTGTCCAATCCTGATCACTTGCAGCAAGGTTTGCACAAATTATTTCACCTTTGTATTCCTTGTGAATCACATTTAATGTCTCAAAGACAACACTTTAGCTAATTCTTGACATAAGGCACGCCCACGAACCAACTTTATTGGTCGAATATCCACATTGTATTCTTGAATTTTAGAAATCCATCCTACCCTTTTATCACCTAATTCGCCCTGCAGTATGAAGTTTTGGACATCAGGATGAATAACATAAAAAATGGTCTTGCTTTGAGAAATAAATTGTTGAAACTTTTTCAATGATTTCATTACTGCGTAAACCTGCTTCTCAATAAAGTTGTATTTATCCTGATGCGGTGCAATAACTTGGCTCAAGAAAGCAATTGGAATTTCTTCACCATATTCTTATTTTTGGGTCAATACTGTGGCATAAATTTCATGCTCACCCAATGCATAAATAATGAAGTCCTTAGAATAGTCAGGGTTAATCAGAACTGGTGCTTGAGTGATTCTTTCTTTGATTTCTTGAAAAGCTCATCTCCTAACTTCTGTCCACTTAAACTCCACATTACTTTTTAGAAGCTCATTCATGGGCTTCACAACTTGGATCAAATCGGCAATAAACTTACAGATGAAGTTTATTTGACTGAAGGACTACAAATATTTTATTAGCGGGTAACAACAATTTCATGAGTGCTCCGGCTCTTGTAGGGTCTATCACCAATCCTTGTTGTGAGATTACATGACCCAACAATTTTACTTCCTTGACGATAAATACCATTTTTTTTGGATTGATGGAGTTATCAAACTCACGACACTTCTCAAACACTTGCCTAAGATGAGCAACATGATATTATCTATGATGTAAAAACACAGTCATATCATCGAGATATATCACAATAAATATATTCAGTAACTCACTGAAGACGACGTCCATGGCTCTTTGGAAGGTGGCGCCTGCATTCGAGAGCCCAAAGGGCATCTGCTAGTATGCGAACATACCCCACTTGGTAGTAAATGTTGTTTTATACTGATCCTCATCCTTCACCCATATTTGATTATACTCGAAGAATCCATATAATAATGATAATCTCTGAGCGCCAATGATCACATGAAGAATTTGATCAATTTGAGGTTGAGGGTAATGATCTTTGAGCGATGCCTGGTTTAGGTTGTGAAAATCCATGCACAATAGTATGTCTCCCTTTTTTACCCTTATAGGAACCAAGTTCGCCACCTAGGTTGAATGCTTAATCGGATATATAATCTTTACCTCCAATATCTTCAATAATTCTACCTTCATGAGTGCTTCGATCTTAGGATTGATAGGATGCTGCTTTTTATGAAAAGGTTTTACCCCCTACTATAGTTCTATGGTATGCTGAATCACATCCTTGTCATATCCCTTTAAATCCTGGTAACTCCACGCTACAATGTCAGGGTACTCATAGCACAGATTCTTAATGCCTTCAAGATCATCTGGAACACAATCGATCCTGATCTTGATAATATTTTTTGGTTCCAACTGCAATTTCTTATACTCCTTGGCATCTACCTTTATCCTGTGCTTATCAGCTCTATCATTTTGATCAAATAAACTTTCCAGTGAGATTAAACCCCTGGGAATATGATTATTCTGTTAGAGTTAAAGTGCACTATGCCTCTGTTTTGACACTTGTCAGTTTATCATATAGGCCTTCTGCCTATATATGTAACTCATTTTTTATGAATAATATAATCCCCTTCATTTTTCTCCTCCTAACATTTGGTATCAGAGCTCCAGGCTTTCTCTGACCTTGTGAGCTTGAGGGGGGATTTCCCTCATGGAAATATTCCCTCCCCCCTTCATCTTTTTCCATTTTTTTTTAAATTTTTACCGAGGGAGTATGCTCTCCATCATTTGATGGATCAGAAACCAGATGGTTAAAATATAGAGTTTGAGAAATTATTATTTATTTTTGTCTTATGTGTTTTTTTCAACGTTCACTGTTTGGAGCAGTTTGCCCACCACTGTTGAAGGTTTGCTGTTGCTCATCCATGGAAACTGAGACCGGTCTTACTGATGCAAACCGCTGCATATCCCTTGAAGCTGCGGTCACATTCAATGCAGCTGGTGAAGCCACCAAACCAGCACCCAATGGCAGGTTGTTGGTCCCTTGAAACGAAGAAATGCCAACAGATCCAGGCTGTACTGATGAAACCGTTCCTAAAGAGTTGGGCAATAAACGTGGGAGCCTTGAAAGAGAGGCTCATATTCGGCAGCAGCGTAGATGCCGAGCCGGCGGATTTGCTATTGATCACCAGATTATGGAAGCTATGTCATAGCTGAATGAAATTTGTCCACGCAGGCATCAGGAGCACCCGTATATTCTATTCTCTGAATAAAATCAAAAATTTATCTACATTTTGATCGACATTCGTCGAAGATTTGCTTCTACAGGGTTACGATTTGTTGAGTTTCGATTGAATTAGTGGTTTGGGCTTTGTTGGCTTGGCCATGGAAGATCTAGACTCGCGAGTGCTATACTGTTGAAAAAAAACTGAGCAACATGTATCCGCAAAATTATCGATGGCGCGGTGCGGCAGCGATGCCCGGTCCGTGGTGGTGGCGTTTCGGTAAGCAGTTTTCTGCCTGCATCCCAGGCAGCCAATTTAATCGCAGGAACTATGTAAGAATGGTTTGGTAGATTATGTGGGTTTCAAAATTTTTATTGCAGCCGGGGATGGAGACATTAGCATCGTACCACTGGGACATTAGTCTCGATGGCGGAGGCCGGCCGTCGCAGTGGCGTTACCATGCGGCGCCCTCATTTTTTTTCTCTCTCTGTTGAAGAAGAGAAGAGAAGGCGAGAGATTGTGTGTTGCATTTTGTAAAGATCAAAAAGTTGAAGGGAACAAATTTTGTTCGAGTCTTTCGGATGGAAAGACCTTGAGGAGGAACTTCGGCGAGAAAGAAAGGAGTTTCAAACTCGGCAGGGAGCGTCCGAGAGGTTTAGGCGTTCGCGGTGAGACGAAGAATGAACATTTCAGAAGCGTAATGAGAATTGAGGCCGAAGAATGGACGACAAGAGTAGGATTTTGTTGATTTTTGCAACAATTCGGTTCAATTTTTAAGCAGGCTCGGGTTGCACAGCGTAGGCTACGGGAGGCGACATGAAGGACGATGCGCACGCTCAGACTCTTGCTGTTGCTTCTGTTATGGATTTTCCATGACTACCGGCGCCGCTACCATGGCGGGGGTGCCCTCTATCGCAACGGTTTTGCCACTGCGACAAAGGAGCAATTTTCGACGAATGAGCGAGATTTCCAGCGAAAAAAATAACACCGACCAAAAAATCATGTTGATGTGCATGCGTCGGATGTTGGAGTTGAATATCTATTGAATGATTGAAGTACCAGTTGTATGACCGCCACCCCCAGTAAAGTCATTTGCTGTGTTAAATCGCTCCACTGGTGCACGAGTTCTGTTACGAAAATTTTGTTATTGCCGCCGAATCCTATGAATTATCTTCTTGCTATTTTTTTTATCATGGCCGACAGGAAAACATTTTGACCAGTTTTTTTTTCCACATGCAAGTGGGAGTGGAAGGCCCTCATGGCCTCTTATTGTATTTTTTCAGAGAGTTGAGGGAAATTGATGCTATTTTTTCCGCCTGAGAGCGATGCCGCCATTGAGCGATGTTTATTTTGCTGCCTAGAGAGGCATGCTATTGTTTTTCACATGATGAAGGCCCCTTTGATGGTGGAATATAGGGGTATTTATAGTCATTGGAAACGGTTTTCTATGACGGACACATTGGTGGTGTCCAATTGTAATTTTGAGGCTGTTTCATTGACTTTTTTAGCCTCGAATTTTTTTTCTACCTTGGAGTGCACTCTCGATTGTACCCGACACTCCCAAGGTAATTTTATATGTGATCCTTGTACCTAGTGATATTTTCTATACACTTGGCGAATGCAGCGGTTGGTTACCCATGCATTTCGGTGGGATGACATGGTCACCATAAGGAAACTTATACTAGGGACTACAGACATAGACACCCTAGACTCTATCCGAGGTTTTTCCGGATCTACTTTTGAAGACTACAGATGAAGACACTTCAGAAGATTCTCTTATTTTCTTCTTCTCTCCTCCTATTTTGATCTATGGCTCATTTTATTGTATTGAGTGCATTTTTCGGCAGAGACCGACACTCTTATATGGCTCATTTTTCATTTGTATTAAGGTGCATTTTCGGCAGAGACCGACACCTTCTAGATTGAGTTCACCATGATGAGGAACTTGATATTCATGGTGAATCTAGTCAGTGACCTACGAGAGGCAACATCCTCTGAGGATGACCTATAGAGGCAACAGACCCAGAAGTGGCTGACCCTGAGGCACCCATGATGACCCTGAGGCACTTAGATGGCTGACCCAGTGGCAACAGACTCGTGGAAGTGGCTGACCCTGAGGCAACAGACCGAGATGTATACACAGTGAATCTAGCATTATTCATAGTTGGAGAGCCAAGCGCAAAGAGCACGAGCCTAGACCGAATCAGCAATAAAAGAGGATGATAGATAGTTTTAGAGAAGTCAACATTAAGGGGGAATGTTACCTAATGTTGACTTGTTTTGTTTCTTCTTTAGTTAGGATAGTGCACTTTAAGGGGGAATGTTAGAGTTAAAGTGCACTATGCCTTCACCTTGACACTTGTCAGTTTCTCTTGACAAGTGTCATGTGTTGAATATAGGCTTATGCCTATATATTGTAACCGTGTTTCATTTGTAATCTATCTCATATTGTTCATCTCAATATTTCTCCCAACATTTGGTAAGGGAAAACTGAAGGGATTTAATTATTGATAAAAATAAGTTACATATATAGGCAGAAGGCCTATATTATAAACTGACAAGTGTCAGTATAAACTGACAAGTGTCAAGGTGAAGGCATAGTGCACTTTAAACTCTAACATATTATTTAATTGAATCATCCCTTCCTTCTCCTCCTCGGCAAGTATTCTATCATCCGTGCTAGCGGCTTCTCTAAGAAGAAATTTGACTATTTGTTCATCATTTTTGAATACTTTCCAATAAAGATTCTTATCCGGGATCGAAGGTCTATGGATCATCCTAACAATCTTGGGCTTTCAGACCACTTGCTTTGTGGGAGAATAATTTGCACCAAGGGAAGCTAAACTATCCCCATGTCTGTTCTACTCTCGAGGAATTGCTTGAATGTTCAAAGCTGTGAAGGCTTCAAAAAAATACCAGACCCTATTGTGATAGGCTTTTAGGTAATGTTGCTTTGATACCCATTTATTAGTGATCTGGTTGACAATAAGCTCAGTCACCAAAAATCTGTAGTTGTTTAATGACTAATTTCTCAACCTTTCTTAACCCAAGGTACAATACTTCATATTCAACTGCGTTGTTGGTACAACTCCAAGTCAACCTATAAGAATAAGTATTTTATGCACCTTGAAGAGAGATCAACACAACACCAGCTCCTATGCCATTCTTACATCTGACACCATCGAAATACAATTCCATAACTGGTCTATAACTGAACCCTATGAATTGAGAACTTACTTTTTTGCTTGCTCTAGTTTAGTTATTGTGTAACAACAAATGTACTTTTCAATAATTGCATTGAAATATGTGAGCAAAAACTCATCCTCCAAATGAATCTCACACAATGCCTTCTCCATCAAGTCGACTTCATCTAGTTCTTTAGTCATCATGTTCACTGCGCCTGGATATTGTTCTTCCTCTTCGAACCTCTCGATGTGAAAAGGTGAAGGTTTTTCATTATGGATACAAATACATTTTCCCTTGAATAGTACCTCCAAATGTGAATAGTCCAAGGAAATGTATCCCCCTAGCTTAGGGGTGAACTCCCTTGAGAGGTACATGCTGAAGTATGGCTCTAAATCGATTACTACAACTTCCTGGATGACTGTGATTTGAGGCATACTATGAAGGACAATAGATATGTCTTTGATAACTCCCACTGTCTTGATAGGAGTTCCATCCAATTGCAACACTCTTGGGCTGCTCCTTGTATATTCCATCCCCATTACCTCACATACTGCCTTTGGCATGACAATAGTTGCATCTCCATAGTCGATAATACAATTGTGTATGATCCACCCTTCCATTCTCAAAGATAAATAAAATTGGGGAGGCCTATTTTTTTCTATTGCAGAAGTTGGAAGCGCCTATGCTAGGACTGTTTGGGAATGATCTTTCTTCTGATATTTAGCAGTTTTCAAAGACTCTTGTAACAAATCAATTTGTCTTGGCAACTACAACACATCATACAAGTTAACTTTTACTGGGATCTTATTCATTTTCTTGACAATGTTATAACTTGAGGTAGCCAAAACCTTCTCTTCTAGAGCTCGTTCATACTTATCCCGATATTTTTGAGTAGCTTCCACTCTTTGTCTCTTCGTCAATGATGGGTACTTAAGTCACTCCCTAGCTTGCTATTTCATTTTTTTGTGTGTTTGAGTAGCTACGATAGGTTATGAAGTTGACGCCTTAGCTTGGACCTTATCTTTAGTTGGCTTGGGCAATAAATATTTCTGACAAAACCTTAGCCTTTGCAGCAAGTGCTTTTGCTGGAGGTAACCACTTCTCATCTTGCACCCTTGGTTCTGCAGGCACCTTCAAAGGTTCGAGCTCCACCAGATATATAGTTACTGGATTTTTTTGGACCTCGTGAGAACTAAAACTTGCTCTAAGGAGGGCATCATAAAATTATGGTCAGCCTCTCTGATAATATTAACTTGTCCACCAACCAAACTTTTTGCTAATTTCTACACATAGTTCATATGCACCATACAAGTATCTTCTCCATGAGGAACATTACATGTCGAGCACCAATAGGCCTTTTCTATTGCACTTTTCTCATCATTTGCTAACACTATTATACTTTTCTCAGGTGCTTTATTAGTAGAAGCTTGCTCCTAAGTAATTGGTGGAGTTTTAAATCTTCGTGACCGAAACTCAGCTTCTACTTGCTTCTTCCTTACTATCATGAGCTCATTAGAAATTATTCTCAATGTTGCGTTATTGGAATTCACTTCTTGCAACAATACCGTGAGAGGTTTAGGATTAGACGGTGGAATGGGCGCTAGCAAAGGTAAGTGTGCTTGCAGCACAGGTAACAACAAAGGAGTCGGAGGCACTGGAAATATTAGAAAAGGAACAGATATCGGTAGTTGGGGAACTAATGGAGCAGGTAATTGTGTAAAACTTGGAGCTAAATTTTGTGGGACGGGAATTGGGGCGATATGAGGTAGAATTGAGTTCCATGAGGTAACTGGGTACATAGATGGCATAGGTTGTGATAATGCGTTGGAATACAGGTACTGAGGAATTTTAGGAAGGATTGCCATAGTTGTCTTTGGGGGAAGCCTACCTACGATAATTAAATCAAATTTAGTATTTTGAGTGTGTGTGTATAGGGCTAAAAATGTAGTCACATTGGCCTGTCATACAACCATTCCAATATTAGTGCTAAGTTCCCTGAGATAGAAAAATGTAACTTGCTCATGTGTATACCGTAAACCATCAGGGACTCTCTACCAGATTCGCACGAATCTGACATTAAAATCCATGATCTCCTCTTGCATATGTCTTTTAATTGTCGTGAATTGGTGAAGCAAAGAGTACGGATCCGCTTGTTCATGAAAATATTTTATAAGTAACCCTGCCAACTGATCCTATGAAGTAATAGTATCTGGTTGTAGTGATCGATACCAATATAGAAATTTTCCTCTCAGCGACAATACTAACAGCTTTACCATTACATCTTTGTCTATTATGTCATGGATGGTTGCTAAAGAGGCCACATCTTGAATATGTTTGTATGTAGTTTTACTAGTACCATCATAAGTTGGCAAAGCTTTCAAAGCCGCTTGGGGCACCGGATTTTGTGCTTGCAAGTTCAAGGCCCTTGAGCTATTCCATGTTGGTAACTGCCTTGGTGGTTGTTGTTGATGGGGTGGAGGATTTTGAGCCATATGGACTGGTATATGAGTTGTAGGTTGAGGAATGCTAGTGGGTATATGAGGTGGGGGGAAACTGGTGGCGGTACTAACTAGACTTACTGGAGCAAAAAATATGCCAGCTAATCGTGAGGATGTGACAGATGATATGTAAGATATATGGGGTAATGAAGAGGTACACCGAAAAGTGGCTAATTGAGGATGTTCTCCCAAAATTTTAATATCAAGTTCGTATAAATCAATTTGATGATTTGGATTTTTGGCTTTTGATCTTGTATTCATGAGACACAACTTCTACTACTCTCACATTTGGAGATTTATGAGTATAATCGAGTCGCCATATGTTCTAATATTACAGTACAAAGGTAAACATCAAACTTTAATACTACTGGAAGTGGAACTTCGAGGTCCCACTAGGCGTGTCAAAAACTATTGGTCAAATATCTGCCTAATCAATAAACACTACATTTGTACACCCTAGGCACGACCAACATTGAAATGCTAGAGGAAAGAAATGTCCCCCGTACCAATCTCTAGAGAGGGTTGGTTCCCAAACTAAATCCTACACTGGTGGAAGACTAGGGATGCAAGAAAGGAATTGGAAAAATGCAGAAAGAAATGGGAAATATGGCCACAAGCTAAAGTGTAATATTCAGGGCAGACTAATAGTATAAAAGTCACCAAAGCATGAAACAACATTTAACAGGGGAAAGCAGTAGAATTCACTTGCAAACTTGCAATAAGAACCTCCAAAATAAAACTCTAGCATTCACTCTCTCACTAGCAATATTTAAATCCAAATGCAGAATTTAAATCTAACAACAAACAAGAAAAGTGAATGTAAAATAGAAGTGCACAGTATAGAAAGAAATTACACGTAAGATCATTTGCAAATTCAGAAGCCTGATGCCTTGTATTAATGCAGAGAACTTGGAGAGTATTCTCGCAAAATATCTAACCTCCATCTTACAATAAAAATTTTATTAGTATTTATAGAGGTTTTCGCCTCTTTCATTAAATGCACCAGAGGACAAAATGATCCTAGATCAAAAACAAGAATGAGAAACTTCCTCCTTGGAATCATCCTAAATATTCTCTTTAGAAACAATGATCCATATTTCAAGGAATAATTTCCAAGAAAGCAATAGCTTGGGCATCGGTGCACAGATAATTTGGACAATATTAAATGCCTTGAAAACATCTTAACACTTTGGAAATCATGAAGATTCCTCTTCTCTTCTCATTCAACCTCTTCTATGCTTGGGATCCACGATATGAGTTACTTAATGCCACCATTATTCAATGCTCATATTTTTGGTGCCCATGAAACTTTGACCATAATTCTTCTTGTTTCTTCCAGGAATTGTGTTCACCTCAAACAAAACCACCTCACCTTATTTTTCCTTGTGTGTGCACAAGCCTTCCTTTTAAAATGTGTTCACCCCCCAATTAAGGTGAACATGATATTGTTTTACTTTCATGGTTCGTTCGCCCAATGGAGGAGCAAACGAGACATTCACCTCACCTTGGGGGTGAATGCTATTACAAGATGTTCCAAGGTACGTTCGCCGATGGGCGGAGCGAATAGGATGTTTGTCCCTCCATCGGGGCGAATGCAAATTGAGATTCACTTTGGCTGAACATGATTGCACTTTGCTATGGGGCGTGTTTTCCCATAGAAGGTGTGAAAGGCACATTTGCCTCACAACAAGGGCAAACGCGAATGCTTATATCTTTGCCTGATCTTTGAAGTTTTGCACTCTATTGAAATTTCGTTCGCCCTTTCATAGGGCGATTGGGGCGTTCGCCCCACCTCTGGGGTGAATGTAAATACATTTTCAAGCCCGTCAAGTTTCTAACTAGACCTCTGATTAGTTTTTATTTTTCACAAGTTTATAGATACCTTCATTTTAAATGTATTCATAGAGTGGCAAATCTGAATCATTGCAAAAATACATACAACACACATGTAAATAAATCAGGAACATATGAAACAGTCTTTGAAATAATGTCGTCATTTACAATCAAAATATTGTATAAAAAAAAACTTCAACAAAATTCCCGATGCGGCAAGAGCAAAATTATCAACATTTCTTAGATTAGATTTATTTTCCTACATTCTTAGAGTAAGTTTACTTACCTATATTTCCTTGCTTTCCTAGGATAGATTTAATTTGACACCCTTTCATGCCTGCCTAGCTTAGGTTTTCAAGTGAACCTTATACCAGTAATATACTTTAGATACTTGGAGGGTGCAACAACTAGTTATCCATGCAATCTAGTAGGATGAACAGGTTACCATAAGGATACTCATAGTCATCCAAAAAAGAAAAACAACACACCATCTCAAACTTCCTTCTTTCACCATCTCATTCATTCTTTTCTAGTTCATTCTCCTTTTTTTAACATCTTCATTGTTGTCGTCTATTCCTTCCTCCACCCACTCACCGCTTAAGGGGGTATACAATACCCATAAAATTATGTCTCAATTCAATTCAATACTCAAACACTCAATCTTGGAGTTGCTTAAGTCTAAGAATATTTTTTCAAGACTATCATTAACTCTCCCTCTGCTGGTAAAATAACATAACTCATGTTCTTCTCTCAAATTTCTAATCAAAATTATGATTTAGAGACTCGAAATTCTAATCGTGGTGATCTCATCAATCTATTGAAAGCAAAGATTCAAAGGCATTTGTTGCTTCCATGACTAAGACATCTTACATTGTTATTGACTTGAGATAATCCTACATCACTACCCTCAAGCCAAAGATATTTCTCTATAATTGGCCAATCATTGTCATCATCCATCATCAATACGACAATAGGTGTCATTTATTTTTGCACCATATTGTGTTTGCACACAATACGGTACAAAAAGGAGCATGTGTAGACACCTAAAAAGTGTCACATTGATAATATTAATATTTAATAAATTGTGAAATTATTTTCAAATAAATTGCAACCCTACAAATATTAATGTTTATTATCCAAGCCCCTTTGACCATCTTATGCACCTTTCTATGCCTAACCCATGGTCATCATGAGATCATCCATCTATTTTAACCCAGGTCCACCTCACCATAGTTAGCATTAACTTTCCCTCACCCCTAGTTGGCATTAATTCACCTTCTCTCCTCCATATCCATGCTTCATTAATACATTTGGGTGAGGATTCCCTCCATCCAAGCACATTTATGAGGCATGCCATTTTGGTGGGTGAGAAAATCACTTGATCCATGGGTATTAGTAAGCCATATCATAGTGCATTATAGCACATCATAGGGTGTCATAGCCCAAATAGAGAATGTTGCACATTTTTCCATCCAAGTAGCCAAGTGGGGAAAGTCAAGATTCACCCCTCTCTCTCACCCATGCTACTTTTCCATCATGCTACCTCATCCTCATCACTCCACTCACCCTTGGAAAATATTATAAATATGCTCCCATTTCACTCACTTTGGGGGAGAGCACACAAGATACTAATGAAAATCTACCTAAATTTCCTTGGATATTCTATGTATATTTTTGACTTTATGATTTCAGGTACATCATTCAAAGTGCTTGAAGGCATTTATCATGGGATATTTGCAAAGTGTTTGCTAATATTTATTTTGCACCCATGTTCAACTCTGATAACCAAACACCGGATCTGCACCAGAAAATCTAAAAAATTCTCAAAAGGGTCAGATCCAAGATTAAAACCCTTGCTAGAACATAGGTCTAATTGCGCATGGAAGCTAAATATATAGGCAACCACCTAAGGTAGCTAAAAAACACATACAACTACCCAGGACGACTATACAGATAGAGCCAACAACCTTGGGTGACTAAAATTTAGCCAAACCCACCCTCACTAGTTTGGACATAACTTTCTCATCCAGAATGGTTTGGACATAACTTTCTCATCCAGACTCATATGGCCATGAATTTTTAAGGGTAGGTTCCTGAGAACCAGAAGAAGGTTTCCATAAAATTTTAGTCCATTTGGAGCAACAAGTACCAACCTCCCTATGCGGGTACACAAACAAAGCCAATTGCCTTGGGTTGTTGAGTCTCAAAGGCAAACATCGACTCTATATCAGCAACAAAATACCCATAAAGTTAAATTTAAGTAGTTATTAGGTTTCGTAAGTATTTTACATATTTTTATAATTTCTTCAATTGAATTTGTAAGGTTTTATTATGGTTTTGTAAGCTTCTATAATCCCTTTTCCTGATTTAGGGCCTCATCTTGAAAGACCCCGTAGATGCTACTAATGCTTTCATTGTGAGATTATGTGTAGGTATTGGGATACACATAGAGGCTCAAGAGGTCAAGCAATGATACCTCAAAACCTTACCATAAGTTGTGTAATTGAGGAGATAATTTACCACACCATAGAATTCATTTGCAAAAGAAAACCCTCCCTTTTGGGAGGTCCATTGTAATTGAAAAGGATTGATTTGTAACAAACAAAGTATATTAATGCAATATCTAGTTTCCATTTTGTCTATTTACATGTTATAGTGCATTTCCTTAATCACATTCTTATACCTATTGTGATCATATCACAACGCCCCAAAATTGGGGATCCACTAGAAATTTTTATAATTTTGATAATTGTGTTGAATGTTTTGGTTTGCATGTATTTAGTATTTGTGGTGTTTAAGTGTGTTATGTTTGAGTCTTGTTTTGTTTTATTGTTTTTAATTTTATAGTTTTTAAAAAAAAAAAATTGTTGTTGGTTTCATGATTGTTTATTTAGATTTTTATTTTAAATAAGAGTTAAATTATTTAAATGGCTTAAATTATAAATTTTGAAATTTTATAATTTAATATATTTAAACTAATTTAAAAAGTTTTAGTATATTTTGAAAATTTTAATAAAATTGTTGTCTTATATTTTCAGGAGATTTAGGTACCCAATGCACGAATTTCGAAACGTTCAAAGTAGCTCGGCAGTCAAACTTCGAGGTACAAAGGCTGGTTAGAGAGGCGCATGAGTGATGAAAAACTCGTCATCAATACCAGGAAGGGTTCACCGGGATGGGTTCACATTCATAAAGTTGCTATTGTGCAAATGTCCAAGACATATGGGATAATACATGAAATAAAACATTTTTAAAAACGCAGTAGATTTTGGAATTTATAGTGCACCAAACTTGACGATTCTTGGTAGTTGCAGTTACACAGCGGCGAGAGGTGTGTTAACTACGATATACATGATTCCTTCGTTTGCATGCAGGAAAGCTATGTCGGTATATCCGGATACGTAGCTAGGATATTATCATGAGGACACTGTGCATATGTTGGATAATGCAGCTAATCCAAAAGCAAAATGTATTAGATGATGATGATGAATGTACAGAAGCTTGATGTGGAAACGAGGATCATTTTAGTAGATGTGTTACAAAACATTCTGACAGCACTGTGACAACATTACAAAGATGAAGGATGAAAGCATTGGTGACAAAAGACCAACAATATGAGTGTAGGAACACAGTGCTAAAGACGAAACCAGTCGGTCAAGGTGGTAGGGGATGCAAATATGCACTGTATAATTGACCCAAGCAACTGTTGTAGTTAAAGTAGATAAACTACTAAAGAGTAGTGATGGTGTTGAACGATCCAAATGTAGGAGATTTGGATGGCAGGGTCATGGAATGGCACATTTTGAAGCCAAGTGAAGTGAATAAAAGCACTATAAAGAAGATTTATCACGACCAGAGAGACTCATGCTAACGAAGCACTGTCTATTTTTGTCAGTGACGATGATGTAAAGAGAGATTATTATATGTGATGTACTGAAATTGATGGGTTGTAAAACATGGAAAGGGGAGTGATGTTGAATAAAAGATTCAAAATAACCATGACGTAGATAATTTGGATGGATGACTAGATATAACTGGATAGATATGGACTACAGTACGGTGGTTTTTACACAACAACAATGGGTAGTTGAATTAAAGAATAAAGCTGTAGTGTGTGCAAATGATAGTGTTTTTGGATAATTTTGGAATATGGGAAGAATATTGGTGTAAAACAATTTCAAAACAAGCAACTGTGTGTGTTGCATAGGCAATAAATGTTACTCTTCAAAATTATAGTGGTTCTGTTTGATGTTTTGATTGCAAAATAGTGAGATATTCCGTCAGGTGATGGGATGTGTACCAAAAACCAACAAGAGTGGACCATATGGTTAGCAGTAGGGAGTTCGCTGCAAGTCTACCATTGTAAAAACATAGATATTTAATGATGATGGAGTACTGGATGTGACAATAGATCAGGTTGATACAGAGGATTGTGTGGACACATGATGGGCAGCTATTGGGAGTTGTTTTCAATCACCTGTATGGAAATCCAGCAGAGTGCTTCTTAGTGTTTCGCGATACCTCAAACAACTTCAGTTATATTTAGTTATACCGTGGTGGTGAGGTTCTCCATATTTGAGGATGCGCTTATCATAGATAACGTGGATGTAAACATTCATCGGCATATGACTACATGAAAGGCTTTTGCATAGATTATCTCACAGAGGCGATCGAGCTGATGAAGTGTAAAATCATATATTCGGATGAATGATGATAATGAGGAACGTTTCTCATAGGTGGCGGTCATTATCATTAGGAGGTTTATGTGATTTAAATGTTTATGCACATTATGGCTTAGTGGCAAGAAGAAATGCCATGGGACATTATATCTTAGCACACTATAAAGAGACGAAAGCTATACTTGGACAATATTTTAATGTAATTTAAATGATTAAATATAATAGTTGTGAAGGCAAATAACATTACAAAACACTATGAAATGTATTATTTTAATAAAGGGATTACAACGAGAAGAAGTAAAACGAAGTTGTTGTTATATTAAATTGTTTGGAACTGCGCAAACGAAATATAAATTGTATAAAGACTTTTGAAGAAACAAAGAAAGGGGGTCATCGAACGAGGAATAAAAGAGGGATTATTGAAGATACGTTTGAAGAGAAGGCTATTTGAAGGAGATTATAAAGTTTTGTCAGAGATTTTTTTGAATAGTGTGTTGTAAGGTTTTAATAACGAAATATATCAAATTTTATTATATTGAAGTTTGGTGTTTCATGAGATTAATAATATTGATTTATGTTTAAGTTATCATATGTTCCCTAGAAGATTGTATTTAACTTATAATTGTTTGAAAAATTTATGATCAATCTAAGTTGAATTTAATTTAAAAAAAGTTTTTTATTCATTAGTTCGTAGTTTTGTAGCATTGTTTACTATTTCTTTACCCTTTTCTTTTTATTTTATTTTAAATTCTAAAAGTTCGAATCTTAACCCTAATTCATAATTATAAAGGTTCAAAACCTTATAATTAGGGTTTATTGGTTATTATAAAGGTTCAAAACGTTAGTTTAAATTTTTTATATTTGTTTATATATTCAAATTTTAATTTTATATTTGATGAATAAGCATTCAAATTAAATAAAAAACCTAATTTTAATATTATAAAGATTAAAATTTATGATTAGAGTTTTATATTTAATTGCTTTATTGAAACTTATAAAAAACCTATTTTTAATATTATAAAGTTCAAACTTTATGATTAGAGTTTTATATTTAATTGCTTTATTGAAACTTACATAAATTTTAATTTTATGTAAAGTTTCATTGGTCAAATAAATATTGCTTTTAATTAAGATGTTCAAAGTAATTTATGTAAGACTTAATATAAAGTTTTGAAGCATTTTAAATCCAAATTCTATTTTGGAGATTTTAAATAAATTTGCATTCCTTAATGTTAAATTTAAGGTAAATTTATTCATTTTAATATCTTGGAAAGTGAATTTCATTGGAGAGTGCATCAAAATGATTTCAAATCAAGATACCTAAAATCTAGGCCCCTTGTTAACAATGATGTGCATTTAAGAGTTATTTTTAGCATTATTTCATATCTAGATGTTTCACACATTATAACAAAGAACCTTGGAAGAATCAAGTATTCTTTTGCAAGAGAGGGTTTTAGCTCTAAAATCCTAATTGTGAGTGTGATTTCGCAATTGGGCAAAATTATCACTCAACATAATTGGTGCTAGAAGGAGGGCATGAAATTAGGTATATTGATTTAAGTTTCATTATTTATTCACTTGTTCATTTTTCTAAAAATTAATGCTTAAATATATTGCTTGGATATTATGATTTTATTGTTTCATTGCAATAATATTTGAGTATTGTGTTTTCAAAGCATTTAGGTTTAAGTTTAAAATAATTTTGATTATTGTTAAAAATGAAGCCTAAAAATATAATCACAAGATCCAAGTCTGCAAGAGACACCATTTTTCAAAGTCTTTCTCTGACTTGAAATCATAGACGAAGTCAGATTCAGACAGTTGTTATTCCATCACCCATTGATACTTCAAATCCAAATCTTAATTTATAATTAATCACAAACCCACTCATTGCTAAGGTTACTCCAAATTTAGCATGGATGGGAGTTCAAAGAAGTCCTTTGAATATCCTAGGGGATGTTCATGATATGCCAAAAAATATAGAAAAATACTTACCAAAATATAAACATGATGGTTCATGTTTAGCAGAAGAGCACATACAAGCTTATACTGATGCTTTATCTAGGTTACAGGTAGAGCATGAAGATGTTGCATGTAGGTTGTTTCCACTAACCCTTGATGATATTACATATGATTGGTATATCTTCTTACCATATGGATCTATTACTTCTTGGACTATGTTAAAATATGCTTTTATTAATTAGTTCAAATTTGCTATAGATCCTGCTAGCATTTATATTCAATTTACATCTACAAGAAGGGAACCTAATGAACCACTTAGAATATTTAATACTAGGTTTCATAGAATGTATTCAAGACTAATTACTCCATATGTTCTTGTAGAAGCAACAACTATTCAAATGTATTTTGGAGTGTTGGATCCATTGACTGCAATATTTATTAGAAGAGCAGGATAAATAGAAACACTTACGATAGCATACATAAAAGCTCTCATAGTGGAGCAACACTTTATCTAATCAGATGTTGATGTTAAATACAGTACCATTTGCCACAAATCCAATGAAATTTGCATATGCAAATAATATTATATTGTTAGAAATCCAGTTAGCTACACATAAGATAGTAAATAATAATGCATCTAATATACCTATATTTAGAAACGTAGCAGCAATATAAAATGCACCTTCATTTCAAAATTTTAATGCTCGACAAACTAATCCAATGTTTGCACTAAATCAAAGTAATTCGATGTATACAAACCCTTGGTTAAATCAAAATATTCAAAATGTTTTGCCAAACTAGAACATTCAAAATGCTATGCCAAGTCAAAATGTTCAAAATTGGTTAATTCAAAATTCTCAAAATGTTATGCCAAACCAAAAATTTCAAAATATTGGAAATCAAATCAATCCTAATAATACTGCTATTACTCCTAATGAATCTATTTCAGAGTTAGCATATTTGAAAATAATGTATCAAAAATTAAGTAGCAATATGGTCCAAATACAAAAACAAACTCCGTAAATCTCACAACCAAATAGAAATTTCACAATGCAAAGAAGATAGTAGAACACAAAACCTAATAATGGGGGTGTACCAACTCCTGTTACCAATACAAATGGTGCTTCCACTAGTTCTAGCCAGAAAACTACAATAGTTAATCTTTCTGATGTTGTTTTGGATAATTGGTGTAGATTGCATAGCACTAATAATCATAATAAAAATGAATGCTTAGGATTTAAACTTGTTGTAGATTTTTTCCAACAAGGAATAAATAATTTGGAATTGGTTTCTAATGAGGATGTTTGTGATGAAGCTAGTTCAATAAAAGGTAAAAGTACTGCTTTTGTTCTTGATATTCTTGGTTCAAGTGAATATGAAGAAGAAGAAGATGATGAGGTAATTGAAGAGGAAGTTCAAACATTGAAACAATACAAAAAAGGGAATCATAGCTATCATTTGAGAAATAAAAGTAAGTCTTATAATACTACTTCTACTCCTAATAATTTTATCATTCCTCCTGATGTTAATGCAAGTAATAATCCTGTTCCTCCATCTCCTCTCGATGCATCTAAAATTACACATAAAATGCAAAACAATGAAAAGATGACTTATAATATTGTTGAAGACCTTAAGAAAACCAAAGCCAATATCAATTTGTTTGAAGCTATACAATTACCTAATCAACAGGAGTTATTAATGGAAGCTTTTTGTAGACACCAAAATTTAGCCACTTGTCCTCCATCCATTATTTCCTACCATTTCCACCACCAAAATCTAGCCACTTGTCCTCCATCCTAGCTTTCTTGTAATTTTTGCCTATTATTTATATATTTAAATAATAATATTTTATATATATTTAATAAATATATATTTATATAAATAAATTAATCCCAACTATCCAATTTCATTTAATCTCATCTATCCATTCATCTTAATCCATGTCACACCCTAAATTTAATATCCACCCTTAGATATGCTTTAATCTCAGCCACATGATTAGTGTCGTTGAAACCATAGCATGCCCTATGTTGGATTATAAATAGAGGTAATTTTGATGGCTAAACCCCTTGATGTTTTGAATAACCTAATTTTCCTAAGTTTTTGAAGTGCCATAGAGTTCCAACCTAATATTTGTGCCCTAACCCTACTCCATACATCATATTCCCTATCCCCTCACTCATCGTCACCGCCATCGTATCCCTTGCCTTCATCTAATCTACTTATGTAGATCTGTTCTAACATCTTGAGTGCCCTACTACTCTCTATCATAGTCCCGAGCACCCTGCTACTATTCACCATAGTCTCGAGTGCCCTATTTCTCTCTGCCATAGTCTCAAACACCCTGCTGCTCTTCGTAGACCTACACCATCATATTTTATGGCTAGGTTTTCAAAGAACCCTAGCAATATTTGTAAAAATTATATCAAAGAGGATTCTTAAATCCACTATTGTAACAACGAAGTTTTTAGGCTCTCCATATTTAATATAAATCTCATTTGTTGTGTAATATCTGGTTTATTTGAATTTTGTTTTATTTAACATTGTTTGATGTCACGTTTTTAGCTCTACACTTTTGATAAACAAAGTAAAAAAGAAGTTAAGAAAATCACCGAAGCACAAGATGTTGCACGAAAAGAGAAAGAGGAAGCTCCTCCTTTTCTCTTAACTATTAGAATTGTAAAAATTTACATAATTGCATGGTGGATTCTGGAGCTTCAGGTAATGTGATGCCTTTTGTTGTTTGTCAAAAGTTAGGCTTTAAACCAACACCTTCAAATAGAATTGTTGTGCAGTTGGATAAAACAAAAGTAAATGTTGTAGGTATGCTTAGAAATGTTTATATTCAATTGTCATCAGAGCCTAGAGTGCAACATTATATGTATATTCATGTTGTCGATATTCTTGAAAATTATGGTTTGTTATTGAGCAGGGATTGGAGTAGGCATTTGAATGGGTATTTTTATACAAAATTTTCACACATGTGGCTACCTTGGAAAGGTGTATCCAATCAGATACGAGTGGAAAGGGAGCCTAGAATAAAAAACATGATTACATATTATAATAAAGAATTTAATGAGGTTCTTTATAATGATATTGAGCTAGGCATATACACATTTGATATTGATTTGGTAACAAAGACTTTGGAGTCATCTAAAATGGTTGAAAAAGAATCAATAGTGGAATCGAAAGATTATGCAAAAAACACGATAGAATTTCAATCCTTGGTTTTAGAAGATAATTATTATAATGGTTGGGGTATGTATGATGAATCATTGTTTACTCATACTCTTACTGATGAAATATTTGTTTCACTTGATATGCAGGACAATAAATTTTTTATCTTACAAGAGGATCTTGCAATTCCTATCCAATTTGAAAATAGCATACTATTTGCAGAAATAGAAGATGTTCCAAAAATTTGATCATTTTGAATATGAGCTTGTGGAACGTCTTGTTACAATAGAAAAAGAAGAGATGGTAAATGTTTCTTATGATTCATCTATTTTAGATGAGGAAGAGGTAAGATCTTCTTTCATTTTAGAATACTAAAAATGTAAGTACAAATTTCCATGGTTATCTTGAAGATTCAAATGAATAAAATACATGGGTAGTTAGTAAGGAATTAGAAGTTTCTATTCATTCTAAAGAAATTATTGCTTTGTTTGATCAACAAGAATTATGTTTTGGAAAGGATGGACATATTTTTGATTGGATTCCTAATTTTGGTGTTTTTGAAAAATAGGTATTCTATGAAGATGAAAGGCTACAAGGTAAAGGCCATGAGGAAAATGAAGAAATTACAACGGCTCACCAAGTTTTGGTAAAAGCTACTCATGATAAGTTTATTGTGGATGACAAGGTAGAATATTCATCTCTGTTATTGGCTATGGAGATTTCAGTTAATAAGCAGTATGATTTTCCTTTGAATACGTATGCTATTGATAATAAAATATCAAGTGTTGTTGACAAGGAATTAGAGATAAGTCCTAAATGTTTTGCAATAAATAAAATGAAAGAAAACATGATTGAAGCTTTGAATCAAGTCATAGGTAATTAATAATTGAATCTAGGATATGAACTCATAGTGATTCTCATTTAGTAGATATCCTAGTTATTTGTAAATTGTTGCATGAATTTGATTGACCTAAAAATACGAAAAATAATTTAGCTTTGAAATAATTTCAAATAGGTTTATACTTGCAAAATCTCATTTCTGAAAATACAAGTCTAAGTCTAAATCAGAAGTTGAATTATAAAATTTACATTCTAAGGAATAGACAAGAAGGAATTGAGAATCAATCATTGTCTTATTCATTTGTTGAATTGAAACTCCACTATGAGATTACTAATGGAATTAAAATAAAATGGTGGGGAGAGAAAGGTAAAATGAGAGTTTTTGTTTGGCTTGTCTTATTGTGGTTGGATTTATATAAATCCTGGTATGCATATCATGATAGATGTTGTTTGACTTGTGATAATCATATTTGGGATCTAGGGAAAGGATAGTTCAAATTTTGTATATATCCATTTCATGTACATAGAGTTTTGGTTTGCTTGTATATATTTTGTTATTTGTCATCTTGATTGGTTTGTCATCTAATTTTTTTTATGTTGTTTATGTTTGTTTACATTTTATTTAATTTGTTAAAATTTTGGGATGTGTTTCATCTGTTGATGTTGCAATAAATTGGCTTAGGCCAAAATTTTGGAGTTCAGTTTAGGTTCTAATTTTCATTGTTGTTCTTGTGTTTGTAAACTATTTTGGTGTTGTTTCATTGATGGAGTTAGTTTTTATATGGGCACCAAAAATTTGATGAATTTATTTGGTATTTATCCCTGTGTCACTCAGGATAAAATTACCTATTTTGAAAACATCTAAAACTTGAGTAAAAGGAAAATGAGATTTTTAATATGTATCCTTATGAATTTGGGTCAAGATAGTCAAACTTGGAACAATGAAGGCATTTTGCAAAAGCTCTCACATATATTACATCACATTAAAAGGAATATTATTTGAAATTTTGAAGGATGAAGTTATTAAATTTTGTAGATTAAGGTGAAAATCCAAAGTACTCAAATTTTAGCCTTACTTGATCTCTAACCCAAGTGGCAGGTGAATTTTACAAAAGTGATATAAAGCTTGAATAAAATGCAAACAAAGCAAATACAATGGAAAGTAAAGTCAAATTAGTCACCATAGTCTAGATAACCTTTACCGGGGCTATAAAAATTTGATGAGCAATGGAGCCATGCCTAGACTGAAATAAATACGAGAAACAAAAGCAAAATTCATCTAATATTTGGGTGATTCATATAACCTCTATCAGGGCTATAAGTGCCTTGCTGGTAGTAGATCACTATCTTCAAGAAATCAAGGTTACCTCCATTGGAGCTATAGATGCTTGACTTACAGTGGAGCAATATTGTTGCACTTAAAAAGAGAAAATTTCTATAGCTTACCTACAAAATTGATAATGAAAATTTGAATGGTTTTAGAGATATCAAATGAACCACATTGCACACATCCAAAGATATGTGAATGATTCCATTATTTCATGTTGAATTTATCTATTCACATTCTTTGGATATTATTGATGCTCATTGTTCTAATATTTGGGGTTTTGTTGATTTCATAATTGGGTTCTTAAAGTTCAAAATATTTAGAAAAAATTCCTAGTAGAGTTGCCATTTGTTGTGACCATATCACAACGCCCCAAAATTGGGGACCCACTAGAATTTTTTGTAATTTTGATAATTGTGTTGAATGTTTTGGTTTGCATGTGTTTAGTAGTTGTGGTGTTTAAGTATGTTATGTTTGAGTCATTTCTGTTTTATTGTTTTTATTTTTTTATTTTTATAGTTTTTTGTTGGTTTCATGTTTTTTTATTTATATTTTAATTTTAAATAAGTGTTAAATTATTTAAATGGCTTAAATTATAAAATTTGAAAATTTATAATTTAATATATTTAAACTAATTTAAAATGTTTTAGTATATTTTGAAAAGTTTAATAAAATCGTTGTCTTATGTTTTCAACAGGTTTAGGTACCCAAAACACGAATTCCGAAACGTTCAAAGTAGCTCAGTGGTCAAAGTTTGAGGTAAAAATTTTGGTTAGAGATGCGCATGAGTGATGAACAACTCGTCATCAATACCAGGATGGGTTCACATTGATAAAGTTGCTATTGAGAAAATATCCAAGACTTATGGGATAATACATGAAATAAAATATGTTTAAAGACGTAGTAGATTTTGGAATTTATAGTGTATCGAACTTGAAGATTCTCGACAGTTGCAGTTACACAACGACGAGAGGTGTGTTAACTAGGATAGAGATGATTTCTTTCTTCACATGCAAAAAATCTATGGTGGTATAGCTGGATACGTAGCAAGGATATTATCATAAGGACAATGTGCATATGTTGGATAATGCAACTAGTCAAAAAAAAAACACATTGGATAATGCAACTACTCCAAAAAAAAACACATTAGATGATGATGATGAATGTGTAGAAGCTTGATATGGGAGTAGATGTGTTATAAAATGGTCTGAAAACACTGTGGTGACATTACAAAGATGAAGGATGAAATCATTGGTGACAATAGACCACCAATGTGAGCACAGGATCATGGTGCTAAAGATGAAACCAATTGGTCAAGCTGGTAGGGGATGCAAATGTGCACTATATAATTAACCCAAACAGTTATTGTAATTATAGTAGATAAAATACTGAAGAGTAGTGATGGTGCCAATGGAGATTACACCATTTAAATTTTGCTATGATTACAGGTATGGCATGATGCAATGGAGGTTTGATAGTGTGAGCAAATAGGCAATTAAAAGAAAATAAAAATAAGGAAACATATTGAGACAATTATATTTGAAGAAACTCATGTCTAATAGTATGGAGAGAAGATAGATTATAGAGCATAAAATTTTAGAACAAGCAATATAGAGCACATGAAGAAATAGTAATGGAAAGTGTAGTTCACTTAAGCCCCGATAAGCATATAATGAAGGTGGATTTGGGTGATCCGAATGCAGGAGAGTTGGATGATAGATTCATGGAATGGCACATTTTAAAGCCAAGTGAAGTAAATAAAACCACCATAAATAATATTATCACAACCACAAAGACTCATGATAACAAAGTGTTGTCTATTTTCATCAGTGAAGATGATGTCAAGAGAGATTATTATACGTAATGTACTAAAATTGATGGGTTGTAAAACGTGGAAAGAGGAGTGATGCTGAATAAAAGCTTTAGAATGACCGTGACGTAGATAATTTGGATGGATGACTAGATATGACTGGACAGATATGGACTATAACACGATGGTTTTTACACAAAAATAATGGGTAGTTGAATTAAAGAACAAAGTCATAGTGTGTGTAAATGATAGTGTTTTTGGATAGTTTTGGAATACGGGAATAATATTAGCACAAAATAATTTCAAAACAAGAAACTATGTGTGTTGCATAGGCAGTCAATATTACTCTACAAAATGATAGTGGCGTTGTTTGATGTTTTGATTACAAAATAGTGAGATATTCCATCAGGTGATGGGATGTGAACAAAAAATCAACAAGAGTTGTCCGTATGGTTAGTAGCAGGGAGTTCATTGCAAGTCCACCATTATAAAAAAATAGAGATTTAATGATGATGGAGTACCAAATGTGATAATAGATCAAGTTGATATAGAGGATTATGTGGGTGCATGATGGGTAGCTATTGGGAGTTGTTTTTGATCACTTGTATGGAAATATGGTTGACTTCTTCTTGCTATTTCTCGATGCCTCAAACAACTTCAATTATATTCAAATCATCGTAAACTAGTCCATCTGAAGTAATCACCGCGGTAATGAGGTTCTCCATATTCGAGGCCATACTTATCATAGATAACATGGATGTAAACTTTCGTTGGCATATGACTACATGAGATGATTTTGCATAGATTATCCCATAGAGGTGATCGAGCTAATGAAGGCAGCACAAATGGAGCGTGAAGTGTACAACCATATATGCGGGTGAATGATGATAATGAGGAATATTTCTCATAGGTGACGATCATTAGGAGGTTTATGTGATTTAAATATTTACACACATTATGGCTTAGTGGCCAGAAGAAATTCCATGAGACATTATATCATAACACACTATAGAAGGATGAAAGCCTTACTTGATAATATTTTTAAGTAATTTAAATGATTAAATATAATAGTTGTGAAGGCAAAGAACATTACGAAACATTATGAAATGCATTATTTTAATAAAGAGAATACAACAAGAAGTAAAACAAAGTTGTTGTTATATTGAACTATTTGGAACTGCGCGAACGAAATATGAAACTGCCATAATGGAGTTATATTGCTTTGTATAAATGCTTTTGAAGAAACACAGAAAGGAGGTCATCGAATGGGGAAGAAAAGAGGGATTCTTGAAGATACGTTTGAAGAGAAGGCAATTTGTAGGTTATAGAGAAGGAGAATATAATTTTTTTTCAAGAGATTTTTTTGAATATTATGCTGTAAGATTTTATTAATGAAATATATCAAATTTTATTATATTGAAGCAAGCATAAGTTTGGTGTTTCATGAGATTAATAAGATTGATTTATTTCAAGTTATCATATGTTTCATAGAAGATTGCATTTAACTTATAATTGATTGAGACATTTCTGATCAATCTAAGTTGAATTTAAATTTCAGAAAGTTTCTGATTCATTAGTTTGTATCCTGTAGCATTGTTTACTATTTCCTTACCATTTCCTTTTTATTTTATTTTAAATTTTAAATTTTGGATCTTAACCCTAATTCACAATGATAAAGATTCAAAACCTTATAATTAGGGTTAATTTTATTGGTTATAGAAACCCTAACTGCAATATTATAAAGGTTCAAAACCTTATAATTAGGGTTTAAATTTTTTATGTTTGTTCACCATTTGGATATTCAAATTTTAATTTTATAGCTGGATGAATAAGCATTCAAATTAAATAAAAACCCTAATTTTAATATTATAAAGTTCAAACTTTATAATTAGGATTTTATATTTAATTGCTTTATTGGAACTTACATAAATTTTAATTTTATGTAAAGTTTCATTGGTGAAATAAATATTGGTTTTAATTAAAATGCTCAAAGTAATTTATGTAAGACTTAATATAAATTTTTGAAGCATTTTAAATCCAAATTCTATTTTGGAGATTTTAAATAAATTTGCATTCCTTAATGTTAAATTTAACGTAAATTTATTCATTTTAATATTTTGGAAAGTGAATTTCATTGTAGAGTGCATCAAAATGATCTCAAATCAAGACACCTAAAATCTAGGCCCCTTGTTAATAGTGATGTGCATTTAAGAGTTATTTTTAGAATTATTTCATATCTAGATGTTTCACACATTATAACAAAGAACCTTGGAAGAATCAAGTATTCTTTTGCAAGAGAGGGTTTTAGCTCTAAAATCCTAACTATGATTGTGATTCCACAACTGGACGAAATTATCACTCAACAATACCAAGCATGAGTATCCTACTTAAGCACATACAAGGAACTATTCAACTGACACATTGAATAAGTGGGGCCATCAAGCTAAAAACCAGGTGAATGTTACATATAAATTTCCTCCTAGAGATCACGATGGAGAAAGCCACTTTTCACATCCATCTAATGTACGTCCCTTCCATAAGAAGTAGCAAAAGATAGAATCATCCAAAAATAATCCATATGGGCAATCATAACAAAGGCCTTAGAATAGTTAACTCCCTTCTTTTGAGAGATTCCCTTAGTAATAAGTCATGACATATTATTATCTAGTTGACCATCAAAAGTGTAGTTATTCCAATAGACCCATTTACAAAAAAATATATTTTTCTTCTAAAAGACCAACCAACTCTCATGTTTGATTCTTCATCAATAACTTTAAACATGAGTAAGTCCTAAGAATAAGTGACAACATCCTCACACTTCAAACAACCATTGGTCTAAGAATAAGTGACAGGGTCTCTAAAATAATCAACCTTCATGAGTAAAGCCTAAGAGGGGATCTTTTGATGGTAATTTTGAGATAGAATAGGCCAAGCATCCTAAAGGAGAGTTTGTATCCCCCTGGTAATTAGATGATCCATGGAATTTTGTGGCACATACTATATAGAGACATCTTGAGAATGCTATACTAGAATATCAAACTAAATATTATAATCCAGTACAACATCCAACACTATAAGACAACCATAGAAGGATCACACTCATCTATTATGATATCCCACACTATAGTCTAATATAAAGGTCCAAAGGAGTAGAATAAAATTAGTAAAACCTATTTATGTACCCTTATTGGTAATCATAAAAACTAGGACAATATGAATCATATCAATGAGTTTCCTAGAGGGGTAGTAGGAATCACTAAAGGATATATAAGTCAAAATGATTATATCAGGAGAAATAAGGTGATGAACCTCTAAATGTTTTTGAAGTTTCGCATGAGGATGAAGTTAGGTGTGGTGTTGTGACATGCCTTGATGCCATGGTTGAAAGAAGCCTGAAAATATCTAAGTCCAAAATAAGACATGATGACATGACATGCCTCCACATCATGATCACCAAGTTCCAAAAGGTTTGAAGGTAGAAAAATATTGCAAAATTGAAATAATTTCCTATTTTGCGATCGCGAAAGATAAAGAATTCTCAATATGAACAATTGATGCAACATCACGATTTATCTCTATGTCACGGTCATGAAGGCCTGCGAGGCTTGAAGGAAGAAAAGCCTCATGAAATCATGACATATTCCTATCTCACAGTTGCTAAGCCCAAAGAATCTCATTAATTGAAAATTATTGTGATATGTTCTTATGTCATGATTGCTAAATATGTGGAAGCACGTAAGGTGAAATGATGGTGTAGAATTGTGACATATTACCATGTCATTGTCGTAAAGGCTCGAAAGGTTTCAAGGTAATAAAATGGTACAAAATCATAACATGTTCCTAAAATGTTGTTGTAAAGGATCGGAATGCCCAAGAACGCATAAGGGGATGTGACATCATGATAAGTCTTAGTGTCATGGCCACCACATGTTACAGGGGATCAAATATTTGGCAAATGTTTCAGTCTACCATGACCGCTATAGACCAACGGTTATAGGTGTTTTCAAGAATGGATAATAGACCATATTTCAAGCTCATCCTCACTACTTCTCCACATCAATGAAGTATTTAATTAGTAGTCATGAATCAAGCATGCTACCCCATTTTGGATCAACGATGTTCATGGTGTTCTACCAACCTGGTCACTTGGCATTTTGTTGTCATGGTATTTTAAATAAAATATATTTTTATTTTCTAAATATTGAATCATAAGAGTATTATAAATAATATAATTGGCCTCTTGTCAAGGGGTTGGCTCTTAGGCACTTACAAGTTGCATATACAAAATATTTTGGAGAAAGTAATACAATTGAGATCTCTGTTTGGCCACTGGTTCAACATCTTGCAGAATATGTATGTATGAGTGGATGATTTTTTTGCTTTAGCGAGATGAATGTGCATGACATTAAATATATTTTTTATATTTTTGTACATGTTTGCTTATATAGTTCTAGAACTTATAATTTGTTGAGTTGAATGTTGATTAAAATTACTCTACATATGATTAAAATTGGTTGGTCTGTTAGGAGGTTTTAATGGTTGCTTTGTTTCATAATATTTATGAAATTTCTAGTGTTGCCTAATATATACCATCTAAAGTTCTAGATTTAGCTACATATATTCCTTTCTACACAATTTTCCTCCCCCATCGTAGATTTTAGCTATTTAGAACCTTACAGGAGCTAACATTCTTTGGATATTGACTCGATTAAGTTTTGCAGCTTACCTAGTCATTCAAAGTTGGCTAAGTGTTGGATGCACATTTCACCATAGGCATATTTTGGACCAATAATTTTTGGCATGCCTAGTGGGACCAAATCCCATTACTCACACATATTAGATATTTGGTATTTGTCTTTGCCCTATTTAAATCTAAATCACCTAGTGAATCCATTTAAAATATCAAACCTAGAAAATCTTTATATCCACTTGTTGTTTAGTCTTGAAATACATGATCACTAGACAAAAGGCTAAAAATTTAGAAGAACCTATAGAGTTTCTATAACTACATATTGGTAGCCTTAGAGTGCATCCTATTTTATCCTCCAAATAAACACTCTCTTCGACCCTCATTGTAGGCTTGATTAGTACTATTAATACTAACCCCCAATCCATACTATAAAAACCACTGGTGGATCTTCTAATACAACCAATATTATCCATGTGACCTCTATCAATACATTAGCAACAATGGTTTTCAATAAAAATCGAAACATTCAACCCTACCCAACATGGAATCTTTCAGGTCCCCTGAATATGAATTTTCAAAATCCCATTACCCTAGTGTATTTGAAGGAATTACTGACATATGATGGCATAGTCAAGATCACTTATGAGCACTATTAGGATGTGGCACCATTTGTAGCTATACATAACATCACTAAGGAAAATGTGATGATAAGGCTGCTAGTTATATCTTTAAGAGAAAAGATGATGTACTGATACAAAAATCTCACATATTAAACCATAACCACATAGGTAGAACTTGTAGGTAAAATTGTAGAAGAGTTTAATGAGCAAAAATATCCTTTCTTCCTGCTTACATAGTTTATTATCATACAAAAAATCCTTAAGAAGAGATAGTTGATTTTAATATCATATTCAATCGTACATGGAGAAGAGTGCCCGATGGTATCAGACCAACAAATGATCAAGCAATGTATTATTATAAGGACCTTCAACTTAGATTTAGGTATGGCAATAAGGCAGTCTCATGTGTTCACCTTCCCACAAATTTTTTAGGAAGCCTTGAAGGCATAGAAAGATCTTATTGTTATTGGAAGGTTACTGCTTAAAATGATAATACCTATATTTTCGTAATTATCTCAAGAACCTAGTGCAAACACATCATACCCTACTTCTTCTCCTGTGGTAGGCATTCCAAGATGGCCTAGACTACCAGCCATTCAAGCAATACAATATTACCCTATAATTCTAGATTTATCCCCAATACTTGTAGTACCTACTTTACCAAACCCCTAATCCTCAACTTGCAATCCTTATAGAAATACATAAAAGCATGGAAGTGATAGAATTTTTTAGCTAAGAAGATTTCCACAAGTGGAAAAAGATCAATCTACTTCAAATGTATGCAAATCAAGAGAATTGGCCCTCTACATCCTCAACTGAATCTAATTACTGGTGTTCCACATGTAATGATCCACATGGTGAGAGTTCATGCATGATTCCATGTACAAAAGGTGGCTATTGAGAAGACAAAAAGAACTCAAAAGGGACATGTTGATATTATTAGAGAGATGGGCCATAATTTCACGATGCCATACATGGAGTAGGTTGTATTCTTGACTAGATCAGGGAAGAAGTCCTTCCAAGTTGATCCCAATGAATTTAATCCTTTGAAAGTGCCTTCAGAAATAAAAAATTAGGTTAAAAAAAAAAATTCCCATGACACTGCACCTCAAAATCCATCTTAGAAATAGGGAATGGAAACAAGCAGGAGTAATTTTGCATAGAAAGAGGTTGAGACTTAAGAACAATCAAGGGACAAATTAAGATACCCTTTTTTAACCAAGCATAAAATAACAGAAGTAACCCAAGGGTATATAAATAAATATGATCTGTCTACAAAATAATATGACAAGCGATTTGATACACTTATTTTTAACATAGTGGAAGAACTAAAAAAATACCTTCAAAGGCAAGCATGTATGATGCATTACTACTTTTGAGGTAGATTGATTTACTACAAGAATCTCTCAAATCAATAAAAAATAAATTCAAGCCTCATCCTCAGTTGAATCTAGCTTAGGCTAACTCAATACCAACCACAAGAAAGAATAGGCCTCCTCCATTCTATTTATCCTTGCAAATGGAAGGATGGGTGGTACATAATTGCATGATAGATTCAGGTGCAACAACTACTGTGATGCCTAAAGTTGTATGTGAAATTATGGGGATGGAATATACTGGGAGTAGCCTAGGAGTACTATAGTTGGATGGCACCCCAGTCAAGACTATGAGAGTGATCAAAGATATTCCTATAGTATTGCATAGGATGCCTGAGATTACAATTATACAAGAAGTGGTCATGGTAGACCTAGAGCCTTACTTTAGGATGTGTCTTTCAAGAGAATTCACAACCAATATAGGAGGATATTTATCCCTTTATTACTTGTACATAGAGATTCCGTACAAAGGTGGAAGGATTAAAATATTCAATGAAAAAATTTATTCCTTTAATATTGAGAAGATTGAAGAAGACAAAAAACATGCTAATAATGTAAATATGGTTACTGAAGAGATTGAAAGGCTATATCTGATGGAAGAAGTTCTTAAGGAGCTCCAAATTGAAGACCAATTTTTTTTTAAATATTTTAATGCTATGACTGAAACAGGGATTGGGACCTATCCAATTAGAATACCTAAAAAGGTTGAATTCTTTGCCTTGTTGAAACAATACCCCCCTACAAGTCAAATCTGGAAAATCTTCTTCAATGGTCCCAATTGTAAAAATGGGACCGAGGTAGATATAATACTGATCTCACCAACTAGGGTTGAAAAAGTTTTTTCATATAGGTTGACATGGAGCTGTGCAAATAATGTATCAAAATATGATGTATTTTATATGAGCTTAAGAAACGTTAAGAAGCTAGGGGTAAAACAATTATATATATGGAGACTCAGAGTTGATAGTGAATCAGGTCACAAAAAAGTGCATCAATAAACAAAATTATCTCAAGGCTTACCAAAATAAAGTGTGGTATTTATTTGAAGCTTTTGAACCTCTAAATATCTAGGCTATTCCTATTAGCTTTTGATGATACAATAGTATGCAATCAAAAGATCTAAGCTATGTTGAGATGAACAATAATGGATATATGCTATAATTGGAAATGATAAGAATATTACAATGCAATATAATGGATGAAATGGACACTCTAGTAACTGATGCTTATAGGACTATATTGTACTCCATCACTAGTCTATATCTACTACACTACTACAGTAACTACTACTATCTCACTTTTGAATATGTGTATCACACACTATGAGGCCCTTTATATAGGAAGATGGATTCCTTGGCCAACACTCTATCTTGATGTACAAGTGGACACCTTGCACATTGACACTTGTGCATTTATTACTTCTTCATCAAGCAACTACTTTACTTTACTCTCAAGTAACTTCCTACTCTAGTTATGTACCAAGGGTGGTACATTTACATGATCCAAATGATTTTATATACTCTAACCCCCCCCCCTCCCCCACGTATTACATTATTTGGGTATTTTAAGATATTAGTCTTCAATATGGATCTTCTTCCTTTTGGAGCTTGTACTCTTCTTATGTATCTTCAAAAGATATTATCTTTGCAGATAGTGCTTTGACTTCTTAAGTATCTACTTTTTCTTCTAGTTCAAATTTTTCAATCTTTTGAGCTAGATGTCCTTTCTAGTTCCTCTCTCAATATTCCAATTGAGGATAATTTATTTGATGCTAAAACGTTTGCTATCAAGTATTTTTACGATACAACCTTGGTTGGAATACCCTATTTGATTGACTTCCATGGTTCACATTATTGTATTGATTATGGTTTCTTGGATTGAATTTGCAATAATAAGTGTTATGACCCTTTCTCTTGTAAATCTGATAATACATGTTATTCACTTGTCTTCATCCTTTTAAGGATAAAGTAATGTTTTCCTATGGGTTATCTTTTGACACCAAAGCAATATTTTTAATTTCATATTTAATTGTATTTTCCACATCATACTCTTCAATAATGTTGACTAAAACATCAAAAGAAGTATTGTAGACCCAAAATGGCCACATAGTAAAATTTTGTATAATTTTTTACTAAGTGATAAAACTACAATTCCACTCCAGAACAAGGTTGATAAGACGAATCCACTAAAAAGTCATGCAGTTTTGCTTGTTTAAAATGATTTCGGGAAACTCCATTTCGGGTCTGGATTGAAGAAAGATTGCAAAATCCGTAAAAGTTTGTGAAAGGTGGTGATGTCAGCAGAAACAAGTGCAGAATGGCCCTTTTGCATATACCCAATTTTGAAAACTCTTTTTGCTATTCGCCCTGGATTAGCGCTATCCTCAAGTCTACAAAAATCTCAAGGAGATGATGATGTAAGCAGTGAAAAAGTGTGGATTGACAATCCGGAGAATGAATGATTATTTTTCTATCTAGAATGAAGATAAGGTGGAATGGCGGAATGATGTAAGAACTTAACTCCAGATCTGGACTGAAGAAGACACTCATTCTATCCAAAATGGAATCCACAAAAGTTATAAGGAAGAGGTGACATCATCACCATTTTAATGTAGATTGGAAAGGATAAAGTGGAAGATAAGGGTCCCAGAGTAGATTCAAGGTTCAAATTTCTAAGATCTGGATTGGATGTTCTACTGGTAAGTAAAACAATGTCATCCAGCAGATTGGCTTTTAGCTTATCCTGAATCTAATTTGGATCATGGGATAAATAAAATTAATGGTGGAGGTTAGTCTAATAAATTTGGGCCATTAAAAAAGGATGTCCCTGCACCAGAACTGTAACAGATTGGCTGGAAGACGAAGCGTCGAGAGTTTTCAAGAAGATCAAACCAAATGTAGTTACAGATCGACGATGGTGCTCTACTCCTAAGAAATATCAGTGGAAGTGCGTGATTTGGAATATTCTAAATTGTAGTTCTAATGATCTACTAGCAAGTTGCAAAGAACTCATGATGCCATGGTGGTTTCCCTTTCAACGGATTTCCTAGAGGTCTGACCAATCAGCTAATACTAGCTAAGATCTTTGTTGAACTATTGTAACAAGATTATGTGTATTGTTTCTTTATTATTGTAATAATAAAACTATAAGTAGAGGTTGAACCCTCATTTTGAAGGATCGGATCTAGCGTGTTTGCCTATACCATTGTAAATATTTTTGAAGAGTTGAATGAAAGGAGCAATACATTGATCTTCGCCTCAAGGCCGTGTTTCCATGCTTGATGTCAGAGGTTTGGATTTCATACTTGTATTTTTGTGAATACCTAGATGGTTAGTTTGTGCCTATCTTGTATTACTAGTTGTTATGAGTAATTGAAATCTGCTTTGAAGTTTGTTCTGTGTTATTAGTAAGTATATTTATATAAAA
The DNA here is from genome assembly GCA_028583015.1 of Wollemia nobilis. Lineage (NCBI taxonomy): Eukaryota > Viridiplantae > Streptophyta > Pinopsida > Araucariales > Araucariaceae > Wollemia > Wollemia nobilis. The sequence goes on along the minus strand of JAQPPZ010016529.1, from coordinate 2,594,059 downwards.
TCTAGTTTTTGGTGAATTCTGCTATTTGGATTATCATTTCCTGGATATTGAAATTGCTTGCTATAACATTTCTTTGTTATGCATTAATATCTAAAATGAGCTATCTTGGGATAAGGGTTGATCTAAATGTATGTCTTTAATATGGTTTTTAGGAGATTTTTATGGTGATGCAATGTTGTTAACCTATCCTTCCACTGATATATACATCTCTCTAACCCTAACCTTCTCTTACCCTAAACTCCAAGCCCTAATTGAGCATAATTGTGTCAACAATATGCCAATTTGACAAGGAACCAGCCTACTCTGGAGGTTGGATCAAAAACCCCTATTTTGGTCCTTCCAATATTGAGTGTTGAGTTGTAGCTATCGGGTGTAAGCCTAAACAGAAAGTAGGAATATAGAAAACCACAGTATCAAGTAAAACTTGGTGCAATTCAGTGCCCAACAATTTTTGGCATGCCCGGTGGGACAGTTCACAAGGAACATGAAACCCATCTAGAAGAGTTATTATTATATCATCCCGAAGGAATCAAGATTTGGTGAATTTTCTTGACCTTATTAGCAGAGAAAATAAAGTTCTCCTGGCAACTCCCTGGTCAGAAGACCCTAAAAAATTATTGTAGACTAGTACCCTTTCATGTAGACTAGGTATTTTAAGGAAAACAACCCTGATTCTTTCTTTCATTGTGAGTTACCTCCAAGAGCGACTGTTGCTATCAGAATTTTGGATCAAGATTTTATTGAGGAAGAAGAGCTTTTGAAAGAGTACCCATTAGTTCCACCAAGAAGACCTGAAGCCAAAAATATGGCACAAAATGTGGCTCCCAATCAGCCACTATAGAAGTACCCTAATTGGGATTCAACTGGGCCCCTTAGATTAGCCCAAATGGATGCCATTCCCCAGGTTGTATCTAAGGTGACCCCCACATATGATGGATTTGGGAAGACATCTTATGATCACTACCAAGATATCTTGAATTTGGCAGTAATCCACAACATAAAAGAAGAAAATATTATTGTCAAAATTCTAGCCCTGTCCTTTCGTGAAAAGATATTGCATTGGTTTAGAACTCTGGAAGATAATTCTATCATTTCATGGAAATCCTTGGTTAAACAATTCATAGAAGAATTTAATGAATCTGCTAATCCTTTTTTCCTATTGAATCAGTTTACAGCCATGCAAAAAACCCAACAAGAAACTGTCTCAGACTTTAATTTGATATTTAGCAGGACATGGAAGAGAATTCCCCCCATTGCTAGACCAGCTACTTTTTTGGCTTATATGTATTACATTTATACCCTAGGATCAGATGTAGGTCTGTAAACACAATAATATGGAATTGAAACCTTCCCCCAAGTTTATAATGCAGTCGTCCATGCTAAAAATATCCTGATCAATGTAGGAAGAATTCCCGTGAAGACCGTGTTGCCCTACAACTCAGAAACCAGTAGTAGCCATGATCAATCCACAAAATATTCCTACATGGACCCCATTTATTTACCATCTCTATATCCTAAGATAAATCCAATTCCTAGATCTAAACCTGTGTCCTCCATACCTTCTTTTCCCCCTTTTCTTATCAACCTTCTCAAGAATTGTCTGCTATTATGGACATACAAAATACCATAAAAAATCTGAGTAACAGAATGAATTCAATGGAAAAGAGAGATCAGGAAAGGTCACAACAGAGGATATTCCCATATGTAAAAAAATATCAAAGACCTGGACCTAGTAACATTATCGAGTTTAGGGTGAATGCAACATATGAGGATTAAGAATGTTTTACAAATACCACTCTTGCAAATGTCTGGTGTTTAGTATGCAATGACCCCCATGACTCACAGTCTTATGTGATGTATCAACACCATGTTCAAAAAGCCATGGATCAAGCTGAAAGACATCATAAGGGGAGAGTTAATATGTTATGGCATCTTGATCAAAACATGGTTGACAAATATTTAGAGGAAGAAAGCCCAATTGCTGTTATGATAAGGTCTGAAAATAAATCTTTACAAGTATACCCTTAGAAGATGGGATGATGGATCCAAGATTTATAATCAAACCTAATTCTCATTCAAAAATTTGGAAAGATTTACAGCAATGGCAGCAGTCTGCCAAATAAACTTCTTTATTTTGAAATCCCAAACAAGTCTAGAATGGCCCTCTTACCTTCAAATCTGCAACTCTGTCTCAACAATTTTTTGACCCCCTTGTGCATGCATTTGCTTCCCATTTTAAAAAAAAAATGCGTGACTCTTCGTTTCCTTTTTGTGGCCCTTCGTTTCATTTCTCGTGCCTCTTCATTGTTTTGGCTTTCGAAACATTTTTCTTTTTGAATCTTGGTCTTCGTATGCTTTCATTGCACCTTGGTGCCATGTGTTGTTTAGTTCTGCCACTGTAGACTCTGTCTGCATGTCAACCAATGATGACGTTCGGTATACCCACCAATCAATAATTTTCTCTGTAATGGCCCCTGTAACCGCCTGACCCCCCCTTTTTTTTTAAGTCACAAAAAAAACGTGTGAAATTGTGACACTTTTTCCATACTCTTTCTCTTCTCTTTTAGTCGTTAAAATGCGACATGTCACGATAATTTTTCTCTCTTGCGCCTTCTTTTTTCTTTGGGTCACAAAAATGTGACATGTCGTGATATCGTGACACTTTTTCTCTCTTGCGCCTGCTCTTGTCTTTAGGTCGCGTAAATGTGAAATGTCACGATATCGCGACACTTTTTCTCTCTTGCGCCTTCTCTCGTCTTTTGGTCACAAAAATGTGACATGTCATGATATCGCGACACTTTTTCTCTCTTGCACCTTCTCTCATCTTTTGGTCACAAAAATGTGACATGTCACGATATCATGACACTTTTTCTCTCTTGCGCCTTCTCTCGTCTTTTGGTCATGAAAATGCGACATGTTGCGATATCACGACACTTTTTCTTCTTTGCCAACATGTCGTGATATCGCGACACTTTTTATTCTTTGCCAACATGTCGTGGTATCACGACACTTTTTATTCTTTGCCAACATGTCACGATATCGCAACACTTTTTCTTCTTTGCCAACATGTCGCGATATCGTGACACTTTTTATTCTTTGCAGCATTTTGCTTTTCGTTGGATGCTCCTGCATCAGACACCTAGGGTGGATTAAGAAGTGACATTCACTTTTGTACTGTTAGAGGAAAAACCAGGTGGTCAACCTCTGTTGTGGACAACCAAGTTGCATCTTCTACAGGTTTGCCCTTCCACTTGACCAAATATTTTGAATACTGCTTGTTCCTGGTACTTCTGCCTTCTCGAGTGTCTAGTATTTTCTCTATCTCATCTATGGCTGGAGTAGACATTGGAATACTCCACAAATCTATACTGGGTGTCTCACTACTGCCTCCATGGTATTCTACCAAGTCTAAAATATTAAAAATAGGTGATATATTCAGCTCACTTGGCAGTTCCACTTCATAGGCATTTCCTGAATCTCTTTTACCTATGATCTTGCATAGTCCAAACCTCTTCATCTTTAGTTTGTTGTAGGTTTTTCTAGGAAACCTTTCCTTTCTCAAATGAATCATGACCTCATCTCCCACTTGGAACTCCTTGAAACGCCTCTTCTGATCTATTTTAGCCTTGTACTGAGTATTCATCTTACTGATATGTTGTTGTACCTCTTCATGTAAACTCTTTATGTACTCTATAAAATATTTAGCCTCAACACTGCTCTTTTCTTCTTTACCCATCATTCTCAACTCATAAGCATTCCTTGGGTTGTTCCCATACACAATCTAGAATGGTGATTTACCAGTACTTCTGTTGATAGCATTACTTGTGTTGTTCCCATCCCTTGGGCTTATCTCCTACTAGGCATCTTAGAATATTACCAAAACTTCTGTTCACCACATTTTTTTGTCCATCAGTATGTGGGTGGTATGTAGAACTAAACTTCAAATCCATTTTTAGCTTCTTCCACAAAGCCCTCCAGAAATAACCCATAAATTTGGTATCTTTGTCCGATACTATACTCTTGGGTAGACCATGAAGGCGTACCACCTCCTTGAAAAACAAGCCTGCAACATGAACTGCATCACTCATTTTTTGACATGGAATAAAATGAGCCATCTTCGAAAACCTATCAACCACAACAAAAATGGAGTCATTCCATCGTTGTGTCCTTGGTAGGCCAAGAACAAAATCCATACTGATGTCCTCCCATGGTCTCTCCGATATAGGTAATGGCTGATACAATCCTATATTCTGTCTCACTCCCTTAGCCATCTGACACACTCTGTAACCTTACACAATTTTTTTCACATCCTGCTGTAACTATGGCCAATGGTAGTTTTCACTAATAAGGGCATGGTCTTATCTTGACCAAAATGTCCAGCTAGTCCTCCACTATGCTTCTCCTTTATCAGATTCTCCCTCATTGAACTTATAAGAATGCACAATTGGTTCCTTCTGAATAGCATCCCATAGTGGATTATAAAATCCAACCACGTAGTCCTATCCAAAGTAGTAGGAGACAAACATGCCTTCCAAGCCTCTACAAAATTTGGATCCTTTGGATACAAACTCTTGAGTTCTTCAAACCCAATGACTTCCACTTTCATCTCTATAAACAAATTTTGCCTTCTACTCAAGGCATTTGCAACTCTATTGGACTTCCCACTCCTATGCTTCAAAACAAAGGTATAACTCTGTAGGAATTCAATCCACTTCAAATGTCTCTGATTCAGCTTTTCCCCGACTATTAATATACCGCAAAGCTTGATGATCAAGATATAAAACAAACTCTTTTGCTAACAAATAGTTTCTCCATTTCTTAAGAGACTGAACTATAGCATAAAATTCCTGATCATAAACAGAATATTTCTTCCTAGCATCATTTAACTTCTCACTAAAATATGCAACATGTTTACCTTCCTAACTAAACACAGCTCCAATGGCACTGCCACTAGCATCACAATCAACCTGAAATACTTTATTAAAATCTAGAAGTACCAAAATGGTTTGTTCTCTCACCTTATTTTTCAACATCTCAAAACTTGCACCTGCCTTTGTAGTCCACTTGAACTCCTTCTTATCCCCTCTCATGGTTTCTATCAGGGGTGCATAAATACTGCTAAAGTTTCTAATGAACTTTTTGTAGAAACTTGCAAGACCATGGAATTATCTTACCTCCGTTATGTTCCTTGGAGTAGGCCACTCAATGATAGCCTTCACCTTCTTTGGATCCATTTTTAGACCCTCATATGAGATGAAAAATCCCAGATACACCAAATCCTTCTTCACAAAACTACACTTCTTCAAATTAATCAGCAACTGCTCCTCCCTCAGCTTTTCAAAAACTATTCGAACTTGCATCAAATGCTCTTCCAATGTCTTACTAAAAATCAGAATATCATCTAGATAAACAATAACAAACTTCTCTAGGAATTCTCTCAACACCTCATTCATCAGCCTCATGAATGTGCTAGGTGCATTGGTTAACCCAAATGGCATAACCAACCACTCATACAAACCCTCTTTGGTTTTGAAGGCTGTCTTCCACTCATCACCCTATCTGATGTGAATATGATGATACCCACTCTTTAAATCAATATTTGTGAAGTATTTAGCTCCACTCAAACAGTCCATTATATCATCCATTCTAGGTAATGGAAATCTATACTTAATGGTAATCTTATTTATGGTTTTGGAATCAGTACACATTATCCATTCTCCATCCTTCTTCGATGCTAGTACTACAAGTACTACACAAGGACTCAAAATATCTCTAATCAACCCCTTCCTCAACAACTCTTGAACCTGTATGTTCAACTCTTCACTCTCCACGGGAGACATTCTATGGGCTGCCTTATTGGGTAAACTAGCTCCTGGAATCAAATCAATTTGATGGCTAATATTTTTCACTGGTGGCAAACCCTCAGGCACATTATCTGACACAATATAAGGAAACTCTTCTAACAAAATTTCAACCTCTACTAGAATATCTATACATTGTTCCTTCTTAACAGTAGGAATTAATGCATAACACATAGAATCCCTCTTCAGGCCATCCAAAAATTTTCTACCATCTATTAAACAGATTCTAGCATTACTGCATACCTTTTCATCCACTTCCTTCAATGGCTTCAACTTGTGACACACTCCATATTTCGTTAGAGAGTAAGTATTCACATGCCCATCATGCACCACACGTCTGTCAAATTGCCATGGCCTCCCAAACAATAAATGGCAAGCATCCATAGGTAAAACATCACACAAAACCTCATCTTAATAATTTCCAATATGAAATTTAACTAAACACTGCTCACTGACTAATGCTATATGATATTTCTACAACCACGCAATCTGATATGGATGCGGGTGCTTCCTCTTCTCCAATTTCAACTTAGAAACCATTTCTCATAAAACTAAATTATCTATGCTACCATTATCTATGATAACATTACAGGCCTTACCCTCACATTTGCATCTTGTGCAAAATAAGCTCTTCCTCTGACCCACATCTTTCCCTCCATTCATCAATGCTCTTCTTGTCATCAACACTTCTCCTCCTGCTTCTTTAGAATGTTCTAATTCAACACCTTCATCTGCTACAGAAGCTCTGGCATGACCCTCAGGTCTCTTATTCGTCCTCTCTTGGTATTGGGGACACTCACAATGGAAACATGTTCCATGAAATCCTCCTCTTCTATACCCACGTCCAAATCTACCTCTTCCTCTTTGGTAACCATTATTCTGATCATGGGGGCGGTAGGTATTCTCCTCTTTCTGATCCTGGTTATTACTTATTTCACCAGTCTTCTTCTGATCTTCATATTTTCCTTCACTATTTCTTCCACCAGTTCTTCCACCACGATATCTTCCTCTTTGTTTGCTTTCAAATATATTTTTTAGCTTCTCTTCAACCTTCAAGGCAAACTGATATGCATCCTCAATGGTTGTCATCCTGACCAAAATGAGTTCTTCTTGGATATTGATTCTTAACCCATTTATGTAATGAGCTACTTTCTCCTTATTAGCCTCTGAATGGCCAGTTCTGATTGAGATCTTGTAAAACTCCTATGTATATTCTTTGATAGATTTTTTTGATTGTCTCAAACTCTGCATTTTCCTCAATAGATCCAATTCATAATCTATAAGAATAAACTGCCTCTTCAACTTCTCTACCATTCGATCCCATCTGGTTATCTTTTCCTTTCCTCTATTTTTTTCTAGCTGCACTTCTTTCCACCATATGCTAGCATGGCCTTTCAACTTTATTTTTACAAACTTGATCCGATCTGGATCTACAACCTTCTCATACTCAAAATACTCCTCCATATCATTGATCCAATCAATCAACTCCTTTGGATTGAGATTCCCAGAATACGTGGAGACATCAAACTTTGGCTTCTTTTCGATCTGAGATATGGCCCTAAATAATCTAGATTCTGTAGGATCCATTGCTTCTTCTTCATCTGATGGATCATCAACCTCCCAAGCTTCATCTTCACTACGGTCTTCTCTCCTTGGCTCAACCCCTCTTCACAACTCCTCTTATAGAAATTGCACTTGCCTCTGTAAAGCTCTGAAATATCCTTCCAGTACCACATTTCTCCCACCACCACGATTTCTTCATGGAGGCATTCTTCCTCACTCTCTTTTCACAACCCTTCCATAGATCTTGGTACAAACTACCTCACTTTTGATGATCTGCTCACACACTCAGGAACCCTATGCTCTGATGCCACTTGACGGAGAGCCAAGATTTCTAATCAAACCCAATTCTCATTCAAAAACTTGGAAAGATTTATAGCAATGGCAATAGTCTGCCAAATAAACTCCTTTATTTCAAAAGCCCAAACAGGTCCAAAATGGCCCTCTTGCCTTCAAATCTGCGACTCTGTCTTAGTAGTTTTTTGACCCCCTTGTGCATGCCTTTGATTCCCCTTTTAAAAATTTTTGGCGTGACTCTCCGTTTCCCTTTTGTGGCCCTTCATTTCGTTTCTCGTGCCTCTTTGTTGTTTTGGCTTTCAAAACGTTTTTATTTTTGACTCTTGGTCTTTGTCTGCTTTCATTGCACCTTGGTACCACATGCTATTCAGTGCTGTCACTGTAGACTCTGTCCACTTGTCAACCAATGATGACGTTCGATATACCCACAGCTCGATAATTTCCTCTGTAATGGCCCATGTAACCGCCTTCCCCCCCCTTTTTTTTAAGTCACAAAAAAAACATGTCACGAAATCATGACACTTTTTTCTTCTTACTCTTTCTCTTCTCTTTTAGTCACAAAAATGTGACATGTCATGATATCGTGACACTTTCTCTCTTGCGCCTTCTCTTGTCTTTATGTCGTGAAAATGTGACATGTCACGATATCGTGACACTTTTTCTCTCTTGCTCCTGCTCTTGTCTTTGGGTCACGAAAATGCGACATTGCGACACTTTTTCTCTCTTGCGACTTCTCTCATCTTTTGGTCATGAAAATGCAACATGTCGTGATATCGCGACACTTTTTCTCTCTTGCACCTTCTCTCGTATTTTGCTCATGAAAATGCGACATGTCGTGATATAGCGACACTTTTTCTCTCTTGCGCCTTCTCTCGTCTTTTGATCACGAAAATGCGACATGTCGTGATATCGCGATACTTTTTTCTTCTTTGCCAACATGTCGTGATATCGTGACACTTTTTCTTCTTTGCCAACATGTCGTGATATCGCGACACTTTTTCTTCTTTGCCAACATGTCGCGATATCACGACACTTTTTCTTCTTTGCCAACATGTCGTGATATCGCGACACTTTTTCTTCTTTGCCAACATGTCGTGATATCGCAACACTTTTTATTCTTTGCCAACATGTCACGATATCGCGACACTTTTTCTTCTTTGCGTATGCTCCTGCATCATGGGAAAATTCTAGGTCCCTTCTCAAAATAAGGCTGACTTTCCTCCTCATAATAGTGACACTTTTTCTATTCCCTGAGCCAAGGGAAAGGAGAAAACTGATAATTTCCCTAAAAATCCAAAAAGAGTAATGGAAGGAGACAATGAAATCCAAGGGTGAAGAACAATAAAGGCTCAGGTTACCCTCTATTACCAAAAGACAAAGGTTAGAGGCAACCCAACAATACAAAAGGATGTATGGTAAGCCAGAAAGAGAACTAGAAAGACTATCCCTAACCAAGTATGAGTATAAAATTATGGAATATATGAAAAGGATTACATCAAAAGCTAGCCTATATGATACTCCTTTCATCCTAGGCCAGATTGACCTGCTTAAAGCTTCCCTCAGCAAAAATTCCCAAAACAGACTAGCCATTACCATCCTCAGTATACCATCAAAAAAGAAAGAAATGACACCTGCTATCCTAAAGAACAAACCTCTCCCCTTTTATATATCCCTAAGAACGGAGGGATGGGTAGTCCAAAATTGTATGATTGATTCAGAAGCATCAACCACAGTTATGCCTAAGGCAATCTATGAATAAATGGGTATGGAATATACTCGATATTGTCCTGGAGTGTTATAGTTATATGGGACACCTGCCAAGATAGTTGGGGTTATTAAAGATGTACTGATGAGGTTGCATAGAGCCCCTAAGGTGACAGTAGTACAGGAAATAGTGGTAGTGGATTTAGAACCCTATTTTGGGTTATGTCTCTCAAGAGAATTTACTGCAAAGCTAGGAGGATGTCTGTATATGGATTATTCTAGCATGGTAATATCTTTCAAGGGAAAGAGGATAAGGATAAATCCTAAAAAACTAGTTGCTTATCATATGAAAAAATTGAAGAAGATATGTGCAACCTTAACCCTTTGGAGGAATTTGAGTTAGTAGAAAATATTGAGGAACTAGACATTGAAGATGAGTTACCTTTCAAAGAAGATTACAGTCAATTTGGAACTAGTATGGGTACATACAACATCACAAATAAATTGGAAAAGAAACTCCCTACTATTTCTAATCAATACCTAAGAAACAATGAAACATGGATTATGCACTTTGACGATGCTAAATGTAGAAATGGTGCAGGGGCTGGTGTGGTTCTACAATCACAGTCCGAAGGAATAGAGAATTTTTCTTATAGACTGACATTGTCATGTACCAAAAATGCTGCAAAATACGAGGTTTTGTGCCTTGGATTAATGCAAGCTGAAAGCATGGGCATCAATATTTTGAACATATATGGTGATTCTGAGTTAATAGTACATCAGGTTAGAAATAAGTGTAGTAGTAAGCACGATTACTTAAAGGCTTACAGGAACAAAGTATGGTACCTAATGGATTCATTTGATGCCCTAAACCTAAATTTTGTGCCTAGAGAAGAGAATCACCTGGAAGATGCATTGGCAACAAAGGGAGCTAATTTTAATCCTCATATATATTTTGTAACTAAGAGGACCAAGGGAATTAGAATGGATTTTAGACCTATAGTGCTGGATAAGCAAATATTCTAGCAGGTTTTCAAAAGTGATGAACAAATTCTAGACTTTATGATAAAAAAAGCATGCCTCACAACTATCCCAGAGGAAGACTTGGAGGAGATAGATTAGCAAGAATTCATCCAGCTGAGAAACAATCATATCCCAAGAAGATTGGTCACCCTTGAAAGTTTATTTGATAATGAAGATAGGAAGAAGGTTGGAGCTATGAAGGTTGGTGAAAATATCTATAAGGAGGTAGAAGTTGAAATAGGAAAGAAGCTAAACATTGGGATCCAATGTTCTCCTAAGGAAGCAGAAGAAATCAAAGCTTTGTACTTAAAATACGAAGACACTGTGGCTTGGTCATATGAGGACCTTAAAGTTTATGACAAAAGGATTATCCAACATACTATTGAGTTAGAACTTGATGCTAAACCATTCTGATAAAAACAAAGGCCTGTCAATCCAAGGATAGAAGCCATTATGAGAAAAGAAATTTTAAAGCTACTAAAGGCTAGGATAATATATCCGATAAAACATTCCACTTGGATAGCCAATTTGGTACCCATAAGAAAGAAGAATGGAGATATACGCCTATGTGTGGATTTTAGAAATCTGAATCAAGCTTTCCTCAAGGATCACTATCCCCTTTCTTAGATTGACCAGATCTTACAAGTGGTAGTTGGAGCAGAGAGATTCTCGCTATTGGATGGTTATTCTGGATATAACCAAATTTGCATAAAATATCAAGATCAATACAAGACAACATTTACTACAAAATGGGGTACATTTGTCTATCATAGGATGCCCTTTGATCTGTCTAATTCAAGAGCTACATTTTAGAGGGCCATGGATTATGCCTTTGGTACACTTATAAACAAAGTTATTCTGATTTACCTAGATGACATGGTTGTGTTTTCTCATGATACAAATGATCATCTATCTTATTTGGAATAGGTTTTTCAAAAATACAAAGAATTTGGTATTTCACTAAATCCTAAGAAGTCATTCTTCGTAGTACATGAGGGAAAAATACTACGACATGTGGTCTCAAAGAAAGGTATGGCCATAGAGCTGAATATAATTAGAGCAATTCTAGCTATTCTATTGCCTACTAATCAGAAGATGCTACAACATTTCTTAGATCGGATAAATTTTTTCAAGAAGTTAATTTTTGATTTTGCACAGAAGGTGAGGCCTATATCTGAACTACTCAAGAAAAAGTTAAAATTCAAGTGGACTAAGGTTAGTAAGCAAGATTTTGAGATCATCAAGCAATCCATTTCCACAGTCCCAGTCTTGATAAATCCTTATTTTAGCAAATATTTTATTCTCTATGCTTACGGAGCTGAACAAAGTTATGCTTCAGTGCTCACCCAAAGAGATGATCAAGGGGATGAACACCCTGTATTGTTTTGGAGTAAAAATTTACATGACTATCAAGTAAAATATAACTTTATTGAAAAATAAGTGTTTTTTGTGATGAAGTCAATTAAGAAGTTTAGATAATATTTGGTACAGAGCAAAAATTTGGTGCATGTGGTTCATCCAGATGTGAGAAGTTTTATCTTACAATGTGACCTAGGAGATAAAAGGGCTAGTTTGATTACTAAGATCCAAGAGTACGACATGGAAATACACCCCACCAATTTGATAATAGGTAGAGCCTTGTGCCAAGGATTTACAGATACTTCATCTTTGGTCAGAATAACAGCTTGTCAGGTAACAGAAGATGATCAAGTAGAGATTGTCCGCACTCCATATTTCGATTGGATCAAACAAATGACCAGGTATTTCCAAAATAGAATTTGCCCACCTAATATGAATCCTTATCAAATAAAGAGGTATAGACTTCACGCTCTAAAATATGTATTACTTCCTGAAGGGTTGTTCAAAAGAAACTTGGATGGTATTCTCCTGAAATGTTTGAAGGAGGACCAACAAAAAAGAGTCATTGAAGAATTTCATGGAGGGTCAGCAGGTGGCCATAGCTCAGGCAGGACTACAACTTTAAAGATAATAATAGCAGGCTATTATTGGCCTATTGTGTTCAATTATGATTTTAAAGTTACCCAAGTCTGTGATAAGTGTCAAATGTATGTTGGAAATACTAGAAATTTTGCATCCCGTGAAACCTATTCAAGTTGAGGAGCCTTTTCAAAAATGGGGATTATATTTCATAGGAGTCATAAATCCTAATTCTTCAGTGGAGCACAAGTTTATATTGACAAATACATATTATCTTACCAGATGGGTAGAGGCTATTCCTACAAAGAAGGCAGACCAGGAAGTTGTGATCAACTTTATGGAGAGTTTGATTTCCATATTTGGAGTTTTGAAAGCTTTGGTGAGTGATAATGGCCCTACTTTTAGAGGAGCTAATTACATTGAGTTTTCCAACAAGTATGGCATCACTCTTAAAAATAAATTTTAAACTATTAACCACAAGGTAATGGACTTGCAGAATCTACCAATAAGAACCTATTAAGGAATTTAAGAAAGTCTTTGGAAGGTAACAAAAGGAGTTGGCACCTATTGCTCGACCATGCTCCATGGGTGAACATGACTACTATTAAAAAGTCTATCAAAACTTCTCCTTATGGCACTGTTATATGGAAAAGAGGCAGTATTTCTGATTCACCTAGAGATTCCAACACTTAGACTTGTCAGTTCGGAAGAAGAGTTAGAAGATGATCCAATTAAAACCAGATTGACACACTTGTTACGATTGGAAGAGCACAAGACTCAGGCATATGATTATTTTCAAAAGCACTCATTAAAAATTAAAGCATGGTTTGATAAAAGGGCTATGTTCAAGAAACTTCAAGTTGGAGATTCAGTTCTCAGATGGAATATTGATAGGGAAAAACCAGGTAAACATGAAAAATTTGATTCCTTTTGGGATGGTCCTTTTGAAATTGTGGAAGCAAAAGAGTCTAATGTATTTCAATTGAAATACCTAGAAGGAAACATACAACCAATTCCGGTGAATGGTTTCCACCTTAAGCTTTACTATATGTAAGAAATAAGCTTATTGTAACATATGTATATACATTGTACAAATATTTCCCTCTCCTTTCTGCACTTTCTATTTTATTTTCTTTCTGTACTTTGTAATTAGTTCTTTTTCAAAGAAATTCTAAAAAAGGAGAAGAGAGAGAGAATAAGTTTTGCAAGAAATGACTAAGTATTGGCTAGATTCATGGTAATCTTCCATCCCGCACATTCTGTTGTGCAAAACTCCCTAGAGTGGCATTCCGCCCTCAAGATCGCATGATTAAATTTGGATTGGCAATTTCATAGAATGGTCTATATTTCTCTATCCCGCATAAGGAAGGACAATAATTGCGCCAATCTGGAAACCTCTCAAAGTTGGAGATAGCTAGAGTGGAATTAGGGTAAAGTCAAACGCATGTAGGCTTAGTGGAATCAGAAAGTTCTTAAAGATGCAGAAGTAGAATTAGGCCAAAGCCAAACAACAAGTTTTGATTTGACATGTGGAGGCTAAATATTGCTTGTGCATTCAATTCTAACGAACTCATGCATGAACCAAAGAATAGCCAAAGGGATGTGATGAGTTGGTGGTACAATTTCAAAATTCGACCAATAAGGAGATAGGACATCACTTTTGAGCCACCAAAGAAATAATAGAAAGGGTGGTGAAGTGTGCCAACAATATATCGTGTAGCAGATGCATTTATGGCTGATGATATGTGAGTTCCAGAAGATAAAAGTGACAAAGTTATACGCAGGATCCATTTCACAATAAAGAGACTGTAGAGAAGCTTAGCAGTGTTTTGAATTTATCCTCACTTATTCCAGTGCACAAAGTCCTACTGCTACAAAATGGCTCCTAAAAAATCACCCACAGAGACTTTAGAAGACATTCTAGAATTTGAAACTCTGGATGACAGGACGTTGGTGTTGTACCTTGATAAAGCCGAGGTTGTGGCAGACACGGTGATGACCATTACTGATAGAACAAGAACAAGAATGAGTGTGAATGACAGATACAAAAATAACGGTGGTCTATCGGTAGAATTTAGATTCTCTAGCCTTTATTATTTATTACATTTGTGATTTTGTCCACTCATGTCCTATGTTGATAGCTACAATAGTTAAATTATACGACCCACTGGCTAAGGTAGTAAAAAAATACGAGGGCGAAACCCTTTTTAGCATCACTGCATTATTCTGTCATGAGATTTTATTCCACAAAGAAGTGGGCGAATGACGACGAGTCATTTAGTAATTGGATCTATAAGCAGTTGAATACCAAATCCTAGGACGAGTTGCCTGAAGTTCCCATTTCTATCAAAAATTTTGTAACTGTCGTTCTATTCTCTATGTTGGCATGCATGGAGGGTTTAGACTCTGATGAAGAGGTTCATGGTTAGCAAATTGCCATTTCATACTATATCTCTAATGGAAGGATGTATAAAAAGGAGGCGGAAAAAAGAGGAATAAGGGTGATTTATTTTGACTGGCCATCGTTTCTCGCCCAAAGAATTCATGAACAGTTAGTAAGCTTAAAGAGGGGCTCCGACGCTTCTAGATTTAGGTATTTCTCAAGCTTGGTATGGATGTTTTATGTCACTATGAAAAATAGAATGTTGTGGATCCCAGTCAAGGATAAAATCAATAAAGGAGAACCTATGCTAGTCTACTATTGGATAAATAATTTAAGAAGCAGTGAGTCTCTCTATAGGTTTAATTTGGAATTTCTTGTAACGGCCCTTAAAATAATGTACGAAAATTTCCCCAGATTACCACCCCTGGCCAAAGAGATTCTGAGGAATAAATATGTAGAAGAAGGGCACTGGTATTTGTTAACTGAGAGAACAGTCATCAGATTATATGATTTCATGGGTAAACCTTTTCTTTTGTCCCATTTTGTCATGGAGAGACTCTTTGCCTTAGAATATTTGAGGCAGGAAGAATACATTGACTCGAGATATGGTTCAGGGAGAAAAAGGAAGTCTTTGTTTTCCCACCGCACTTTGAGTGATATAACCATTACTAAAAAGGGTCAAAGTCAAAAAAGTGACCAATACCTGGATATGTTAGGTCTATTTTATATCCCGCAGAAGTGGAGTTATGATCCCGATGGTTTTTTCACTACAAAAAATAAAACTATGAATGGAGATAAGGCCTACAAATTTGAGAAAAGGCCCACGGCTCATTTTGAACAGGGAAGAAACAATGACGAGACTACCCTTTTAGAGTGGAATGTTTCCAATATGGATCAGTTACCTCCATGGTTGGATTTTTATGAGCAGATTGAAGATTTTGATCTCGAACACCAGCCTAGTCATCAGATTACTAAAGAGATGATTGAAAAAATTAAAGCCAAAACTACAAAGAAAAATAGGCCCTCTTCCAAGTCAAAGTTGGCAAAGAAAAAAGACATGTCGTCTAAGAAAGAAGCTTCAGAAGAAGTAGAAGAAGACGATTTCAAGGGACCATGGGAGGATTCCAAGATCATGGATTGGTGGCGTATGAGAGTTGAAATTGGAAAATATGAATCTAAATTTGGAATAAAATTTGATAAATAATTTCCAAAAAGATATGATGAAAATATTGATACTTGGGAACTAAAGGATGTAAGACACATTGTATTGATGGTTGAAAAACCCCAGGGTGATTTTGAATCTCTCCAACCTTCTACATATCAAACGACTTCTTTAACAAATACTGAAGCATTGAGGAATTTTAGTCCTACTTATGAGCAGGCAAAGATATTCCCTAAAGGAGCTAGGATGATGAGCAAAATGAAATGTTCTAAAGAAAAGGCTACTAGTACCCCGATTATTGAAGCAAAATCTAGGCCTAAACGTTTAGCTCTAGGAGCACAGCCTCGGGAAAAAGTTGTTGATCAAAAAAGGAAGGGTAAGAGCATTGGAATCAAACCATTTTATTTTACTCCTACGATGTCAGCAAAGCCACAATCCATTAATGAGAAATATTTACCTTTTGGAGGAGTGCAAGGACAATTATCAGAAGAAGATTTCGAAGATGATATGGATGCTTTCCTATTAGTTCATAAAAGTTCTAAGATAACTACGAATATAGAAGGGAGAGAGCTTTCCAAAAGGTAAAAGATGAGTATGGAGGAAATTGCAAAAGAGGTAGTTGCTTTTAATATAGAAGGATTAGTTGAACAAGAACAACAACTTGAAAAATGAGCTGATTAAGAACACCCTACATCTGTAGGTGAAGGTATGTTTCTAATCCGTCTTCTCCTTTTCATCTCCATGAATTCCCAAAATAATTTCCCTCCCTTTTTGATCAAGAAAATGTGGTAAATTTACCTCATCCACCTCCCAGTTTTTCTCTCGTTCCATCAATATCTATGGAGGTACCAGTAAGTTCTATTATGTCACAATCTTTCTCAAACCCACCTTCCACTTTTGAAGCATCCACTTTAGTATCCACCATAATTATGCTCCCAATTTTTTGCCACAATTCATGGAACACTGCGTTCCAAGTTCATCCATCCCTTCTAATGTCAGTAGTGCTCCTATTTCTCTGAATTTACCTATGTCCACAATAGTGGTAGTCACAAAATCTACCATTGTAACAGAGGTTGCTATCAATGTATCTCCACCCCCATCAACAACAAATCAGTATGCCCTTATATTTTTAATGTCGTTATCTCCTTTGGCTGCTGATATTTCAAGGTATGTTGTTGTATCAAAAGAACAAGCAACTACTTAAAGTATAAATGACTATTGGGTAGAGAAGCTTACCAGGCCTTCCAGTAGAATGGCCATGACAAGGAAAAATATGCATGTTAACCCTGTCACTAGGTAAATTATTTCAAGATATTTGATTCTGCAAGTAAGAAAACCTAAAAATGAAATGACTACTCAAGATTATTTTTTTGAAAAAATTGAAAAAACTTGTATTAAAACAAAAGACAGTTACAAGTGGGAGAAAAAACATCCCAACCAAAGGCAAAGAAACCAGAAGACAACAGGGCGCGAAAACGTGACATGTCGCGAAAACGCGACATGTCGCGAAATCGCGACACCAAACCTAACCACGGCCGCACCACGGCAACAAGTCGCGAAATCGCGACATGTCGCAAAATCGCGACAGAACAACGTCGAGGCCGCAAAACACAAAAAGTGTCACGAAATCGCGACGGCACAACACCAAAGCACCCAGACGCCAGAAGCATCGCGAAATCGCGACGAGAAAGCCAAAAGGCGCCTGATCTCCAGAAGTGTCACGAAATCGCGACGAGTTCACCCCTTGACGCCACCATTGCAAAAGTGTCGCGATATCGCGACGTCTTTTCCTCATGGCTCCAGTTGACCGAAAGTGTCACGATTTCGCGACGAGATTTCCCTTGAGCAGCCCTTCAGCAAAAGTGTCACGAAATCGCGACGTGTTCTCCCCTTGGCGCCCTTTCCTCAAACGAGTCGCGATATCGCGACGAGTTTCCCTCATGAAGCTTGTTCTCCAAAACTATCGCGAAATCGCGACGAGTTTTCCCCTTAGCATCCTTTCCTCAAAAGTGTCGCGAAATCGCGACAAATGTTCACCTTGATGCCCGATCTGCAAAAGTGTCGCGATATCGCGACGTCTTTTCCTCATGGCTCCAGTTGACCGGAAGTGTCGCGATTTCGCGACGAGATTTCCCTTGGGCGGCCCTTCAGCAAAAGTGTCACGAAATCGCGACGTGTTCTCCCCTTGGCGCCCTTTCCTCAAACGAGTCGCGATATCGCGACGATTTTCCCTCATGAAGCTTGTTCTCCAAAACTGTCGCGAAATCGCGACGAGTTTACCCCTTAGCATCCTTTCCTCAAAAATGTCGCGAAATCGCGACAAATGTTCACCTTGATGCCCGATCTTCAAAAGTGTCGCGATATCGCGACGACTTTTCCTCTTAGAGCCATTACTACAAAGATGTCGCGAAATCGCGACGATTTCTCCCCCGGGAGCCCATTCGGCAGAAGTGTCGCGATATCGCGACGAATTTTCCCTTGGGCAGCTTTTCACCAAAAATGTCGCGATATCGCGACGATTTTTCCCCTTAACGCATTTTTTCCAAAAGCGTCGCGAAATCGCGACGGCTTCCATCCAACGGCTGCTGCAGTGAAACAGGTCACGAAATCGCGACACCTTCCCACCAAAGGCCGCGACGGCGCAACAGGTCACGAAATCGCGACAGTTTTCCTCCAAAGGCCACGACAACGAAACAGGTAGCGAAATCGCGACAGCTATCCGGGAAAGGCCGCGACGGAGCAACATGTCACGAAATCGCGACAGCTTTCCAGCCAAGGTCGCGACGACGCAACAGGTAGCGAAATCGCTACACTTTCTCATCAAAGGCCGCAACAACTCAGAAAGTAGCGAAATCGCTACAACTTCTCTCCGAAGACCGCGACAGCGCAACATGTCGCGAAATCGCGACAGCTTTCCAGCAAAGGCCGCGACGGCGCAACAGGTCGCGAAATCGTGACAAAAACCTTCCTTAGCCATTTTTGTGCTCATTGATGCAGGGATCGTTCCAGACCATGCCGAATCACTTCATCTATCAGAGGCATATCACTGTGCAGCTGCACCCCTACCTCTTTCTCAGCACCCATCTTCGCAAGGAAGTCAGCAGCCGTATTCAAATTTTGGCTAACATAAACAGGGATAACATCATCTAACTCCCTCCATAACTCCTTGATTTGGGAGATCAAAATCCGCAGTCTCCAAGCTTTCGAGGAGAAGTTTCGCATGCAATCAAGAGCGCCGACCAGGACTTGAGAATCGGATTCAAGAATTATTCTCCTGTGACCCTGCTTAACAGCCCAGATAGAAGGCGATTTGATGGCAATGGCTTCAGCTTCATTGTTTGTGGCTCTGCCCAAGCCCTACAGTTCCCAGTAAAGCACCGCACCAGAATGATCCCGACAGACAACACCAATACCCGCCCTTGCCCGGGTTGCCTTTTGTAGCTCCATCAGTATTAATCTTTATCCAACCTTCTGGGGGAGGTTTCCAGCAAACTCTGTCTTGGCCCTCTTGCCCCTCAACCCCCTCTTCAAGATGCCCAAGACCAGCCTGATTCTCTTCTTCAGCATTGATGGCAACAGTTTCTGAGACTTTGCTCCAGATGACCTGCCAAACGCCGTCTATCGAGGAGAAAGTGTCTCTGAAGATCCGGGCATTTCTCTCCAGCCAAACTTGCCACCAAATGAAAAGAAAGCCTAACTCCCAGCCAATTCGGAGAGCTGTGGATTTGAATCTGCCCCTTTTCCATTTTTCCCAAATATTGGCACGATTTAGATCACCATTAGCCCGGAGTTTAAATTGAGAGAACCAGCGCTCCCAAATCTGATGTGTAAAAGGGCACTCGAACATCAGGTGATCAGCAGTTTCCTCATGTTGGTGGCATAAAGCACATTGAGAGGGGCCAATGATTCCCCTACTTTTGAGATTGTCAAAGGTGAGAATTCCATTGTGCATAAGCTGCCAAGCGAAGAAATTCACTTTCGGCCAGCCCTTGGAATGCCAAATCCTTCTCCAATCCTGAACCGAAAATGAGTGCGGGGGAGGCTCAGGGAGGATCTTTTCATACCCATCCTTTACTGAATAGACCCCAAGGCTTCCATAGCCCCAAGCTAATTCATCCTCCTCATCCCTCCCTGTGAGGAACCTTTCTGACAAGATTTTGTGCAGGATGGGCGCCAACTCCGGAGGGATAGTAATTGGCCACTCCTCCCACCTCTTAAACTTTTTGAATTTATACTCCCCCAATTGGCTGGTGTGGAAATAGTTATCAATGAGGAACCAGCCCTGGGCTTCTAAGGCGGTCTTGATTGGTTGTAGCTCAGGAAACGAAGCAATGATGGGCGGATACTGGTCCCAAGAGTCAGTCCAGAAACGTGCCTTATCCCCTCTCCCCACTTTCCAAAATAATTGGTCTTTGATAACCTCAGATCCAAGCTTGAGAGTCTGCCACACTAAGGATCCAGTACCTTCCAAGGGAAAGCGGCCCACCTCATTGGGGTGAACATGACCCAAATATTTACTGGAAAGGATTCTGCTGAATAGGGAGGTTGGCTGGGAAATCCACCTCCAATACAGTTTTCCAGCCAAGGCTCTGTTATTAAGCTTGGAGCTTCTCAGGCCCAGCCCTCCTTTGTCCTTAGGCTGGGTAACTTTATCCCACCCAACCAAAGCCCATTTTTTCTTCCCTTTTGCACCTTCCCATAAAAATCTTCTAGCCATTTTGTCCAGCTCCTTCCAGATGGTATGAGGGGCGACCTAGGATAGATAATTTATAGATTGGCATAGCCTGAATAACTGACTATAGGAAGGTTAATCTACCCCCATAGCTTAACCATTTATGGGACCAGTGATTCATTCTATCTTTGATGCCTTCCAATAGATCCTTCCAAATATCAATTTTTAATTTTTTGAAATGCAGGGGAACGCCCAGGTAAACTATTGGAAGGGAAGTCCTTGTGAATCCCAGGATCTCAATAACCCTCTCCTGCAGCCTTTGGTCAAGATTGAAAAAGACCACTTTGGACTTCCTGTCATTGAGGACCTGATTTGAAGCCCTAAGGTAGACATTAAGAGTATCTCTGATTCCTCTAGCTTCCCTAAGACTGGCCACACCAACCAATCCAGTATCGTCCACAAACTGCAAGTGAGTCAAAGTTTCCTCCCCAACCTTGATACCAGTTAGCAGGCCTTGTTGCCTTCTCCTCAAGAACAGTCTGCCTAATCCTTCAGCCATAATGAGGAAAAGATAGGGAGAGCAAGGGTCTCCTTGGCGTAGACCACGAGTGGCTCCAAAAGGATGCGAGGGAAGACCCTTAATGAGAACAGAATAAGAGGGCGTAGAAACACAGCTCATGACCCAATCAATCCAATCC
Source organism: Wollemia nobilis (assembly GCA_028583015.1). Taxonomy (NCBI): domain Eukaryota; kingdom Viridiplantae; phylum Streptophyta; class Pinopsida; order Araucariales; family Araucariaceae; genus Wollemia; species Wollemia nobilis. Next base: position 2,572,761 of record JAQPPZ010016529.1, on the reverse strand, counting down.
TGGGAGAAACCAAAGGCTGCCATCATTTTCGATAAGAAGCTCCACTCCCACCCGGTCATAAGCCTTGGACATATCCAGTTTAATGAACATTCCTTTATTGCCCGATTTTTGCATTGAGTGGATAGCCTCTGAGCAAGAACCACCCCATCCAAGATTTGTCTTCCCTCTACGAAGCCCCCTTGTTCAGAAGAAATGATGTTATGAAGAAGGGGTTTAAGCCGCTCAACCATTATCTTAGTGATTATTTTGTAAATCACGTTGCATAAGGCAATAGGTCTGAAATCAGAGATATGAGTCCCCTCTTCCCCTTTTGGAATTAAAGAGATGAAAGTGTGATTAATCGCCCTGAGCATTCTTTTATTGGTTCTGGATTCCTCAGTGACAGCCAAAACATCCTCCCCCAAAGTGTCCCAAAAGGCCTGAAAAAACTCAATAGGAAAGCCATCTGGACCAGGAGATTTTCCAGTACTCATACCAAAGACCACATTTCTCAATTCATCACTTTCAATGGGTCTAAGCAAGGCCTGATTGTCTTCTTCAGAGATAATAGAAGGAATAACATTAAGAACTTCGTTACGAGCCTCAACATCCGGCTCCATACTTTCCTTAAAAAGTTTAGAAAAGTAATCAATTGAGTGGGAGTGCATACCAGGAAGAGTATCGAAGGAATGTCCATTCTCATCTTTAAGGGCTTCCATGTTGTTCATCTGTCTCCTAGCACAAGCTGACCGATGAAAAAATTTGGTATTTCTATCCCCTTCTAATAACCAAGTATTTCTTGCCCTCTGTTTCCAGTATATCTCCTCTTGGTTGTCAATGGCCTCAACCGCTTTACGCAGTGCATCATCTTCAGATTTGAGTTGCTCAGTAATTGATCCTTCCCTAAAGAGTTTCTGAACCTCCTCCCATCTGGCCACCAAGGGGGCCCTTTGGAGCTGGAAATCCGACTTATTTTCTTTCCTCCAATGTTTCAGTTGAAGTTTGACAAAGTAAAGCTGTTTATGAAATTTGAACATTGCTGTCCCAAAAGGTGGACGGCCTTCTGCCCACCATTGTGGAATTTTTTGTCGAAGGTCCTCCTTTTGTAACCAAAAATTCTCAAATTTAAAAGGCCTGTGATGCTGCCCTATCGAAGTCCCTCCCTCCAGCAAAATGGGAAAATGATCGGAAACAGGGCCCTCCAAAATCTGGAGCTTAGTATTCCATTTTACAAAAGCCTCCTCCGAGACCAGAAAATGATCTAACTTGACCTTCCTGCTGTGTGGCTCCTTCCTCTTGTTAGTCCAAGTAAAAAAGGTTCCAGGGCCTTGAACGTCCACTAATTGAAAGGCCTGGACTTGGGCAATCAGAAGCCGATCCCCTGGATCCAAAATTGGGGTGCCACCTTCCTGGTCACGAGCAGATAATTTTGCATTAAAATCCCCTGCAATGATCCAGTCAAAACATTCCCTGGAAGACCTCATGTTGTGAACAACTTTCCATTGAAGCCTCTGGCCATCAAGGTCTTGGGCCCCATAAAAGTTAGTGATTAAAACATGTTCTGCTGAGAAGTTATTTCTAAAAAGAGATGTGAGAACACCCCTCCAGGCTATATGTTCTAATGCAGTCCAATCCAGAGGGTTCCAGAGGGTAACAATTCCCCCTGAAGCACCTTGGGCAGCCACATCCATATGACCAGCACCCCGCCAGATTCTATTAACTGTTTTACTCATAATATCTAAAGACATTTTTGTCTCCTGAATAAGCAAAAAGTCTGTTTTACGATTTTCTAAAAGTCTTTGAACAGCAGATTGATGGGTTCTACTGTTTAAACCCCTAACATTCCAAGATTGTACAATCATTGAAAACCTTGAGAGCAGTAAGAATCAATAGTCCTCACCGATCCTCCATTGATCAGCTTATCTCCTTGAGCTGCAATCAGGTCCTTGTTTGACTTTCTGCCCGCTCCTTGAGGGTTGCTGTTTTTGGATCTCTTTTCTACCTGAGAAATACCCAGGGCTGGCCTTTCTCGATTTTTTTTTGCAATTCCCATGCTAACATCTTTTATTACTGGCGGCTCTTGGGAGTGCACTGTCAGTGCCCCTGCAATTTCTGGTGGCAATACCTCAGTGGGCTCAAGCACCTGTTCTAAGACAGGAGGAGATGAGGGGGAAACATGAGTTTGAGGGTTAAGGGCCTCAATATTCCCATCCACACCTTCCATATCCTGGTCCTCCTGATCTACTAAAGACTTAAAAATTTCATATCTGTTAGCTGGCTTAGATTGAAATTGCTCCTTACCATTTTTCTTCTGCTTTCTCCTTCTCTTGACTTGTTCAAAGCCATCTTTCTGACCCTCATTAGCTTGAGGAGTATTGGATGTTTCTTTGACAGAACTGGACTTACCCTCTTTGGAGCGGTTTGGCATGCCATGTTGGGCTTCCGTTTTGGAGTTCAGAAGAGTTGGACAGAATACGGCCAAATGCCCATGTTTGTGACAGACTCTGCATCTGAAAGGCAGAGCCTCATAATCTAACTGTTGTATCCAGGATACTCCTGCCAGTTCCAGTTCCACCTCTGCTGGTAGAGGCTGGCTGATGTCCATTTCTACACAGATTCTTGCATAGACACCAGAGCTACCTTCTATAGTATCCTTGGAGACGCCCAGGTATCTACCCAGGGAGTTACCTATCATTTCCAAGACCTGCTCCCCCCAAAATTCCATTGGGAGAGCGTACAGCCGAATCTAGACCGGGACAGCCGTGGGTTCAATGCGGGGATCGAAACCCACTCGCCAGGGTTGAACAAATAGCCCTGCCGGACCGTGGTTTCTCTTCTCTGACTCAAACGCTCTGTTCCTATCCGCTAAAGAAGAAAAGCTAACAATGAAATACCCGTTGCTAATAAACCACAGGGAGTACTCACCATGGGGCTCCCAGTTCTGTCTGACCCAAGTGTGCAAGAAATTCAGGGTGGGTCGGATACCCATGAATTTGCAAATCAAATCATGATCGGCTTTGTATAGAATTGTGTCTTCGACCAGCTTTGGTTCGATTACAATCTTAGGCCGCGAAGCGAATTGAGGGAGACATCCGTTGACACGATGTGCTGCAGAACCCCGTCCAGCATTCTTGAGCATCATATTCAGATTATTTCTCTGAGCTTCGCCGTTAGAAGACGAAGGATTGTCTTTGAGCATTTCCGCGTAAGAGCCCTTCCTCCCAGAGAGAGGGTCTGGAGGAGACCCCATTGGGTCCTCCTGGAGCTGCAAGCGATCCTTCAGATCCGCAAAAACAAAACAGAGCAGGAAGCCACCTGATGTCCTGGATTAACCTTCGCCCCACCAATCCAAGAACATCGCCTGTTGCCTGCACAGAGAGTTTCCCGCCAAAACGCCAAATCGCCAGAGCCCAGTCAGTTCATAAAAATCAACTTTTTACGAAAGGGGTATCGACTACTCAAGATTATAAAGTAGAGGAAATCATAGAATATATCGACAAGCTTCCTACTAAATATGAGTTAGGGATGGCCAGGGCTCCCTTGGATACCTTTTATGTGAAGACTGATATAGCAAAAGATAAGGTAGAAAAGTTGAAACAAGATGAAAAGCTTAAGAAGGGCCTCCATGATCAGAAAGAAGTGGAGAAAGTTCTGAGGAAAGAGGCTAAGAGTTGGCAGGAATGTTTCCAAAAAGCTAATGAGTTGAAAGACCAGCTGGAGGAACAAACGAAGCTGAATGAGCATCAAGCCAAATAAATTCATAATTTAAAACATCAGCTTCATATTGAGAAGACCAAGTCTATCAAATTTTTTGAAGATAGTTTGAAAAATATCAAGAAGGAATTGCTTTATGAAATTCAAGGAAAATTCTCAAGCTTGCAACTTATCATTGACTACTTGAAAGATGCCAACCAATTGCTATCTGCCATTCAAAAGGACTTAGATCATATCACTAGAGAGTTACAGCCTATGGTGATTTCGAGAGAACAAATGTACAGATTGGTTGGTAGTAGGCTCAGTTATGCCACTAAACCAATTCCTAGTAAGGAATGTAATATAGCTAGGGTAGCCTCCAAGATAGTAGTAAAAAATCACGAGGCACATTAGAAAGCTTGTCCGTTGTTTGACAGAATAAATAGGGGGATTAAAGAGATCATTGAATTAAATGAGGAAATGATTAAGTTCGATTTTAGAGGACTATGGAAGGAGGATCACAACTTGTTATCTATGTAATAAGTTTAACAGGACATTAAAAATATCTTTTAGGATAAGGTTGAGATTGATTCACTAGAAGAACCACTATCACAAGAACAAGCTACTAAATTAATTGTGAGTTACACTCATTTAAGAGATCTCATGGAAGATCTGGTGATTAAAGGGAATGCTGCTAATTATGAGGATGTTGGGAAGCTACAATATGTTTATAAGTGGCTTAAAGAGACATAAAATCCCTTTGAGGAAGCTTGGAAACATGCCCTCTAGTCTTTGGAATCAATGGTCAAGTTGTTGGGGGACACCTCCGGTGAGAATAATCAGAGAGTACAAACTCCAGAAGATGATGATGAAAGGGGTGTGGAAGAATAAGGTTAATATTGAGAAATTACAGTCCCATGAGGGGCTCATGCTTATATATATATCATTTTTGTATTTCTATTTTTTCCCTGACAATTGTCATAAATAAGCAATAAAGGTATGAAGCCTACAAAACAACATTTTTGTGTGAAGGCATTCTTTGAAATAAAGTCTTATAAAGGAGGTAGAATTATGTATAGTTTTGGAAGACAGTAATAGTACTAATATTATGGACACAAGTCTATGGCCAAACAAGTGGGTTTTATGATGTTTTTGGCATGGTTTCTATATGAACCTTTACCCTCTAAGTAGAATTTGGGCTTTCAAAGGGTAAGGTTTGTATGGAAGTTATTCCTTAAAACATATCTTCAAAAATAAGTTTTGTTTTGACTCCTAAGGCCCAATGGATAAGAATATGGTTTTGATTGGCTTTGCGAGAAAATCCACCCGGGAGGTACCAGAATGTAGGCCCAAAATGGCCACATACTTAGTAAAATTTTGTATAATTTTTGCTAAGTGATAAAACTGCCATTCCGCTCGAGAACAAGGTTGATAAGACAAATCTGCTAATAATTCATGCAATTTTGCTTGTTTAAAATGATTCCGAGGAACTCCATTTTGGGTCCGTATTGAAGAAGGATCCAAAATACACAAAATTTTGTGAAAGGTGGTGACGTCAACAGAAAAAAGTGCGGAATGGCCCTTTTGCATATACCCGATTCTAAAAACTCTTTTTGCTCTCCACCCCAAATTAGCGCTATCCTCAAATCTGCAAAAATCTCAAGGAGATGATGATGTAAGCAGTAGAAAAGTGCGGATTGATATTTGGAGAATGAACAATTCTTTTTCTATCCGGAATGAAGATAAGGCGAAATGGCGGAATGATGTAAGAACTTAACTTTGGATCCGGACTAAAGAAGACGTTCATTCTATCCAGAATGGAATCTGTAAAAGTTATAAGGAAGAGGTGACATCATCACCATTGTAATACGGATTGGAAATGATAAAGTGAAAGATAATGATCCCATAGCGGATTCAAGGTTCAAATTTACAAGATCCGGATTGGATGTTTTGCTGCTAAGTAAATTGACATCATCTAACAGATTGGCTTTTAGCTTATACCAGATCTAATCTATATCATGGGACAAAGAAGATTAATAGTGGAGGTTAGTTTGATAAATTTGGGTTGTTAAAAAAGGATGTCCCTGCACCAAAACTGTAATAGATTGGCCAAAAGACAAAGCATCAAGAGTTTCCAAGAATATCAAACCATAGGTAGTTGCAGATCAATGGTGGTGCTCTACTCCCAAGAAAGATCGGTGGAAGTGTGTGATCTAGAATGTTCTGAACCACAGTTCTACTGAGTGACCAACAAGTTGCAAAGAACTCGTGTTGCCATGGTGGTTTCCCTTTCAGCGGATTTCTCGAAGGTATGACCAATCAGCTAATGCCAGCTAAGATCTTTGTTGAACTATTGTAACAAGATTATGTGTATTGTTTCTTGATTATTGTAATAATAAAACTATAAGTAGAGGTTGAACCCTCATTTTGAAGGGTCGGCTCTAGTGATACATTGATCTTCACCTCAAGGTTGTGTTTCCATGCTTGATGTCAGAGGTTCAGATTTCATAGTTGTATTTCTATGAATACTTAGGTGGTTAGTTTGTGCCTATCTTGGATTACTATTTGTTATGAGTAATTGAAATCTGATTTGAAGTTTGTTTTGTGTTATTAGTAGGTATATTTTTGTAAAATCTAGGTTTTGGTGAATTTTGCTATTTGGATTATCATTCTCTGGATATTGAAATTGCTTGCTATAACATTTATCTGTTACGCTTTAATATTTGAAACGAGCTATCTTGGGATAAGGGTTGATCTGAATGTATGTCTTTAATATGGTTTTTTGGGATCTTTTTATGGTGATGCAATGTTGTTAACCTATTTGTTCACTGATATCTACATCTCTCTAACCCTAACCTTATCTTACCCTAAACTCCAAGCCCTAATTGAGCATAATTGTGTCAACAATCTACTAAGTTGACAAGGAACCAACCTACTTTGGATGTTGGATCAAAAACCCCTATTTTGGTCCTTCCAATTTTGAGTGTTGAGCTACAAATATCGGGTGCAAGCCTAAATAGAAAGTAGGAAGATAGACAACCGCAGTATCAAGTAAAACTTGGTGCAATTCAGTGCCCAACAAGTATATTTACTTAGAACTTGTAAAGATGTTACTACATGCTTGTAGTCTATAAGTGCTCTCATTATTACTTGAACAATTAATTTATCTGAAACCTCTTCCCCTAAGGTGAATAGTTTTCACTTAATACCTGCTATTTTCCTTAGAAATGGTTCTATAATTTTTCCATTGTTCATTTTCAAGGAATGTAATTGAGTTTGAAGATTTAGAATAGAGGCTTTATTTTTTCCTTCAAATATTTTCTCTAAACTAGTCCATGCTTCTTTAGATGTTCTTGTTGAACTAATGTAGGTTTGTATTTCATCAGTGATGGAAAATGTTATTATAATTAGAGCTTTTGCATCATTATATTCAAACTTCTGAATCTTTGTTTCTCCTGAGTTAGGTTTAGTGAATATTCCTTTTAAAATCTCCCAAAGTTTTTCAAATATCAAGATTGCCCTAACTTTATTTTTCCATGAGAAATAGTTTGGTCATTTGAGTAGTTGAGATTATGCAAGGAAGCATTTATTTGATGTCATGGTGATTCTTTTATGGTCATTGTTCAAGACTTGGATTTTGTATAATCCTTATGTATCCCTAGTTGTTAGAATAAGTTATAAGTGCTTTTGAAAGTAGTAGTTCAATCTTAAGTTGATTTTTTAATGTTTTATAATCAACTTCTATTTAACATTATTTCTCCTATTGAACTTATGCACTTATCAATTTTGAAGTTCTTTAGGTTGGATTTTTTTGTCCCTTTAATTAGTTCCAACTCTATATGATGCTTTAATGAACTTCCTTCTTCTACCTTCAATAATTTAATTTTCTAATTTCCAATTATCTATGGTTTGGTGTAGTAAACCTTATAACTCCCTACTTTGGAATATTAGAAAATAATATTAGTATTTGCAAATTAATATTTCAAGTTCCTAAGGTTGGCAACCTTATATCTCCTATCTTATTATTTTTAAATATCAAGAAATTTCAATTATTAGAATTGATTTCTTATCTTCTATGGGTGATAATAATTATTTTCCAAACACCTTATAGCTCCTACTTTAGAGAAAAATAATTATAATATGTTGTAGAGTATTACCTTGCTTCGACGTACGTAGGGCAGGCAGATTTGATGGTGGTAAGGGTTGTAGACTTGATGTGGAAAATGAGCATTTAATGCTCTCTTCCTCTTCCTTGACCATTGTTGATTTATGATAGTTGGACCTTTGCTTTAGTTGTTGTGTTGTGCTCAAATTTCTCTCCTTCAACAACCTTGGTCTTCACTCATAGATTTGAGCATTCAATGATCTTATTCAATGCTGGTATATGATAGTCTTTTACTACCTTTCTTGCCTTAAAATAGCATTCTCTTCTTGCATGCTCCTTGATATGTATTCGTATGTCACTCTTCATTGTTCAATGCTTTCGATTAATGCTTCATTGTAGGGTGTACCCTTAAGTAGCTTCAGGATCCTTTGAGAGACTCCCATGTGTCTCAATATTTAGAGTAACACACACAGTTACTTGGAGTAATTATAACACTTCGTGAGGTGAGATTCAACATTTTTTTAGGCACTAGTAATGCCTCTCTTGCATGCATTAAGAAATGTACCTCCAAATTATTAAACTAATTCTCAAGTAGTGATGATGTAGGAGCATCCAGTGGTGTAAGAGTGATCTTGCATCATCCAAAATTTGTAATATTTTGCTTTTTATGTTCTAAGTGTGTTTAGTTGTTAGGGGATGGAAAAATAGAACTAACGATGAAAGAATCATCCCAATATCCTGAGCGGTTTGGGAGATATGCCAAAACTAGTGAAAATCCTAGTGAAAACCCTCCAAAACTAGTGGAAATCCTGCTAGTAAAACTTGGAGGCCAATTTTGAAGGCCTTAGAGGCCTTTTTTAGGGCTGAAATATGGTGGTACTATGTATAAACATAGTACCGAGGCTTCCTAACCCTTCGAGAGCTTTTTGAAAAGGTACTATAATAGCCATTTTGAGCAACGAGCGAGGAGTTATGACCTCGGTAAGTTTACCCCCAAAATTCAAATTTCAAATACATAGTTTTAGGTGGGAAAGGGGAAAACAGGGTCAAAAGGGGGAATTTCAAATTTGTAAGTAGTTAGTCTCTATAAGCTCTATCTTTTGGAATAGTAATGCAAGAAATATTTGGCTCATTTGGCATTTTCTCTATCTTTTGTGGATTGTATGTGCTTGTTTAATGCAACTCTACTTCAAGTGGTATCAGAGCAGGAGTTCCTGAGTGTGTAAATAGATCACCGAATGTGAGGTAGTTTACACTAGGATTTGTGGTTAGGGTTTGTGAGAGACAAGAGCAAAATGCCTCCACGAAGAAACCATGGTGGTGGGAGAAATGTTGTGGTGCCAGAAGGAGATTTTAGAGCTTTGTAGAGGCAAGTTCAAGCTTTGCAAGAGGAGTTGCATAGAGGGTTTGAGCTAAGGAGAGAATATGGGAGTGAAGATGAAGCTGAAGAAGAAGAGGACTAGTTCAAGGAAGAAGAAGAAGTAGTAGATCCTACACAAGCCAGGTTATATAGAGCCATATCCCATATTGGGAAGAGACCGAAGATGGAGGTTTCTATGTATTCTAGAAATCTTAATCCAGAAGAGTTGATCGACTGGATCAATGACATGGAAGAATACTTTGAGTATGAGGAGGTTGAAGATCCTGAGAGGGTCAAGTTTTCTAAGACCAAGCTGAAGGGTCATGCTAGTATTTGGTGGAAAGGAGTGCAGTTGGACAGAAATAGAAGAGGGAAAGAAAGGATAACAAGGTGGGAGCGGATGGTGGAGAAGTTGAAGAGATAGTTCATTCCAGCTGATTATGAGTTGGATCTGCTCAAGAAAATGTAGGGTTTGAGGTAGTCAAGCAAGTCTATCAAGGAATACATAGAGGAGTTCTATAAAATTTTAATTAGAACAGGCCATTCTGAGGCCAACAAGGAGAAGGTAGCCCATTATATAAATGGGTTGAGAGCAAGTATTCAAGAGGAGCTGAGTCTGGTCAGGATGACCACCATAGAAGATGCTTACCAGTTTGCCTTGAAGGTAGAAGAGAAGCTGAATAGGAGGTTTGAAAGCAAATAGAGAGGAAGAGGTCATGGTGGAAGAACTGGTGGGAGAACAAATGGAGGATGAAATGAGGACCAAAAGAAAATTGGGGAAACAAGCAATAGTCAAGACCAGAAGGGGGAGAATGCTTACCACCCCTATGAGTAGAATAATAGCTACCAAAGAGGAAGAGGGAGGTCTGGATGAGGGCCTGGAAGAGGAGGATTTCGTGGAACCTACTTCCAATGTGGAGAAGAAGGACATCGGGCATACGAGTGCCCACAACACCAAGGGGGAACAAATAAGAGACCTAAAGGTAATGCTCGAGCTACTATTGTAGATGAAGGTGCTGAATCTGAGCACTCTGAAGAAGTAGAAAGAGGAGAAGTTTTGGTCACAAGGAGAGCCTTGTTGAATGAGGAGAAGGATCCAGATCAGAGGAAGAGCCTATTTCAAACAAGGTGTAAATGTGCAGGTAAGGTGTGTAATGTTATCATTGATAATGGTAGCACTGATAACCTAGTTTTGGAAGGAATGGTTACCAAGTTACAGTTAGAGAGAAGGAGGCACCCACATCCATATCAGATTGCTTGGTTGTAGAAGGACCATAGGGCTTTGGTCAATGAGCAATGTTTGGTAAAGTTCCATATTGGGAATTACCATGATGAGGTCTTGTGTGACATCCTGCCTATGGATGCTTACCATTTGCTATTGGGAAGGCCATGGCAGTTTGATCGATGTGCAATACATGATGGGCATGCCAACACTTACTCCTTGACAAAGGATGGAGTGCACCACAAGCTGAAGCCCCTGAAGGAGATGGATGAAAAGGTATGTAGTAGTGCCAAAATCTATTTAGTAGATGGTAGAAATTTTTTGGATGGCTTGAAGCATGAGCATATGTGCTATGCATTAATTCCTAGAGTTAAGGATGAGCAATGCAAAGATATCCCAGTAGAGGTCTCAGGTCTGTTAGAAGAATTCCTAGATATTATATCAGATAATGTACCTAAGGGTTTACCACCAGTGAGGAAGATCAGTCACCACATAGATTTGGTACTAGGAGCTAGTTTACCCAATAAAGCAGCCCATAGAATGACTCTTGTAGAAAGTGAGGAGCTAAATAGACAAGTCCAAGAGTTACTAAAAAAGGGATTGATTCGAGAGAGCTTAAGTCCATGTGTAGTACCTACAGTACTAGCACCAAAGAAATATGGGGAGTGGAGAATGTGTACAGACTCCCAAGCTATTAACAAGATCACCATCAAATATAGATTTCCATTGCCAAGGATGGATGACATTATGGACTATTTGAGTGGAGCCAAGTACTTCACCAAGATTGACCTGAAGAGTGGGTATCATCAGATTCGTATCAGAGAAGGAGATGAGTGGAAGACAACCTTCAAGACCAGAGAGGGTTTGTATGAGTGGTTGGTCATGCCATTTGGGCTAACCAATGCACCAAGCACATTCATGCGACTGATGAATGAGGTATTGAAGGAGTTTTTAGGAAAAATTTTCATTGTATATTTAGATGACATTTTAATTTTTAGTAAGACTTTGGAGGAGCACCTGTTGCATATTCGACGAGTTTTTGAGAAGTTGAGGGAGGAGCAGTTGCTGATTAATTTGAAGAAGTGCAATTTTGTGAAGGAGTTGGTGTATCTGGGATTTGTCATCTCAGTTGAAGGTCTTAAAATGGACCCAGAAAATGTGAGGGCTATCATCGAATGGCCTACTCCAAGGAGCATTACAGAGGTAAGATCATTCCATGGTCTAGCTAGTTTTTACAAAAAATTTATTAGGAATTTTAGCAGTATTTGTGCACCCCTAATAGAGACAATGAAAGGGGATAAGAAGGAGTTTAAGTGGACTTCAGGAGCAGATAGGAGTTTTGATATGTTGAAGAAGAAAGTCATAGAGCAACCTATTTTAGCACTTCCAAATTTTAATAAGGTATTTCAGGTAGATTGTGATGCTAGTGGTAGTGCCATAGGAGTTGTATTGAGTCAAGAAGGTAAGCCTGTTGCCTACTTTAGTGAGAAGCTTAATGAGGCTAGGAAAAAGTATTCTATCTATGATCAAGAGTTTTATGCTATAGTTCAGGCTCTGAAGAAGTGGAGACACTATTTGTTTCCAAAAGAGTTTGTTCTATATACTGATCATCAGGCCTTACAATATATTAATAGCCAAGGAAAACTAAATCAGAGGCACTTGAAATGGGTTGAGTTTTTGCAGAGTTATACCTTTGTGTTAAAACATAGGAGTGGGAAGTCAAACAGGGTTGCAGATGCCTTAAGTAGAAGGTAAAACTTGTTGACATAAATGAAGGTGGAGGTCATAGGGTTTGATGAACTTAAGAGTTTGTACCCTGAAGATCCAGATTTTGTAGAGGCTTGGAGAGCTTGCTTGGCACCTGTTACTTTGGATAGGACAAAATGGTTGGATTTTCTAATCCAATATGGAATGTTATTTAGAGGAAACCAATTGTGCATTCCAAGGAGTTCAATGAGAGAGAATCTGGTCAAGGAGAAGCATAGTGGAGGGTTGGTTGGACACTTTGGTCGAGATAAGACCATTGCCCTCATTAGTGAGAACTACTATTGGCCACAATTACAAAAATATGTGAAGAGATTTGTACAAAGTTGCAGAGTATGCCAGAGGGCCAAGGGTGTGAGGTAGAACACTAGATTATATCAGCCATTACCTGTACCAGAGAAACCATGGGAAGACATCAGCATGGATTTTGTTCTTGGTCTACCAAGGACACAGAGGGGGAATGACTCCATATTTGTGGTGGTTGACAGGTTTTCAAAGATGGCACATTTCATTCCCTACCAGAAAACTAATGATGCAGTTCATGTTGCAGGGTTGTTTTTCAAAGAGGTGGTACGACTACATGGTCTACCAAAGAGTATTGTTTCAGATAGGGATACCAAGTTTGTTGGGTATTTCTGGAGGACTTTGTGGAAGAAATTGAAGATATATTTGAAGTTCAGTTCTGCATACCACCCACAGACTGATGGGCAAATAGAAGTGGTGAATAGAAGTTTGGGTAATCTACTGAGATGCTTAGTAGGAGATAAGCCCAAGGGGTGGGACTTGGTTTTACCACAGGTATAATTTTCTTATAACAATTCTGTCAATAGGAGTACTAATAAATCCCCATTCTATATTGTGTATGGGAGCAGCCCAAGGAATGCTTCTGAGTTGAGAAAGATGGACAGAGGGGAAAAGAGTAGTGTTGAGGCTGAGGACTTTGCAGAGCACCTGAAGAATTTGCATGAGGAGGTAAAGAAACATATTAACAAGATGAACACTCAGTACAAGACAAGGGTAGACCAGAAGTGATGGTTTAAGGAATTCCAAGTGGGAGATGAAGTTATGGTCCACCTAAGAAAAGAAAGGTTTCCTGCTAAAACCTATAACAAGCTAAAAATGAAGAAGTTTGGACCATGCAGGATCATAGAGAAATGAGATTCAGGCAATGCATATGAAGTGGAATTGTCGAGTGGGCTTAACATATCACCTATTTTCAACATTTCAGATTTGGAAGAATACCATGAAGGAGACAATGATGATGGACCAATAGCAAAATTGTGGAATATTCTGGCATCTACTCCAGAGAAGGAAGAGATAGAAGAAATCCTGGACACCCGCATTGGCAAAAGTACAAGAAACAAGTAGTATGAAGAATATCTGGTTAAGTGGAAGGGCAGGCCTATTGAAGATTCATCTTGGTTGTCAAAGATAGAGGTTGACCACCTTGGTTTTCCTCCAACAACAAAGAAGTGAAGGTCACTTCTCAATTTACCCTGGGTGTCTGATGTAGGAGCATCCAGTGGTGTAAGAGTGATCTTGCATCATCCAAAATTTGTAATATTTTGATTTTTATGTTCTAAGTGTGTTTAGTTGTTAGGGGATGGAAAAACAGACCTAACGATGAAATAATCATCCCAATATCCTGAGCGGTTTGGGAGATATGCCAAAACTAGTGAAAATCCTAGTGAAAACCCTACCAAAACTAGTGGAAATCCTGCTAGTAAAACTTGGAGGCCAATTTTGAAGGCCTTAGAGGCCTTTTTTAGGGCTGAAATATGGTGGTACTCTATAGAAACATAGTACCGAGCTTCCTAACCCTTCGAGAGCTTTCCAAAAAGGTGCTATAATAGCCATTTCGAGCAACGAGCGAGGAGTTATGACCTCGATAAGTTTACCCCCAAAATTCAAATTTCAAATACATAGTTTTAGGCAGGAAAGGGGAAAACATGGTCAAAAGGGGGGAATTTCGAATTTGTAAGCAGTTAGTCTCTATAAGCTCTATCTTTTGGAATAGTAATGCAAGAAATATTTGGCTCATTTGGCATTTTCTCTATCTTTTGTGGATTGTATGTGCTTGTTTAATGCAACTCTGCTTCAAGTGAGCATTTATTTCTTTCTATAATTTGGTGATAAATGAGTGCTCTATCAGATCTAACAAGTAGTGATCATTAGTGGTGTATGTATTTTCATTCAATGTTCAATATAGACCTCTATGCAAAATTATATCAAATTGTTATCTTGTCCTCAATGCTTGCTTCTGAGAACGATTCTCCTACGATGTTAGCTCTGGTTCGATGATGGATCTATGTGCTTTGACTATGATGGCTAGCATTGGCCTTGGATAGCTATTTATTTAAGACCCAAGATGGTATATCTTCCTTATTTTCTTGTTTTATTGAGCCATTCTTTGAAATTACTAAACTATAATGATGATAGCCTTGCTTGTGTTGTAGATATGGATGGTTGGCCCTTATGTAGACTTTTGTTGGGCTATATTTTTGATGTGAATACGATATCCTTCTGTTGGATTTGTTACTATAGGTACACTACTACTTGATATCATGGCTGATGAGGGTTTCTTTGGACCCTTCAATGTGAGCTTCTTACTCTCTTCTACCCTACTTGGATAGGATTCTTCTATCACTTGTTTTGTGCTGGTGCTCGCTGATGATGAACATATCTTTAAGACAATTTCTATCCTCTCTTGCTCTGTAGGACAAGTTATTATGGTGCTAAAAAATAATGTAAATAAGTTTGCAAAAGTTAGAATAGAATATGTCAATTTTTGCACCCTTATATGAGATCTCCAAATCTCTTTTTGTATACTTTCTATCTGTTGGTTTTTTATGGCTATTTATTTGAACTAATCCTTGTAGGTGAAGGATCATTTGATTTTGTCTTCTTTTCTAGAAAAATATCTCCTTTGCTTGGCTAATTTGGTAATGAATCCAAGCTAATAACCATGTAGATAATCTACTTTTGAAAGAACAAATTTTGAACTAACTTTCACTTATTAATACCCTTAGTGTGCTTTGAATCTGAGACTCTCCAAGCCTTGATTTGTAACTTCTTTCAATGCTTTAATTGTTGTCTTCTTCTTCTCCACTCCTTGGAGACATTTCAATTTTCTTGGTGTCTTCTATAGGCCACAATAGATTGCAGATATTGAGTACTAACTAGTGTCTTTAGATGCTTTGATATTTGCAGATTTTATGCTCTTCTGGTTTTCTCCTCAAGCTAATAATAAATGCATATAATGATATTTAAGAGTAAATGAGTTAACAAATATAGAATAGTGCAATAGTAGACTTACCTTATTACTCCTTCAATGCACTAATAACTCTTAAAGAATACACTTAATAATATTTTCACTAATAACTCTTAAAGAATAATGTCTTCTAAAGAACACTTTATTTAAAAGCAATCTGAAACTTGCACTACAATAAATATTGTAGGATGTAGTATTTTCTTAGATAGACAATAGGAAAATGATTTTTTCTTTCTATTGAAATATATCCAACTGCTATTTTATTGTGCAGGTGATAACCTTACAAGTAATTTCCTTCTCCACACCTTAAGACTACATAATGCAACCTTCTTTTTATAAATTTTGAATTCTAATAATGGTGCTTTAATGGAACTAGATAATAACCCTATTCAAAGTTCAACTAATAAACTTATTTGCACCCAAGTTGCTTACCTTAACTGATCTATAGATGAAGTATTGTGAGGTGATTAAATTCACCTTGTTGCTGCCTTGACACTGGATGGATTCATGGCTTTACTTGATAGTTTAAAACATCTCTTTTATCTTCATTAATCTACGACGACTCTGTAATGCTCCTGAATTGTTGCTCGCTTCTAGACTGGATGAATTGATTAACCTTCAGGATGAACTGTGTAGATCTAAATTTTTGCAACTAGTATTTTTTTCCTTATTGCTACACTTTTTGTAGATAATCTATCCTCTACAATGTGCCTTCTTATCTCTGAAAGACAATCTCCAGATATCTTGGATTTTTTTGGCTTCTTTTATCTGCATTCTCTTTCAACCTCCTTATCGCATTCTAAATTCAAATAGGGGCTTATTCTCAAGATTCTGAAAGTCTTGAGGTATTCAATATTCTTCTTTAGGATTTGGAAATACTTGCCAAATTATTCTCCTTTGGGCTTGTTTTTGGATGGTGATAATTTATCCAAATCTTTTACTATCAGGAGCTTCTCCTTGGTAGTGAATTTATCCAATGAGTTCTTCTAGGAACTTCTTTGTTGGCTTCAACGAACTCTGCAATAAGGCTCTCCAAGACTTCTTGTTTCTTCTTGATACCTCTCCAAGGTCTTTTATCTTGTAGCTATTGTGGTCTTCTTCATGAGACATTTTCTTCAATCTTCTATTGTGGAAGTGTTGGTTATGGGATCACCTTTTGTATCTCTGGATTCTGCTACTTATGAAATCAGGTACTAAACTTTACTCTTTCTTCTTCAATATTCCTTCTTCTAGAAGTTATTAAATGAGACTTTTTGTGAGTCTCTTTAGCTTCTTCTAGAATAGATCTTCAATTTGTTGTTTCCAATGGGGTCTTTTCTCTTTCCTTTTCAACTTCACTAGTTGTTCTTGAAACTAGTGGTATGAGTTTTATGTTATTTTCTGGTCTTCACGGTATTGTGGAAAGACTCTAGCTAATATACAATTCATAGTATTCATTGGAGATTACCAATATCTTATCTTCTATTTCTCACAGACTCTTCTTTGGAGTATTTTTTGGAATAAGGCTTTTGTGGTCTTTTCTTCTGGATCACAACTTCTATGGCATTTCTCTTCTATAATGTGTAGGTATGTATTAGAACTACCCTTAGGTTCTTGAAATCTCCTCTTTTGCTTTAGGTTCTAGAAATGAGACCTTGTAACAAACAATCCTGAGACAATGACATTTGCATGCAATGATGCACAACAAAAAATTTGGTTTGGAAAGACGTAGCAGGTTTATACCAATAGTATCAATAGTGGTCCTTCTCACTTTCCTATCACTCGACCTGGTAGAATGAATTTTGAGTCCTAGTCTTCACGAGTTTTCCTATAACTCTGTGGGAAGACTCTAGACAAATGCAATCTCAAAAATTTTGTAACTGAGATTTTCTTGTCTCCTCTCTTGTGACTCCCTATCCCTATTGACCTACCATATCTTTGATACCACTATTATATTTTGATTATACGAGAGTAAGCAATCACAATATCTAATATATGTTGAGATGTATAATAATGGAGATATGCTATAACTAGAAATGATAAGAATATCAGAATGTAGTATAATGGAGGAAATGGACACTCCAATAACTGATGCTTATAGGAATACATTGTACTACATGACCAATCTATATCAACTAAACTACTACAGTAAATACTACTATCTCACTTATATATGTCTAACACACACTATGAGACCCTTTATATAGGAAGATGGATTCCTTGGCCAACACTCTATCTTGATGTACAAGTGGAAACCTTGCACATTTAAAACTTGCACATCAAAACTTATGCATTTATTACTTCTTCATCAAGAAACTACTTTACTTTACTCTCAAGTAACTTCCTACTCAAGTTATGTACCAAGGATGGTACATTTACATGACCCAAATGATGTAATATACTCTAGCAATTCCTAGGCAACACAATACTCACGTTGATTTATTAGCATATGTGGGAGGTAATTATTTCCCAATAGCCAATATCATACAAAAATAAAGGATAGTCAGGATGATATATAGACCTTCAATTCTAGATAAAGACACTTTTTGGTAGGTCTTTGAGAATGATGAACAGGTGTTAGATTTCTTAATACATGAGATGAACTATTTAGGTGATCATACCTTAGAAGATGAAGAGGATGAAGGATTGATCCAACTCAAGAATAACCATATACCAAAAGGTCTAATAACTCTTGAAAGCTTGTTTGACAACAATGATTGGTTGTTGGACCATAAGATAAAAATTGATAAGCAAAAATACAAGGAAATGCAAATAGAGCCTAGAAAAGTGCTTAAGGTCAAGATCCAATATTTAGAAGAAGAGGTAGACCAAGTTCAAAAATTATGTAAGGATTTCAATGATATTATAGCCTGGATGTATGATGACCTCAAGGTGTATAGTAAGGAAACAATACAACACACCATTGAACTTGAACCTGGCTCAAAGCCCTTTTGATAGAAGTAGAGGCCTGTCAACCCAAATATAGAAGCTCTGATGAAGCAAGAGTTACTGAAGCTACTCAATGCCAAAATAATTTATCCTATCAAACATTCTACATGGGTTGCTAACCTAGTGCCAATAAAAAAAAAGAATGGGGATATCAGGTTGTGTGTAGACTTCAAGAATTTGAACATGGCCTCATTGAAATATCATTATCCTATGTCTCAGTAGGCCAAATAATGCATACTATAGCATGAGAAAAGAGGTTCTCATTATTGGATGGGTTTTCTGGTTACATTCAAGTTTGGGTCAGAGATGAAGATCAGCATAAGACTGCATTCACTACTAAATGGGGAAATTTTGCATACCAATAAATGCCTTTCAGTATATCCAATGTAAGGGCTACTTTCCAAAGAGCAATGGACCTAGCTTTTGGAGAACTTGTAAATAAAGTGATAGTCATTTATCTAGATGATATGATAATATTCTCCCACAAAAAGGAGAAACATATCAAGCATCTTAGGATGGTCTTTGAAAAGTGTAGAGAGTTTGGTATTTCCCTGAATCCAAAGAAATCCATCTTTGCTATCCAGGAAGGAACATTATTGGAAATTATTATTTCTAAGATAGGGCTAGTCATTGAACTATATAGGGTGAAATCCCTCTTAGATATTCATTTGCCATTGAATAATAAAGGGTTTCATTATTTCTTTGGATAAATCAACTTTGTGCATAAGTTTATTACAAACTTTGCACAAATAGTGAAGCCTATGATCAAATTACTAAATAAGAATACATATTTCAGGTGGATAGACCTATGGAAATAAGCATTCAAGAAGATCAAAGAGGTAATTTCTCAAGCACCTATGCTCATTAATCTAGATTACTCAAAATATTTCATTTTATATGTAGTTGGTGAACAGGAAAGTTATGCTATAGTTCTTACTCAAAAGGGAGGAGACAATGAGGAGAGACCTATTACCTTCCTAAGTCAAACTATGCAAGATCATGAGGAAAGGTATAAATTCATTGAGAAATAGGTGTATGCTGTCATAAAATCATTAAAGAAATTTAGATATTTTCTATCCCAAAGTAAGACTATCGTATATGTGGTGCATCCTGATGTCAGGAACTTTATAATACAGGGAGAGCTTGGTGAAAAAAGAGTAGGATGGATATCAAAGATCCAGGAATATGATGTAGATATCCACCCAACTAAGCTAGTAAGAGGTAGGGATTTATATCAAGAGTTGGCTAAAAGGGCTAAAACAGAATATGTAGCATGTCAAGCACCAGAATCAGTTCAGGAGAATGGACTATCCTCAAAAATCTTAGATTGGGTTGATGAACTCATAAGCTATTTCTAGATAGAAAAATGCCCAATAAACCTAAATACCTCACAAAGGAGGAGGTATAGGCTGCAAGCCTTGAAATACGTTCTGTTACCTGAAGTATTATACATAAAAAAAATTTAGATGGGATTCTTTTGAAATGTCTCAAGGATGATCAAAAATAGAAGGTCTTGAGAGAATTCCATGAAGGCTTATCAAGAGGACACTATCTAGGTAAAACAACTGCATTAAAAATATTAAGAATAGGTTTTTATTGGTCAACCATATTCTTTGATGCTTTTAAAATTACAAGAGCATGCGAAGAATGCCAAAGACATGTGGGGAGAAACAAAAATGCTTCTTTACCCCTCAAACCCATCCAAGTGGAAGAACCTTTTCAGCAATGGGGATTGGACTTCATAGGGGTGATAGAACCAAACTCATCAGTAGGGCACAAGTATATTCTAACTGCTACAAATTATTTCACCAAATGGGTTGAAGCAATACCCACAAAGAAGGCTGACCAGGAGGTAGTGATTGAATTTGTTGAAAGCCTAATTACAAGGTTTGGCATACCTAATGCATTGGTTAGTGATAATGGCCCATCCTTCATTGGAGCAAATATGATTGATTTTACTAGTAAATATGGAATCTATTTGAAGACTTCCTCCAACTACTATCCATAGGGAAATGGTTTGGTAGAATCAACCAATAAGAATTTGCTTAGGATTCTAAAAAGAACTTTGAAGGATAACAAGAGGAGTTGGCATTCACTGATAAATCAAGCATTGTGGGCTGATAGAATCACCATTAAGAAGTCTATTAACACATATCCCTATGCTTTGGTTTATGGAAAAGAGGCTATTCTCCCCATACATATGGAAATACCTGCTTTGAAATTACTTGATCAAACTCATACTATAGAAGGTGACCTAGTGGAAGATAGATTGATGCAACTTTTATAGTTAGAGGAACAAAGAGAGCAAGCTTATGTGCAGTATCAAAAATATCTAGGGGAAACCAAAGGATGGTTTGATAGGAAGACCACTTTTAGAAAATTCAAAGTTGGAGACCTGGTCCTGAGATGGAATGAAAATAAGGCAAAGCCAAGAAATCACCAGAATTTTGACTCCTTTTGGGAAGGTCCATTCAAGATAATTTCTGAGAAAAAACATAATGCTTTTCAACTATAGGATGAACAGGGAATAATTCAACCTATCCCTATTAATGGTTTTTATTTGAAGCTCTATTTCCACTAAAAGGTTCCCACCCTTTGTATTTTATGTATCATATGTACTATAATGTTTGTTTTCTAAAAATATCATGATATTGTGACATGTCCCAAAGTCGCGATCTATATAGACAAGGAAGAAAATAAGTTGCACAACATTACGATATGCTAGAATGTCATGGTAGCAAGGAGTGAAAACATTAAAATACAAAAAGTGATGTGATATTGCAACATGTTGCCATGTCGTAGTCAAAAAGGTCAAAGCACTTCTAAATCAAAAAGTTGTAGCTATGCGATGAGAGGAAAAAATATTTTTAAATTTAAAAGGGACAGTGTGGAGCATGCTAACCATAAATACAAAGTTACAATTTTTCGAGTATCGTGGCACATGAAGTAAAAAAAGTCTCATCCTGATTAACTTGACGAGCAAGCAACGTACAAAATACAATAATTACACTTTGCCCTAATTTTTAGAGAAAAACCTAGTAGTTTTTCACTTTGCTAAAATTCTCTTGCAAGATTGATCTTTGTTACAAAGGAATTCTCTCATACTAGGGAGTTCTAATAAGGTTAAATGAGACAACACTCAGAAGAACAAACGTATCATAATGGCAATCTCATCCTCAGTTATCGGGACTTCAGCCTAGGTCGAAGATGAAAAGGATATTAACTTTTAGGATAGGGATGCAAGGATTGTTGATACGATGGTTACTTGAAAGGTGTCGAGTGGTTTAGAATGAATTTTGAAGATAGGCTTTCAAAAGGTATTACCCCTTCAAGCCCTAGCACTTTTGCCTTTCATTCCATATTGTCTTTTTATGTTTGCACACCAGTTCACCCATGCCCCAAACTAGTACACACCATAGCTAAGTACTATGACCCTAAGTGCAAAATTATTCAAAATGTACAAGGAAGGACCCTATTTACACTAAGCCTAGATGTCTTCTCAGCTACCTTTACCATGGGCCTAGTTCCCGCTTCGAAACCTAAGTATTTCCATCCTGATGAGTAGGTAAAGTATTATATCCCAGGCAACCGTTTAAAATATTTTGTAGAGTCACAACTGAAAATAGCATCGATAGGGAGGAATTTTCCCAAAACCCCCATCCCAATTATTGAGTTTAAAAACCCTGAGCTCTATTCAATGTTGGCGGTGTTAGCAGGGTTACCTTCAGATGAGGAGGTCCATGGTTGGAAAATTGCTATGGCTCAATGTATATCCAACCCCAAGTTCTACGATACCTTTATCATGGACTAGAGCACTAGACCTATTTTCTTCAATTGGCCCTCCTTTCTATGCCAAAAAATTCATGAACAAATGTGCAAATTGAAGAAAGGGTCTAGAACCTTGTTTAGATACTATTCTCACTTGGCCTAGGTTTTCCTCTACTTCATGGCACAAGAAATACCTTGGATAGCCATGATAGATAAGGATGAGAAAGGGAGACCATTGCCAATATATTCATGGACCAATGTGCTGACCACCTCTAAAATGTACTATAATTTTAACAGGGAATTCTTAGGACCTGCCCTTAAAATTTTGCATGGGAGAATGGATAGGTTATCACAAAAGGCTAAGAGTGTGTTGCAAAAACCACATGCAGAGGAAGGGGATTGGTTCATTCTGACATAGGGCACATTCATTAGACTATATGGGTTCACTAAGAAGCCATTTTTTCTCCCTCATTATGTTACAAATTAGATGTTTGCAATGGAATATTGTAGACAGAATGAGTACATTAATTGAAAATATGGCACCGATGTGGGAAAGAAGGGAACTTGCACCTACCCAATCAATTTTGAGGGTATAACACTAATAAGAAAGGAGAAAAATCAAGAGGTCACCTAGGCCATGAAATATTTGGGTCTGATAGAGCTACCACAAATATGGAAGTATTACCCTGATGATAAGTTTGCAAAGAGATTATCTATTATAAATAACACTATGGATCGAAAATTCTACAAATCAACTAGGGAACACATAGAGTGGCAAAGGAACAATAAGGAAGATAAAGAATTAGAAAGACATGTGGACCAAATGCAACCAATGAACCCATGACATGATTTCTATGAGTAGGTTGTGGATTATGATCCTAAACATGACACAATGCATATCTTGGAAGAAAATCAGATTTAAAAAATGTAGAAAAAGCATAAATGGATCAAGGCCAAAATATGGGCTTGGTGGGTCATGAGAGTTGAAACTAATGTAATACCTTCAATAAATGGCCTTAATAGTGATAACAATTTTTTAATAGGTATGATAAATACCATGATTCCTGGATGAAAGATATTGGGAATAAGAACCCCCTAAGTTTTTGCTAGAATCATAAATAAGAACATGATACAAAAAAGAACAAGGGAAGTGGACACATAAAAAGTAAAATCAATCCCTAAGGTTCAAAAATATGCTACCACAACTACAAATTCTTCTTCTATGAAGGGAAAGGCAATTATGTATACCCCTACATAGGAGCAGTTGGAAAGATATTCAAAAGCACCCAAAATGATGTAAAATATGGGTTATACTAGGGAAGGCCTTGGAAAACATGGCCAAGGGATTATTGAGCCCATTTAGGTGCACAAGAGGTCAAGAAATTTGGCCCTAGGTATAAGAACTTCAAAGGGTAAGAGTTCTGAGTCGGCCCCTCCAAAGTTTGTAACACTTGATGGGGTAGCACCTCTAATAAAGATGACACCATCACAAGCTCAGTAGCAAGATTCAAAAATAGACTTTGATCCCCTTCCTCTTATAAGAAGATCCAAGAGGAAGGTAAGGAATACAATTGAGGAAGGTGCACACAAGAAAAGTAAGCAAGAGGAAGTTTTAGAGAAAATAAGTGCCTCAAAATAGGGGGATAATACTGAATAATAGACTCAACAACAATATACAAGTTCCTCCAGAAAGGAAGAGATGGTGGAACAACTAGACCCCATGGAATATGCACTTGGAGAACTACAACTTCGTATAGATACAAAAAATTGACCCACTTGAGTGATTCATTTTCCCTATATCCTTAGGAAGACCCTCTAACTTTCCCTAAGCAAGTTTGGACCTCCCTTCCTCCTTCTTTCCCTATTTTTTCCTCTTTATGTGAAATCATGATCAACCTTTGTGGGGCATGATTTTGCATAGCTAGGGTTTTCTCCTAGGAAACCCTAATTTTTAAAGTTGATCTCTCTTGAGGTCAGCTTTCTTGGTTTTTCCTACCCATTTTTTATTTCAAATCCCTTATAAATAGAGGGTTTGAAGTCTTCTTTTTTCCCAAATCCCCAATGAATCCAAGCAATCTCTCAGTTTTTGAAAAGACAAACAAGCTAACTCACAAATTGATAAGTGATCAACCAAGGCTGAAAGTGCTCATTGTGCAAGTGTCAATATAGTCTGTTGAAGCTCTATTTTGGATTTACATTTTTACTATATTTGATTGTGTTGTTACTCTTGGTGGACAAGTGTTGAATCCCTAAGGAGGAGTCTACCACTTGTAAGTTTTCATCCTTTGGTCTAATTTTTTGCTACTACCAGGTTGTTTTCACTCATCTACATTTCACATATTAGTTAGATTTTTATTTTACATCATTTCATATACTTTTGTTAGGGTTTTCTTCTTCTGTTGTGAAATCGCACATAGCAATTTTGGGGTATGATTTCATCATTTCACAACCGCCCTATATGGAGCACAATTTTTCCCTAACCAGGATTGGGGGCAATATGTTATCCCCAAACCCTAGGCTTGCATCTTATGTTGCATTTTGATCATAACAACAAATTCTATTTTATGTTTATCATATTGTTATGCTACAATTTATTCTACTTGTCCATCTTCCAAAGGTCAAATTTCACTTTTGTATTTCAAATTTCAATTAAAAGGACCTAGGGGGGCTTGAATGTTGTGCCTCCAAGCATTTTCATACAACATCCTAAGTAGACCCCCTAACGTTGATCATATTTTTCAAGTGATTGTGAAGTTATTTTGTAGGAATAGAAATCATGGGATATTATTGGATGAAAGATAAAAATTGGATCAACCACCGGATGAGATAAGTGCCATGTTAAATATTTATGTTAGATCAGATATAAAAGGAAAATATTTAATTAATTTTCTAGGTATTTGAAAGAACAAACAACATATAGTGTGCATTTAGGGTTTAATATTGTTTGTGCATTTTCTCTTGAACCCTTGCTCAAATATTTTATTTTGCAATCCTAGGGTTAGAGATCATTCAAATAAATAATCATTCTAGGGTTAGCTCTTGTCTTCTTGCATTGTTATTTCATTTCATAGCTTAGCTATAGAAATGCCAAACATAGGTGATTGCCCTAAATTGAACACATTAAACATATTCCACCCCCGAACTTGGAGCGAGTCCTAAAACTATTCCTGGTGAATCCTTCCTACCCCACACTAAGTGTAGAATTATAACATACTCTAGTGGTCACCTCAAGGCTTCCCTACAGATCTATCCTTGAGAATCATACATGGTAGGGTAGTTTTCCCCTCTACATATTTGGTGAACCTGACGTGAAGACACACGTCTTAGTGGCCAAGATAGGAAGCCTATTTTTTTTACTTTGTATTTTATAAATTTAAACAAGACCACTAATTATGTGTGTTTAGATCAAAAAAAATTTAAATAACTATATTAAAATCTCTTGTGCATTTTTACTATTTTTTAGTTTTCATATTTTCGACTCCATCCTTTCTCCCTATCCTAATGGCTCCCAACCTTAGAAGTAGGTGAAGGCTCTTAGATTATGATGAGATTTT
Source organism: Wollemia nobilis (assembly GCA_028583015.1). NCBI lineage: Eukaryota > Viridiplantae > Streptophyta > Pinopsida > Araucariales > Araucariaceae > Wollemia > Wollemia nobilis. The sequence goes on along the minus strand of JAQPPZ010016529.1, from coordinate 2,547,117 downwards.
CCAAGAGGATGATAAAATTGATAGAGAGAATTATAATATTGAATATGAGGAAAATGAAGAAGTTGAGAATAGTCTTGATCATATTAAGGGACATAGTGGGAACCTTGCCTTTAAATATTTTGAACATATGTGGAGCTTTCATAAGCATCATAAGAATTCCTTGGATGAAGCTATAGAAGAGGAAGCCCAACTCAAGGAAGTTACAACATCTCATCATAAAACCATTTCTCCTCAATATGTTCATGATAACTCCTTGAGTGAATTTTTAAATCGTGGTAATATTTTCCATCAACCAACTTATGCCACTATTGTAACCACCAACATTGGAAGGAATCCACAAGCCCCTCCAACTAGTAGTGTCATTCAAAATTGTTTTCAATTTCCTCCTCAATCTACTAATCTCAATAATTTACTTCTTGTAGACCCAAAATTTTTGCACCCCTTTCCTTTAGGCTAATGGATCCATGCCTGAAAGGGGGAGGGAAAATGATGTGCCTACACCTCGGACGAGAAGCACTTGAGTTGTGCTCTCCTTGGTGTTTGTCGATGAATTAGGTGGGGTTCACCAGGAAACACTTTAATGGTGGTTTCCATGCCTAGGTAGGGTGGGTGTTTGATGGATTCTTTGATTTACACACACCTAGGGTTTAGCCAAATGCAGCTATACCTAACTATATGCACTTCAAATTTCCATGAAAGCAACAATATACAAATTAACTAGAAAGCTTGTAAATTTAACTAAGATGCAATGATTCTTGTAAATACTAAAAGCAAAGGATGAATTCTATGCTAACAAGTGTATATATTTTTTTATTTTGTGTTTTTCAACTAGTGTAATTGATGCAAAAGCAATATAACTAAGTTTATATTTTTTGGTCTTTTCTTTCTTTTCCTTTTATGAAAATACTCCTAAAATAGACTAGTGCAAAATTCAAGTATGAAAAAATGAAAGGAATTTTAGATTGGACCCTTACCTCATTCATATGTTTGCTATCAGGTGAATTCAGATATATTAGAGAAAATTCGGATTTTTCAGAGGGAATTCATATCTCGAAATGCGAATTCGAACATATCCTGTAGCAATCCAAATTCGTTCAAAACCTGCAACTTCATACATAGGACACTAAAAATTGTAGTTAGGGGTGAGGGATCTACTTAGGCCACAACAATTATGATCCTCAGTGGTGTGGCAGTCATATCCCCTCGGTTCTTTTAGTAAACCATAAGAAAAATAGTTGATCTCTAGATCTAATGCCAAACATATGAATTTGATAAGAAAGTAGTAAAGCAATATAAAATACAAGGGAATAAGTCTTATAAAGACTAAAATGCAAAGCATAAATCACTATAATAAACCTAAGGCTAGGATTTTACCCTAGCATATGTCTACACAATTTCAGATGTTTTCAACGAATTCGTAAGGCTCTGAATTCATTCAAACCTGTAACAATCTGATCTAGAAAATTTTAGAGCAATTTTGGAAGCTCTTCAGCGAATTTGTACTGTTCCAAATTAGTTCAAAACTTTCAACATGACAAATATTTGCTAAGAATCAAAACACATGGATCGATGGTACTCATTGTCATCTCATCTAGTCTCTGGAATGATGATAGGATGGCGAGATCTCTCCAAAAACATGTAACAAAACATGAAAAAGTCTCTTCTCCACTTGGATCTCCTACAAAATCACCATTAGGTTCTTTTGAAGGTAGCCTGCAATATTTAATCAATCGAGATAGATCGAAGGAAATGCAAGGAGGATAAAGATAGATTAGGTTGTTAGGGGAAATTTAGAAATTTTCCAATCTAGGTGAATTCAGATGGTTCTAAATTCATTGAAAATTTAGGATTACCCATATTGGAGGTAAAATCCAAACAATGCACCAAATTTAGGTGCACGTTTGATTTGCCTAAATTCGAATGGTTTCGAATTTATTGAAATCATCCAAATTTGTGAAAAAAGGGAAAGGACAAGATTAGGTTTTAACGAGCACAAAAATTGAGGCAAACAGTTGAAGGGGGGAAGCTACATTGCTGAGGAGGGAAAACATTTTGCTAGGGAGTCTAGGAATTTTGAAGTGTGTCAAAATTCCATGGCTACATTTTACCCCCTCTTTGGCGCATTTATGAACAATAAATGCGTTAAAGAAAGATGTAGCGGAAAGGGGAGTTATGTTGCAAAGCAATTTTTTTTTACATATTTTATTTTATTATTTATTGTCTAGGGTACCCCCTTCAAGTTTTGTGAAAAATTCAAAATTTGTTACAAAACTCAAAATTTGAAGAAAAAAAGGGTAAAAATAGAGAATTAGGGTAAAACCCTAATTCATTTTTACCCTTCCATTTTATAATTTTTGCTCTGGAGAAAATGGTTGCTCCTCTTCATTGAGTGGATGTAGTGCGAGCATGTGGTAATAGAGCAAGTGTAAGGATACGGGTAAGCCTTTCTATGACCTTTGATTTTGGATTTTTATGTTTATTTACTAAATTTTTAGGATTTTTGATGTGACCTACCATCGTGCGGCTGGATCTACAAATTTGGATGGTTCAGGAAAATTTGGACATCCGAATTCATCTAAGCCATCACTCAAATTCACAAATTTAGGTGGTTTGGGGTAAATTCATATGTTCAAATGCATCAAAAATACGTCTGAATTCATGAATACAAACGTGCTAAGGTAGATTCGGTCATCCAAATTTGTTTTTGCATGACTTTTCAAATTTACAAATTACGTCCAAATTTGCAAATTGCTTTCTAATTTGTAAAATAAGGATAATGTACATTCAAATAGTTGTTTTTTGTGAATTTTTTATTTTTTGATTAATGATCATGATAATTTACTAACTAATGCTTTTGTTTTTTTTTGTAGCAATATTCTCAAGAGAATCAAGAGTGGCGATACAAGAGTTTTGAGGACCATGTTAGAGGACTGATCGATGATGACATATCCGTTCTAGAGGTGGTAGGGCTTCTGCACATGGCTAAGATACCGTGAATAGAGGTGGACTACACTCTCCTTTCTGCATTAGTGGAGAGATGGTATCTAGGATATTTTACATTTTGGTTACCTATAGGGGAGATGAACCTAACTTCAGAGGATGTATGGAGGATCCTCTAGATTCCCATCAGGGGTCAATTTTTCTACCGATCTATGACCCAGACTCAGATGATGTAACAATTGACAGGGGATCCTTATTTTTTGATTTATCAAAGCGAAGTCAACATTGTGGGACTAATAGTTGTAGAGGGGGTTTCTAGACTGATAGAGGTGTTGTCTAGGATAGTTGTGGGGTTATTTTCATGCCATTAGAATGGATTACATCTCCCATGGGATTTAGTTGGTGTGGTGAGAGATATGCAAGATTCTAGTAGGAGGTTTGCATGGGGACCTTATATGCTTTGTCATTTATATAGTATATTGTTTAATATTGTGTACAAGAATGGTTGCAGCCTTGTCCTCACTTTGTTATAGGTGTGGTGTTGGGATCACATTGCAGTGAGAAGGTTAGAGGGACTATATCATTAGAATATAGAGGAGGGATGACCTACTACATTCTACCAAGGCCCTATAAGAGACTGTAGGAGGAGGATGAGTGGCTTAGAGGAGGCTAGATGGATCATTGATGAGCTGATTGCTCCTCGTGTCTGCTGGAGACCTTGGCGAGGACAACCTGGCTGGGATGAGGATGGTGAGGAGTTGGCTCATGTATGATGAGTATGATGGCTACGGATGGAGAAGGGAGAGATAGAGCTACATCGGGTTGATCGAGTTTAGTGCTAATTTGTGTTGGTATAGGATATACCCTCGATACAAGATGGGTACCTTGAGTGGTATACCACCATCCTCCTTGCTAAGATCACATGGGAGAGAGACATAGTAGATTAGGTTTAGTAAGACTCTCAGTATGCTTCTATATGTAGATATACTAGGTGATATTAGGAGGAGATATGCACAACACAGAGTGTGGAGGCCCTCGAATGAAAGGAGGTAGGTAGAGATAGAGGTCCTCTCAGTAGGAGAGAGTACTACAAATAGAGAGGTACTGATAAGTAGCGATGGATTTTACCATCATAGTGGTAGGTGTCATGATCATAGCAGGCTACTCGATCTCCATAGTAGGAGGTGCCATCATCCCCTCGATAGGACTCACCTAAGAAGGGCATTGCGATGGAGGTTGGGGAGTCAAGTAGTGCTGAGAGGTTGTTGCTCTACAAGTGGAGAATGTCAGGTTGAGGGGTCAGATAGGGATACAGGTGAGTCATATTCAGGTGTTAGAGGCTCATCTCTCTTAGGATTAGGCTCTATTGGGATAGACCCAGACTCAACTTTCCTAGTCTCAGGCACAACTTGCATAGGTGTAGACACAATTATGCCAGGAAAAGAGTGGAGCTTCAGGCTAGTCTTTAGGTAGTAGTGCATTGCTAATAGAGGTGGTCATAGTATCACAATGAGTATCCTTCTACTAGACACTCTATTTTTAGGTAGTTCCTGAGGGTCAGAGGGCTCCATTGCCTCTAGAGTTTGCCCCTCGAGCACTGCTCGAGTCCGCTTCTAGGATGATGTTTGGGGTACCTTAGTTTCAGGTGCCCAAGGTGACCTCTTGATGATGATAGCCATAGTTCTAGAGGCTCTAGGGGATGATATACCAAGGCTTATTTTTGTGGTATACCCCCTAGTGATTGAGTATACCAATTTTGATTATGGCATACCAGTCGACCTTATGTACTTTATATGCCTTTTGAGAGTAATATTATACTGTTGATTTTATTTTTATTTTATTTTATGTGTTATATGTAATGTAAAATATTTTTTATTTTTTATGATTCTTCATAATCATGCTTATGGTCATGTTTTGATTTTTAATGTTCTTTTATCATGCTTAATCAAGATATCATTGTAGGAAGGTAAAGTGTGATTTGATGTAATTGATATTTTGATATGTAGTGTGATTTAATTTGTTTGTAGAGGAAATATTGTTTTGGGAACTATACCCTTACGATTTTGATCAGTCAACAATAAACCTCGAGGATGTGTGCTTGTATATGACCATTTATGGAGGCTTCCCCTCACGTTGGTCATGAAGCGGATCTTGTGTGAGGTGTTGTTGTAATGCTGACATCGATGGGTTATGATCCAAAAGTAGTTTGAGATTTGTTGATTGAAAGTGATATAATTGATGATAAGTAATGTGTGATCTTAATATTGATTTTGATTAATCTTAAGAGAAGTATGATGCAATGTAGGTGATTAAGCATGAAAAATGGGATAGAGGACTTGCGCTAGGCATAAGATTCCTAGTGTGAAGTAAATGGAGAGATTTTATTAGGGTTATCTCATGCCATCATCATGAAGTCTATATGCAACTACATGACCAAGCAATTATGTATGATCAATGTAAATTTTTGTATATGGCAATAAATCATGCAATATGATGAAATGAATGCATTACACTAGGTGATAGATATGAGATGCAAGATTAATTGGTTTTAGGGCCAATTTCTTATGCTAACAGTCATACAAATCCATGAGGATATAGTGACTTCAACTAATCAAGACTCAAAGAGAATCTTGGTCATTTCAGAATGAAATCAAGTTTATCAAGAACCAATGTGTGATTTGTGTATTCATTTTCCATCTTGATCTTAATTATGATACAAAATCTCTCAAGGATCAAATGTGTGTGCTTATGAAGTTCATTTACCAATTTTGAGTAAGGTAATGATGCAAACCAATTTTAAGAACCATTGTGTGTGCAAATGATGAATTCATTTACCATGATTTTATGCATGCGGTTGGACTTAACTACTTTGTAATACAAGCCACCGAAAGCTAGCTTATCCATAAGTGAACATTGGTATGTACAAAAGAAGGTCGCTAATGTGATAGACATGTCACCACGCATAAGACTACCCCATTTCCAAGTAGGTTTCATTCAACCCATTGCTGTAATGGGGATCACCCCACGATTTTTCGAATAACTGAGGAATTCCAGGGATTCAAGCTCATTACCCCCTTCTTTTCTTTTGATTTCTTTTAGTAGGGATTCTTGCTCATTTTTGAACAAGGGGATTTATTTTCTTTGTAGTAAAATTATTTTCTTCTTTTGCTTTTTTTTTTCAAGGGATACTTGCTCATTTTTGTGGAAGAGCAAGGGATTTTATTCGGGTAGGGGGAGCTTGTCCTTTTGTCAATTCTCAGCATTCTAGACCATGCGCATAATAGGATAGCAAGGGAAACCTTTTGCTTAAGGAGCTAGGACTACTATGTAGCATCATATTTCCTAGTGCAAAATCATTTTTAAGATGTGTAAGTGTGTTTTGGTTCAAAAAGTGGCAGAATCGATTTCCAAAACTCAAAATTTTCTTAATGAAAAATAGTGATTTTGGTTCAAGAGAGATTTATAATCAATATCGAGAATCAAGATTTTATTAAAGTGTAGATCTTGTGAGTGGTTCAAGATAAACTCTAAATTTCTTTCAAAGAAGAACAAGATTGACTATGAATTTTGACAACATCGGTCTAATATTTAAGTAATATAGTAATTGGATGTGACCATATGCCATATGCAATTGGACCAAAACTTATTTAAGAAATATAGGATAAAGGCAACTAAATGAAAGATGATTTATATGAGATGGTTGCGATTATGAATTAAACTAAATGCAAAAAATGATGTATGTACAAGATATTGACAACTATGTACAATGGTGAAACATGATTTTATGCATAATATCTTTTAAGGTGCATTATATTCATTGGTTCCTTAAGGTATTTTTCATCTAAGGTAGCCAAATGATATGCACCTGATCCAAATTTAGCAGTGATGATAAATGGACCTAACCAATTTGGTTGAAATTTTCCTTTAAGATCGGTTCGGGCATTTGTATTTTTTTTATTTTCTTTAAGAACTAGATCACCAACCTCAAAATATCGAGTATGAACTTTCTTTGAGTATGATCTTTTGAGTTTGTCTTGATAAGCGTGAAGATGCTCTAAAGCATTTATGCACTTTTCATCTAAAATTTCCAGCTGACTTAGTCATCCAACACGATACTCATCTCCTACTTCTACGTCTTGAAGTAAAAGACCTAAAGAAGGTACTTCAAGCTCAAAAGGAAATACAACTTCAGCATCGTATACCAAGACAAAGGGAGAAGCACCTGTAGGGGTTCGAACACTGGTCCGATAAGCCCATAAGGCTGGATACAATTGAGTATGCCAATCCCATCCTTGACTTATTAACCAATATTTTTAAGATCTTAATTAAAGTTTTATTGGATGCTTCAGCTTGGTCGTTTCCTTGTGGATAGTAAGGAGTAGACCATCTATGTTGGATTTTATATTTTGCACAAAGATTTTGTATGTCTTTATTTTTGAAGCATGTTCCATTATCAGAAACAAGTGTAGAGGGAATCCCAAATCTACAGATGATTTGATTAAAGATAAATTTAGAGACTTGGGTTCCTATGCAAGAAGCCAATGGCATGGCTTCTACCCATTTTGTGAAGTATTCAGTTGTTATTATAATGAACTTATGACCATCAGATGAAATTGGATTAATCTTCCCAATAATGTCTAGGCCCCATTTTGAAAAAGGCCAAGGGGAAGAAATGGCTTGAAGTTCTTGAGCAGGAGCATGGACAAGATTTGCGTGTCATTGACATTTGTCACATCGATGCACATAATCATTAGCATCCTTTTCCATGGAGGGCCAAAAATATCCCATTTGTAGGAGTTTTTTGGCTATGGCACCACCACTAAAATGACCTCCGCAAGATCCATCATGCACTTCACTTAGTGCCTTTTTGGATTCATCTAGGTTGAGGCATCTTAGAAGGATACCTTCAAAAGACCTTTTATACAAGGTGCTTCCAACGATTATGAAATGAACAACTCATTTACGCAATAGTCTACGTTGATTCCTATCTAGGCCATCTGGGAATAATCCATTTTGGAGAAAGTTAAAGATATCCCCATACCATGGTTTTGAGGATGTTTCTTCAATTATGAAGACGTCCAAGGGTGCTAAGCAATATTCTAATGAAGTGGGTTCCCGAAGTTGGTGAATGATGATAGTAGCATGATCATCATCCAACTCTAAAGGAATAAGAGAAGTAGTTGTTGCCATAGCATCCATAGAATGGTTACTAGTACGAGGGATAGCTTCGATAGTAACTTTCTCAAATAAAGACATAAGTTTTAAAACATATTCTTTATAAGGATGGAGTTTCTCATCTCGGGTTTGATAAATATTATTAATTTTATTTACCATGAGTTGTGAGTCTCCAAAAATTGATAAGATTTTAATATTCAAGGCCAAAGTTACTCGTAACCCAAGAATCAAGGCTTCATATTCTGTTGTGTTATTTGTGCAGGCAAATTGGAGTTTGAAAGATAATGGGATAAGTTGTTTTTGTGGAGACACCAATATGATGCCTGCACCTACACCACTCATACAATGGGCTCCATCAAAAAATAGAGACCAAGAATCTAAATGATCACCTTCTAAATTAAGGCATTCATCTAGAAATTCTATTGTTAAAGGATGAGTAGATTCAAGAGGGGCAGCGATGAGTTGATCTGCTATGACTTGCCCTTTAATGGACTTCTAACCAATAAAGGTTAGGTCAAACTCACTTAGAGCGAGAACCCATTTTGTTGCTCATCCTAATAAATAAGGTCTACTCATCAAGTATCGCAATGGATCAAATTTTATGATGACAAACATTTTCTGGCTAAGCATATAGTGGCATAGTTTCTGCGTAGAGAACACAACAACTAGACAAAGCTTTTCTAGGGGTGTATAACGAGTTTCATAGCTTACCAAAGTTCTGCTTATGTAATAAATGGCTCATTCTTTCTTATCCTCATCATGTTGCACTAGCATTGCTCCTAACGCAAGTTCTGAGGTAAAAATGTATAAAATAAAAGGATGTTCTGGCCTAGGTGGAACAAGCACTAGTGGTGTAAGCAAATATTTTTTAAGAGCTTCAAAGGCTTCTTGACATTCATCATCCCATTGAAAAGGGGTATCTTTCTTAAGTAGCTTAAGAAAAGGTTGACATTTATCTGCCAATTTGTCAATGAAATGATGGATGGATTGGAGCTTACCTTGTAGACTTCTAAGTTCTGTTAAAGTTTTTGGTGGTGGCATATCGATAATAGCCTTGATTTTGATAGGATCTATCTCTATACCTCACATAGATACAATAAATCCCAATAATTTACCATATTTTACTCCAAAAACACATTTGTCTGGGTTTAAACGGACTTTGTACTCATGGAGTCTATTAAAGACTCATCGTAGGTCAGGAATGTGATCTTCCTCCTTAATAGACCGAGCTATGATGTCATCCACATAATCATGTAGAATGTCATACATCATGTCATGAAACACATATGTCATAGCTCATTGATAAGTTGCCCCTACATTCTTTAAACCAAAGGGTATTACTTTCCAACAGAAAGTCCCCCATGGTGTAATGAAGGTAGTTTTAGGTTGATCCTCTAGTGCTATACGAATTTGATTGTATCCTAAAAATCCATCCATAAGGGATAACATCCCACTTCCTACCGTGAAGTCAATAATTTGATCCATATTAGGAAGGGAAAAATCATCTTTGGGACATGCAACATTGATGTCCCTAAAATCAGTATATACTCTGATTTTAGTAGCCTCTTTTTTGGTTACTGGAACAACATTAGATATCCAATCAAAATAGTCTATGGCTTGAATGAAATCGACATCTAAAAGTTTTTGTAATTCCTCTTTAACCAACAAGGCTACTTTAGGATGCATTTTTCTAAGTTTTTGTTTTACAGGTTTAGCATCAGGATGAACCACTAAGTGGTGCATGACTATAGAAGGATCTAAGCCGGGCATATCTGCATATGTCCATGCAAAGATGTCAGGGTATTCTGCAAGAAGTTATGTATATTTACTTTGTTCTTCTTTTCCCAAGGTAGCTCCGATTTTAACCATGTGAGGATTAGTTTCCATTCCAATATTAATTTTCAAGATATCTTCTACCACAATGCTCAAATCCCTTTCGAAGTTAGGAGGGGCGGGTGAAACACCCATTTCCTGGAGTTCTTCTAGGGATAGTTTGGCTAACTCATCTTGTGTGGTTGTTGTTTGAACATGAGCTATGCATGGGATAGACCCATCAAAGAAGAAACTATTCTGCATAATTTCTTCATGAGGGATGTCATAAAAGACATCTCCTTCTACACACTCATCTAGAGTGGCAATTATTTTTGGATGTACTATCAATAGCATATTGCAAGAAAACAAATGAGTTTTCTTTCACTTCTTAATATCCTTTAAATACTTTTGATTTTCTAAATATTCACCATATGTGATTAGGTGATCATCTTCATCAAAGGGGAAAGGTTGAGATTTTGTAGGGATATAGCCTATACCACATCGGGTAGGCCATTCCTCAACCTCAAAAGGTTCACGTATGCCATTTTCAAAATGACCTAAACCTTTACCCTTGTACCCCATATCACACATAATTTGCTTAGATTTTATATATCTGTTGGAGAAATAACATTGGGTAAAACTATTTTCATCAAATGTAAAGCTCATTTGCTTAATGTTGATTTTATCTAGGGAACATCCTACGAAAATAAAGGTACAATTTCCAACATGATATATATTTTCCCATTTGTGAGGTAAACTTGTAGTACGTGGGGATGGTGGTAATTGAGACAAGACAATGGAGTCTTGTACAACAAAATTAGCATGTTCTGTTGGTGCTAATATGGTGGATAAATCGATAAAGCCTCATCTGTAAGAGGGTATGATGTAGAAGGATCATTATCACTAGAGGGTATAGGTATGTCGAAAGGAGATGATGATTCAAGTGTTGGTAGAGAAGACTTAGGGGAATTAGGTGCCAATGATGATAAGGTGTTGGACATTTTGAGCTTATTTAGTTGTCATTGATGTCAAGGTGAAAAGTCATCATTGATGCCAAAGTAAACATATGAAGACGTCATTAATACCATGGAGCACACCATCAATAGCACCAGGAACAATGCGAAGAGTTGAAGAGAAAGTTGGCAAAATAATGTTTTATGAGGGTTTATGGTAAACCCATGGTGGAAGATTAAATGGTTTTATTAAAATCATTATGAGGATATAAAAGTCTCCTCACACATTGAGATGGCAGTTAAGATTTTAAAAGACCCATGGTGGCAGATTAATTTACAAATTAAAGGTTTAAGTTTAAACCCAAGGAAGGCTTTAATCTCCTAAAGTTAAAGTTTATAAAAATAATTTATAAAATTTAAATTCCTTAGAATTTAAATAATTTATAAATTATAAAGGTTGGAAAGCGTCGACGTCATCAAAAATGAGGGAGCACCGACGTCTAAGCAACAAAGGGAATTCATGTATAAATTAATGCCAAAGAGGCATTCAAAACTTACCCCTCGACATTTTTATTACATGCGACAAAGTGAAACATTTTCGTGCAATCGTTGTTCATTGAGGAAGAAGACAAGGATTTTGCTTGTCTTTAGCGCTAGGTGAAAGAGATAAGGGAAAGAGCATATTGGTTGATTCACAAAGGACACGGTGGTCCATTGGTAGTGCACATTTTGTGAAGGCATTGGGAGTTGAGGAGCCCATGATCGATTCACGTGGAGTGGTGTGTGTCTTGAGCACCAAGGGAAGTCTTTTTGCACGTGTCTTTTGAGCACCAACCGAGGACAAAGAGGATGAAGAGCCTTCAAGCTCCTAACCGTGCGTCTAGCGCACATGGCGGTCTAAGTCATGGCTAGAGCGCTCATGGAGGTAGAGATTGTGGGTTCGAAACCCACTAGAGGCAAAGGTAATTTTTGATAATTAATTCATTATTTGCCTAAGGTTTTTTATAAAGGATAATGTGGAGTAATAAGGGTTTGTGAAAAGTTGTGTGTTTGATTTATATTATTTTGGAGTTATAAGGGTTTGTGAAAGGTTGTTGATTTGATAATTGATTTATATTATTGTGGAGTAATAAGGGTTAATGAGAGGTTGTTTTATTGATGAGTGATTTATATCATTGGAATTATAAAGAAAGTTGATTTGATTTTTATCAAAGTTTCTCTTGCCATTAAATTAAATTAAAGAGGTTTGAGTTAATTTTTGGTGGATGTTAAGTTTATTTTAGTTGGGAGTTTATAAGGTGTTATTGGATAAATATTTTATGTATGTTGATGGTTGTTTTTGAAAGGTGGAGTGATAAGGTGTAATTGAGTATTTACATTATATTGTGAGAAAGATTTATCTTCTAACCTCTTTGAGCTTGGCATAGAAGTGTTTGTGGTTGTGACAGATTTATGAGATCCCTTCATCATCAATAAAAAGGTATGAGCACATTCTTCCATAAGTTGAGTTGATTGATTGGTTTTCTAGAAAATAAGTTTGGAGTGAAAAGGACTTGATTAGGGTTTCCTTTTCGAGAGTGTTTGAGTAAATGCTTCAAGGTTTTCTGGAATAAAGAGTTGTTGTTAAAACCTTGTTTGATAAGCATTGTTGTTGAAGCCATTTGTTGTGTGAAGAACTTGAGTTAGGGTTTTGAAAAGAACATGAGTATCATTGTTATGTGAAGATTGTTTTATAAGCATTGTTGTTGAAGTGAGTTGTTGTGTGAAGAACTTGAACTAGGGTTTGAAAAGAACATGAGTATCATTGTTATGTGAGATTAGTTGTTGAGCATTGTTGGAAATATTTTGAGTTGGTGTTTATATGCTTGGACTAGGGTTTGTGAGAAAGGAGTGTTTCATTGAGTGATTGGTTGAGTAGAGTTGGTTGAGCCTAGTCAAGTGGATGTGTGAAGTGATTGTTCAAGTTCCATAAAACAAACTATTCTATATTCTGAATTGAGTTGAGAAAGTGATTGAGCATTGAGTTGTAATTGAAGCATATTGAGTCTCTAACAATTCTCCTTATGTTTCTAAGAGATTGAAGTTTGTGAGATGAGATGTTGAGTTGATTGAAGTTGGGTTTTGGTTGGAGTTGTGGATTGTTGAGCAATTTGAGTTGTGGAACTTGTTGAGCATATTTGAGCAAGTTCTGAGTGGACTTGTTGAGAGATTTGAGCAAGTTTTGAGTGGACTTGTTGAGCATATTTGAGCAAGTTTTGAGTGGACTTGTTGAGCATATTTGAGAAAGTTTTGAGTGGACTTGTTGAGATATTTGAGCAAGTTTTGAGTGGACTTGTTGAGCATATTTGAGCAAGTTCTGAGTGGACTTGTTGAGCATATTTGAGCAAGTTTTGAGTGGACTTGTTGAGCAGATTTAAGCAAGTTCTGTGTGGACTTGTGGAGCAGAGTTTGGTGCAGATTTGAGGATAGGTTTGTGCTAGACTAGAGATAGATATTGAGTAGATTTGTGCTAGACCGAAGGACTGTGTTTAGTGTATATTTGAGATAGAGCTTTGGAGGTGATAGAGCAAAGAGGATAGTGGTCTCTAGTGGATAGAGATCCATCAGCTAGGGTAGTGAGGATAGGTCTTCTGAGTGGGGATAAGAGTCTTCAGTGGAGAGAGATCCACAAGCCAGTGTAGTGGAGGCAGTAGTCTTCTAGAGGATCACCAACTAGAGCAGAGGAGAAGGAGTTCTCCTATGGATAGAGATCCATGAACTTGATTTAGGGGATTGGTATCTCCTTTGGATAGAGGTCCATAAAACATTGTAATAGGGAAAGGATTCCCAAGAGATTGATTGAGAAAATTTTAGTGAAATATTTTCTTCGTGGAGTAGCCCACATTGGGTGAACCACGTAAATTATGGTGTCTCTATTTTGTGTGGTGATTTGTGCATTGCTTTGATTACTATTATTGATATTGCTATCTATACATTGCATAATATTGATTTGGAAAGAAAAGTAAAAAGTGGTCTTATACTGTTCACCCCCCTCTCAGTATAAGCTTGTGTTCTTCAATTGGTATCAGAGCGGGTTCCTTCATAAGAGTTTAACAACTTGAAGGAAAAGCTAACAAGAACACAATGGATCCTAAGGAGGTGTCCTCAAATAATTCAGCACCAGTATTTGATGGAAGTGACTATATATATTGGAGTATGATGATGAAGATCTACCTGATGGCACTTGGCAATGAAGTTTGGGAAGTAGTTGAATTTGGATATGATCCATTAATTAATCCTCCTATAGATAAGGAAGGTAAGCTCCTACAACATTACAATTCAAAAGCAATGAATGCACTTTTGAGAGGTTTGCATAGAACAGAGTCTATGAAAGTTATGCATTGTAAAACTACGAAAGAAATATGGGATAAATTACAAAATATTTATGAAGGAGATAAAAGTGTCAAGAAAGCAAAGATGCAAAATCTCAAAGGACAATTTGAAGAATTAAGAATGAAGGATGAGGAAAACATTAGTTCTTACCTACTTCGAATTGATGAAGTTGTTAATGCTATGCAAGGACTTGGAATGAAGATTGATGAATCAGATGTTTGTGATAAAGTCTTAAGAACTCTTCCAAAGAGATTCAGTGAAAAGGTTTCTGCTATAGAAGTGTCAATAGATGGTGATACTTTGACAAGAGATATGTTGCTAGGTATGCTCACAACATTTGAGATAAGAACAAAAGATCCTATTCCCTAGAAGGAAGCAACCTTCAAAGCAATCAAGAAGACAAAGGGTAAGAAGTCAGAATCAAGCAATGAGTCATCCAGTGATGAAGAAGCTAATTATGGTAGAAGAGATAAAGACTCCAGAAGATCCAGAGATCTAAGATCTGTTAAGTGTTTCAATTGTGGAAATTTTGGACATTTTGCAATAGATTGTCAAGAACCAAAGAACAACAATGGTGAAGAAAAATAGGATCACAGGAATAAGGAATCAAAAAGATATAGGCACTAAAAGAAAAGCAAGGATGGACAAAGCAGACAAGGAAATAAGTTCTTCCAAAGATAAAAGAGGAGCTACTATGTGGATAAGGCAAGTAAGTACTCAAGTGATAGTGATGCTAGTTTTTCAGACAATGATAGAGATGAAGTTCTTTTTATGATTGAAGAAAAAGAGCAAGTTAAGAAAAGGACTCCAGTAATTCTCAAGTGTTTTAGATGTGGTAACTTTGGACATCTTGAAGATGATTGTACAAGGGATGGTTATAGTTTCAGTGATGATGAATATGAGAATGCACTTGAAGGACTAGATGAAAATCTTCTAATGGCATTAGAAGAAGAAGTAAGTGATCCTATAGAAGACAAGCCCATAGAAAATAAAGATGTGGACAAAGGTAAACAAATAGAGGAATATTCAGAAAAGGATGGTTATGATCTCAAGGGAGAACTTATTTATGCCCTTGACATGGTAAAGAAGGTAAGAAAGCAACACTCTAAACTTGAAATTCAGTTTCAAGAATGTGATGAAGAGAGAAGATTGCTTATAGAGGATTTAGAAAAATCAAAGGCTAAGACAAAAAGGTTCAAGGATAAGTTAGAAGCAAAGATCTTAGAATGTGAGAAGTTAGCACAAGAAGTGGCACTACTAAGAGAAGATTTAGAAGACTCCAAGGTCAAGATGAAAGGGTTTAAAAATAGCTCAAAGAACTTGGATAAGTTCATCAAGACACAAAAGACTACATCAAGCAAGACAGGTCTTGGATTTGAACAAAATCAAAAGAAATGGGAAGGAGAGTCAACCTCAAGTTTTGGAGATGAAGAAACTTCAGAAGAAGATAATGTAAAATAAAGTGAGACATCTGAGGATGAGTTGGACAATAGAGAGTTCAACAAAAATAGGAACAATGCACAAAGAAGATACAGATGGAACAACAATCAGAATAGGTCAAAAGAGACTAAGAGACCAATGAGGTCAAGACAAGGAAAATTCAATGGAAGATGCTTTTCATGTCACAAGTTTGGGCACATGGCTTCACAATGCAGGACACATGAAAGATAGGAATATGGGAACAAACAACTTTTCCATGGGTATTGCTACTCATGTAATCAGTTTGGTCACAAAGCAATGAATTGCAGGGTTCATGATAGAAGAGGATATGGCTTCACTAGGAGAAATCCTATGACATTTGCACCTCCAAGGAATAATAACATTAAGTGTTATAAGTGCAACAATGATGGTCACACAACAAAGTGGTGTAGAGCAGACATTACAAAAATAGGTATGAACAGGAATATGAACAAGAATATGAATATGAATAGGAACATGAATAGGAACAAGAATATGGATATGAATAGGAACAGGAACATGGATATGAACAGGAATAGGAATAGGAAAGAACATGGGTATGAATAGGAACATGGACATGGAAAGAAATAGTCAAAGGAATCAAAAGGATCATATAGGAAGGAAAGAGGATAAAGGTAAAGAATAATGTTTTCTGGGAGTAGAAATACTCCCACCCTAGAATTAACCACCTCAAGAGGAGGTGGGGGAGGGGCTAAGCTAAGAGGCTCATTCTTAGCCCCGAGCCCCAAAGGTGACCCTTTGCCATTGATGTCAAAGGGGAAGATATTTGAGTAAGGGGGAGATATTTGATATTTGAAAGAGCATTGAGCCAGGGGGAGCAATGTCCCAGGGGAGCAGAACAAAGGAAAGGTCAAGTTTTTAGTAAAAGGAAATTGGGTTGCCATCAATGACAAAGGGGGAGATTGTTGGACATTTTGAGCTTATTTAGTTGTCATTGATGTCAAGGTGAAAATTCATCATTGATGCCAAAGTAAACATATGAATACATCATTAATACCATGGAGCACACCATCAATAGCACCAGGAACAATGCGAAGAGTTGAAGAGAAAGTTGGCAAAATAATGTTTTATGAGGGTTTATGGTAAACCCATGGTGGAAGATTAAATGGTTTTATTAAAATCATTATGAGGATATAAAAGTCTCCTCACACATTGAGATGGCAGTTAAGATTTTAAAAGACCCACGGTGGCAGATTAATTTACAAATTAAAGGTTTAAGTTTAAACCCAAGGAAGGCTTTAATCTCCTAAAGTTAAAGTTTATAAAAATAATTTATAAAATTTAAATTCCTTAGAATTTAAATAATTTATAAATTATAAAGGTTGGAAAGCGCCGACGTCATCAAAAATGAGGGAGCATCGACGTCTAAGAAACAAAGGGAATTCGTGTATAAATTAATGCCAAAGAGGCATTCAAAACTTACCCCTCGACATTTTTATTACATGCGACAAAGTGAAACATTTTCGTGCAATCGTTGTTCATTGAGGAAGAAGACAAGGATTTTGCTTGTCTTTAGCGCCAGGTGAAAGAGATAAGGGAAAGAGCATATTGGTTGATTCACAAAGGACACGGTGGTCCATTGGCAGTGCACATTTTGCGAAGGTGTTGGGAGTTGAGGAGCCCATGATCGATTCACGTGGAGTGGTGTGTGTCTTGAGCACCAAGGGAAGTCTTTTTGCACGTGTCTTTTGAGCGCCAACCAAGGACAAAGAGGACGAAGAGCCTTCAAGCTCCTAACCGTGCGTCTAGCACATGCGGTGGTCTAAGCCATGACTAGAGCGCTCATGGAGGTAGAGATTGTGGGTTCGAAACCCACTAGAGGCAAAGGTAATTTTTGATAATTAATTCATTATTTGCCTAAGGTTTTTTATAAAGGATAATGTGGAGTAATAAGGGTTTGTGAAAAGTTGTGTGTTTGATTTATATTATTTTGGAGTTATAAGGGTTTGTGAAAGGTTGTTGATTTGATAATTGATTTATATTATTGTGGAGTAATAAGGGTTAATGAGAGGTTGTTTTATTGATGAGTGATTTATATCATTGGAATTATAAAGAAAGTTGATTTGATTTTTATCAAAGTTTCTCTTGCCATTAAATTAAATTAAAGAGGTTTGAGTTAATTTTTGGTGGATGTTAAGTTTATTTTAGTTGGGAGTTTATAAGGTGTTATTGGATAAATATTTTATGTATGTTGATGGTTGTTTTTGAAAGGTGGAGTGATAAGGTGTAATTGAGTATTTACATTATATTGTGAGAAAGATTTATCTTCTAACCTCTTTGAGCTTGGCATAGAAGTGTTTGTGGTTGTGACAGATTTATGAGATCCCTTCATCATCAATAAAAAGGTATGAGCACATTCTTCCATAAGTTGAGTTGATTGATTGGTTTTCTGGAAAATAAGTTTGGAGTGAAAAGGACTTGATTAGGGTTTCCTTTTTTAGAGTGTTTGAGTTAATGCTTCAAGGTTTTCTGGAATAAAGAGTTGTTGTTAAAACCTTGTTTGATAAGCATTGTTGTTGAAGCCATTGGTTGTGTGAAGAACTTGAGTTAGGGTTTTGAAAAGAACATGAGTATCATTGTTATGTGAAGATTGTTTTATAAGCATTGTTGTTGAAGTGAGTTGTTGTGTGAAGAACTTGAACTAGGGTTTGAAAAGAACATGAGTATCATTGTTATGTGAGATTAGTTGTTGAGCATTGTTGGAAATATTTTGAGTTGGTGGTTATATGCTTGGACTAGGGTTTGTGAGAAAGGAGTGTTTCATTAAGTGATTGGTTGAGTAGAGTTGGTTGAGCCTAGTCAAGTGGATGTGTGAAGTGATTGTTCAAGTTCCATAAAACAAACTATTCTATATTATGATTTGAGTTGAGAAAGTGATTGAGCATTGAGTTGAAATTGAAGCATATTGAGTCTCTAACAATTCTCTTTATGTTTCTAAGAGAGCGATTGAAATTTTTATTATTGAGGATTGTGAGAATTTGTTTTGAGATATTGAATTTTTATGAGAATTTGAGAAGTTTTAGTGGACTTGTTGAGTATATTTGAGCAAGTTTGAGTGGACTTGTTGAGCATATTTGAGCAAGTTCTTGAGTGGACTTGTTGAGCATATTTGAGCAAGTTTTGAGTGGACTTGTTGAGCATATTTGAGCAAGTTCTGAGTGGACTTGTTGAGAAATTTGAGCAAGTTTGAGTGGACTTGTTGAGCATATTTGAGCAAGTTCTGAGTGGACTTGTTGAGCATATTTGAGCAAGTTCTGAGTGGACTTGTTGAGTATATTTAAGAAAGTTTTGTGTGGACTTGTGGAGTAGAGTTTGGTGTATATTTGAGGATAGGTTTGTGCTAGATTAGAGATAGATATTGAGCAGATTTGTGCTAGACTGAAGGACTATGTTTAGTGTAGATTTGAGATAGAGCTTTGGAGGTGATAGAGCAAAGAGGATAGTGGTCTCTAGTGGATAGAGATCCATCAGCCAGGGCAGTGAGGATAGGTCTTCTGAGTGGGGACAAGAGTCTTCAGTGGAGAGAGATCCACAAGCCAGTGTAGTGGAGGCAGTAGTCTTCTAGAGGATCACCAGCCAGAGCAGAGGAGAAGGAGTTCTCCTATGGATAGAGATCCACGAACTTGATTTAGGGGATTGGTATCTCCTTTGGACAGAGGTCCATAAACATTGTAATAGGGAAAGGATTCCCAAGAGATTGATTGAGAAAATTTTAGTGAAATATTTTCTCCGTGGAGTAGCCCACATTGGGTGAACCACGTAAATTGTGGTGTCTCTATTGTGTGTGGTGATTTGTGCATTGCTTTGATTACTGTTGTTGATATTGCTATCTATACATTGCATAATATTGATTTGGAAAGAAAAGTAAAAAGTGGTCTTATACTGTTCACCCCCCTCTCAGTATAAGCTTGTGTTCTTCAGAGGGATGGATAAAATAGAATATTAATGGGTTCCACCATTGCACACATTTCAAAAGGTTTAGGATCTCTATGAATGGTGACCAATTGATTTTTAAATTCAAATTTTACACATTGATGCAAAGTAGAGGGGACAACCCTCATTGCATTAATCCAAGGACATCCTAGAATAATGTTGTATGATGTTGGGCAACATACTATAAAAATGGACGTGTATAAAATCCTAGGACCGACTTGTAAGGGAATGGATATCACACCATAAGCTTCTTGGGTTTCATCATTAAAGGCTTTAATAATCATTTCCATTCTTAAATATTCATTTTTGAATCCAAATCTTTTGAAAAATTCATAAGTGCATACTTTCAAATATGAACCATTACCAATCAACACTCTTTTAACACACAAATCCTCAATTAATTTTTTTACTTATAGAGGATTATCCTTATGCATACTCTGAGGAGGAATATATTTTTCATGAAATTCAATGTAGTCAGTTCCTTGAGAAGCCACAACATTGACTATGATAGTTGGTTCTATGTCCTAAGGTACCATCGTTTGACTCAAGGTGTTCATTAATTATTCCCTATGAATAGATGAAGTCCTAAGAAGATCAAGAAGAGAAATCCTAGTTGTTGTATTGGCTAGTTGTTCATTGATATCAAAGGGAGCCTTTTGTTGAGGTCTAATTACATTATTTTCCTTATGAGGTGGTTTTAGAACAAAGGGTGGTTGATCCATATCATTTGGTTGAGTTGTAGGTAATTGAGGTTGAAAATTTTTAGCTTAGACCTGTTGCCTAGTAACAATTCCAATTGTACCCACAATGTTGCTCGATTGATGTGGTGATTATGGATAATCAAATATATTGGAGGGACTAAACCAAATAAAGTGAGATCTAGAATTTGATGCTTGTTCAATGGAAAGAAGTTATTGTGAAGATGGACGAGTTGTTATTATTCTTGGAAATAGTTAGTTCAAAACTAGAAAATTTGTAATGTGTAAAATTGGTCTCAATTCATCTTCTGAGATATTGTAATGAAGGTAACTAATGTCTATCTTTGATTCTTATTCACTTTCTATGTGTTTCAAAGATGAATATTATAATTTTATTTCTTGAAATTGCTCAATTGTAACGATGGATTGAGTAGGCACACATGTAGTTTACGGGAGTTGTGATGGTAAGTAATTAATAATCACTCCCACATAACGTGTTGTATGAGGCACATTATTATAATCTAGCTGATTCATAGCTTCCTTACCCCTATTGGATAATGGGTTTTGAAATATGTATAGATTTTGATTAACATTTTATGCTTGTTTCTTTTGTGCATTTGTTATTGGAGGGTTTGCATTTGGTGGAGGACTTTCCACTTCCAGCTTTCCATCTTCAATCAAGTCTTGCACCAAGTATTTTAGTCTTCTACAAGTTTTGGTTGGATGTCCATCAACTTGATGAAAATCACAGTGTTGGTGTGGTCTATACCAAGGTTGGGAGATGTTTGGTTGCCGTATCTATGATAATTTTATCAAACCTCTTTCTACTAATTGTGGCAAGATCATTGTCAAAGGTTGATTGAATTTTGCGAAATTCTACTACAATGGCTTTTGAGGTACTTTTAATACAAACTTATTTGTGGTCTCTACGATATTAACATTTGAAGGAGATCTATTGTCTATGACCCCGTTGCCTACCACATGCTTGTTATTATATTGATTTTTAGATGATTTATCCTCATCCTTCCTTTTAAAATGTCCTCTTCTGATAACGGCTTCTTCCACCTTCTTACCAAATCAATAGCTTGATCAAAATACGTTATTGTGAAAGTGTCCAACTCATAGGATAAATGTTCTTGTAGGATTCCAATGAATATTTCTAGCATTTCTCTCAGAGGTAGAGCAAAATATAATTTGCCCAAGATTTTTCTCCATTGAGCCAAAAATTCTGCAAAAAATTCTTATTTCCCTTGTTTTAAGTTGAACAAATCCTTAATTGTGACATGCCTTTCTATGTAGGCACCAAATTAATGTATAAATAGCTCTACAGTTTCTTCAAAGCTTCTTAAGGAGTGTATTGGTAGTTGGTAATACCATTCCAAAGCCATATATCCTAATATTTTTAGAAATATTTTTAACATGTCATCATATGAAATATCGTGACAAGCTATCCTAAACATACGAATATGTTCAATCGAATCTTTGATCCCCTTATAAATTAGCAGAATCAGTATGGGAAAGCATTTAGGATATGGTCTTGTGGAAACCATAGGATCCAATGGTTTGTTACACAACTTATTATAGCTATATGTAGGGCAATAAGGATCTATGTGGTCCAATCATGAAGCTAATTGTTGGATGATAGCTTCACGATGGTGTATTTTTGTGTTGTACTTATTTTATACCACTATGTTCACATATGAAGGATACTATGTAGCTTGTGCTACCGCATAAGGAGTTGGAATGGTAATACTGTTGTGCATAGGTGTAGCACCCTAAAATTGGCGCAGTAAAATTGTCATAATTACATTCACCTTAGTAAATATTTTAAATTCAAATTTTTAACCTCCCAAACCGCCCGTTAACCGTCGGGTAATCCGTTTCCCCCTTTTTCGTGCCATTTTTAGAGGTTGTTTTGACCGTTTGACGATATCGTCGCCGATCAGACGATATCGCCCCAGATCTGACGATTTCGTCTGGGCTAGGACGTCCAGACGATCTTGTCGCAAAACTAATTGTTCACAATTAGCTTCTATTCCAACGGGCCTCTAATCCGGGCAGAAGCGTGTCTGCATCGTTAGAGACCCTTCCCCGTTGGAGATCTCCCAAATAGGGATGATCTCCAACCTCCTAACTACTCCCCTAAGCCTATTTAGTCCCTAGGACCTTCCCTTCCCAACCCCTGGCTGAAATTCTCTGTAACTTAACTTCATGCACGTTAAATCATCCTAAATTTTCATTTGCAGTAGTCCTATATCAATTTTGTTGCAGGTACCATCTTGTTTTTCAGTCGAAGCAAGCATACATCGTCGTCGACGAACCTGTTCAGATCGGAGGCGATCCTGTCGAATCAGAGATGATTTCGTACTGATGCGAGACGATCTCGACTGCAGTCCACATTGAGGCAATCAGTGCCATAAGTTTGCATTTCTTCACCTTTTCTCTGTTGTTTTATTCTGCAAATTAGCTAGTTTATTTGATATTTTATGTTATATTGCATTTTGGAGTTCACCCATCTAGATCAAAGGCATAATTAATCCATAATTGTGATTTAATCAGCATCATTCATACATGTTTTGGTCTTTAAGTTTTAGTTCAGTGTTGTCACTGTTATTTTGCATAGTTTCCCTCTACTAGAACAGTAGTATTCTCTGTATTTTGCATCTGTTCTTCTGTTTGCAGGTCTCTGACGAATTCGTCTGACGAATTCGTCAGATCTCAGATGATCTTGTCTGATCTCAGATGATTCTATCGAATTCTAGACGATCCTGACTGCTTCAAACATCAGAATCTCCATCAGACATCCGGATCAGGTATTCTTCTTATTCTTCCTTAATTTCTCTGTTTTCTGTCTTTAAATTTGTTTTCTGTATTCATTAAAACTTGCATTTTCATATAGATTAATTTAGACTCATTTGGCCAAACCTAGGATATGAATGCTTAAGGCTAAAAACGAACACATAAAAACACATTCCAAACCTAGGCGTGGAAACTGCCATTAAATGTTTCCTGGTGAACCCACCATCCGTCGAAAAATCATCAAAATACACCTCCCTTGAGAGGCGGGACCTTCGCAAAGTCCTCTCAGTCCGAGGTACCATGACATCCTTTTCCCATCCTCCTTCCGGGCATGGATCCTATAGCTTGAAGGTAAGGATGCGAAAAATTTGGAGCGATACATTTTGGTGAACCCGACGTGAATGCATCATAACCTTTTGAAAACAAAAACAAAAACAAAACAAAACAAAAAAATATAGAACAACTAAAACATAGATGCATTTTAAAACATTTAAAGTTTAAAATCATGTTTAGATGGTAGCTCCTAAGAAAATATTAGCAGTTACCATAAATGTAGAAAACCAATTGGCAGCCGTAGAAATCAACTCTATGCTTAATGTGCCTGAAACAAGTAGAAATCAATTCCTGTGGAACGAACTTGATAGAAGACTTAGTCTCATCTCATCTAGGTCCACACAACTTAAGCAAATCAAGAGGCTAGTCCTAGATAGAATCCTGGATCCTCATCAACTAGTTTTTTATCATGAACTTCAGAGAGCCTGCCATAGATGGTTAGCTTATAGGAGAGCTCTAGTATCTTCAGAATTGTTCACCTTCGAGGAATACCTCGAGAACGCAGCCATTGTACACCAGTTCCTAGGTTGTGTAGAAGACCAAGAGGTTGTTCTTACAGATAGGGAAATATGGAATAGAGTTCCACGAGCTGTGTTATATCGAGAGTATTGCCACGAGCTTTACTTCTATCAACCAGCATCTGAGACAGATAATATCACTATAGCTCTTTTCATCAAATTCTTAAAAGAAAACTTTCAATTTGAAGAAGAACACTTCATGACTCCTGAACAACTCGAGCCTATTAATGATATCTATAAATTATTTATAGAAAACTAGATTATTACTTTCAGTCTTATTTCTTGCATTTATTGTGTTATTTGTTGTCTTTACAATATTATTTCAAAAACAAAGAAAAATTAAAAAAACTAAAAAACATAGCAAAAACTTAAACATTTCATTTCAAATATTGTAGTAGGTATATAGTAAATATATACCTCTTAATTTTGTTGCATATATATATATATATATATATATATATATATATATTTTATATATATATATATATTTGCTGAAATCAAAATTTAGCACCATGCCTAAACTTAGGAATGGTAAAGAAACTTTAGGAGAAGAAGAAGATTGGGTACAAGATACAACTAGAGACCCAAATGTCCTTCCTGGAGATCCAATTCCGGAAGGACAAACTCTAGATCAATCAGAACATGACCTAGGTGAAGATAATGAACAAGAAGGAAGTGTTAAAGAGGATGGATCCTCATCCCCTAGAGTAGCTCCAGATGGAACTATTGCTTTTGACAACATAGATCATTTCAAGAAATTTCTCAATGATAACATTGATGATCTTAATGTGGCAGTTCGTATTGATAAAGGTCAAATTAGTAACACTCAAGCAGCCTTGGAACATGCGTTTGATATACGCACTAATCCTTTGTCTTTCATTGATCAAGAAAGTGATAAGGCTGGGCCATCCAATACAGACATGGTCACTATGATTCAAAACATGTCAAAACAACAGGCTATCCAACCTCCTAAGGAACCTGTTATTCAACCTAAAATCATTCCCACACAAAAGAAACCTTCCTTCACTACTTTATTCCGCCAAACTATTGAGCAATATGCTTCAAGTAAACAAAAACCTAAAACGAAGCCAAACACCAATTTTCAACAATCTGGAATACAACATAATACAACTTCAAAATTCCTTCATAATACTTTTCCTACCAATAATTTACACAATAGTAACATGGCATCTAATCTTCATGTTCCTCCATCATATGCCCATAAAACCCATGTCAATGCCCTACCAAACCAATATGGGGGGCAAACTAGTAATCTGGAAGCCATGGTGAAACAGTTAGCTTCACGTATGGACCAGATAGATCCCTACCGTCCCTCGTATAATTATCGAGAGATATGTAGTCAACCTTTGGATCCCATAGTTGTAGCTCAACCATACCCTAAGCATTTTCCCATGCCTATCCTGCCTATATATAAAGGAACCGAGGATCCCATAGAGCATCTTCGCATGTTTAGGATAGCATGTCATGACATATCGCATGATGACTTGCTATTATTAAAAATGTTCCCAAAAAGTTTAGGTGGAATGGCATTAGAGTGGTACTATCAATTGCCCACTCATTCTTTGAGAAACTTCGAAGAAACAGCTGAATCATTTGTCCATCAATTTAGTGCCTACATCGAGAGGCATGTAACTATTAAAGACTTATACAATTTAAAACAAGACAAAGATGAATGTTTTGCCGATTTCTTAGCTAGATGGAGGCAATTGACAGGAAAACTGCACTTTGTGCTACCTTATAGGGAAATGTTGGACATTTTTATCAATAATTTACAAGAACAAATATCTTATGAGCTATCAAACTGCTACCTTAACTACCTTCGATCAAGCTATAGATTTAGCTCGAAGAGTAGAAGATGCCCTCATTAGGAGAGGCCAACTTAGGAAGAAGGATGATGAGAAAACATCCAGAAATCAATATAAAAACAAACAAGTTGTTGGTGACGGAGTCACTGACAACAGAAATGTTGCTAATATCAATGCAACGAAGACAACAAAAAAATTTATATTGAAACCTCCTGACAAGCCTCCTCGAGAATTCACTAGATTAAATCAACCCTTATCAACTATTTTACCTCAATTACTCGAAAGAGGTTTGATCCAATTACCAACTATCCAGGAACCTGATCCAACTATACCCGGATACAGAGCTGACTTACATTGTGATTTCCATAGAGGACCTGGACATTCTACCAACGCTTGTAAAAGGTTGAAACATAAAATACAAGATTTGATTGACAATAATGAAATGGAAGTGCAAGCCTTCCAACCTAAACAAAACCCTCCTAATAATACTCAAAAGACCGTTCCCCAAAATCAAAATCAAAATGCCAATCAAACTTTAGACATATTTCAACACCCTTTACCAAGACATGGTAAAGAGGTAGCCAATCAAATCGAACATCATAATGTTCCCCCTCCTACCCGATATGTAGGAACCATTAGCGGACAATTACCTATTCAGGATCCTCAAATATTTGACACAACCTTATCCCTGGTTACGACCAGGCCTTTACATAATTTTCAAACTTCTGATTCTAGTGATATAGAATCAGATAGTGAAAGTGAACTAGATATTACTTCAAACCAATCGAATAGTTCTGAAAATGAATCAGATCCTATTCAACCCGTCACAGATGCTATGGTTCCAGAAGAACCATTTCCTAGACGAGTTACTACTCGACCTTCTTCTAATATATTCCTTTCTAATGAACAAGCCATAAATGCTCAACCGAGACCAGTTCAACGTCTTCATTATAACATTGTAGGTACCATCGGAGTCGTCACCCGACAACAAGCTCAAAATTCTCAACAAGAACCAAACCAGAACGATGGATCAGCTCCATTCGTTTTGAAAAACCCCAATAAAGGGAATCATGCTCCTAATGTTCAACCTAAACCCCCTTACAATATTAATGAGCAATTGTCCAATACTACGGCCAAAATTTCCCTTTTGGATTTATTAAGATCCTCTCCCACCCATAGGGATGAGTTGATGCTTACATTAAGCCAAATGATGGTACCTCAAAACATTCAACCTTGAAGCTATGGCCAATACTATCATCACTCGAGAGATTGATTGTATTGACTTTCGGGATAAAGATATCCCACAACACAGTTTACATAAGAATAATCCCTTATACATTACTTCTCTAATTGGAGATGTAGTTGTCAAACGAGTCTTGATTGATAATGGCTCATCTCTAAACATTTGCACTTTTGACTTCTACCAACGATTTGGCTTTAGAAGTGATGAAATGAAGAAAAGCGATATGATTATCAAAGCTTTTAATGACGAAACACAAGAAACGTGTGGAGTTATTACCCTCCCATTGCAAGTTGGTCCTAGAACCCTAGAAACAACCGTGTTTATTGTACATTGCCCAGCATCGTACAATATACTTTTGGGTCGCCCTTGGATCAATGCCATGCGAGCGGTCCCATCAACCTTACACCAATGTGTTAAATTTGAGTTTAAAAATCAGTTGGTCACTATCCATGGTGACCCTAGACCCTTTGATATGTGTGCTTTGGCAGAACCCGTTGGAGTGCAATTTTGCCCTGCTCTGTCATCCACACATCCTAGTTCTTATTTTTCATCTAAAACTATGAAACACACACCCATAACTTCACCTATTTCCCCTCCATTAATTTCATCCTCCTATATAGATCAACAACCCTCTAAACAAATCATTTTAGAACCTCAAAAAGATCTTAAATCTACAACCAATCCTTCAAGTTCTATCCCTATAAATTCAAAACCTACAGAAACAACTATCATACCTTCCACATCTCAAGATATAGGTAATAAGCCTTCTACATCTTATGCCCTTTCTGATGAACTTTTACCAGATTTATCCACAACCTTAATATCAGAAAAAACAAATGCTTTCATGCAAGATTCAATTCTTTTGAATAATTTACCGCCATCTCCTCGTACTTTGGGCCTCCCACAACCTATGGGAAGTACTTACCAAGTCGGGAGTTGTGCCTTCATTTATAAAGGATATGACTAGGGAAGAATCCCTCGAAATATCAAAACTCATCATGAGGGATACGCTCGGTGTTATTTTACCAATGATTATATTAAAGCTAAACCCATGATGCTTAAAATGGGATATAAAGGGAAAGGCTTAGGACCTTTCCAAAATGGCATGAAAGAACCTTTCGAGGTAGAACCGTGGCCTACCCACTGTGGTGTGGGCCTATTTCCTAGTAAGGGTCAACCCTTTCCTTTTGAAGATGATGATCAACTCATATGTTATCAAGATTATTTGGATAGGCATGTTGATTTGCCTCTTAAAAATCAGTCGTTTTCATGCAACATGCTATCCATAGCTTACCCTGAAATGATTGTCGACCCCGATGAAGAGTTGGAAGGAGATATCTTCCATGATGTCTCTGTTGAAGAGATGTTACACAATGGATTTTATTTTGATGGTTCTATACCAACTATAGCCCAACTTGAGGCCACTAATCCTCAAGATGAATTATCTAAATTAACCTTACAAGAATTACAAGAATTGGGTGTTTCACCCGCCCCACCTAATTTTGAAAGAGATCTACACATGGAGGTAGAAAACGTCATTAAAATTAATATTGGAGCTGAGGATAATCCTCACATAATCAATATTGGATCAGAATTAAGTCAAGAAAAACAAGAACAATACATTGCATTCCTTAAAGAGTATGAAGATGTCTTCGCTTGGACATATGAAGATATGCCAGGTCTAGACCCTTATGTAGTCATGCATCATCTAGTGGTCCATCCGGATGCTAAACCCGTTAAACAAAAACTTAGAAAAATGCATCCCAAAGTGGCTCTGCTAGTCAAAGGGGAGTTAGAAAAACTCTTGAATGTTATCTTTATACAAGCTATTGATTATGCTTGAATGGATCTCAAATGTAGTTCCAGTCACCAAGAAAGAAGCTACCAAAGTTAGGGTTTGCACAGATTTTAGAGATATTAACGTCGCATGCCCTAAAGATGACTTTCCTCTTCCAAACATGGATCAAATCATTGACTTTACTGTCGGGAGTGGGATGATGTCCTTAATGGATGGATTCTTCGGCTATAATCAAATCAGGATAGCTCCTGAAGATCAGGCTAAAACAACCTTTATTACCCCCTGGGGTACCTTTTGCTGGAAAGTGATGCCATTTGGCTTAAAGAACGCAGGTGCAACTTATCAACGAGCTATGACCTATATTTTTCATGATATGATGCATGATATCCTACATGATTATGTAGATGATATTATAGCTCGCTCTATTATTGAAGATAATCATTTAGATGATTTGAGAAAAGTTTTTAATCGATTACGAGAATATCTTATTCGATTAAATCCAGCAAAATGTATATTCGGAGTTAAGTCCGGTAAACTATTAGGGGTTTTAGTTTCTTTACGTGGTATTGAAATCGACCCTCTCAAGATTGCGGCCATCACTGATATGCCCGCACCTACTAATATATCTGAGTTACGAAGTTTACAAGGTAAACTTCAAGCTATTCGTCGCTTCATTGATAAGCTGGCGGACAAAAGCTGGTCCCTTTCTTAAACTCCTTAAGAAGGATGTCCCTTTTAATTGGGACACCGAATGTAGAGAAGCTTTTGAACTTCTCAAACAATACCTCCTTAATCCACCTGTGCTTTCACCACCTAAACCTGATCGCCCATTTCTCCTATATATTTTAGCTTTAGATTCTGCCTTAGGAGCTATGTTAGCTCAACTTGATGATGAAAAGAGAGAACGTGCTAATTATTACATTAGCCGAACCTTCATCAGTTATGAAACCCGCTATACAACATTAGAAAAACTATGTCTAGCCATCGTGTTTGCTACGCAAAAATTACGACACTATATGCTTAGTCAAAAAATGTATGTCATTGCCAAATACGATCCCTTAAGGTATCTCATGAGTCGACCTTATTTATCGGGTCGCACAGCCAAGTGGGTTCTTGCTCTAAGCGAGTTTGATCTCACATTCATAGGACAAAAGTCTGTTAAGGGTCAAATCATAGCAGATCAATTAGCTGCTTGCACCCTTAGAGTCTACCCATCCCCTCATCATTGAGTTTCTCGACGAATGCCTTCAATTAGAGGCAGACCATATTGAACAATGGTCCTTATACTTTGATGGAGCCCGATGCATGAGTGGGGCGAGTGCGGGTATTATTTTAATATCCCCGCAAAAACATCTTATTCCTCTGTCCTTCAAATTGACATTTGCTTGCACCAACAATACTGTTGAGTATGAAGCTCTAATCCTTGGATTACGAGCTGCCTTAGCGCTAAAAATTAAACATCTTTTAGTTTTTGGTGATTCTCAACTGGTTATAAACCAAATTAATGAAGTTTATCAGACCAGAGATGATAAATTGTGCCCATATAAGGCCTATGTTTTACAACTAATGTCTCTATTTGATCAAGTTACCTTGGAAGCTATTCCTCGAACTAGCAACCGTGCAGCTGATGCTATGGCCGCAGTTGCATCTCTCCTGCCCTTGGAGTTAGATGACGAATATGCCACTATCATTATTCATCGACTCCAGGAACCCGCTTCAAATAAGTCATGCTTAGAGCCTTTGGATGTGTTTCTAATCAATGAAACTACTCCTCGAACCTTGGTATACAGACATATTTGATTTTCTCCAAAATGGGACTTTCCCTGCCAATTCTAATAGAAACCGGCGATCGGTTATTACGTCGACGAGCAAGTCGATTTGTAATAATTGGCAATACTTTATATAGGAGATCTTTTGAAGGTATCCTATTAAGATGTTTAAACTTAGAAGAGTCTAAATCAGCCTTGAGTGAAGCCCACGATGGATCTTGTGGAGGACACTTTAGTGGTAGCGTCATTGCTAAAAAGCTCCTTCGGATAGGATACTTTTGGCCTACCATGGAAACGGATGCACATGAGTATGTGCGCCATTGCGACAAGTGCCAAAAACATGCTGACCTTGTCCATGCGCCTGCACAAGAGCTGTAGGCTATTTCATCTCCTTGGCCCTTTTCCAAATGGGGTTTAGATATTATTGGCAAAATCAATCCTGTGTCATCTGATGGACACAAGTTCATCATAACCGCCACTGAGTATTTCACGAAGTGGGTCGAAGCTATGCCTTTAGCTTCCTGCACTGGCACACAAGTCTCTAAATTTATTTTTAATCAAATCATTTGTAGGTTCGAAATTCCTGCAAATCTCATCTCTGACAATGGAACTTGTTTCAAAAATAAAGATGTTAAAAAATTATGCCAAAAATATAAGATTCAACATCGCTGGTCCACTCCCTATTATCCTCGGGGTAATGGTCAAGCGAAGCATCTAACAAAACCTTAATCAAAATTCTCAAAATATTGGTCAATAAAACTGGTCGTGACTGGCACATTCAATTATATCTAGCCTTGTGGGCCTATCGAACTAGTGTTCGAACCCCCACTGGAACTTCACCATTTGTTTTGGTTTACGGTGCTGAAGCAGTTTTTCCATTTGAATTGGAAGTTCCTTCTTTGGCTCTGCTACTTCAAGATACCGAAGTAGGAGATGAATATCGTGCTGGCAGACTCAGTCAGCTGGAACTCCTAGATGAAAAATGCATCAATGCTTTGGAACATCTCCGTGCTTACCAAAACAAGCTTAAAAGATCATATGCTAAAAAATTTCGTCATCGATCCTTTGAGATCGGCGACCTTGTTTTAAAAGAAAATAAAAAAAATACAAATGCAACTAAGGACCTTAAAGGTAAATTTGAGCCCAATTGGCTTGGACCATACATTATTACTGCTAAATTTGAATCAGGAGCATACAAATTATCTACCTTAGATGGTAAAGAACTTAAAGAGCCCATGAATATTTTGCATCTTAAACGTTACTATGCATAAATTTGGTCACTTCATCCATGTATATATTTGGTCAACATCACTATCTTGTATTTCTTTCAAATTTAAAAAATCCAAAAACATCAAAAACATTCATAATCATCAAAAATCTTCAAAACTATTTGTTGCATTTATTTATGGCACTTGTTAAATTTTTTGTTCAAAAACAAAAATAAAACCAAAAAACAAAATAAAGAATAAAAATCAAAACAACAATATGCTTGACTCTTTCGAAACCAAAACAATATAAAGAAGAAAGAGAGAGTCAACATTCTCAAAACTTCTCAAAAGTGTTTATATATATTTTCTTACAATTATTGCAGTTATATGTTTCAAATTATTTTGGATAAATTAGCATTTATTTGGAATCCCTCACTTGCACACTCACAACAATAAATATCTTGATTTTATCTGGCATGATTACTAATCTCTCTTATATCAAAGTCCACAAAATTCAATTAAATAAAGTTTGAGCATAGAGAATTGATCTTGTTATTTACTTAAACCAAGCACATCCTTTCACAATAAAATGATTATATTTGTAATTTCCATGTTTTGCTACATAGTAGAAGTGATTTCTTGAGCGAAAAGTTTCCCCTGCTATCCTATCATGCACATGGTCTAGAATCTTTGAGAATTGGCAAAAGGACAAGCTCACCCCTACCCAGAATAAAAATCCCTTGCTCTACAGACTAATCCGAGCAAGTATCCCTAGCAAAGAAAAAGAAAAGAAAAGTTCAAGAAAAAGAGAAAAGAAAAATGTTCTTTTATATCATTACAACAATATTTCAAGCACTATCTCAAAAATCAAGCAAAAAAATACAAAAAAAAAAAGAAGCAAAGTTCAAAAGAAAAAAAAGAAAGCAAAAAGAAAGCAATAAAATCCCCTTTCCCTACCCTTTGAAAAGAAAAGAAGGGTTGATGAGCTTGAATCCCTGGAATTCTCAATTATTCGAAAACCGTGAGGTAAGCCCCATAACAGGTGGTTTGTGCCCAACCTCGCTTGGCCTTGGGTAACTCCTAGCGTGGTGATATGTCTGTCACATTAGCGACCTTCTTTTGTACTGAGACCTATGTCTGCTTATGGATTAGCTAGCTCTTGATAATCCGACCTACATAGTAGTCTAGTATGGTTATATGCATCTACATCATGGTTAATGAACACTTATTTGGTTTCTTCAAATCACTTGTATCATATTATCTTGCTCAAAACTGGTAAATGCACAAAGCAATTGCACACACATTTGTATTTGAGAGATTTTGTGTATCATTATGATAATTCAAGATCGGAAATGAATTCACATATGCACATGGGATTCCTTATAAATCTAACTTTTGTCTTCAAAATACTTTGAAATATTATTTTTGCAACTTGTTTGGAATAAATCAAGTACAGTTGCTTACCATAAAGACAACTATATAATAGAAAAATCAAAATTCCTTTCAAAAATATACAATCAAAACATATATATCTGGTTGACTTTCGCGACGATGGTATAGTTCCAAAACCAAAATTGGAATTTTATGCCTAGCGCAAGTCCTCATCTTCATATTTTCTGTTTATTAAAAAATCAACCATGCAATAAAACTATCTTTTCTTTGGATTTTCGCGATGATGGTATAAGTCTATACCTACATATTCTATGCCTAGCGCAAACCATCGTAACAATTTTTATTCCCCATTTATTTAAAAATCATGAAAACCATATGACTTAATTCATTATGTTACACAAATTATGCTTTTAAAAAGCAAACACATTTTCATTATTTCATGTCATTATGTCAACCTTCAATTTTGCAATGATGGTATAATTCCTAAGGAATTATCCAAAAATTTTATCACACTTAGGAATTTATGCCTAGCAAAAATCATTTTAACATTATTTCATGCATACTATTTTTATGAAAATCTGAAAAACAAACCATCATCACCATCATTTTCACCATTGCACCAAAGTCTTAAGACAGTCTCTTAAGCACTCTTTTACTTTTAACAATATTTCTATCTTGGGATTAGCTTGACGACCGAGTGAGCAGCGACTCCATGAAATGGTCTATAATAGCGACAATGTCCTTTGAAATTATTGTTAGAAGTCTCTTTTTATTTTTTTATTACATCACATTACAAACAATCAATTTGTTACATCAGATTATTTCATTTAAAATATTACCGCATGACATCAAAAGTATAAATTTTCAAAATGACATAATTTCATGAATCCTCAATCCAATTATCAAATCAATCAAACAAACATAAAAGCATCATAAGCATACACATAACACAAGTCATATGATCAAAAACATATCATATATATATCCACAGTATATATACATCATATCAAAACTGGATTGGTATGCCACAATCTGTACCTCGGCATACTCAATCCTCTATCAACAAAATAATAATAATACAATGCTATCAATGTCCATATGTACAAAGTTGTGCAGCCCTCTAGCCTCGAGAGCCCCTCGAGCTCTCCGCCTCATCTCCTCCCCCACCCTGAGGTGGACGAGGTGGCCCCATCGTAGTCTGAGTAGTCCTAGTCCTCGATCGGGACGAGGTCCTCGACGACCCGATCTTGATCGGATCTACGATGTTGGCTGGCAAGGGTAGTCTATCCGCCTCTGGCACCAGCTGATAGTACAATGTCTGGTAGAAAGTGAGTTGGGCGATAGCCCGTGTCAGCTCCCCAGTGCTCGCCCTCTCGCCCCTGCCCTGAGGCATGCAATCTCGTCTCGTAGCTATGCCACCTCAGCTCGATGGCATGCAGCCTCATCTTGTAGAGTCTGCACCTATGCCTGGAGATGATCTCTCTCCGCTCGAAGAGTAGCGGTCTCGCTACTCTCCCCCATGTCAATGCCCTTGCCCTTATCGGGCGATGGTGGCCTCTCCCTCTATGGAGATGGGGGTCTCGCCTCCCTCCTCTCCCTCTGTCGTGGCCTCTCCTATGCCTGTGGCCTCCTCGGCTCTCTCCCACCGTGACCCTGGGCCACCTCCATCACTGCCTGGCGCCGCCTCCCTATCCGACGCACAACCACGTGTATCGGACCCTACGCCCTCGTCATCCGAGGAGGGTGGATGCCTACGTACCAGGCATCGTAGCCATCGGCTACACCTGCGTCGTCCCCATCTACTGGCTGGATGGGGGCATCATCCGCGTCCTGACTCCAGAACCGCTGCATGTCTGGAGCCCCGCTAACTATGGTGTTATCCCGGACAATCCAAGAAAACTCATAATCCCTCAGAGATGGGATCCCCTACTACAGACCGAACTGACGCAAAACTCGGTCATAGCGGTGGAGCTCCACCTCTCCCCTCTCCATCCGTAGCCAACAAACTCGCCTGACGCGAGCCAACTCTTGTCCATCCTCGGCCCACCCTGGATGCTCCCTCCATGGCCTCCAGGTGATCTGATCCAGGACTAAGTCATCCAATAGTCTCCGGGACATAGGAAGGTCGATCCGTCGTTGTGACCCTCTCCGGAGCCACCAGTAGAAGACTCGGGGCCTCTCCCCGTCTACCCCTGTCAGAGGAAGCCCTACCGGCCTCCACACTGCAATGTGCTCCCAGCACCAAACTTGTAGGAGCGATGTCATCACCAGACATCGACCGCCCTTGTACACGACCCCATATAGGATCTTGTACAATCGGCATAGTACATAGCTGCCCCAAGAGAACCTATAGCCATGGTCCCGCATGTCGTAGATCACATCTGCCAGCATCCACGGCACCCTGCACCCGCTCTGGTGGCACAGCAAAAGTCCACCAACCACTCCAGCTAGCACCCGTGTGAGTCTAGATGCCCCAGGCATCTGGCGCAGTGCCTCGATATTAACTCCGCCCTTCTCCAGGGTGAAGCTCGGGTCACCACACAGTCGTCCCATAGCATGGCCCTGATTGGCCGTAGGAGTGATCAATCGTCCTTGTATGGGGATTCTTAGAATCCTCCATACATCCTCTAGAGTGGGAGTCATCTCCCCTGTCGGTAGCCAAAAACATGAGGAACCCGGATACCATCTCTCTGCTAGGGCCGTCAGTAGCCCCATATCCGTAGACACCTGTGGCATCTCTGCCACATGCTGCAAGCCGGCCTGTGCCAGTTGATCTCGCTCTGCCTGTGTGAGAGCGGCCAAGTCATCCCTCAAACCTCCATACTTCCATTCCCTGCTCTTTAGCAAACCTCTCTGCAAACATAAACAACAAAACAACAAACAATCATTAATAACAAATTCAAGTAATTAATAATGCAAGTTAAAGTTCAATTTTATGCAATTGATGATATCGTCCACTATTGGACGATATCGTCCCAAATTTGAGCAGAATCGTCTCCGATTTCGCAAGCCGAAATCGTCTCTAATTTGACGAAATCGTCCCCCTTTCGTCGATTTCGCCCTTGGACGAAATTGACGAAATTGAGACGATTTCGTCGAAATCGGGACGATTTCGTCCCGACGACGTCGACGGCCCAAAAACGGCCGCGATGCTCAAAATTCATCTAAAATCTACCTAAAAAGCATGTAAAATCAAATTAAAGCATTCTAGTTAAGTCTAGACTCTTACCCGTAGACCGCGTCGGACCTCTGTTGATCTGTGCGTCGTCTCCACCATTTTTGCTTCAGAGCTCTAAAAACCAGAAAATGAACAGTAAAAAATGAATTAGGGTTTTACCCTATTTTTCTTAATTTTATTCAAAAATAATTTTTGCTTTTCCGCGTTTTTACCTCAAACGTTCGATTTGGGTAAAAACACGGAGGGGGCACCATAGTAAGTTGTCGTACGATTCGACCAAGAATCGTCGCCTAAAAATGGGAATAATTTTTGCTTTCTCGTAGATCGAGAAGAACTCATCTTTAACGCATTTTCTTCGAAAAATTCGCTAAAGAGGGGGCAAAATGTAGCACCCTAAAATTGGCACAGTAAAATTGTCATAATTACATTCACCTTAGTAAATATTTTAAATTCAAATTTTTAACCTCCCAAACCGCCCGTTAACCGTCGGGTAATCCGTTTCCCCCTTTTTCGTGCCATTTTTAGAGGTTGTTTTGACCGTTTGATGATATCGTCGCCGATCAGACGATATCGCCCCAGATCTGACGATTTCGTCTGGGCTAGGACGTCCAGACGATCTTGTCGCAAAACTGATTGTTCACAATTAGCTTCTGTTCCAACGGGCCTCTAATCCGGGCAGAAGCGTGTCTGCACCGTTAGAGACCCTCCCCCATTGGAGATCTCCCAAATAGGGATGATCTCCAACCTCCTAACTACTCCCCTAAGCCTATTTAGTCCTTAGGACCTTCCCTTCCCAACCCCTGGCTGAAATTCTCTGTAACTTAACTTCATGCACGTTAAATCATCCTAAATTTTCATTTGCAGTAGTCCTATATCAATTTTGTTGCAGGTACCATCTTGTTTTTCAGCCGGAGCAAGCATACATCGTCGTCGATGAACCTGTTCAGATCGGAGGCGATCCTGTCGAATCAGAGACGATTTCGTACTGATGCGAGACGATCTCGACTGCAGTCCACATTGAGGCAATCAGTGCCATAAGTTTGCATTTCTTCACCTTTTCTCTGTTGTTTTATTCTA
The DNA here is from genome assembly GCA_028583015.1 of Wollemia nobilis. Lineage (NCBI taxonomy): Eukaryota > Viridiplantae > Streptophyta > Pinopsida > Araucariales > Araucariaceae > Wollemia > Wollemia nobilis. The sequence continues at coordinate 2,509,614 of JAQPPZ010016529.1, read as the reverse complement.
CAAATTAGCTAGTTTATTTGATATTTTATGTTATATTGCATTTTGGAGTTCACCCATCTAGATCAAAGGCATAATTAATCCATAATTGTGATTTAATCAGCATCATTCATACATGTTTTGGTCTTTAAGTTTCAGTTCAGTGTTGTCACTGTTATTTTGCATAGTTTCCCTCTACTAGAACAGTAGTATTCTCTGTATTTTGCATCTGTTCTTCTGTTTGCAGGTCTCTAACGAATTCGTCTGACGAATTCGTCAGATCTCAGACGATCTTGTCTGATCTCAGACGATTCTGTCGAATTCCAGACGATCCTGACTGCTTCAAACATCAGAATCTCCATCAGACATCCGGATCAGGTATTCTTCTTATTCTTCCTTAATTTCTCTATTTTTCTGTCTTAAATTTGTTCTCTGTATTCATTAAAATTTGCATTTTCATATAGATTAATTTAGACTCATTTGGCCAAACCTAGGATATGAATGCTTAAGGCTAAAAATGAACACATAAAAACACATTCCAAACCTAGGCGTGGAAACTGCCATTAAATGTTTCTTGGTGAACCCACCATCCGTCGAAAAATCATCAAAATACACCTCCCTTGAGAGGCGGGACCTTCGCAAAGTCCTCTCAGTCCGAGGTACCGCGACATCCTTTTCCCATCCTCCTTCCGGGCACGGATCCTATAGCCTGAAGGTAAGGATGCGAAAAATTTGGAGCGATACAATAGGGTTCGAAATAAGAGTATTGGTGAGCTAATAAGGAACCATATTTTGTTGATATATTGGTTGAGAAGAAGTAGGGATTTGCACATTTTATTTTTTTGAGATATAGAAGTTTGAGCAAATCAATTTTTAAAGTATTGAAAAAGAAAAGTATTATTTACAGAGGAAAAAAGTTGTTTGTGGGTGGAGGTGGTTGTAGTGGCCACAAAAATAGGTTTGTGTTGTGGTGCCATAGATGTTTGAATTTGAGAATGAACATCTTGAGAAGGTGTAATTTGGGTGGTACCTAAGGAATGATCATTATGAGTGGCATGTTGTAATGGGGTATCCCCCACATATGTATCTAGTTTTGGGTGAAGTTGAAAAGCTTCTTCTAAAGTTGCTTCAATTGAAAAATTATCCCTCTTAAGTTGATCTTCTATTCAAAGGAATTAGCAATAGTAGCCTAATTATGATTTAAAATTCACATAAGTGTTGCACATATTCAAAATGGACATCTCATTGAGGTCCCACTTTAGGGTCAAAAAGGTCAATTGTTTCATCTTCTTCATTTTTTTCTATTTGTGCTACTTATTCTTCTTGAACTTCTTCTATCTCAGTTTTGGTATTAGGGTTTTTAGTATCTGACTCCTCTTCATAGGTGGTTGCCACATGTTTACTATCCCTTAAGGTTTTAGGAATATTTTTTTCTTTTTTTCGATGCTACTCCTAAGTTTTTTTATTATTAAATTAAATTATATTTAAAAAATTTCTTACTAAATATTTACAAAATCTTAAATAATGAATCTAGGTGACTTAATCCTCCTGAAAGAGTTTATGAATGTCGTTGATAGGCTCTAAGTATTTTGGGTTCATAAAGTGCTCTTCTTCAAAAACAAAATCCTTTTGCAAAAGGTGAATGAAGTGAACAAGAGTAAGATTATTAATTCCAAAAGTAGGAGGTTGGAATTGAAGTTCATGGTAGAAATATCGAAAGAGAACTACTCTAGGTGCCTTATGGTATCTTCTATTTCACTCAAAGGTTACTTCCTTATCTTCTAGGTGTGCTAAGAAATTTATGTACAGTTAATGATTCTTCAAAGTAACTTTCCCAAGGGTATACCGTGGAATGGACAATAGCCATTTTGTTCGCTTACCAAAATTCACAACTCCTAATTTCAAAATAAGGGGAGTAATAATTTGCACCTAAGGCTTTCGTAATATCAATCCTCTTAATTTCTTTTAATTCCTCAGACCTAGTCTTGACCAGATCAAGGTTATGCCACAACTCACCCCAACGTTCTCTATCATATAGGGTGTTCACTTCTTGCTCTATAAATAGCCTCCTAAGATCAATAAGTGTGAAATATCTAGCACTATTGTCCACCATTTATTTTTTTTTTAAATTATTTATAAAAATCATAGAAAAAGCAAAAAGAAAAATGAAAAGATTCAAATCAAAAGTAAGATTTTTTCCTAAGGGTTTTTATTTTTAACCATTTTAAAATTTGTAGGCCAAGTTGTCTCATTTTCCAATTAGGATTTCACTTGGATGTCTACATACAAATACTTGATGATGAAGTCCAAGCCGTTATGAAGCCCAAGTTCTACCAGTTCTCACCCAATTCATTGTGGGCAGCGATACAACTCAGAGATGCGTGCTATTTTCCACAGATATGATGGTTGTTGGATTGGCCAATTTTAAAAATATTTATTAAAGTTTTAAGTTTTTTGGTACAAGAGAAAGGATAATCCCTTTTTAAAGGTTTGTAAGCCTTCACTATATATCCTGTTATGTCCAGACCAACCAAAGCTACAAAAAAATACGTCGTATGTGGTTCTTTTTGGGACAATGATGTGAAAGAAAAATATAAAAGAATATGATCCGGTTCAATTGGAAACTTATCTATTTTATATGGCTTATAATCTAAGACACACAGGTCTAAATGATCTTTTTTAGTTTTTTTTTTTTGAAAAATAAATAAAAAGTAATACTTTCAAAATAATGGTGTTTTCACATAGGGTTCACCAAAGAATGTAGACCCAAAATTTTTGTACACCTTTACTTTAGGCTAATGGATCCACACATGAAAGGGTAAGGTAAAATGATGTGCCTACACCTCATATGAGAAGCACTTGAGTTGTTCTCTCCTTGGTGTTTGTCAATGAATTAGGTGGGGTTCACTAGGAAACACTTTATGAAGAACATAAGCTTATATTGAGAGGGGGGGTGAATAGTGTAAGATAAAACTTTTTACTTCTCAATCCATATGATAACATCAAAAAAATAAAATTAGTAAACATTGCACACATAATCACACACATGAGAGACATGATTTAACATGGTTCACCTAATTAGGGCTACTCCATGGAGAAAATATTCCTTATATTTTTTTCTTAATGAATTATTTTGGGAATCAATTCCCTATTACAATATTTATGGATTTTTTTCCAAAGGAGACACCAATCCCCTTGCTCTAATTTGTGGGTCTCTATCAACAGGAGAACTCTATCCCCTCTACTTTGGCTGATGATCTTCTAGAAGACTTTTGCTCCCATTGTTTTGGCTTGTGGATCTCTCTCCACATAAGACCTATATCCTCACTACCTTGGATAATGGATCTCTATCCACTGGAGGCTGATGTCCTCTACTCTATCAACTCCAAAGCTTATTCTAATTTCTATCTCAAATCTACACCAAACTCTGTCTCAAATTTGTCCCCAAAACTTTAACATAAAGATTGAATAAATTAATCCTACTCTTCATATTGTTTCAAGTCTTCCCAAAACTTCAAATCTACCTTCAAGTTCTCTCAATAACTTGCTCAATATGCTCTCAAGTATTCACAAAAGGCTTTCTCAAATATGTCATCAATTCTTCACCAATATTTGCTGAAATCTACTCTAGCACATGCTCAAACTTGCTCTAACACATGCTCAAAACAACTCACAAAATATGCTCACTCATTCAACCAATGAAACACAACTTGTTCACAAACCCTAAAAAAGTATTTTCATACTTCTTCAAACAAAGGGTAAAATGTGGGTCTCAAACCCTAACTCAAATAATTCTCAATCTCTATCTTAAAAATTCACCAATGAAGCATATAAAAACTCACTCAAATATTTTCAACAATGCTTATCAAACAATACTTTTCACTCCAATTTATGTTTCACAACATTCATTCCAAATTTTCAAACAAAGGATGATGCGTCCATACCTCTTTTCTTTGATGGAGATATGTCTTCAAAACCTGTTTTACTTACAACCAAATCCTTTTGCCAATTGTAGGTTTGATAGCAATAGTCTATCTCAAAATGTCCATAAGAATATTCACCTCAACAAATATATCACCATACAATAAATACAATAAAATATCAAGTCATAAATACACCTTATCACTCCTTTAAAAGCATAAAACCAAATTATACCCTTTTTAAATTATTGCACATATAAAAATGAACTCTTCACTTTGTACACCTTATTACTCCTTTACATTCAAAATAATATTCAACACACATCAAAATAAATTTCCTTGTTTACACCTTATAATATCCAATACTTTATTTATTTCCTAAGCACCCAAAATAAAATATTTAATTAACACACCTTATGAATCCCTAAAAAATTCCACACTTGGCCCTTTCAATATAACGTAGCCTCAAAACAATTTTTGTTTTCAAAAATATTTGGTAGATTTAACTCAAAAATTGCATACCTTAATAATTGGCCCAGGTCATAAAATGTTTGCATGAACATCAACAACCATCGTCAAAATTGAAATCGTGACCTTAGCCACCACAACACACTAGCCAAATCTAGGCTATTGCCTACACTATGTGCTCACATGAGAACCAAAGTGCACTCTCTCCCATACAATGTTTGCTTCTCATAAAGTTTACCAAAAATGAAAAGCTCTTTCCTCCTTCATAAAAAAAACTATGTGGGATTCAAAATTGAGACTAACCTCCATGAATGCCTTACCCAAGCCTCAACTACTATCTGCACTAGCCAACCTAAACGAATCTAAGTCTGTCATCATTTCATTTTACACCACAACATTTGCTTCAAAATTAACACAAACCTTTGTCTTCTTCTCCCTTTCGAAAGTTAATCGAGCACATGTGAAGGAGATTTAATTCATGAGATAATATTACTTTACCAATGCAAAAACTTTGAATATTTATATGTGCTTTGAGTTACATTGTGACGTCAGTTCATTTTAAATCCAAATTTGGTTTTAATTTATATTATATTTTAATTATAATAATTTAAATTCAATGAATCTAAATATTATAATTTAAATATCAAAATTATTTTTGGGCCTTTTCTTAAGGCTAACCTTTACCACCATTTAATGAATATTTTAACCTTTGTCCCATATATTATAATGCAAATCATTATAATATTATTTCTTTTAAACTTGCTTTCTTTTCCTTTTGAAAGGCCCTGTTGGTCGGATATTATAATATTAAAATATTATAATATTAGTCTTTTTCACTTGCTCTCTTTTTGCACATAGTCTTCAAAATTGGCCTTCAAAAATTTCCTTGTCGTTCTTTCATAGCCCATGCCATTTTGACATCAATGACAACCTAATATGCTCAAATTTCCAACAATCTCCCCCTTTGTCATTGATGGCAACCACTTTCCAAAATACTTGATTTCAATTCTGCTCCCCCTAAGAAACTGCTCCCCCTGACTGAATTATCTCTCCCTAACTCAAATCTCTCTCCCTTTGTCATCAATGATAAAGGGAATACTTTGGGGCTACAGATAAGACTCTTATCTTAGCCCCCTCCCCACCTCCTTTCCTGCAGGTGATTAATTTTGGGGTGGGAGTAAAATTACTCCCAATTTTCTTCTAAGATACTCAAAAGTTTCTTTTGGAAGTAACTTAGTGAAAATATCTGCAATCTATTCCTTTCTAGTAACATATTCCAACGTGACTTGCTTATATGTCACTTGATCTCTCAGAAAATGGTATTTGATCGGAATGTGCTTGGTCCTAAAGTGCATCACTGGATTATTTGAAATGCTTATAGCACTTGTATTATCACACAGTATGGAGATAGGCAATCATGTTCTATTTTTAAGTCCTTTAAAGTTCACTTCATCCATAACACCTATGTACAATAAGCAACTGTTGCAATATACTCTACATCTACTGTGGATAAAGATACTGATGCCTGTTTCTTGCTTAGCCAAGAGACTAAAAAATATCCAAGAAATAATACCCCTCCACTTGTATTTTTCCTGTCATCAGTGTTTCCAACCCAATATACATTTGTATATGCAATGAGAGTGAAATTATCACTTTTGGGATACTAGAGTCCAAAATCCATAGTCCCTTTTAAATACTTTTTTATTACCATTACATGTGTTTCCTTTGGTGCTACTTGAAATATTGCCACTAGTCCCTCTGCCTACATTATATCTGGTCTTGTAGCTGTGACATATAGTAAGTTGTCAATCATAGATCTATATAATTTTTTATTTACCTTAGGAGATTCATCATCTTTACTTAACTTACATCTTGTAACCATCGGGGTACTTACTGGTTTACAATATTCTAACTTGAATTTCATTAGCATCTATTTTATATACTTGGTTTGTGAGAGAAATACACCTTTCTTTGATTGTGAAATCTGTAGTACAAGGAAAAAGGACAATTCACCAAGCATTGACATTTCAAATTAATTTTGCATGCTCTTTGTGAATTTTCATACATCTTATCATTGTTTCCTCTAAAAATGATATCATCCACATAAACAACCATAATTAGTATGTCATTTCCTTCATTTTTGATGTATAAGTTACTATCCACTATTCCTTTCCTGAAACCATGTTCCTGAAGATACTTATCCAATCTTGAATACCAAGCTCTAGGAGCTTGCTTTATTCCATAAAGTACCTTCTGTAATATGCATACATAGTCTAGTTTATCAGTTAGGATGAATCCCTCAGGTTGCTCAATGTAAACCTCTTCTTCCAAGACATCATTGAGAAAGGCTGATTTAACATCCATTTGATATACTTTGAAGTTTTTTAAGCTTGAGAAAGCTAAAAATATTCTTATGGCTTCAAGTCGTGCAACCAGAGTAAATGTCTCATCAAAGTCAATCCCTTCAACCTATGCATAACCTTTGCATACTAATCTTGCTTTATTTTTGACTACCTAACCATATTCATTTAAGTTGTTTCTAAAAATCCATTTAGTGCCAATCACATTCTTACCTTTTGGTCATGGTACAAGTTCCCAAGTATCACTTTTTTCTATTTGATCTAGTTCCTCATTCATTTCCTTGATCCAAAACTTATGTTATCTTACCTTGTTGGACATTTTGATTCCCTAAGATAAAATTTGTCATTGATGTCAAAAGGACCTATGTAAGTAAGCACTATGATTTTTCTCCACAAAAAGCTTCATGAGAAGCAAAGGTTTTGATCAAAGGTTCAAGAAGGGATGCATGGCATTTGGTTCCAAAATGAGCTTCAAGGAAAGCTTAGCAAAATGTTTTTATGAAAAGGCAAGGAAAGGTTTTATTTAAAACCATGGATGGCATATTTGAAATGGATTTTTTTAAAACCCAAGTTGGCTTTTTGTTTCATCGAAAAATGACCTCCGGTGATAAAGTTATTAAAGTTTGAAATTTAGGTTTAAATTTTAATTTTATTAAAATTTAAATTTAAATTTAAAACCTTTTAAAAGGTTTTTTCCTCCTTTCTTATTGGCGCCGCCGACATCATGAGGGCAATTTTAAAAGGGATGACATATTCACATTGAAGTATGGCTTATATAAATAAGCCAAAGGTTTTTCATTTAATACACCAAGTCTAGTTGCATGATTTTCAAAAACCCAAAGTATTTTGCATCCGAATATTGTGCAGCGAATTTTGTGGAGTGTTACATGGGCATTCAAGTCATGGGTGGTCATGTTTGGTGCCTTGTGAGGAAAGCGTATGCATCTTAAGTAAGAGAGTTCCCAAGGCACTCACGTAGGTAGTCTTAGATCATGCGGCTTAGCTACCGCTTGGTAGCATGATGGGCAGAGGTTCGAAACACCAAAGCTCTTCGAGGGCTCCTTTGAGGTATGCGCTCCGAATCAGATATTTGTGGGGGTCAATATTTTAATTAAAATATTTTCTTGCTAAGGTTTGATTATAATTTTTGTGGGAGATATAAGGTTGAGCAAGTTTTAATATTTTAATAAAGGTTTTTTGATTAAATTTGGCAATGGAGTAATAAGGGAGTATATGTCATATATTATTTTTGCATTAAATCAAAGTTGTGCAAATGTTAATGGAGGATGCCTTAAGTTACCTTGATATTATTTTAAAGTATTTCTAAATTCTATGGTGGTAATTTATTCTTGAGAGGTGGTTATTGCTTTCATGTGTTGATGAGCTTCTTTATTAAGATTGGAGTTGATAAGGTGTATGTGGAACATGCTTTGTATTGTTGAGTGGAAGAATAAAATAAAGTATTGTTGAGATATTTCAAGGGAATATTATTGTGAAAATTTGTGCAATATTCTTTGTCCACTAACCCTCTCTAGTTTGGCAAAGAAGTGGTTATGATCTTGACAGAATTGAGAGATATTCTTCATCATCAAAAAGGTATGGGCAATATTCTCCATTGACTTGATTGGGTGATTGATTTCTGAAATATCATTGGAGATAAAGGGATTGATTGTGGTTTCCTTTTCGAAAGTGAATTGTTAAATGCTTCAAGGTTTTCTAGATTGAGACTTGTTATTAAAATTTATTTTTATAAGCATTGTTGTTGAAGCCCATTGGTTGTGCAAATAACTTGAACTTGAGTTAGAAAAGAACATGAGTATCATTGTTATGTGAGATTTGTGGTTGAGCATTGTTGGAAACATTTTGAGTTAGTTGATACATGCTTGGACTAGGGTTTGTGAGAAATAGTTGTTCCTTTAGGTGTTTGGTTGAGTAGAGTTGATTGAGCCTAGTCAAGTGGATGCATGTGGTTGTTCAAGTTCCATGAAACAAACTATTCTATATTCTGGATTTGAGTTGAGATTGAGATTTGAGAATAGAACATATTGAGTCTCTAACAATTCTCTTTATGCTTCTATGAGATTGATTTGAGTTGAGATTGATATTTGAGTATAGAACATATCGAGTCTCTAACAATTTTCTTTATGCTTCTATGAGATTGATTTGAGTTGAGATTGGGATTTGAGAATAGAAAATATTGAGTCTCTAACAATTATTTTTATGCTTCTATGAGATTGATTTGAGTATAGAACATATTGAGTCTCTAAAAATTCTCTTTATGCTTCTATGATATTGATTTGAGTTGAGATTGGGATTTGAGTATAGAACATATTGAGTCTCTAACAATTATCTTTATGCTTCTATGAGATTGAATTGAGATATTTATTAAGCATTGAGTATAGAACATATTAAGTCTCTAACAATTTTCTTTATGATTCTATGAGATTGGATAAGTTTTGTGTGAGCTTGTTAAGCAGATTTGAGACAAGTCTTTGAGAAGGCTTGTGGAATTATTTTGAGTAAGCTTTTGTGGAATCTTGCTATGCAGATTTGAGCAAGTCCTAGAGAGGACTTATTGAGCATATTTGGACAAGTTCTGAGTGAGCTTGTTGAGCATATTTGGACAAGTTATAATTGATCTTGTTGAGTAGATTTGGACAAGTTCTAAGTGAGCTTGTTGAGCAGATTTGGACAAGTTATGAGTGAGCTTGTTGAGAAGATTTGAGCAAGTTCTGTGTGGACCTGTTGAGTAGATTTGAGCAGGTTTTGTATGGATTTGTTGCACATATTTGAGTAGGTTATGTGTGGACATATTGAGTAGAATTGAGTAGGTTCTGTGTAGAACTATTGAGCAGATTTGAGTAGGTTTTGTGTGGACCTATTGATCATATTTGAGTAGGTTCTATGTGGACCTATTGAGCAGAATTATACTAGACCGAATATACTATGTTTAGTGCAAGATATTGAGGAGAGTTGTGCTAGAACGATTGAACTCTATTTAGTACAGTATTGAGATAGATATTTGGAGGTGACAGAGTACAGAGGATAGAGTCTCAATGGATAGAGATCCAGTAGCCAGGAAAATTGAAGACATGTCCAAGTAAGGAGTATTCAAGTGGAGAGAGATCGACTAGTCAGTGTAGGAGAGAGATAAAGTCTTCTAGAAGATCACTAGCTAGAGCATAATGGGAAATATTTCTCCTATGGAAGATATCCACGAACTTGAGATTAGGGGATAAAAATCTCCTTTGGACAGAGGTCCATAAATATTATAATTGGGAAGAATTTCCAAAAGAGATTGATTGAGAAAATTTTAGTAAAATATTTTCTTCATGGAGTAGCCCACATTGGGTGAACCACTTAAATTGTGGTGTCTCTATTGTGTATGGTGTTTTGTGCATTGCTTTAATTATTGCTATTGATACTACTATCTATACACTACATAATATTGAATTGAAAGAAAAAGTAAAAAGTGGTCTTATACTATTCACCCCCCTCTTAGTATAATCTTATGTTCTTCAATTGGTATCAGAGCGGGTTCCTTTAGAAGAGTCTGATAGCTTGAAGAAAAAGTGGTCTAAGAACACAATGGATCAAAAGGATCAAAGAGACATACCCTTCAATAATGCAATACCAGTATTTGATGAAAGTGACTTTTTATACTATTGTATGTTGATGATATTTTACCTTATGGTACTTGGAAATGAAGTTTGGGATGCAGTGGAACTTGGATACGATTCAGTAGTCAATCCTCCTATAGATAAGGAATGTAAGCTTCTAATGCATCCAAAATCAAGAGCCATGAATGCAATTATAAAAATATTTTGTAGATTAGAATCTATGAAGGTTATGGATTGTAAAACAACAAAAGAAATGTGGTAACTTCTGCATGAAATATATGAAGGAGATAAGGGAGTCAGAATGGCTAAGATCAAAAATCTCAAATGAGAATTTGAGAACTTAAGAATGAAGGATGATGAAAACATTCGTGACTATATTAGTAATATTTATGAACTTGTACATGAGATGAAAGGTCTGGGAATGAAGGTTGATGAATTTGATGCTTGTGATAAGATCTTGAGAACTCTTCCAAAAAGGTACAATGAAAATTTTTATGCTATAGAAACATCAATTGATAGTCATTATTTGACAAGTAATTATTTGCTTGGCATGCTTACTACTTTTGAGATAAGTGTTGGCAATTTTGGGTACTTTGGGTACATTGCCTTTGCTCAAGTGTATAAGTTGTCATTGATGTCAAGAAGCTCTTGAAGGAATTTGATTTGATGTCAAATAATTTTTTTTGATGAAGGTTCGACATGACAGTTTCAAAGGTCTTTTGTAAACCCCAAGTTGGTAGGTTTAAATACTACAGGTGGATGCATTAGTTTAATGCAATTGGGTCCAGGAGGAAATATTTATTTAATAATTAAAAACCTTGTTAAGGTTCCCTTTAATTATTTTTAAAATAAATATTAATTATTTGCAATGGGTTCTCCTAATCCATGGCACAAATGTTTTAACATGGTGGGCGCTAGCCAAGACCTCCGCCGACGTGTTAAACTCCTCGTCGACGTCAAAGAGCATATGGCAAGGATTCATATTAATACCCCTCGATGAAAACAAAGATTGATCCCATCCGATTTTCGAAAGGAGTTGCTCGCTGTAAATTTGACTGTATCTTCACTAGTTTTTGTAATCTGCTGATCGTTTGTGTGTCTTCGCTGGTTTTCGTAATCTGTTGTTCGTTCGTTTGTCTCGCCATTTATCGAATTCGTCGTAGAGCTTGTTGTCTGTGAATTCACGTCAGAAGTAAGGGAGGACTATGTTTTATTTTCTTGGCACAGAAGGGACAAGCATAATAGCGTGAGGTTTTAACCTCACCGGGTGCCTTTGGCGCACTGATAGTGGCTAGGCTGTTGGCGCGCTATACGAATGGGAGGTTCCGCGTTTGAATCATGTGAAAGGATTTTTTGTCGTGGACACAGCGGGTGGTGTTAGATTTTGGGCACAAATTTCTCCAAAGCAATTTTTTGATGTTGGCTAAGGTATTTTCGAATTTAATCTTTTGCTAAGTGTATGTTGCGGATGGACGAAGTTTGTTAGAAGAAAAATAGCTTAGGAGTAATAAGGGTTTTAAAGCTTGTTGTTATTATGATAAAATATTAGTTTGAAGGTATTGTTGAAATATCTTATTGCATTCTTATAAGAGATAAACTTTATTTTTGATGAGACAATAAGAGAGAAATAAGGTGTATAATGGATAAATCTTTCTTGTAATGTTGAGAGTGATTTTGGTTGATTATGGAAATGAAAGCATGATGTTTTAAGGTTAATTGCTTCTTATGTGAAGTTGTGAAACCTTAAGTGGGCAGCTTTGAGATTGACATTTGCTTTCATTAAATTAGTTATAATCAAGCTATTCTTTACTTGGTTAAAGTGTTGGGCTTACTCCTTTGTTGATGAATTGAAAAGTTGTTTTATGCTATTGTTGAGTTGAGTTGGTGGATGCTTTTTGTTCAAACAATATTGGAGAGAAAAGGAGTTCTACTTGTTTCCTTTTCTGATGTTGATTGTGAAATGCTTCAAGGTTGTGTTTTGAGCTGAATGGTGTTGATTGAACCTTGTTTGATGAGCATTGTTGTTGAAGCCTGTTGGTCCGGCTTTCATGCACACCCCGGGAAAGGGATGAAGCAAGGAAGCTCCGGAGACACCCACGGGACGGATCCCACTCATCTTTAGGATCTAGCTGGTTATCCAAGGTGCGAGTTACAGAGTTGGGTCGAATGGCAATTCACTCTTTTCCACTTCTGGAATAGATTTCAATATGGACCGCTCTGTTACCTTACAGGGGGTTCTTGAACTTGTTCAATAGTTGCAAAAGTTGTTGACAATCAGATTTAACTTGAATTCTAGATCTAGCTCTCATGGGTCAGCAGATTTAAATAAAAGACAAACAAAGAAAATAAAAATGGATCATTCACCGAAAGCAAAGAGAGGGTAGGGTAAGGCGAAAAGAGAAGCTTATCAAACATCAAGCTGTAAAACCCTAAACTATCAATCTTATCTATGCTACTAGCTTCACAACAGAACAAATCAAAGAAGAAAGTGTCCAGTCAGTCTAAGATCACTTTCAACTAAGAGCACAAGGCAAAGTGAAACAGATCTAGCAGAAAATTATAAATCCAAGGGCAGCTGGTTAAAACTGGTATCTTTCACCGGCAGCCTAGCTCGCACAGTGAAGACAGAGCAATTAGAACAAACTTACACCTGAAATCTGTAATTTCCCCTAGCAGACAAAAGAACAACTGAAGCCTAACAGCATATTTAAACTTGATAACTCAGATTTACAGCATATATCTAATAAAATTTAAATGGAACGGATAACAAAAGAAAATACACTTATCACACTCTGCAAAAGATTAGGCTCCTGGCCATGCTATCACAGAAAAGCTAAAGCACATCAACTCCAAGTCCAGAAACAAAGGATTTCACAAAATTTGCAAGAAATTGCTTATAAGCCTTTATTTCTAAGTCTCCGCCTCCTGCGATTACATTTAGAATCTGTATTTATAGACTCAGGACAGACCCTGATCTTTTCAAAATATCTTGCTCAAACCCTAAATCTTATCGCACTTAAACCCTAGGACCCGGGTTTTACAATAAAAATCCATTTAAAATCAAAGTCCGGATAGAACTTAACCCTTCGGCAAATCTATGCAGTCAGCTGCCATAAATGGAGAAGATAAAATCAAATGCAACTTGCATTCATCCGCAGCTGCAAATAAATGCCTCCATTAATTTCTGTTGGTGAGCCGGATGAGTCACCACTTCTCCATCAATTTGATCTCCGCAAAGCCATCCTTGAGTTGAAATGGTCTTCATGCTATCAAGTCTGCAATAAATTTGCTATTGAATGCTTTACCGGCTTCTTCTCTTCTAGCATGGCGGTCCTTGACTAAATCCGCACTTTATCTTTGCCTTTATGGTCTTTCCCGGTTGTCCCGTAAGTGCCAGGTGGAATCCTGCATGAAAGACAAAAAGATGCATTAGATTAGCATTTTAATTAAATCAGAAGCTTAAAACATTAAAAACAGATTAAAAACCACAAAATAAGCTTGCATGTCGGCTTCTGTTTGTCTCATTCACGCTTTGACACGTGTCGCTACCCCAGGATGCCTTCTGTTTCCCGCTGGAATGCACTTTCAGGTCAACTTATGACTTTCTCTCTCCTACCGCGATTCTGCGACATGTCACGATTTCGCGACATGTCGCGAAATCGCGACCCTGCCAGCGCATCGGCAACTTCCTCCCTCGTCGGCCGTGAAAACGCGACATGTCACGATTTCGCGACATGTCGCGAAATCGCGACCCTCCTGGCCTCCGTACAACCATCTTGATTTTCAGTCGCGATTCTAGAACACGTCGCGATATCGCGACAGTTCCCTACCTGCATGCGTTGACCGCGTTGACCACGATTTTGGAACATGTTTGCGACTTAGCCGATTTTTCATCCTGCAGCCCACTTTCTCTCTCCTACCGTGAAAATGCGACATGTCGCGATTTCGCGACATGTCGCAAAATCGCGCCCTCCGTACAGCTTGCTTCTCTCTCCAAAAGCGTCGCGATTTCGTGACATGTCGCGAAATCGTGACCTTTCTGGCACTTAGCCGCATTTTGACTTACCTGTCGCGATATCGCGACATTTTCGAAAATGGAAGTGTCGCGATATCGCGACACTACCAAAAATGGAAAGTTTGATTTTTCAGTGAATTTATGCAACTGTTTTCTGGATTTTCTCGGTACTGGTGCAAGATTTTGCTTGTGCATGAATGATTCTAGCATGTAAAAAGTGAATTCTTGGATAACACAGCTAGAATGCAAGAAAAAGCACAACTTTAAAAAGGAGGCAAGCAAATTTGGATTTAAAACCTGAAAAGATCAAGAGGGTCCCTGCTGCAAAAAATGAAAGTTCAGAATTTTCTAAGGATGGAATCTCATTTTTCAGTGGGGGTGTGTTGCTTATCAACAAATGGCGATATCTGCGGGTAAAATAGTAGCACTATTTTAGAACCCAAGACTCTGGTTTCAAAACAAAAAGACCATGCATCATGCCTTGCCACAGACATTCTTCACAATAAATTGACTGTTAACTGCAAGCTGTTAAAATTTTCCAAGGACATACTAGGCTGGATTACTTCAAGGAAGATTTCGATGTGCAATTTCAAAGGGTATAAAACTTTCTTCAAGGATGACTGAATTGAATGATAACTTTGGACTGATCAACTTTTCTAGATTGTAAAAGGGGAAACCAAGTAGAGCTCTGTTTACTAGTTTAGCCTTTTACAGCCTAGACAGAGTTACCCTTTAGATTTACACGACCCAATTTACAACTGCAGGGCGAGAATCTATAACTTAGAAGAAAATATTTTTGGAAGTATTGGCTGCCTCTTTTAATTATTCAACTCTTTTTTTTTTTTTTTTCTTATCTCTCTCTCTCTTTTGAAATATATCACTATCTGGAAGACCTTAGAGAAATTACAATTTTCTTTTATCATTTGATCAATCTGGAACTGTTTCAGTCTAGGCATTGATAGCCTCTGGTGATACCCAAATAATTGCATGACATAGTCCCCTCTCATAACCAGCTTTTCTTGGATTCCCCGGGAGTTCCTCCAACTAAACAGCATAGCAGTTTTTCTATTATTAAAACAACTGTGGCAAGTAAGACACAAGATCCAATCATCTCTCTACCTTTGTCCTGAATAACAAAATAATTCTACAGTTCAGTGCAAGCAGACTATCTCTATTAGAATGGTGAACAACATGGGCATTGGATGGAAACTGGATTGATCAGCTTAGAATAAACAATTTTAGTAGGCTGACTTTTCATTGATTGCTCAAGCAAAGGTTAAAGGACAGAATATCAAAAGCTGAAGGACTTTGTACAAGCTTCCAAGGACAGGCACAGGCTTTAAAGCAAAATAGAATAAAAACTGCACAGCTGTACAGACAAAGGAATAAAACAAACTGCAAGGCTATTTACAAAGGATGCAAAGCAAAGGGAAAATTAAGCTAAAACAAAAGCAAAGCAATTAAAACTGCCTAGACCTAAAAATAACTTAAAGCAACTGAAATAAATTAAAAGTTGAAACAAAGAAAAAGAACTGCAAGGAAGAAAAGACTGTACAGACTTAAATAAAAGCAAGGATTAACTAAAAACACAGCAACTAAAAACTGACAAAGGGAAACTGCAACAGCACTGAAATAAACTTAAAGCAACTGAAATAAACTAAAATGCAAGAATAATAAAGATAGAGACATATTAAAAAAAAAAATAAAAAATAAAAAATAAAACTGCATTGAGAACAAGGATTAATCTAACAAACAAACCTGTACAGACAGCACACAATTAAAACTAAAAAGAAGCAACTAAAGCAACTGTACAGAGCTATTAAAAGAACTAAACTAGAACAAAATAAAACTTACGGAGCTATTTACAATATGTACACATGTTACAACTTCTTCATAGTTCACTCAAATGATACATTGGATGGAACAGCAGAGAAATAATGTTTCAAGTACTGGCCATTAACAGGGAGGTCCAGAAAATTACCATCCAGGTCTTGCAAGCGGAAAGCATTGTTACCCAATATTTCAGCAATTTGGTAGGGGCCTATCCACAGTGGCTGCAACTTTGTGTGCTTACCCTTCTTCTCATGGGCCTTGTCCCACAGAAGCACTAAGTCTGCCAGCCTGAAAGCCTTCACCTTGGCTCTCTTGTCAAACCACCGCTTGACAGTTTCTTGGTGTCTGCTGAAGTGCTCCAGGGCTTGGAGTCTTTCATCCTGCAAGTTAGTGAGGTCTAAAACACGGGCTTCAGCATCATCATGATCTTCAAAATAATCTAAGGCAAACTGATAGGTAGGCAACTTCAAGGAGATGGGGACAATTGGCCGAGTACCATACAGCAAAACAAAAGGAGAGGTCTTAAGAGCCACTTTGTGTGTTATCCGGTCAGCCCACAGTGCATATTTCAACAATGTATGCCACTGCCTGGGTTTGTCTGTCTGTAGACTTTTTGATGGCATTCATTAAGTTCTTGTTTGTTGACTCAGCCACTCCATTGCCTTGGGGGTAGTAGTTGGATGAGAATCTGATAACTATCCCCATCTGGTATGCCCAATCTGCAAACTCCAATGATTGGAAGGCTGGCCCATTATCACAGACCAAATTCAGGGGAACCCCAAATCTAGTTATGACATTTGATTCAAGAAAATCAATAACTTCTTGGGCTGTACTTCTTGTAGTGGCTGTTGCTTCAACCCACCTTGTGCAATAGTCAGTAGCTGTCAGAACATATTTATGCCCTGCTGAGGAATTTGGGTTAATGACTCCCACAAAATCAAGTCCCCACTGCATGAAAGGTTTGTTTATCACAACTGGTTGCAATGGCAGAGCTCGGTTTGCCTCTTTGGCTGCAAATGTCTGGCACTGATGGCAGGTTCTGACATGTTGATGTGCATCCTTAAAAAGTGTAGGCCGATAATAGCCTTGCTCTTAATATCTTATGTGCAGTGGCAGATCCTGATGAATGTCCCGCCCCTAGTTTTTCATGAAAGCTAGCCATGACTTCACCGACTTCATCGGGAGAAATGCACCTTAGGAAGATGCCGACATAATTCTCCCTGTACGAGTATCCGCCTTGAGGAGATAGTGAGCAGCTTTTAACTTTAATGCTCTCCTTTGAGTTCTGTTCAAATGGGATGGGCAAACTCCAAACTGTAGCAGATGAATGATATCCCCATACCAATCATCAGATTCAGAGTTTAATTGATTAACTTCCTGCTGTAGAGGTATTTCAGCAATGTGTCTGGACAAGCCAAGTCCTCTGATCAGTTTAGCAGGCCTAATCTCCAAGTCATACTCTTGCAACCTGGTAACCCAATTGCCCCTCAGTTCACCCAACTCATTCTGACTTAGAAGGTACTTCACAGCTGGGTCTGGCACTATGGCATGAGTTTTGCTTCTGAGTATATAATGTCTGAACTGTTTCACTGCCCTTACCAAAGCATAAGCCTGTTTGTCTAATCTGGAATATTTCAGTTCAGCTCCCTTCAAATTAGTGCTCTTGAAAGCAATTGGATGTTCTCCTGTATCTCTCCGTTGAGTCAGCACTGCAGCAAGTGTATGTTCAGAAGAGAAAGTGTACAGATAGAAATCTGCACTGAAATCTGGGCTTACTAAGACTGGTGCTTGTTTAATGGCTGTCTTGATTTCTTGAAAAGCATTCTTAGCTTCGATGGTCCGGGCAATCCGGGCGGTTTGCTTTAACATATCATTCATTGGTTTAACTATCTCTGCAAAGCCCGAGATAAACTTTCCGACAAAGTTAATCTTTCCAAAGAATGATCTCAACTCTTTCTTGGAGTTGGGAAATGGTATGCCGGATATGGCCTCAACTCGCCTGGATCCATAGAAATGCCATCCTTTGTGACCAAATGCCCAAGCGGTTTGCCTTCTGTTACACCAAATATGCATTTCTTTGGATTCAAAGAGATGCCAAACTCTCTGCATTTGTTAAACACAGACTCTAAATGCTTGACATGGTCAAATCTGGATTTGGAAAAGACTGTTAGATCATCCATGTAAACTACAATACATTTGCCCATAAGCCCCTTGAAGGCATGGTCCATTGCTCTCTGAAATGTTGCCCCTGCATTTATTAAACCAAATGGCATCCTCTTGTAAGCAAAAGTACCCCACTTAGTTGTAAAAGCAGTCTTCATTCTATCCTCCTTTTCAACTAGAATCTGATTATAGCCTGAGAAGCCATCCAGAAAAGACATCATCTCTGAGCCATTAACAATCTACAGTACTTCATCCATAGAAGGCGAGGGATAATTGTCCTTTTCAGATGCTTTGTTCAGATTCCTAAAATCCACACAAAGGCGGATCTCCCCATTTTTCTTCCTAATCGGCACCAGATTTGCCACCCAAGTAGAATGCCTGATAGGAAAAATAATTGCTTGCACTCAAGAGCTTCTCCACTTCTTTCTGAATAAGGGGTTCTAACAGAGCATTAACATGCCTCTGTTTTTGTCTGAAAGGCTTGCAAGATTCTTTCAAAGGTATGATGTGGGTGTAAACTTTTGGATCAAATACCTTTAAATCCTTGTATGACCAGGCCATTACATCCTTGGACTTGTGCAGGAAATCAATCATATTTCTCTTTATCTCTGGATCACAGTCCTTTGCCAACTTGATGTTCCTTGGATCCTCTTCAGTTCCTACATTCAAATTTTCAGTCTCATTGTCTGTGGTGCCCACATAATCCTCAGAATTCACCCTTTGCCTGATCTTGTCAACATCGAATAGCCTCTCCAGCTCTACCATTCCCTTTGGGATTCTTTTGTCCTTCAATCTCATGATTCCCCTGTCATCATCCAACTGTTCCATCAGGGTGTCCCTTTGGCCCTCATCAATTATAGCATTCTCAAAGGTATTGGTACTCTGTAAGAAGTGCACAATCTGCTGATCATCTGAGAAAACTTGAAAGCTATCTATATTGTTTGGAACCGAAGGACAGGGGACTAACTCAATTGAAAACTTATCCCACTTAAAATCTTCCAATGGCTTTAAACTTGCAGCTGAAGATGCCAAGACATCTGCATGTGAATTTTGTTCCCTGGGTATATGTGTTAAGTTAAATGCATCAAAGCCTTCTACCAGGTCCCAAGCTCTGTGTTTGTACCCTTTCAGATAAGAGGCTTTACACTGAAACTTACCCCTGACTTGGCTTGCCACTAATTCTGAATCAGTGAAAACTTGAATGTTCTTCACATTTCTATCCAATGCAAATTTTAAACCTAAAATCAGAGCTTCATACTCTGCTAAATTATTAGTACATGGGAACTGCAGGCGGTAAGACATAAAAAATGTCTGACTTTGAGGCCCTTTGAGGACTGCCCTTGTTCCAGAACCCTGCTTACATCTGGCTCCATCCACATGAAGTGTCCAAACTTCATTAGTATGTACAGGATGAGCTTTGTTAAATTTATCATTGTGCCCAGTTGTTAAATTGTAGACACCAATGTCTACCTCTGCAATATTGACAGTCTCATTAGCTGCATTGTACTCTGTAATGGTGTGCTTGTACCTGGGTTCTCTGTCAACCCGCAATTGATTAGCCACACCCTTCCATGGCAACCACATGTGTGAAAAGTCTGTTGCCAGATATCCATTCAGAGACTTAGACCAATCCCTACTCAACAGCATTCCATACCCCCCTGGGATATCCACAACTTGGATTTCGATCTTATGTTGAGCCCTTGGCTCAGATGCCAATTGAATGTGAATGTTTTGCAGCTCTCCCACAACCTTAACTTCTGACTTGTCCAATTGGACAACTCTCCTCTCAGACTTCATTGGGGTCAGCCCCAACTGCTGACAAATTGCCAGTGGCATGACATTAGCAGATGCACCTGAATCCACCAAACAATTATGTAAGTTCTTCCCAAAAATTCTGACAGTCAGTAAAAATGGGGGAACTTCAGTCTTTTCCTTGTACATGGCCAGATTGGCATTGGCTATTTTCTTCCCTTTATCCACAGGTTTAGCAGCAGGGCCAGAGTATGTCTTTATCAGATTGTCTCTCTGCTCTGAAATTTGTGCCAACTCATGCAGAGTAATGTTGGCCTTAATCTTTTTCATGTCTTCCACTATGTTATATCCTTTGTTAAGTGGAGGAATAGCAACATCTGGTACTCTTTGAGCTCCTCCCTTTGGTGGAGGTGGATTATTGCTTGGAGAGGGGTCAGGAGGAATATTGTGAGAATTATCGGGGAGGAGTTGATGTGGTATTTGGCTCAGGATTCCTGTTCCTCAGGTTGTAGCTATCTCTTCTATACTCTTGGAAAGCTCGTACTTCATCCATGGGCATTTCAACTACATTCTCGGATTCATCCGGGAAAGAAAAAGAATCCAAGACCATAGCTGCACTTGTGTCCGGATGAACTTGGGCCCTCAGCAGTTCTTTGATTTTCAGGGGAGATCAAATCTCCTGACAAGGCTTCAAATGCATTGCAAAATTCCACACAATCTAACTCCCCATGCTGAGAAGTGGCATGAATTCTGCACCAGTTGGGCAGGGCTAAGTCACAAATGTTCACATCATGAGCTTTACCCTTGTAATCTTTATTAGGTTCATATGGGGGCCTGTTAAATCTGTTTGGTTGATATGAATATCTGTTGGGATTGTCTCCAGTAGAAGTTTGCCTTTTAAAACTCAAAAAATCATTGGCCAGCTTTCGAACAATCTTTGAAACTTCTTCAATCCTAGCATTGTCAGCCTCTTTTATCGGGTTCTGTACATTCTCAACAGGTGCTGCAGCTAATGGTGCTGCTGATGGTAAAGTCTGACAAACTGGCAGCATCATCTGATGTGGGATAGGATTGAATATAGGAGCAGCTTGAGTGATCAGAGGAGTTTGTTGAATATTTAAAGGCTGGGGTCCCAACTGTCTTTCCAGAATCAAAGCTTCTTTGTAAGCTTCTGTCAAGTTGGTAACAGTGGCATCCCTCTTCAAGAAGACAGAGGTCATTGGGTCCAGAGAGTTCCTAAAAATCTCTAATGCCAGGTCAGCATTCGGTACATAATAGCCAGTGAGTCTACCATAAGCTTTCTGGAATCTGACATTATAGGATCTAATAGACTCATTCAGTTCTCTTTTGATGCTAGAAAACTGCTGATATAAAATACTGGGGTCTATCACTTCCCCGAACTGTGACACAAAGACTTTTTCTAAGTCACTCCAACTGGTGATGGAATCATTGGTAAGATTTAGAAACCAATCATAGGCTCCCTCCTGGAGAGTGAACGGGAAGAGTCTGCAGGCAACATCCTCATGCTGTACATTTAATAACTTCAGTGCATTCTTGAATGCAATTAAGTGTTCCTCTGCAGTTCTTGTCCCATCATGTTTATACCTAGGGAGGTATCTTTCTGGATTTATGGGCAAGTCATGGGCTATACCCGGAATGTTCAAAGCTGTGGAGCCCAACCAATTTGCCATAGCTAATGGATTAACAGGGATATTCTGAGCTCTGGTTGGAGTGACTATCAATGGTGATAAAACTGTCTGTGATAGAGATGTGGCTCTTCTGTGGCTACTTCTTCTCGGAGTTTCTAATTCGGGGACAAGGAGCTCTCCGGCTCCGGGGTGGGACCTTGTTACCCTGTATGTAGAATCCGGTTTTCACGAGTGTCGACAAACTCTGAGTTCCGAACGGGTTCCGTATTTTAGCAAGTTGAAATATTTTGGAAACGCCGCACATTTAAAAAGCGACAATTTAAAACAAACGCAATTTAAAATGTTTCGGAGTTCACTGTGGGTCCTTCAAAATGTTGTTGTTATGCCCTTACAATACTTGAACTGAGTTCAGCCCTCCTTCTAGCGCCAATTAGATGTTGGTCCGGCTTTCATGCACACCCCGGGAAAGGATGAAGCAAGGAAGCTCCGGAGACACCCACGGGACGGATCCCACTCATCTTTAGGATCTAGCTGGTTATCCAAGGTGCGAGTTACAGAGTTGGGTCGAATGGCAATTCACTCTTTTCCACTTCTGGAATAGATTTCAATATGGATTGCTCTGTTACCTTACAGGGGGTTCTTGAACTTGTTCAGTAGTTGCAAAAGTTGTTGACAATCAGATTTAACTTGAATTCTAGATCTAGCTCTCATGGGTCAGTAGATTTAAATAAAAGACAAACAAAGAAAATAAAAATGGATCATTCACCGAAAGCAAAGAGAGGGTAGGGTAAGGCAGAAAAGAGAAGCTTATCAAACATCAACTGTAAAACCCTAAACTATCAATCTTATCTATGCTATCAGCTTCACAACAGAACAAATCAAAGAAGAAAGTGTCCAGTCAGTCTAAGATCACTTTCAACTAAGAGCACAAGGCAAAGTGAAACAGATCTAGCAGAAAATTATAAATCCAAGGGCAGCTGGTTAAAATTGGTATCTTTCACCGGCAGCCTAGCTCGCACAATGAAGACAGAGCAATTAGAACAAACTTACACCTGAAATCTGTAATTTCCCCTAGCAGACAATAGAACAACTGAAGCCTAACAACATATTTAAACTTGATAACTCAGATTTACAGCATATATCTAATAAACTTTAAATGGAACGGATAACAAAAGAAGATACACTTATCACACTCTGCAAAAGATTAGGCTCCTGGCCATGCTATCACAGAAAAGCTAAAGCACATCAACTCCAAGTCCAGAAACAAAGGATTTCACAAAATTTGCAAGAAATTGCTTATAAGCCTTTTATTTCTAAGTCTCCGCCTCCTGCGATTACATTTAGAATCTGTATTTATAGACTCAGGACAGACCCTGATCTTTTCAAAATATCTTGCTCAAACCCTAAATCTTATCGCACTTAAACCCTAGGACCCGGGTTTTACAATAAAAATCCATTTAAAAATCAAAGTCCGGATAGAACTTAACCCTTCGGCAAATCTATGCAGTCAGCTGCCATAAATGGAGAAGATAAAATCAAATGCAACTTGCATTCATCCGCAGTTGCAAATAAATGCCTCCATTAATTCTGCTGGTGAGCCGGATGAGTCACCACTTCTCCATCAATTTGATCTCCGTAAAGCCATCCTTGAGTTGAAATTGTCTTCATGCTATCAATTCTGCAATAAATTTGCTATTGAATGCTTTACCGGCTTCTTCTCTTCTAGCATGGCGGTCCTTGACTAAATCCGCACTTTATCTTTGCCTTTATGGTCTTTCCCGGTTGTCCCGTAAGTGCCCGGTGGAATCCTGCATGAAAGACAAAAAGATGCATTAGATTAGCATTTTAATTAAATCAGAAGCTTAAAACATTAAAAACAGATTAAAAACCGCAAAATAAGCTTGCATGTCGGCTTCTGTTTGTCCCATTCACGCTTTGACACGTGTCGCTACCCCAGGATGCCTTCTGTTTCCCGTCGAAATGCACTTTCAGGTCAACTTATGACTTTCTCTCTCCTACCGCGATTCTGCGACATGTCGCGATTTCGCGACATGTCACGAAATCGCGACCCTGCCAGCGCATCGGCAACTTCCTCCCTCGTCGGCCACGAAAACGCGACATGTCGCGATTTCGCGACATGTCACGAAATCGCGACCCTCCTGGCCTCCGTACGCCTTCTCGATTTTCAGCCGCGATTCTAGAACACGTCGCGATATCGCGACAGTTCCGTACCTGCATGCGTTGACCGCGTTGACCACGATTTTGGAACATGTTTGCGACTTAGCCGATTTTTCATTCTGCAGCCCACTTTCTCTCTCCTACCGCGAAAATGCGACATGTCACGATTTCGCGACATGTCGCAAAATCGCGCCCTCCGTACAGCTTGCTTCTCTCTCCCAAAAACTGTCGCGATTTCGCGACATGTCACGAAATCGCGACCTTTCTGGCACTTAGCCGCATTTTGACTTACCTATCGCGATATCGCGACATTTTCGAAAATGGAAGTGTCGCGATATCGCGACACTACCAAAAATGGAAAGTTTGATTTTTCATGAATTTATGCAACTGTTTTCTGGATTTTCTCGGTATCGGTGCAAGATTTTGCTTGTGCATGAATGATTCTAGCATGTAAAAAGTGAATTCTTGGATAACACAGCTAGAATGCAAGAAAAAGCACAACTTTAAAAAGGAGGCAAGCAAATTTGGATTTAAAACCTGAAAAGATCAAGAGGGTCCCTGCTGCAAAAAATGAAAGTTCAGAATTTTCTAAGGATGGAATCTCATTTTTCAGTGGGGGTGTGTTGCTTATCAACAAATGGCGATATCTGCGGGTAAAATAGTAGCACTATTTTAGAACCCAAGACTCCGGTTTCAAAACAAAAAGACCATGCATCATGCCTTGCCACAGACATTCTTCACAATAAATTGATCGTTAACTGCAAGCTGTTAAAATTTCCCAAGGACATACTAGGTCGGATTACTTCAAGGAAGATTTCGATGTGCAATTTCAAAGGGTATAGAACTTTCTTCAAGGATGACTGAATTGAATGATAAACTTGGATTAATCAACTTTTCTAGATTGTAAAAGGGGAAACCGAGTAGAGCTCTGTTTACTAGTTTAGCCTTTTACGGCCTAGACAGAGTTACCCTTTAGATTTACACGACCCAAATTTACAACCTGTAGGCGAGAATCTATAACTTAGAGAAATATTTTTAATATTGGCTGCCTCTTTTAATTATTCAACTCTTTTTTTTTTTTTTTATCTCTCTTCTCTCTTTTGAAATATATCACTATCTGGAAGACCTTAGAGAAATTACAATTTTCTTTTAACATTTGATCAATCTGGAACTGTTTCAATCTAGGCATTGATAGCCTCTAGTGACACCCAAATAATTGCATGAACCATAGTCCCCTCTTATAACCAGACTTTTCTTGGATTCCCCAGGAGTTCCTCCAACTAAACAGCATAGCAGTTTTTCTATCATTAAAATAATCATGGCAAGTAAGACACAAGATCCAATCATCTCTCTACCTTCATCCTGGATAACAAAATAGTTCCACAGTTCAGTGCAAGCAGACTATCTCAATTAGAATAATGAACAACATGGGGAGGCACTGGATGGATGGATTGATCAGCTTAGGAATAAAACAATTTTCAGCAGGTCGACTTTTCATTGATTTCTCAGGCAGAGGTTAAAGGACAAAAAAATTTAAAAGCCAAAGGACTTTGCACAAACTTCCAAGGACAGATAGGCCTCTAAAGCAAAACAGAATAAAACATAACAAAAAAAACGACAGATGACAAAAGAAAAAGAACTGCAAGGAAGAAAAGACTGTACAGACTTAAATAAAAGCAAGGATTAACTAAAAACACAACAACTAAAAACTGACAAAGGGAAACTGCAACAGCACTGAAATAAACTTAAAGCAACTGAAATAAACTAAAATGCAACTGAAATAAATAAAAGAATATAGACATATTAAAAAAAAAAATAAAAAATAAAAAATAAAAGCTGAGAACAAGGATTAATCTAACAAACAAACCTGTACAGACAGCACCCAATTAAAACTAAAAAGAAGCAACTAAAGCAACTGTACAGAGCTATTAAAAGAACTAAACTAGAACAAAATAAAACTTACGGAGCTATTTACAATATGTACACATGTTACAACTTCTTTATAGCTTACTCAAATGATACATTGGATGGAACAGTAGAGAAATAATGCTTCAAGTATTGGCCATTAACAGGGAGGTCCAGAAAATTACCATCCAGGTCTTGCAAGCGGAAAGCATTGTTACCCAATATTTCAGCAATTTGGTAGGGGCCTATCCACAGTGGCTGCAACTTTGTGTGCTTACCCTTCTTCTCATGGGCCTTGTCCCACAGAAGCACTAAGTCTGCCAGCCTGAAAGCCTTCACCTTGGCTCTCTTGTCAAACCACCGCTTGACAGTTTCTTGGTGTCTGCTGAAGTGCTCCAGGGCTTGGAGTCTTTCATCCTGCAAGTTAGTGAGGTCTAAAACACGGGCTTCAACATCATCATGATCTTCAAAATAATCTAAGGCAAACTGATAGGTAGGCAATTTCAAGGAGATGGGGACAATTGGCCGAGTACCATACAGCAAAACAAAGGGAGAGGTCTTAAGAGCCACTTTGTGTGTTATCCGGTCAGCCCACAGTGCATATTTCAACAATGTATGCCATCTGCTCGGGTTTGTCTGTCTGCAGACTTTTTGATGGCATTCATTAAGTTCTTGTTTGTTGACTCGACCAGTCCATTGCCTTGGGGATAATAGTTGGATGAAAATCCGATAACTATCCCCATCCGGTATGCCCAATCTGCAAACTCCAATGATTGGAAGGCGGGCCCATTATCACAGACCAAATTCAGGGGAACCCCAAATCTAGTTATGACATTTGATTCAAGAAAATCAATAACTTCCTGGGCTGTACTTCTTGTAGTGGCTGCTGCTTCAACCCACCTTGTGCAATAGTCAGTAGCTGTCAGCACATATTTATGCCCTGCTGAGGAATTCGGGTTAATGACTCCCACAAAATCAAGTCCCCACTGCATGAAAGGTTTGTTTATCACAACTGGTTGCAATGGCAGAGCTCGGTTTGCCTCTTTGGCTGCAAATGTCTGGCACTGATGGCAGGTTCTGACATGTTGATGTGCATCCTTAAAAAGTGTAGGCCGATGAATAGCCTGCTCTTAATATTTTATGTGCTGTAGCAGATCCTGATGAATGCCCTGCCCCTAGTTTTTCATGAAAACTAGCCATGACTTCACTGACTTCACTGGGAGAAATGCACCTTAGGAAGATGCCAGCATAATTCTCCCTGTACAGAGTACCTGCCTTGAGGAGATAGTGAGCAGCTTTTAACTTTAATGCTCTCCTTTGAGTTCTGTTCAAATGGGATGGGCAAACTCCAAACTGTAGCAGATGAATGATATCCCCATACCAATCATCGATTCGTAGTTTAATTGATTAACTTCTCGTTGTGGAGGCACTTCAGCAATGTGTCTGGACAAGCCAAGTCCTCTGATCAGTTTAGCAGGCCTAATCTCCAAGTCATATTCTTGCAGCCTGGTGACCCAATTGCCCCTCAGTTCACCCAACTCATTCTGACTTAGAAGGTACTTCACAGCTGGGTCTGGCACTATGGCATGAGTTTTGCTTCTGAGTATATAATGTCTGAACTGCTTCACTGCCCTTACCAAAGCATAAGCCTGTTTGTCTAATCTGGAATATTTCAGTTCAGCTCCCTTCAAATTAGTGCTCTTAAAAGCAATTGGATGTTCTCCTGTATCTCTCCGTTGAGTCAGCACTGCAGCAAGTGTATGTTCAGAAGAGAAAGTGTACAGATAGAAATCTACACTGAAATCCGGGCTTACTAAGACTGGTGCTTGTTTAATGGCTGTCTTGATTTCTTGAAAAGCAGTCTTAGCTTCGATGGTCCAGGCAATCGGGCGGTTTGCTTTAACATATCATTCATTGGTTTAACTATCTCTGCAAAGCCCGAGATAAACTTTCCGACAAAGTTAATCTTTCCAAAGAATGATCTCAACTCTTTCTTGGAGTTGGGAAATGGTATGCCGAGATATGGCCTCAACTCTGCTTGGATCCATAGAAATGCCATCCTTTGTGACCAAATGCCCAAGCGGTTTGCCTTCCGTTACACCAAATATGCATTTCTTTGGATTCAAAGAGATGCCAAACTCTCTGCACTTGTTAAATACAGACTCTAAATGCTTGACATGGTCAAATTTGGATTTGGAAAAGACTGTTAGATCATCCATGTAAACTACAATACATTTGCCCATAAGCCCCTTGAAGGCATGGTCCATTGCTCTCTGAAATGTTGCTCCTGCATTTATTAAACCAAATGGCATCCTCTTGTAAGCAAAAGTACCCCACTTAGTGGTAAAAGCGGTCTTCATTCTATCCTCCTTCTCAACTAGAATCCGATTATAGCCTCGAGAAGCCATCCGAGAAAAGACATCATCTCTCGAGCCATTAACAATCTGCGAGTACTTCATCCATAGAAGGCAAGGGATAGTTGTCCTTTTCAGATGCTTTGTTCAGATTCCTAAAATCCACACAAAGGCGGATCTCCCCATTTTTCTTCCTGACTGGCACCAGATTTGCCACCCAAGTAGAATGCCTGATAGGAAAAATAATTGCTGCACTCAAGAGCTTCTCCACTTCTTTCTGAATAAGGGGTTCTAACAGAGCATTAACATGCCTCTGTTTTTGTCTGAAAGGCTTGCAAGATTCTTTCAAAGGTATGATGTGGGTGTAAACTTTTGGATCAAATACCTTTAAATCCTTGTATGACCAGGCCATTACATCCTTAGACCTGTGCAGGAAATCAATCATATTTCTCTTTATCTCTGGATCAGAGTCCTTTGCCAACTTGATGTTCCTTGGATCCTCTTCAGTTCCTACATTCAAATTTTCAGTCTCATTGTCTGTGGTGCCCACATAATCCTCAGAATTCACCCTTTGCCTGATCTTGTCAACATCGAATAGCCTCTCCAACTCTACCATTCCCTTTGGGATTCTGTTGTCCTTCAATCTCATGATTCCCCTGTCATCATCCAACTGTTCCATCAGGTTGTCCCTTTGGCCCTCATCAATTATAGCATTCTCAAAGGTATTGGTACTCTGTAAGAAGTTCACAATCTGCTGATCATCTGAGAAAACTTGAAAGTTGTCTATATTGTTTGGAACTGAAGGACAGGGGACTAGCTCAATTGAAAACTTATCCCACTTAAAATCTTCCAATGGCTTTAAACTTGCAGCTGAAGATGCCAAGACATCTGCATGTGAATTTTGTTCCCTGGGTATATGTGTTAAGTTAAATGCATCAAAGCCTTCCACAAGATCCCAAGCTCTGTGCTTGTATCCCTTCAGATAAGAGGCTTTACACTGAAACTTACCCCTGACTTGGCTTGCCACTAATTCTGAATCAGTGAAAACTTGAATGTTCTTCACATTTTTATCCAATGCAAATTTTAAACCTAAAATCAGAGCTTCATACTCTGCTAAATTATTAGTACATGGGAACTACAGGCGGTAAGACATAAAAAATGTCTGACTTTGAGGCCCTTTGAGGACTGCCCCTGTTCCAGAACCCTGCTTACATCTGGCTCCATCCACATGAAGTGTCCAAACTTCATTAGTATGTACAGGATGAGCTTTGTTAAATTTATCATTGTGCCCAATTGTTAAATTGTAGACACCAATGTCTACCTCTGCAATATTGACAGTCTCATTTGCAACATTGTACTCTGTAATGGTGTGCTTGTACCTGGGTTCTCTGTCAACCCGCAATTGATTAGCCACACCCTTCCATGGCAACCACATGTGTGAAAAGTCTGTTGCCAGATATCCATTCAGAGACTTAGACCAATCCCTACTCAACAGCATTCCATACCCCACTGGGATATCCACAACTTGGATTTCGATCTTATGTTGAGCCCTTGGCTCAGATGCCAATTGAATGTGAATGTTTTGCAGCTCTCCCACAACCTTAACTTCTGACTTGTCCAATTGGACAACTCTCCTCTCAGACTTCATTGGGGTCAGCCCCAACTGCTGACAAATTGCCAATGGCATGACATTAGCAGATGCACCTGAATCCACCAAACAATTATGTAAGTTCTTCCCAAAAATTCTGACAGTCAGTAAAAATGGGGGAACTTCAGTCTTTTCCTTGTACATGGCCAGATTGGCATTGGCTATTTTCTTCCCTTTATCCACAGGTTTAGAAGCAGGGCCAGAGTATGTCTTTATCAGATTGTCTCTCTGCTCTGAAATCTGTGCCAGCTCATGCAGAGTAATGTTAGCCTTAATCTTTTTCATATCCTCCACTATGTTATATCCTTTGTTAAGTGGAGGAATAGCAACATCTGGTACTCTTTGAGCTCCTCCCTTTGGTGGGGGTGGATTATTGCTTGGAGAGGGGTCAGGAGGAATATTGTGAGAATTGTCAGGGAGGAGTTGATGTGGTATTTGGCTCAGGATTCCTGTTCCTCAGGTTGTAGCTATCTCTTCTGTACTGCTGGAAAGCCTGTACTTCATCCATGGGCATTTCAACTACATTCTCAGATTCATCCGGGAAAGAAAAAGAATCCAAGACCATAGCTGCACTGTGTCCAGATGAACTTGGGCCCTCAGCAGTTCTTTGATTTTCAGGGGAGATCAAATCTCCTGACAAGGCTTCAAATGCATTGCAAAATTCCACACAATCTAACTCCCCATGCTGAGAAGTGGCATGAATTCTGCACCAGTTGGGCAGAGCTAAGTCACAAATGTTCACATCATGAGCTTTACCCTTGTAATCTTTATTAGGCTCATATGGGGGCCTATTAAATCTGTTTGGTTGATATGAATATCCGTTGGGATTGTCTCCGGTAGAAGTTTGCCTTTTAAAACTCAAAAAATCATTGGCCAGCTTCTGAACAATCTTTGAAACTTCTTCAATCCTAGCATTGTCAGCCTCTTTTACCGGGTTCTGTACATTCTCAACAGGTGCTGCAGCTAATGGTGCTGCTGATGGTAAAGTCTGACAAACTGGCAGCATCATCTGATGTGGGATAGGATTGAGTATAGGAGCAGGCTGAGTGATCAGAGGAGTTTGTTGAATATTTAAAGGCTGGGGTCCCAACTGTCTTTCCAGGATTAAAGCTTCTTTATAAGCTTCCGTCAAGTTGGTAACAGTGGCATCCCTCTACAAGAAGACAGAGGTCATTGGGTCCAGAGAGTTCCTAAAAATCTCTAATGCCAGGTCAGCATTCGGTACATAATAGCCAGTGAGTCTACCATAAGCTTTCTGGAATCTGACATTATAGGATCTAATAGACTCATTCAGTTCTCTTTTGATGCTAGAAAACTGCTGATATAAAATACTGGGGTCTATCACTTCCCCGAACTGTGACACAAAGACTTTTTCTAAGTCACTCCAAGCGGTGATGGAATCATTGGTAAGATTTAGAAACCAATCATAGGCTCCCTCCTGGAGAGTGAACGGGAAGAGTCTGCAGGCAACATCCTCATGCTGTACATTTAATAACTTCAGTGCATTCTTGAATGCAATTAAGTGTTCCTCTGCAGTTCTTGTCCCATCATGTTTATACCTAGGGAGGTATCTTTCTGGATTTCTGGGCAAGTCATGGGCTATACCCGGAATGTTCAAAGCTGTGGAGCCCAACCAATTTGCCATAGCTAATGGATTAACAGGGATATTCTGAGCTCTGGTTGGAGTGACTATCAATGGTGATAAAACTATCTGTGATAGAGATGTGGCTCTTCTGTGGCTACTTCTTCTCGGAGTTTCTAATTCAGGGACAAGGAGCTCTCCAGCTCTGGGGTGGGACCTTGTTACCCTGTATGTAGAATCCAGTTTTCACAGGTATTGACAAACTCTGCAGTTCTGAACAGGTTCTGTATTTTAGCAAGTTGAAATATCGTATAACAAGAGAAAAAAATAAAAATGACAATTTAAAAAAAACGACAATTTAAAAACTGTCCGGAGTTCACTGTGGGTCCTTCAAATGTTGCTGTTATGCCCTTACAATACTTGAACTGAGTTCAGGCCCTCCTTCTAGCGCCAATTAGGTGTTGGTCCGGCTTTCATGCACACCCCGGGAAAAAAGGGATGAAGGCAAGGAAAGCTCCGGAGACACCCACGGGACGGATCCCACTCATCTTTAGGATCTAGTCGGTTATCCAAGGTGCGAGTTACTGAGTTGGGTCGAATGGCAATTCACTCTTTTCCACTTCTGGAATAGATTTCAATATGGATCTGCTTCTGTTACCTTACGGGGGTTCTTGAACTTGTTCAGTAGTTGCAAAAGTTGTTGACAATCAGATTTAACTTGAATTCTTGATCTAGCTCTCATGGGTCAGCAGATTTAAATAAAAGGCAAATAAAGAAAATAAAAATGGATCATTCACCGAAAGAAAAGAGAGGGTAGGGTAGGGTAGAAAGAGAAGTTTATCAAACATTAAACTGTAAAACTTAAACCCACCAATTTTATCTATGCTATCAGCTTCACAACAGAACAAATCAAAGAAGAAAGTGTCCAGTCGGTCTAAGATCACTTTCAACTAAGAGCACAAGGCAGAGTGGAACAGATCTAGCAGAAAATTATAAATCCAAGGGCAGCTGGTTAAAATCGGTATCTTTCACCGGCAGCCTAGCTCGCACAGTGAAGACAGAGCAATTAGAACAAACTTACACCTCAAATCTGTAATTTCCCCTAGCGGACAATAGAACAACTGAAGCCTAACAGCATATTTAAACTTGATAATGGCGATTTACAGACATATATCTAACAAACTTTAAATGGAACGGATAACAAAAGAAGATACACTTATCACACTCTGCAAAAGATTAGGCTCCTGGCCATGCTATCACAGAAAAGCTAAAGCACATCAACTCCAAGTCCGAAAACAAAGGATTTCACAAAATTTGCAAGAAATTGCTTATAAGCCTTTTATTTCTAAGTCTCCGCCTCCTGCGATTACATTTAGAATTTGTATTTATAGACTCAGGACAGACCCTGATCTTTTCCAAAATATCTTGCTCAAACCCTAAATCTTATCGCACTTAAACCCTAGGACCCGGGTTTTACAATAAAAATCCATTTAAAAATCAAAGTCCGGATAGAACTTAACCCTTCGGAAAATCTATGCAGTTAGTCGCCATAAATGGAGAAGATAAAATCAAATGCAACTTGCATTCATCCGCATTGCAAATAAATGCCTCCATTAATTTCGCTGGTGAGCCGGATGAGTCACCACTTCTCTCAGATCTGATCTCCGTAAAGCCATCCCTGAGTTGAAATTGTCTTCATGCTATCAAGTCTGCAATAAATTTGCTATTGAATGCTCTCACCGGCAGCTTCTCTTCTAGCATGGCGGTCCTTGACTAAATCCGCACTTTATCTTTGCCTTTATGGTCTTTCCCGGTTGTCCCGTAAGTGCCAGGTGGAATCCTGCATGAAAGACAAAAAGATGCATTAGATTAGCATTTTAATTAAATCAGAAGCTTAAAACATTAAAAACAGATTAAAAACCGCAAAATAAGCTTGCATGTCGGCTTCTGTTTGTCCCATTCACGCTTTGACACGTGTCGCTACCCCAGGATGCCTTCTGTTTCCCGCCGGAATGCACTTTCAGGTCAACTTATGACTTTCTCTCTCCTATCGCGATTCTGCGACATGTCGCGATTTCGCGACATGTCGCGAAATCGCGACCCTGCTAGTGCATCGGCAACTTCCTCCCTCGTCGGCCGCGAAAACGCGACATGTCGCGATTTCGCGACATGTCGCGAAATCGCGACCCTCCTGGCCTCCGTACAGCCCTCCCGATTTTCAGCCGCGATTCTAGAACACGTCGCGATATCGCGACAGTTCCCGTACCTGCATGCGTTGACCGCGTTGACCGCGATTTTGGAACATGTTTGCGACTTAGCCGATTTTTCATCCTGCAGCCCACTTTCTCTCTCCTACCGCGAAAATGCGACATGTCGCGATTTCGCGACATGTCGCAAAATCGCGCCCTCCGTACAGCTTGCTTTCTTCTCCCAAAAACTGTCGCGATTTCGCGACATGTCGCGAAATCGCGACCTTCTACGGCACTTAGCCGCATTTTGACTTACCCGTCGCGATATCGCGACATTTTCGAAAATGGAAGTGTCGCGATATCGCGACACTACCAAAAATGGAAAGTTTGATTTTTCAGTGAATTTATGCAACTGTTTTCTCGGATTTTCTCGGATCTGGTGCAAGATTTTGCTTGTGCATGAATGATTCTAGCATGTAAAAAGTGAATTCTTGGATAACACAACTAGAATGCAAGAAAAAGCACAACTTTAAAAAGGAGGCAAGCAAATTTGGATTTAAAACCTGAAAAGATCAAGAGGGTCCCTGCTGCAAAAAATGAAAGTTCAAAATTTTCTAAGGATGGAATCTCATTTTTCAGTGGGGGTGTGTTGCTTATCAACAAAGCCCTAATTGATGGTGCAAAGAACATGAGTATCATTGTTATGTGATACTTTGCATAGTTGGCAATTGTTGGGGTTTCATGTTCTTGAAAGAAAGCATTATATCCTATCCATTTCAGATTTTGAGTTGAGTTTTCAAATTTGAGATTGAGTTTGAGCTGAGTTGATTTGAGTTGAGTTTTGAGATTGGGAGTTGAGTATAGAACATATTGAGTCTCTAACAATTCTCTTTATGCTTCTATGAGTTTGACAAATCACATTGGGTCTATAAAAATTCACCTTGTGATTTCCTACTAAGAATGTTTTTCTTGGTGAGCTTGCTGAGGTTTTGGACAAGTTCTGGTGGGGACTTGTGAGCAGGTTTTGGACAGGTTCTGGTGGGGACTTGTGAGCGGTTTTTGGATAGGTTTCGGTGGGGACTTGTGAGCATATTTGGACAGGTCCTAACAGAGGACTTGTGAGATGAGTTTGTTAGTTCTATCAGAGAACTTGAGGACAGAGGTGCATTGGTTCTTTGAGAAGAACCTGAGGACAAATTTAGCAAGTCTTTGAGAAGGATTGTGCACAGAGGATTGATTTGTTCAAGTGTTGGATAGATCTGATAGACAGAGGAAGACTTGTACTAGACTGACTGACTATGTATGGTACAGGTTGCTGAGCTGTTGTGGACGTGATCATAGAAGGCAGAGGTCTCTTAGGCTAAGCATTGAGGACAGGAGGTCTTCGATGGAAAGGAGTTCCACGTGCTGGCAAGAGGTAGAGGCAGTTGATCTTCTGAGGGATCATTTATAGAGTAGAGGGGAAGGTATCTCCTTTGAGAAGAGGCTCATAAATTCATATTAAGGGAAGGTATCTCCTTTGAGCAGAGGCTCATAAATTCTAATTGGTTGAAGGTATCTCCTTTGGGCCAAGGCTCATAAACATTGTAATTGGGAAGGATTCCCAAAGAAGTTTGAGATAACTTTTAGAGAAAAGTTTTGTGGATGTAGCCCAGCCATTCTGGGTGAACCACGTTAAAATTGGTGTCACTTTGTGGATGATATTGTGCATTGTTTTGATATTGCTTTACTGTTTTGAAGTATAAAGTAAAAAGTAAAAAGAGGTCTTATACTGTTCACCCCCCCTCTCAGTATAAGCTTGTGTTATTCAATAAGAACAAAAGATCTTATTCCTTTGAAAGAAGTTGCTTTCAAAGTAGACAAAAAGAAAAAGGGTAAGAAGTCAGAATAAAGTAGTGAATCTTCCAGTGATGAAGAAGCTAACTATGGTAGAAGAGATAAAGGTTCCAGAAGACCCATAGATATAATATCTATTAAGTGATTCAATTGTGGAAAGTATGGACATTGTGCAATAGAGTGTAAAGATTCCAAGAGCAAAAATGAATAAGAAAAACTTGATCATAGGTACAAGGAATCATAAAGACATAGGTACCAAAAGAAGAGCAAGGATGGAAAAAATAGACAAGGGAAGAAGTTCTTCCAAAGACAAAAGAGAAGCTACTATGCGGATAATGCAAGTAAGTAATCAATTGATAGTGATACTAGTTTTTCAAATAATGATAGAGATGAAGTATTATTTATGGTTGAAGAAAAATATCCAGTTAAGAAAAAGACTCCAGTTATTATCAAGTGTTTTAGATGCGGTAGATTTGGACATCTTGAATATGATTTCACAAGGAATGGTTATAGTTTCAGTGACGATGATTTTGAAGATGCACTTGATAGACCAGATGAAAATATTCTAATGGCATTAGAAGAAGAAGTGAGTGATTCTATATAATACAAGCTAAAACAAAGTAATGATATGGATAAAGGTAAATAAATAGAGGATTATTCAGTAGAGAATGGCTATGATATCAAGGGATAACTTATCTATGCCCTTGACAAAGTAAATAAGGTTAGAAAGCAACACTCTAAGCTTGAAAATCAGTTTCAAGAATGTGATGAAGAAAGATTATTGCTCATAGAGGATTTAGAAAAGTCAAAGGCTAAGGAAAGTAAGTTCAAGGATAAGTTAGAAGCAAATATTTTGGAATGTGAGAAGTTAGCACAAGAAGTGGCTACTCTAAAAGAATATTTAAAGGACTCCAAGATCAAGATGAAGAGTTTCACAAATAACTCTAAGAACTTGGATAAGTTCATCTGTGGACAACAACGAACACCCTGTTCAACAAATTTTGTCTTTGGAAATGCTCAAAATAAATAGGAAAAATAATCTACTTCAAGTCTTGATGATGAAGAAACTTTAGAAGAAGATACATCAGAAGAAGACAGTTTAAGTGTAAGTGGGACATCAGGGGATGAGTTGGACAGCCAAAAGTTCAACAAAGAGGAACAATGCACAAATAATATATAGATGGAAAAACAATCAGAACATGATACCAATGAGGTCAATACAAGGAAGCTTAAATGGAATATGTTATTCATGTCATAGGTTTGGACACATGGCTTCACAGTGCAAGACTCATGAAAGACATGTATATGGAAAAGAACAACTTTTCCAAGGATATTGCTACTCATGCAATGGCTTTGGTCACAAAGCAATGAATTGTAGGGTTCATGACAGAAGAGGATATGGCTTCACAAGGAGAAGTCCTAAGATAGTTGCACATCCAAGGAATAATAACATTAAGTGTTATAAGTGCAATAATTATGGTCACATAGCAAGATGGTGTAGAGAAAATATTCCAGGAACAGGCATGAACAGGGATAAAAATATGAACAGGAACATAAATATGAATAGGAACAGGAAGATGAAAAAGAATAGAGACTCATAAAAGAATAAATACTCAAAAAAGAAAGAGAACAGGAACAAGAATAGGAACATGAATGAGAACAAGAATAGGAATAGGAATAGAATTGACAACAGGAATAGGGATGATGACTTAGAAAGGAATAGTGAGAGGATTCAGAATAATCACAGAAGAAGAGAGAAAGATAAAGGTACAAATCTATGCTTTAGGGTAGTAGAAATACTCCCACCCGATAATTAACCACCTCATGTGGGGGTGGGGGAGGGGCTAAGCTAAGAGGCTCATTCTTAGCCCCGAACCCCAAAGGTGACCCTTTGCCATTGATGTCAAATGGGGAGATATTTGTGTATTGGGGAGAGATTTGATATGAGGAGAGATTTGATATTTGAGAGAGCATTGAGCCAGGGGGAGAAAAGACCTAGGGGGAGTAGAAAAGAAGGTCAGGTTTCAGTAAAATGAATATGGGTTGCCATCAATGACAAAGGGGGAGATTGTTGGAAATTTTGAGTCCCTAAGCTAAAATTTTTCATTGATGTCAAAAGGACCTATGTAAGTAAGCACTATGATTTTTCTCCACAAAGAGCTTTATGAGAAGCAGAGGTTTTGATCAAAGGTTCAAGAAGGGATGCATGGAATTTGGTTCCAAAAGGAGCTTCAAGGAAAGCTTAGCAAAATGTTTTTATGAAAAGGCAAGGAAAGGTTTTATTTAAAACCATGGATGGTATATTTGAAATGGGTTTTTCTTAAAACCCAAGTTGGCTTTTCGTTTCATCGAAAAAGGACCTCCGATGATAAAGTTATTAAAGTTTGAAATTTAGGTTTAAATTTTAATTTTATTAAAATTAAAATTAAAATTAAAATTTTAATTTTATTAAAATTAAAATTTTAATTTTATTAAAATTTAAATTTAAATTTAAAAGGTTTTTCCCTCCTTTCTTATTGGTGCCACCAACGTCATGAGGGAAATTTTAAAAGGGCCAATGTATTCGCATTGAAGTATAGATTATATAAGTCAAAGGTTTTTCATTTAATACACAAAGTGTAGTCACATGATTTTCGAAAACCCAAAGCATTTTACATCTAAATATTGCGCAGTGAATTTTGTGGAGTGTGACATGGGTAGTTAAGTCATGGACGATCAAGTTTGGTTCCTTGTGAGGAAAGCACACACGACTTAAGGAAGAGAGTGCCCAAGGCACTTATGTGGGAAGTCTTAGCTCACGTGGCTTAGTTTTCACTTGGTAGCATGGTGGGCAGAGGTTCGAAATGCCAAAGATCTTCGAGGGCTCCTTTGAGTTATGCACTCTGATTTTGATATTTGCGGGGGTCAATATTTTAATTAAAATATTTTCTTGCTAAGGTTTTATTATAATTTTTGTGGGAGATATAAGGTTGAGCAAGTTTTAATATTTTAATAAAGGTTTTTTTGATTAAATTTGGCAATGGAGTAATAAGGGAGTATATGTCATATATTATTTTTGCATTAAATCAAAGTTGTGCAAATGTTAATGAAGGATGCCCTAAGTTACCTTGATATTATTTTAAAGTGTTTCTAAATGCTATGGTGGTAATTTATTCTTGAGAGGTGGTTATTGCTTTAATGTGTTGATGAGTTTCTTTCTTGAGATTGGATTTGATAAGGTGTATGTGGAACATGCTTTGTATTGTTGAGTGGAAGAATAAAATAAAGTATTGTTGAGATATTTCAAGGGAATATTATTGTGAAAAATTGTGCAATATTCTTTGTCCACTAACCCTCTCTAGTTTGGTAAAGAAGTGGTTATGATCTTGACAGAATTGAGAGATCTTCTTCATCATCAAAAAGGTATGGGCAATATTCTCCATTGACTTGATTGGGTGATTGATTTCTGAAATATCATTGGAGAGAAAAGGATTGATTGTGGTTTCCTTTTCGAAAGTTATTGGTTAAATGCTTCAAGGTTTTCTAGATTGAGACTTGTTATTAAACCTTTTTTTTATAAGCATTGTTGTTGAATCCCATTGGTTGTGCAAAGAACTTGAACTTGAGTTAGAAAAGAACATGAGTATCATTGTTATGTGAGATTTGTGGTTGAGCATTGTTGGAAACATTTTGAGTTAGTTGATACATGATTGGACTAGGGTTTGTGAGAAAGGGTTGTTCCTTGAGGTGTTTGGTTGAGTAGAGTTGATTGAGCCTAGTCAAGTGGATGCATGTGGTTGTTCAAGTTCCATGAAACAAACTATTCTATATTCTAGATTTGAGTTGAGATTGAGATTTGAGAATAGAATATATTGAGTCTCTAACAATTCTCTTTATGCTTCTATGAGATTTATTTGAGTTGAGATTGGGATTTGAGTATAGAACATATTGAGTCTCTAACAATTTTCTTTATGATTCTATGAGATTGATTTGATTTGAGATTGGGATTTGAGAATAGAACATATTGAGTCTCTAATAATTCTCTTTATGCTTCTATGAGATTGATTTGAGTTGAGATTGGGATTTGAGTATAGAACATATTGAGTCTCTAAAAATTCTCTTTATGCTTCTATGAGATTGAATTGAGATATTGATTAAGCATTGAGTATAGAACATATTGAGTCTCTAAAAATTCTCTTTATGATTCTATGATATTGGACAAGTTCTATGTGAGCTTGCTAAGAAAATTTGGGACAAGTCTTTGAGAAGGCTTGTGGATTGATTTTGAGTAAGCTTTTGTGGAAGCTTGCTATGCAGATTTGAGCAAGTCCTAGAGAGGACTTAGTGAGCATATTTTGACAAGTTCTAAGTGAGCTTGTTGTGAATATTTGGATAATTTTTTAGTGAGCTTGTTGAACAGATTTGGACAAGTTCTGAGTGACCTTGTTGAGCAGATCTGGACAAGTTCTGAGTGAGCTTTTTGAGTATATTTGAGCGGGTTTTGTGTGGACTTATTGAGAAAATTTGAGTAGGTTCTGTGTGGATATGTTGAGCAAATTTGAGCAGGTTTTATGTGGACCTATTGAGTAGAATTGAGTAGGTTTTGTGTGGATATATTGAGCATATTTGAGTAGGTTCTGTGTGGACCTATTGAGTATATTTGAGCAGGTTTTGTGTGGACCTATTGAGAAAAATTGTACTAGATTGAATGTACTATATTTAGTGCAAGAGATTGAGCAGAGCTATGCTAGACCGACTAAACTGTGTTTAGTACAATATTGAGATAGAGCTTTGGAGGTGACAGAGTATATATGATATAATATCAATGGATAGAGATCTAGTAGCCAATACAATTGAATACATATTTTAGTGAGGAGTCTTCAAGTGGAGAGATATCCACCAGTCAGTGCAACAGAGAGATAGAGTCTTCTATAAGATCACTAGCTAGAGCAGAAGGAGAAAGAGTTCTCCTATGGAAGAAATCCATGAAATTGAGATTAGGGTATCAACATATCCTTTGGACAGAGGTCCATAAATATTTTAATTGGGAAGGATTACCAAAATAGATTGATTGAGAAAATTTTAGTAAAATATTTTCTCCATGGAGTAGCCCAGATTGGGTGAACCACGTAAATTGTATTATTTCTATTGTGTATGGTGTTTTATGCATTGCTTTGAGTACCGCTATTGATACTGCTATCTATACACTACATAATATTGAATTGAAATAAAAACTAAAAAGTGGTCTTATACTGTTCACTCCCCCTTTCAGTATAAGCTTATGTCCTTCGTACCTCATTGAAATATTTGGGCTCAATTTTAGATAACGAGAAAAACTTTTCATGCTCACTTGTTCCTATTATCTTCCTCCTTGTCTGTATCTCATTT
The DNA here is from genome assembly GCA_028583015.1 of Wollemia nobilis. Classification (NCBI taxonomy): domain Eukaryota; kingdom Viridiplantae; phylum Streptophyta; class Pinopsida; order Araucariales; family Araucariaceae; genus Wollemia; species Wollemia nobilis. The sequence continues at coordinate 2,468,799 of JAQPPZ010016529.1, read as the reverse complement.
GGATTTCCAATGTTTAGATCTTCTGGATGATTTTTCTGCACATACCTGGATGGATTTTTGGGTAGTAGTCTTTGTGTTTCTTCTTCTGATTCTTCACCTAACTCTTCTTGGAAACTTTCTTCTTCATACATAATTTCTCTTACTGGTTCTTTTGAACTTGTATGTTCATCAACTGTCGCATTTATAATTTCTATAATAGTATGTGTCCTCTTATTATAACATATATAGGCTTTGCTCTTAGTGGAATAGCCAAGGAAAATACCCTCATCACATATTGAATCAAAATTACCCAAAATTTTCTCTTATCTTATATAACATTTGCTTCCAAATATTTTGAAATATTTTACTATGGCTGGTCTCCCTTACCAAAGCTCATATGGGGTTTTGTGGTGATTTATTCTCATTTGAGCTCTATTGATGATATAAATTGTTGTATGTACTCCCTCTTTCCAAAAACCATATGAAATATTAGACTCATTTAACATGGCTCTGGCCATATTTTCAACAATCCTATTTTTTCTTTCAACTACCCCATTTTTTTGAGGAGTTCTTGCTATTGAATATTTTATTTTGATCCCATGTTGTTCATAAAATTCTATGAATTCATTCGAGGTAAATTCTCCTCCTCTATTTGATCTTAAAAACTTAATCCTTCTACCTATTTCATTTTCTACTAATTAATTAAAATATTTGAACTTCTCAAGGGCTTATAATTTTTATTTTAAGAAGGCTACCCAAATCATTCTGTAATAATCACATATAAATAATACAAAGTAACTTTCACCTTGTAGACTTTTTGTCCTTGTAGGACCACATAGGTCAATGTACACGAGTTTCAATGGCTCAGATGACATAAATCCTTTTGACTTGAAACTTGTTCTAGTTTACTTCCCATGGTGAAATTGTGCACAAATTATGTTTTATGGCCTTTATTTATGTTGGGTAAATCTCTGACTGCTTTCTTGTTGCTTATTTTTACTATGTTGTCAAAGTTCAAATGACCCATTATTCTATACCAAAACCAACTCTCATATTCTTGCGATAAGAAGCACTTTTCTCCCTTAATCTCACTTAGCATGTAGAGATTGTTTGTAGTTCTATTTGCATCTACAATGAGCTTTCCAGTTTTATATTTTCTGATCTCACATCTATTTGGATGAAAGGTAACTGTGTGTTCCTGATCATAGATTTGGCTTACACTTAGTAAATTGTACCTCAATCCCTTGATATATAATACATTCTCTATCTTTGTTTTTCCATTATCTAAGCTTAAGTTTCCTTTCCCATAATTTTTTTTTGAACCATTGTCACCAAATTTAACTAATCATCCATTGATTTCTTTAAGTACAAGAAATTTACTTTTATCTCCTATCATATGACTAGAACAACCACTATCAAGGAACCATTGTTTTCCTTTATCTTGTACATGAAGAGCTGCTTGTACTAACATTGCTTTAACTTTCTTTTGCTCTTTTCTCTTTCTCATAATTTTTGAAGTTGTATTCTTTTTGCTTGATTCAGGAAATATTATTTTACACCCTTTTGCCTTGTGCCCAAATTTATTGCATTTATAACATATGATATCGTTATCCATAACAGGTGCAAAAGAATTGAAATTTCTATCAACATTATATTTCACATAACTAGTGCAATGTATAGCTCTATGACCATATTTGTTACATGAAAAACAATAGCCATGGAAGAAATTTTGTAACATGTTGGCATCCCTTGAATAATATGGTTGTGTGCTTTTTCTTCTATTGTTCTTGTAATTTACTTTTGTCCATGGATCTTATTTTCCCTCTTCTTTCTTGATGTTTTTTCCTTTTAGTGCATTAGCATAAGTCATAGGCTCTTCTTTCTTTGATGTCTTTTTTTCTTGGAAGCTTGACTCCTCTTTCTATTTCCCTGATTTTATGTCTTGCTGTAATTTACCCTTAACCTTTTCAACTTCCTTCCTTAGAGAGACAATTTTTTATTGCAATATTTCACATTCTACTTCTCTTACCTTTAATAGTTCTATCATATCTTGTTCAATTTTCTTTCTCTCTTCAAATTTTACCTTGAGTTCTGTGAGATTTTGTAGAAGTTCCATTCTTGCTTCCTCATATTCTTGAATTTTATCCTTAAAACTTGAGTTCTTCTTTATAACCTTTTACAAGTTTTTAAGAGCAGCAACAAATTCCTCTTTTATGTGGAACATGGCATCTTCTTCATTTTTTGAGGTCATGTATGTTCTTGTGAGATATTCTTTCAAGCTATTAGGCTTTTTATGAAGGAACCCACTCTGATACCAATTGAAGAACATAAGCTTATACTAAGAGTGGGGTGAACAATATAAGATAAAATTTTTTACTTCCCAATCCATATGATAATATCAACAACATCAAAGTAGTAGACATTGCACACATCATAATACACATGAGAGACATGATTTAACGTGGTTCACCCAATATGGGCTACTCCACAGAGAAAATATTCCTTATAAATTTTCTCAATAAATTATTTTGGGAATTAATTCCTTATTACAATGTTTATGGATTTCTATCCAAAGGAGACACCAATCCCATTGCTCTAATTTGTGTATATCTATCCACATGAGAACTCTATCCCCTCTACTATGGCTAAGGATCTTCTCGAAGACTTCTACCCCCACTATTCTGGCTTATGGATCTCTCTCCATAGAAGACCTTTATACTCACTGCCTTGGATAATGGATCTCTATCCACTAGAGGTTGCTATCCTATGATCTATCACCTCCAAATCTTGTTCAAATTTCTATCTCAAATCTGTCCGCAAGACTTTAACACAAAGCTTAAATAAATCAATCTTGCTCTTAATGTTGTTTCAAGTCTTCCCAATACTTGCTCAAGTATGACTTCAAGTCCTCTTAAGAACTTTTTCAATATTATCTCCAGTATTCACAAATACTTGCTCAAATTTATCCTCAAGTCTTCACAAATACTTGCTCAAATCTACTCTAGCACATGCTCAAACCTGCTCTAACACATGCTCAAAACAACTCACAAAATATGCTCACTCATTCAACCAATGAAAAAAAACTTGTTCAAAAATCCTAAACAAGTGTTTTCATACTTCTTCAAACAAAGGGCATAATATTGGTCTCAAAAACTAACTCAAATAATTCTCAATCTCTATCTTAAACATTCACCAATGAAGCATATAAAAACTCACTCAAATATTTCCAACAATGCTTATCAAACAATCCTTTTCACTCCACCTTATATTTCACAACATTCATTACAACATTTCAAACAAAGGATGATGTGCCCATACCTCTTTGTTTTGATGGATATATATCTTCAAAACCTGTTTTACTTACAACCAAATCCTTTTGCCAATTCTAGGTTAGATAGCAATAGTCTATCTCAAAATATCCACAAGAATATTCACCTCAAAAAATATTTCACCATACAAGAAATACAATAAAATGTCAAGTCATAAATACACCTTATCACTCCTTATTTATAATCATAAAATCAAATTATACCCTTTTTAAATTAATGCATATATAAAAAGGAATTTTTTACTTTGTACACCTTATTACTCAACATTCAAAATAATATTCAACACACATCAAAAATAAAGTTCCTTGTTTATACCTTATAATATCCAATACTTTATTTATTTCCTAAGCATCCAAAATAAAAAATTTAATTAACACACCTTATGACTCCTTAAAAAATTCCACACTTGGCCCTTTCAATATAGTGTAGCCTCAAAACAATTTTCATTTTCAAAAACCTTTGGCAGATTTAACTCAAAAATTGCATACCTTAATAATTGACACATGTCATAAAATGTTTGCATGAACATCAACAACCACCGTCGAAATCAAAACCGCAACCTTAGCCACCACAACACCCTATCCAAATATAGGCTACCGCCTATGCTATGTGCTCACACGAGAACCGAAGTGCACTCTCTTCCATACAATGTCTGCTTCTCACAAAGTTTACCAAAAATGAAAAGCTCTTTCCTCCTTCACAAAAACAAACTATGTGGGATTCGAAACAGAGACCAACCTCCATGAATACCTTAGCCAAGCCTCAACTATCATTTGTGCTAGCCAGCTGGAATGAATCTAAGTCTGTCATTATTTCCTTTTACACCACAAAGTCCACCTCAAAATTAGTGCAAACCTTTGTCTTCTCCCTTTCCAAATTTAATCAAGCGCATGCAAAGGAGATTTAATTCATGAGATAATATTAATTTACCAATGCAAAACCTTTGAATATTTATATGTGCTTTGAGTTACATTGTGACGTTGGCTCATTTAAAATCCAACTTTGGATTTTTATTTATATTATATTTTAATTATAATAATTTAAATTCAATGAATTTAACTATTATAATCTAAATATAAAAAAAAAATTGGGCCTTTTCTTAAGGCTAACCTTTGCAACCATTTAATGAATATTTTAACCTTTGTCCCATATATTATAATGCAAATCATTATAATATTATTTCTTTTAAACTTGCTTTATTTTCCTTTTGAAAGGCCCTATTGGCCAAATATTATAATATTAAAATATTAGTCTTTTTCACTTGCTCTCTTTTTGCACATAGTCTTCAAACTTGACCTTCAAACTTTTCCTTGTCGTGCTTTCATACCCTATGCTATTTTGACATCAATGACAACCTAATATTCTCAAATTTTTAACACTTTAATGGCGGTTTCCGCGCCTAGGTAGGGTGGGTTTTTGATGGATTCTTTGATTCACACACACCTAGGTTTTAGCCAAATGCAGCTATATCTAACTATATGCATTTCAAATTTTTATGAAAGCAACAATATACAATTTAACTAGAAAGCTTTTAAATTTAACTAAGATGCAATGACTCTTGTAAATACTGAAAGCAAAGGATGAGTTCTATGCTAACTAGTGTATACTTTTTTCTTTTGTGTTTTTCAACTAGTGTAATTTATGCAAAAGTGATATAACTAATTTTATGTTTTTTGGATCTTTTCTTTCTTTTCCTTTTATGAAAATACTCCTAAAATAGATAGTGCAAAATTCAAGTATGGAAAACTAAAAGGAATTTTAGATTGGACCCTTACTTGATATGGATGTTTTCTATTAGGTGAATTCAGATATGTCAAAGTGAATTTGGATCTATTAGAGCGAATTCAAATATCAGAACGTGAATTTGAACATATATTTTAGTGGTTTGAATTCGTTCAAAACCTGCAACTTCACACATAAGACACTAAAAATTGCAATTAGGGGTGAGGGATCTTCTTAGGCCACAAAGATTGTGATCCTTAGTGGCGTGGCAGTCAGAATCCCTTGGATATTTTATTAAATTGTAATAAAATTAGTTGATCTCTAGATCTAATGCCAAACATATAAATTTGATAAGACAATAGTAAACCAATATAAAATGCAGCAAGGAATAAGTTTTGAAAAGACTAAAAAGCAAAACATAAATCACTACAATAACTTGAGGCTAGGATTTTTCCCCCAGCATATTTCTGCACAACTTTAGACATTTTTAGTGAATTTGGAAGGCTCTTAATTTTTTCAAACCTACAACGGTAAAATTTGGAAAATTATAGAGTAATTTCAAAAGCCCTTCAGCGAATTCTGACTGTTTCTAATTAGTTCAAAACCTGCAACATAAAAAATATTTGCTAAGAATTAGAACAAATGGATCAGTGGTGCTCATTGTCATCTAATCTAACCTCTATAATTATGATAGGATGGCGAGATCTCCTTCAAAAACTTACAACAAAATATGAAAAAGTCTCTTCTCCACTTGGATCTCCTACAAAATCACCATTAGGTTCTTCTAAAGGTAGTCTACAGTATTTAATCAATCGAGACATATCAAAGGAAACATGAGGAGGATAAAGATATATTAGGTTTTTAGGGAAAATTTAAAATTTTTCCAATCTAGATGAATTCAGATGGTTTCAAATTCGTTGAAAATCTAGGATTGCCTAGATTGGAGGCAAAATCCAAACAATGCACCAAATTTAAGTGCACGTTTGATTTACCTAAATTTGAATGGTTCAAAAATTTTCAAAATTGTTTGAATTTGCAAAAAAATGGGAGAAGGAGAGGATTAGGTTTTAACGAGCACAAAAATTGAGGCAGACAATTGAAGGGGGAAGCTACGTTGCTAAGGAGGGAAAACATTTTGCTAGCGAGTCTAGGAATTTTGAAGTGTGTCAAAATTCCACAACTACACTTCTGTTCCACCAACTATTAGTTATCCTCTCCAGCAAGATACCACATATCACAACAGTATCAATATTTCCAACATAGGCCAAGTACCCATTCAATAGCCTACCTATCCCTTAGGGAATCCGAGGGCCTTGCACAACAACAATCCAGAGGTGCAAAATTTAACAAATAGGGTGAAACAATTAATTTCAAAAGTGTATATGATTCAGCCCTCTAGTTTCACCTATAGCTATAAATATATGTGCAATCATCCCCTAGACCCTATTATTATTGTTAGACCTTATCATAAGCATTTTTCCATGTTGGTTTTACCTATATATAAGGGAACAGAAGATCCAATTGAGAATTTGAGAAAAATCAGGATGGTTTGCCATGATATCATCTATGATGATATGTTATTGCTAAAAATATTTCCTAATAGTCTTGCTAGCATGGTATTAGAATGGTATTATCAATTGCCTAGTCATTCCTTGAGAAATTTTGAAGAGACAACTAAATTATTTGTGCAACATTTTGGTGCCTATGTTGAGAAGAATGTAACCATGAAAGATGTCTACAATCTGAAGCAAGGTAAAGAGGAAATTTTTACAAAAAAATTGTCTCGATGGAGGAGTCTAGTGGGACGCTTAAGGTATATTTTACATCCTCAAGACATGATTGAAATATTTATTGGAAATTTTCTAGAGAAATTATCTTATGCATTAGAAACAACAACTATCACATATTTTTATCATGCAATTGAGTTAGCAAGGAAAGTGGAACAAGCCCTTATCAAAATAGGACAACTTAAAGTGAAAGAGGATAGGACCACAAAAAATATGTATAAAAATAAGCATGTTGTAGGAGATGGTGTGATGGATAATAGGCCTGTTAATAGTATTATTAACAACCTACAAAAGGTGATACTGCAAAAACCTGCACAAAGGAATTTCACAAGACTTAACATGCCTATGGAAGTGGTTTTAAAGCATTTTTTAGAAGCAAATATGATTGAGTTGCCTCCCATAAGGCAACCTGATACTACAACAAATTGGTATAAGTCTGGTCAAGATTATGCATATCACATGGTAGGACACTAAACAAATTCTTGTAAGAAGTTGAAACATGTGGTTTAGGATCTAATTGATGCAGAACACCTTGTTATAGAAGACAACTAATCATGTATCTTATAAAAATGCACCACCTCCCTATGGTAATATGGTTGGTATGATAGCAACAAATTTTGAGCAACAGGTACAGAATAAAAAAATCCAACAGTATCAGTAGGAGATGAGTTCCTTAGCAAAAATTTCTCTTAGAATTTTTTTAAACTTCTCCCATTCATGGAGAATCCTTGTTAAAACTACTAAGGCAACAATCTATCCCGATAGATATTTACCCTAGTGTTATGGCCAATGTTGTGAGTTCTCTTACGATACATCATATAAAATTATTGGATGACGATATTTCTTCCTTAGATCCATGTAGAGATTCTTCTCTGTACATCACTACATTTATCAGGGAAAATTTTATCAAGAGGGTTATGATTAATAATGGTTCTTCCCTTAATTTATGCACATTTTAATTTTTCTATAAGTTTGGATTAACAGGGGAAGATCTAACTAAATTTGATGATATCATTAAAACTTTCAACAACGAGTCCTAAGAATCTTGCAAAATTATATCTCTTCCCCTTAAGGTTGGACCTAAGATTTTAAATACATTGTTCTATGTGATGTCTTGCCCTACATATTTTAATTTTCTTCTTGGACATCCTTGGGTTCATGCAATGAAGGCCATCCTTCTACCTTTCACCTATTTTTGAAGTTTAAATTTAAAAATCAATATATAACCATTTTGGGTGATCCTCATCCATTAAAATATTTCTCACCAAAATATTTAATTTATCAGATTCCTCATCTCATATAACTTAGAAATGCAAAAATCTAAACGTGAGAGAGTAATCATTAATTAATATCTCATCACAGGATCAAGACTATTCTTCTCATTAGGAGCTTCTTTTAGATGAATCTCATAAAGATATAGAATGGAGTGTTGAGGATGAGGGGTCACCCTATCCCTCTCTGTTGATCGTAACCCCAAAGCAGCATGTCAAAGATGATAATATCCCACAAAATGATATCTAATTTGATGGGTCTATTCCTTGCACTGTGTAGGTTGAGTCTTCTAGTTCTCAAGAGGAATTTGGTTCTATGTCTCCCGAGGACCTTGAGCAAATAGGAGTGATTATTGCCCCACCTCCTATTTAGGATGAGTCATCCATTCTCATTGAGGAGACCATAGATGTAAACATAGGTTCTAAGGAAGCCCCTAGAATCCTTAAGTTAGGTAAAGTATTGTCCATGGATGAGTAGGATCAATTGACCAATTTGTTAAAAGAGTTTCAAGATATTTTTGCTTGATCATATGCTGACATGCCAGGGATTGATCCCTCCCTTATTATGCATCATTTGGTAGTTCATCCTAATTCCAAGACTATTAAGTAGAAACTTAGGAATATGCATCCTAAGGTCACCATTTTAGTCAAGGAGGAGCTCAAAAATCTCTTTGATATCAGTTTTATAAAAACCATTGACTATTCTGATTGGATCTCCAATATCATCCCTGTGACTAAGAAGGAAGGAACAATCAAAATATGTACTAAATTTAGGGACATTAACTTACCATGTTCCAAGGATGATTTTCCCTTGCCCAATATAGATTAGATTGAAGATTTTACCACCAAATGTGGAATACTCTCACTCATGGATTGTTTCTCAGGATATAATCAGATTATGATTACCCTTGAAGATTAGGCCAAGATGACTTTCATCACTCCATGGGGTACCTTTTGTTTTAAGGTCATGCCTTTTGGCTTGAAAAATATAGGTGCCACCTATCAGTGGGTCATGACTTATATTTTCCATGACATGATGTATGATATTCTCTAGGATTATGTGGATGATCTTTTAGGTCACTCCATAGAACAAAAGGACCATTTCCATGATTTAAGATGGATATTTGAAAGGCTTCAATATTTTTGGGTTCATCTTAAGCCCGCTAAGTGTGTGTTTGGAGTCACATACAGGAATTTGTTAGGCTTCATAGTTTTTAGGTGAGGTATTAAAGTGGATCCCACTAATATAGTGGCTATCACTAACTTACCTCCTCCTCGTACCCTAACAAAACTATGTAGCCTGCAAGGAAATCTTCAAGCTATTCATCGATTCATTGCCTAGTTAGCCGATAAGTATCAACAATTTCTTAAAATTTTAGGAAAGATGTTGTCTTCCACTGGGATTCTGAATGTCAAAAATATTTTGATTATATCAAATAGTATCTCACTTCCCTTCCTATTTTGGTTCCTCCTATGCCTGGTAAGTATATGATGCTTTACATAGCATCCACAACTCGTACTTTGAGACCCATGTAGGCTCAACATGATGATAAAAAAAAAGAGCGAGCTATCTACTATATCAATAGAAATTTGGTTAGCTATTAAACTAATTGCACTCTCATAGAGAATCTTTACCTTACCGTAGTGTTCACTTCCCAGAAGTTAAGACACTATATGCTCAACCATAAGATATTAGTAGTTGTAAATTTTAACCCTTTGCACTATTTAATGTCTAAGCTCCACATTTCAGGTTGAGTTGCTAAGTGAGTGTTTTTTGACCTGACTTTCATAAATCAGAAGGCCTCCACTCTCTTAGAATCTACCCACCCTTTGGTTGTTGAATTTCCTTATGAGTGCTTCAACATCAAATTTGAAGGGCCACAATGTTGGAATTTGTTTTTTTATGGAACCTAATGCATGAAGGGTGATGGTTCTAGTGTCCTTCTAGTTACCCCACAAAAATAGATCATCCCCTTGTCCTTCAAGATTCATTTATCTTTCACAAACAACACTACAGAATATGAAGCTTTGATCCTTAGCCTTAGAGCTACTTTAGCCTTATAGGTTAGAGTCCTTTCAGTCTTTGGTTATTCTCAACTTGTGGTCAATTAGATCTATGATGTTTTTCAAACTTGGGATGATAAGTTAAAACCTTACAAGGAGATAGTCACCAAGTTATTTTCCTAATTCGATTGGCTAACCATAGAGTTTGTCCCTCTATCCTCAAACCATCATGCACATGCCATAACCACTGCTACATCCTTATTTCCTTTGGAATTGGAATATGATCAAATGTTGATTATCATTAGATAAATATGGGAACCCACATGACTTGGTTCTTGTCTTGTTTCATAAAATATTTTTACCATGAAAGGTGCCCCATTTGAGCCATGGTATAACAACATATTTAATTTTCTTAAGGATGGTTTGGTGCTTGACAGTTTGGATCACAATTAGTATAAGATTTTACGTAAAATAGAATGTCAATTTGTTTTAATTGGAAATACTTTGTATCGACATTATTTTGAAGGTATTCTATTACGATGCCTTAACTTCAATGAAGGCCGAATTGCTCTTAGTGAAGCTCACATAGGTTCATGTGGAGGTCATTTTAGCAGTAATATTATTTTCAAGCAGCTACTTTAGATGGGGTATTATTGGCCTTCCATGGAGAAATATGCATGTGATCATGTGTGATGCTACGAAAAGTGTTAATACCAAGATCATCTTGTCCATGCTCCTTCTCAACACCTTCAAGTTATTTCTTCCCCATGGTCATTTTCCATGTGGTAATTAGATATTATAGGGAATATTAACCCAACATCGTCTGATGGTCACAATTTTATCATAATAATGACTAAGTACTTCACTAAATAGGTCAAAGCCATACCCATAGCCATGGTGACTAGAACTTAGGTTTCTAATTTCATATTCAACTAGATTCTTTGTAGGTTTAGGATTCCTTCAGTGATTGTTTTTGACAATGACACTCCTTTCAAGGATAAGGATGTTTGTAAAATTTGTGCTAAGAACAATATTGAAAACATATGGTCAACTATGTATTACTCTCAAGGTAAAATTTGAAGCATCCAATAAGTCTTTGATCAGGATCTTGAAGAATTTGGTTTTTAAGACTGATCATGACTAGCATACCCAAAGTTATCCTACTTTATGGGCCTATCGTACTAGTGTGTGTAATTCCATAGGTGCCTCACCATATGTCTTGTTATATGGGTCTAAGATAGTATTTCCTTTTGATATTGAGGTTCCCTCATTGTGCATCTTGTTACAAGATGCCTCGATTAATTATGAGTATCACTCAAATTATTTTCACCAATTAGAGTCGTTGGATGAAAAGTGCATTCATGCCTTAAAGCATTTATGAGCTTATCAGAATAGGCTCAAGTGATATTACTCTAAGAAATTTTGCAATAATTCTTTTTAGGTTGGGGACCTTGTCCTCAAAGAAAACCAAAATAACACTAATGCTTGTTTCGATATTTGAGGTAAGTTTTAGCCCAATTTGTCAGGACCCTTTGTCATAACGGCCAAGTTTGACATAGATTCTTATCGTTTGGATTCTTTAGATGATGAAGATATTAAAGAATCAATTAACATAATATATTTAAAAAAATATATTATGCATGATCATTCATCTAAATTACACATTGCATTTAGCCTAGTTTCATATAGCATCATTATTTGCCTAATCATTCTACATGGTTGTCTGTCATATTTTGCATGATTTCCTGACATTCTATTTCAATTGCATCTTTTCTTGTCATAATTGCATTTCTACTTGTTCATATTTGCATGGTTTCTCTATAATATAGATTTTGGGGATTCACAATAATGGTAAGTGATGATACCTAGTTAGGTCGTAGCTCACATGCATTGCACTTTCACTAGGAATATAATGCCTAAAAAATATCCAACCTAGGGCCCACTTTCATGCACTTCCATAATGTTCATTTGTCCATATCATTTCTTCCTTATTCCTTGATCTTGAAAGTGTTCACTATTTATATCTCCTTATATCAAGGAATTTGGCTCCTCTTTTGCTCCATTGGCCATGTCCACACACTTTATTGCACACATCACACCCATATCAGGTAGCACTCACTTTGACCATCATTTTTATTATACATAACACATCCCATAGTAGATAGCTTCATGTTCACCAATGAGGAGCAAACTCTATTTGACCATTTGAAAGCATACATCCCAACGGGTATATCTCTTTCTCTTTGTTCATCTTAGCAAGCACTACACCTATAGTGGGTTCAACTCCACCTTGTCCATATTGCACACATACATCCTTCCAAGGTTTCTATTATTTTCTTTTCATTAGCCTTTGGGAGTATTTATTTTCATCCTCCCATGCATTTCATTTAGGATTGCATTTAGTTAGATTCATATCATCCCATCTCATTCATATAGGCTCATTTGCATCCATTATGTTTGTGTTCATCATACAAAAAAAATCACATGGGCACACACTCATGCTTTCTTGTTTCTTGCTTCCTTATTCTATTTTTATTTCTTCTTTTCTTCTTGTTTTTGTTCTTCTTTCTTATGAGTCTACCATTTCAAGTTTTATTAGGAATTTAAAATTCCTTCTGAAACTCGAGGTTGCACTCTAGCCTGAAAGGTATTAATGTCCCTAATGCCTCGATTGGTATGCAAAACAATAAAGTGTCTAAAATAATAGGGTTTTTACACCACCCCTTCCTTCTAACCTAGGCACTCCTTTTTTTCTTGTCATCCTCTACCCATAGGTGTCTACACTTTTCTTTGATGCATTTATTAGGCCATAAATGCATCAAATAAGGGGTAAAATGTAGACATGCAAAATTGACCCACTTGAGTGAGTTAATTTCTCTAGATCCTTAGGGAGATCCTCTAACTTCCCCTAAGAAATTTTGGACCTCTCTTCCCCCTCCTTTCACTCTTTTTTCCTCTTTGTGCAAAAGCATTATTAGCCCTTGTTGGGCACAATTTTGCATAGCTAGGGTTTTCTCCTAGGAAACCCTAATTTTTAAAGTTGATCTCTCCTGAGGTTGGCTTTCTTGGTTTTTCCTACCCATTTTTTATTTCAAATACCTTATAATAGAGGGTTTGAAGTCTTCTTTTCTCCTAGATACCTAATGAATCCAAGCAATCTCTCAATTTTTGAAAAAGCAAGCAAGCTAACTTGTAAATTGACAAGTGATCAACCAAGGTTGAAAGTGCTCATTGTGCAAGTGTCAATATAGTTTGTTGAAGCTTTGTTTTGGAATTACATTCTACTACATTTGATTGTGTGTTGCTGCTCTTGGTGGACAAGTTTTGAAGCCCTAAGGAGGAATCTACCACTTGGAGGTATCCATCCTTTGGTCTACTTTTTCTCTACCACTAGGTTATTTTCGCTCATCTGCATTTCATAAATTAGTTAGATTTTATTTTGTATCATTTCATCTGCTTTTATTAGGGTTTTCTTATTTTATTGTAAAATCATGCTTGGTAATTTTAGGGTATGATTTCACCATTTTGCAAAATCATGGCCACCCTATATGGAGCACGATTTCATCTTGACTAGGATTGGGGGTAATCTGCTATCCCCAAACCCTAGGCTTCTATTTTATATTCCATTATGATCATAACAATACATTTTATTTTCTATTTATCATATTATTCTACTATATTTTATTATGCTTGTCCATCTTCCAAAGTTTAGCTAAAAAGACCTAGGGGGTTTGACTACTACACCTTCGAGCATTGTCATATAATGGCCTAATCATACCCCCCTAACATTTGTGAAGCTATTTTGTAGGAATAAGAATTATGGGATATTGTTGGATGAAATATAAAGCTTGGATCAACCATCGGATGAGATAAGTGCCCTATTAAATATTTAGGTTGTTTGTTGGGTGATTTGTATTTTTGTCAAAACCCTAAATAAGATATAAAAAATAAATATTTAATTAATTTTCTAGGCATTTGAAAGAACAAACAACATATAGCATGCATTTAGGGTTTAATATTGTTTGTGTATTTTCTCTTGAACCCTTGCTCAAAGATTTCATTTTGCCATCTTAGGATTATATATCATTCAAATAAAGAATCATTCTAGGGTTAGTTATTGTCTTCTTGCATCTTGTATCTTGCATTGTTCTTTCATTTCATAGCTTAGCTATAGAAAGGCCAAACATAGGTGATTACCCTAAATTGAACACATTAAACATATTCCACCCCCAAACTTGGATTGAATCCTAAAAATGATCCTGGTGAACCCTTCCTTCCCCCACACAAAGTGTAGAGTTATATCATACTCTTGCAGTCACCTCAAGGTTTCCCTACAAATCCAAACTTAATAATTATACATGGTAGAGTAGTTTTCCCTCTACACTTAGACCATCAACTTCAGGTATGATAAATATTCCTTCCTCTCCTTATCCTCTTCCTCATAATTACCTAGATAAAGCTCCTTCCATTTTTGGTTAAAATGATATTCAACCTTCACCTTTGTAATGCCCACCATCACCACCACCTTCTCCATATTTTTGGGCTAACATGATTCACACTTCATCACCTCCATATATCGTATTGTCATTAGTTACCATTGTAGACCCTATAGCAACATCCACTACAAACTCTGTAGAAACATCCATTGTAGTGCCTACCAGTGTGGATTTCACTCTTGTAACAATTTTATTTTTCCATATTTCTCACTTTCCATTGTTGCAGTCTCTACCCATATCTTCTGCTAAGACTCATCCCACTGCCTCAAAATTAAAAAAATTAAGAAAGCCACCAAAAATGATTATGACTAGTGGAATACAAAATTTTCCCAATCTTCCAAGAAGTATACCCATTCTAGGGATATGATGGTATTATATCCAACTACCCTCCAATGGATCAAAATGATAATCAAGCCCTTGTTTGACAAGCTATAGGAGGACATGACTATATAAGACTACCAAGTTGAAGCAGTAACAAAAGATATCACTCAAATACCAATTCACGATGAGTTGGTAACTATCAAATCTCACATGGATACCATCTTCTTGCATGGAGATTACTACAAGGAGAAGTTCGCACAGGTAGAAGAAAATGTTAAGAAACTTGAAACAACATTGAGTGAGCAAAGGAATCTTGAGAAAGCTCTAAAAAATGAGTCCAAAAAATGGTAGGAAAAATTTCATGAAATGGCCAAGTACAAGAAGGAGGCTGAAGAGGCCAACAAACAAAATCAAGCTCTTATTGAACAAGTCAAGAACCTCTAGAAGTAGATTCAAATGGAGAGGACCAAAGCCATAGGGTTCTCTAAGGAAAAGGTCAAACAAGTAAGAAAAGAGATATCTAAGGATATTTTGGAGATGAGCCTCAAAATACAATATGTATTACAATACATGGATGAGATGAAGCAAGTATTGGAGACCTCAAAAAATGAATTCAAGAATTTTGAGGGTTTTCTTCAATCAAGATTTCCCGTAGCAACAAATATCCAAGCCTTGGCCGAAAGTAAATTTGAACGAGTAGCAAATAGAGTCCCCAACAAAGAGTAGTCATGTGCCAAGATACTGACTGGAAGCATGTTCAAAAGGCATAGACTCATGAATCAAGGTTGGAATTTTTTTTTAAGAGCTCAAATATGAATCCAAGGGGATATTAAAACATCTAAATCTAGCTACAAAATGTGTATGCCTAGGATTATGGTATGACAATTCCAACATATTAGGAGAAGAACTTAGAGCTACCTTAACAACAACCATAAATGATGATGAAGCTACCAAAATATGTCATTTGATCAAACAAAATACATAAACACATATAATGCTCAAAATGCTACTTTTTATTCATTCAAAATGTTCATGGGTTACAAAAGTGATTCTCCCAATTTTCTTCATGAATATCAAACATTCTGATGTCTTCTGAAACTCCTCAGTGAAGGTGGACTTTTGTGTACGTGGGCCAATGGTAGTTTGCTAGTTTTTTGATATCCTACACTTGTTTTTGAGGACTATAAAATATGGTTAGATGGTTTGGGGGCCTGCCTTAGTCAAGCCCCATAATGATAAAAGATAAAAACCATGAAAGAAAACTGTGCTAAAACATGGTAAAAACTGCATAAAACACTATAAAAACATGAAACAAAGGATACCTGCTAAATTTGCTAAGGTGGACCTGCTTCATGATCAATTCATAGGGTAGCCTATGATTTGGAACTTAAATTCATAAGGTAGGGGTGAATTGGACTTCTATTGACTGTGGGACCAAACTTTCTATCTGGATGGATACCTAAAGTTGTCCTTTCCTGCTTGTACGATGTGGAATTATCATATGTGATTATGGACCAATTTTGGTAGAGTTTATGTATGGTGACTAAAATAGAGAGAGATATAAAATGGGAGGGGTAACCCTCTATTTATAGGAGATTCTGACATTAGGATAGGGAGTCAGATAAACCAACCCTTAGAGTTACTCCATGTTGGAGTTAATTTAGGGTTTGAGGAGGTGTCAAGCCCATATGTCCTAGAGAAATATCTCTTCCTCACACATGTGTGAGTAAGAGTTAAGGTTAGCTAGGATTAGCTAGGTCCTAGGTTATATTAGGGTTTAGTTAGGGCTTTTGGAAATATCCTAACTAATATCATGGTGCGCACATGTGTGGGAGTGTGCTTAGATATAATTTGGCTTAGAACCCTAATTAAACTCACTTAAGAGAAAAAATGCATTTAAGTGAAAGTCACTGATGAATTAGAATGTTAATTAACCTAATTAGGAATTTAAGTGGGGAATGGTCCCATGGGGTCCTAATTAGGTGTAGGAAAGGGCTTAGGTGGCCTTAGGAGGCTAGTAGGTGGATTCCTAACGGGTAAGAGGCATCTTGGGTGTGTTTTTCTTAGTTTAGTAGGTTTAGGAGCCTACAGATGACTTAGGTAGCCTATAGATGACTAAAGTGGTCTACGATGGCCTACAAGTATCTAAACATGATTATGTACAACTTTTGGGTGTCTAAATTTACCCCTTTTTGTATGATGTTGTGTGAAACAAAATTTAGTGCAAATATATGATATGACCATGTGGTGAAATGTTTTGAATTGGAGGGGAAGAAAGGAAGAGAATAATATAATCTAATCAAAGGTATGTAGCTGCTCGAAGTGTGACAATACAATATTGTTTAAATACTAGAAAAAGAAGAAAGAAGAGAGGGGGAAGAGAAGAATGTAATCTAATCAAAGGTATGTAGTCACTCGAAACATGATCATACAATATTGATAGAAGATCAAAATAAGAAGAAAGAAGAGAGGGGGAAGAGAAGAATGGAATCTAATAAAAGGTATGTAGCTGCTCAAAGCATGACCATACAACATTGATAGAATATCAGAAGAATAAGGAAGAAAAACATAAGGAGAAAAGGATAATGGGGCGGAGGATGAATGCAAATGAATGATTGCAAATGCAATGGATAATTTTTTCGATTTGGTACAATATTCATGATATCATGTTGGTTATTTACAAGGGCAAATTATGATTGCTTTTATATTGTGACCAATGCAAGATGGTCCAAATATGAATAGAATAAACATCTATTTCAATTTTTTTCTTGTGATTGATTGATGAGTGCATGGTGACACTTATCAAACCATTTGAGATGAGTGACATGGATTATTCAAATGTATCATTTAGTATATGTTCATGGCTGATATACATGAATGAAAGGATGACATCTCTGATATTGTGCATGGCTCTCGTGATTTAAAAAAATATCTGATGGAATTTGGATTATTATTATCGTAAGATAATCTTCAACAAAAAAATTTGTAGATAGGTGCAATATCTATGATTTGGATTTTTGATTGTTTGGTTGCATGTAAAGAATATTTTGCATATGAATACCCCCTCAAGTGAGGAATCAATAACGAGGTGAATGGAATGTGGTGATATGATGATGAGTTGATTGATAGATGAAAATTAATGATAATAGGGATAAAAAATTAGATGGACAAGATGAGGGAAAGACGACCTAGGTGTTGCAATGAAATTTTGATTATTTTAGAGTCAAGAGCTTCAATTCATAGGGTGGGGGATGAATCAGATCTTAATTCATAGGGTGACATGTGAATTGGACCTAATTCATAGGGTGACCTACAAATTAGGGTTTTTAGGTGTATTTATATTTTTTTATGCACATGGAGGGTCATTTGTGCAATGAGTGATTTGGAGAGTGAGGAGTGAGTGATGCTTGGCAGTGCAGAGTGCTAGCGAGGTTGATATACGTATGTGGAGATGGCAAGGGGGTAGACCAATGGTGGCTGTCAATGCTAGTATCCACTGATAAGTGCTTGTTACTTAATTTTAATGTTATTTTTAG
Organism: Wollemia nobilis; assembly: GCA_028583015.1. NCBI lineage: Eukaryota > Viridiplantae > Streptophyta > Pinopsida > Araucariales > Araucariaceae > Wollemia > Wollemia nobilis. The sequence goes on along the minus strand of JAQPPZ010016529.1, from coordinate 2,450,354 downwards.
AAATGTGTGAAAATAAAGGGAGGTTTTTGCATTTTTTTGTAAGTGCGTGTTAAATTTTTGATGAAAATTTGAAGACAAAGTGATAAACAAGCCAAGTGGATATCTAAATGTGTGATTAGATATTAGGTTTGACTAGTTTTTGTTCTAGCTTGATTGTATGGCAGGAAATATGGGTGATTTATTTGAATTTGCTTTTTGGGGGTAAACGGGGTACTGTTTTTGCAATGTGTTTGATTTTTATATATAAAAGAGGGAAATGGGTATCCAAATGTGTGATTGTATTTTTTTTTCCCTCCTTTGGCATGTGATGTTGATGTATGTTGTTTGGGTGTAAGTTGGTTGAACTTGACTTCGATGTTCACGATTATTGGTGTGCTATTTTTGAAATCCATTGACACTTTCATCGTAAAGAGGAGAAATGGGTATCCAAAAATATATTTTACTTTTTTGTGTTGTGGTATTTGATGTATTTTTGAATTTCGTGCCATGATGTGTATGTGGATAAACATGAAATTGGTTGTTGGGAGCCAGATATTCACTGTTTGTCAAATTTGTTTGGACTCATACCATGAAATGGAAAAATGGGTATCCAAAAATATGACTGTGTTTTTGTTTTTTTGTGTTGTATGAATTGTACATGGTTTAATGTCTCGTAATGCATGATAAATTAAATGACTGATTTTGTGGGTGTTAAATGTGCTTAAGTGAATTGATTTTTGTATGTTTTTTGTGATGTGTACTAAAAGGGTGAGCAAATTTTTACCCAAAGTGTGTTTCATTTTTGTTTATTAGTAGTTTATTATTAGTATGTGATATACTATAATGATAATGTGTATGACAAGTATTTGATTGAAATTGTATTAACTAAAATGAATGAAATTTTAGTTTGTGTGTGGAACTGACATGAAATTTGTTGTGGTGTTTGTGGATGAAATAGGTGAAGAATATTGAGCTGCAACATTGTGTGCGGATGATGAAGGCTGAATTGGATGAGGTTATGAAAAGTGAGGCAGATAAAAAGTGCTTGGATGTAGTATAGTTGAGAGTAGTTTTAGAGTGCGTAAGCATACATGCTAATAGAGCTTATATATCAACATTATGTGAGAGATGGGACCTAGATTGGAATACCTTCCACTTTTTGATGGGTGAGATGATGATCACCTTGGAATATGTGTACATGATCTATAAGTTGCCCATTGAGGGTGTTCTAGTGAGGGCAACTATAGATGACAGGTAGGATGTGGTGATGGAGCATGCATTTGATGCATAGTGGAGGGAAGTAGATATCAAAAATATGAATTATATATTTAGTGTTAGAGTATGTTATCTAATCGCTAGTGTGCGATAATGCTTATGATATCTACATATGCACTATTAGATACTTTTAGGGTGTTGTTTACCTAGAATATGCTGGATGTGGTGTGCGATATGGTAGAGTGTGAGGTTGTTTTTGCATGTGCACCTATACTCTTGGCCCAGGTGTATAAGGAGTTCCACAATGTAGTGTACATAGGGTGAAAGAGATTGAGTTGGACTCCTTTGTTATAGGTGTGGGCACAAAAGCATATAGCAATAAAGCAATCATCGTTTTTACCCTATAATGCTCATGTGGAGGGAAATACATACTTTTTATATGCAATGAGATGGAGGATAGATGAGGATAAGGGGATGAAGAGGTCGCATGAGGACAATCCATTATTTTGGAGGGTGAATTTTGGGTAGTTGGAGGCTAAGGATATTCAATGGAGATCCTTAAGGGGTGGGGTGGTATGGGAGAAATATGAGGAGCAGCTAGGCACTATTCATCGAGGGTGATGGGTGGTGGGGTGGTACACTCGCCAAGATGAGTTATTCCAGTTCATTAGGGTGATGTGGTAGTTTGGTTTACAATAAGGTATTCCAAATGTGATTGTCAAGATTTATAGGTGATGGGGTGATAGACGTAGTCATCTCATAGTACTACCTTGGATTAGTGAGAAGGATCCATCGATGATCATTCCAGATGTGGAGGATATGGGTATGACACCAGAGTATGATGCTTGGTGGGTGACTTAGATTTTAGAGGTAGGTAGAAGAGTTATTGATCAGTGGGTGCAACCAGGTAGCAAGGTTCTTATGTTAGAGGGATGAGCAACAATAAGTACCTAATATAGGCCACAGGGAATGGTGGTAGGTGACATGGAGGTGTCTCTTAGATGATAAAGGTGATGGTTAGGTGGCATGTTTAGTGCATCTATGGATGGGGTGGAAAAGACACAGGTAGGTGGTGTAGAGCAGCTTACAAAGGATTCTGTGATGATGGAGGAGCTGGGTGGGGATGTTGGGGTCAGCATGGGTACTAATGATATGATTTATATGGGAGGTTTAGGCGACATGAGGGATATGGAGATATAACCTTTGAGTACTATAAGGGGAGGTATACTAATGAGGAGTTGTTGATGTTGTGGAAGAGGGTACATCAGCTATAGGGGTAGCTTTGAGAGAGTGAGAGATGTCAAGCAACTAATTTGAAGATATGGATAGGAGAGCACCATGATTTGGAGAAAACGAGTGATCCTGAGTAGAGAGATTTGATAGAGATGTTGGGGATAGAAGATCAGGTGCATTTTGTAGAGTAGAGGTCATTAGAGCTATAGTGCACAAAGCAACATGGATGGATCACAGTGATGGAGACGAGGCACGTAGAGATGATAGAGATTCTACATTGTCTGATCGAGGAGACTATGGAGGTAGGAGAGAGATTGAGGTAGAGATGCATGGGATGCAGTACATGATGAAGACTAGGGATGCTGAGTGAGAGGATCATTTGGTAGAGATATTTAAGCTATGTGCTAAGGTAGAGTGATAGTGGCAAGCTTGAGAGGATGGGGAACGAGTGAGGGTAGTAGAGCATGTCCCTATAGATGTGGCTACTTTTAGAGTAGAGATAGAATAGTTGTAGAAGAATAGTGAGGATGTGGAAGAGTAGATGAGGAAGGAGGCAACAATACAAAGTGATTGTGAGATTCTCTTGTTGATGCATGGGATTCCACTTTCATATTATGGTCAGTCGAGATCATGATCACGAGTGCAAACACATTCTCAATAAAGTACCTGGAGCATAGCATTGATAGTGCCAAGGGATGTTAGGATAGATGTGCCTACAGTGTCATATATGGAAGGTGTTGTCCAAGATTTGGATAGGGTGGTAGTGCATATGGTTGCTTAGACACTGGGGGTAGTTTTTGAGTTGAGTGGGATGACAATGACACATGGGGTAGAGCAGGCGAGGGTGGCTCATGAGAGGAGTGGAGAGACTCCTGGTGATCAGTAAGGTTGAGATTTGTTTGTGATGATGTGTTATTGTTTTTGTAGCCCACAGGCAGGTGTGATAATGGGTGGTGGATTTGTTCCCATTTTGTAACCTGATGGAATTTTTGATCATTATATATATATACCTATTTTGTTGTGGCTCTTATATATGTGTGTTGTGATTTTATTTGAATGTGTATGTGATTCTTTGTGTTTAAGTAATGTAAAATATTGGTAAGTAAATGTATGATAAATGAATATATGTGCATGTGGTAGCATGTAGAAAAATGATGTCATTGTGGTATAGATACAATGTATGATGATGCAATGTAAATGAATGTAGAGTAGGTATAATGATGTATGTATGTGGATAGATGCAATGATGCATGATATGATGTAGATAAATGTATGTAAGATAAATGTAATGATGCATGTATGTGAGAGCTGAAATATGTAGAGGAAGCACTTGTATCATAACATAATTGATGGTAATGTCATTTATTTCACAATATCAGGGATGTAGGATAGTATAAAGTGTATGTAAAAATTTTGACAATCATAGTTGTAGCAATAAAACTTCATGAAAAACTGAATGATATTTATCGACAACTCATAACTAACCTGGCTAGGTCAAAATCTATCAAGGACCAGTGTGTACAAATATGTGATATTAATTTATCTATTTTTAGGGAGGTAGAACTGACCTGTAGTAAACACAACCGAAGTAGCTAGCTCATCCATAAGCGTGTAGTGATCTATACAAAATAAGGTCGTTAATGTGACATATGTGTCATCACTTGTAAGACTATTCCACTGGAAAGCAGGTGCTTAGGGCGTATGACTGGCGATGGAAATTATCTCATGATGTTATGTTAAACCTAAGGACCAAAGGCGATGAAACATAAAAATTATGTTTCTTGGAGGCTTTTCCTTTTGTTTCTTGCCCCTCGTTTGTTGCTTATATTTTTTGTGGTGCTCTTTTTTTTGCTTATTCTTATACCTTTGTTTATACCTATTGTATGTTGACCATGCAAATGATAGTATGAGCAAGGGAAACCATTCACTAGATGGTGATATCTACGTAAGGTTATCTTCTATAGACTCAAAATTTATTTAAAATATGACATGTGTGAGTGGTCCTTGAGAGAAGCTAAACTAGCCAAAGGAAGCTATAAGGAGTGTAATAACATGTCATCTAGAGGTGAAATTCAATTGATTGAACTAGTGAATAGTCAATAAAATGCATGACACCATATACCCTATAATCCTGAGAAAGGGAGTGGACATCCAAGTGGTAATGCTAACAAGGGCATATGTTATTCCTGCTAGGGGTGCATTTCTATAGATGGAATATATAAACATGAATGAAACCATATAAGAAGTATGGATATATGCAATGAATGTAGTGCAAGATGTAGTATGAGAGAATAATATCTACAAGAGGAAATATGTACGATGTAACTAGATGAGATTAGTAACCATATCTACAATGCATGGGGTGATAATGATGATAATAGGGAGTGATGATAATGGCTGCCCCAATGTATGGGAAGATGTACCAAATAGGAGAAAAAGCAAATAAGTAGGAAAGTACATATGGTACTGATGGGTATGGATAGAGAATCCTTATGAGAGATGAAGAATAACATAAAAGTGACAAAGTGCCTTTTGATGATGGGATGAAGCAATGGTGTAAATAGAAGGAAAAGAAAAGGGAGAAGAAGAGAGGGGGAATTAGCATAGGAATGTAGTCACTTGAAGCGTGACCATTCAACAATGTTAACAAAGAGAAAGATGAGGATATGGAACGGAAGAAAATTGAAAGTAAGGATCCAAGAAAAATCTATGTGAAATTATGTGCATTAGAGCACGAGTGAATGGGTGAAGTGACAAGGTGACTTGGATTTTGTTAATTGGTATAGTTGGATAGTTAAAAATAATGAGGTGTAGAAGTGAATGAATCCCACGATGGGGTGGAGCTATGTACTAGCCAATGTGGAGGGCTATGAAGGTGAGTAGGTGAGGGAGATTGTTTAGGATGTGAAGGAGGGTCACTAAAAATTATGTCCTTAACAATGGTCTCAAATGTACAACACACATTGATGTCATGTCCTAGTTGACGATGATAGACACAAAACTAGTTTTCTCTATTTAGGGTGCAAGGTGTCAATAGGACAAATCTCGAGTAGTAGAAGGAGGCCTTGGTGAAGTAGATAGTTAAAATTTTGGGACAATAGGACTGAATGGACTAGCATAGAATAGACATATAGGTCAGATGGTGATGAGCATGAAGGAGATGGGGTAGGGACGAGTTGTCGGGTCAAAATACAAGAATCAGGTGTAGGTCAGAGCTAGGAGCGAAGGGTGGGCCTATAAGAAAGCGATGTGGGTTAGTCCATGGAAAAACAACATGAAGGGGAATGGTAGTGATAATGGCTCAAGTGTAACTCGAGATTGTCAAGGTGGGAGAGGATATGTTGGATGTCAATGGGAGGGGGTGATGGAATCGAGGAAGGTGGGGATCAAGATTTAGGTGGGTAAATGGAATGGAGATATGGGTGTGGATTAGGAAGTGAATGGGAGAAGAGGGAGGAGAATGGAAATACTATGTTGATGGTGTGGGAGATTGGATGGGGAGGCCACAAAGGGGAGATGGTGGTGTCTAAAGGATAGGTGGTGCAGGAGATTTCTATAGATAGTGACTCAGTCAGGATGGTGGAATGCCAGCGGAGGTGACATGGGTGATATTCTAGCATAGGTGTAAGTTATAAGGTGACATAGCAGTCGATAGGGGTGGAGGTGACATTCCCCCTATCAATGTGTCTAATCCTATCCCACTCCAAAGATCCCTTTCGATGATGAATTCTGGAAAACCAATCCCAAAAGTGGGGGATTTTTTGGTGATGACGTCCATAAAACTACTCTTGAGGGCTTCTAAGGTATCTAGGGGGTGATCTGGTGGAGGGTATAACTCCTTCCTCACCAGTCTCAAGTGGGGAATTGGTGATGAAATCCAATCCTTACACTTGTTTTGTTTGGTATGTGAGTGTGTGTAGGTGTGTTTGTTACCACTGAGGGAAAGCAAAGACGACTATCTAGATGCCTTTTCATAAATGAAAGCTAGGCCTAGATGCATTTTCAAAATGAAACTAGATTTAGATGTGCTTTTAAAATGAAAACTAGTCCTATGTACCTTTTGGAAAATAAATAAGGATATATTCTATGTAGCATGTAAAAAAGCAAAGTGAAGCATGTGATAAGAGGGATTTTTGGAACCCTAATTTTGAAACATGAAAGAAGTTTGAGAGGGATTGTGCAAAAAGGAAATTGAATTCCTATGTTAGAAGATGCAAAAAAGAAATTTTAAATTCTAATTTAAAAATGTGAAAGAGAGATATGCAAGTTACCTAGGGGATTTGTGAAAGAGATAGAAAATTTCTAATATAAATGATTTGAAAGAAATTTGAAATCCTAATCTAAATACATGAAAAGAGATATGCAAGTTACCTAGGGGATTTGTGAAAGGGATAGGAAATTTCTAGTTAAATTATTTGAAAGAACTTTGAAATCCTAATCTAAAGACATGAAAGAGATATGCAAGTTACCCAGGGGATGTGTGAAAGATAGGAAATTTATAGTCTAAATAATTTGAAAGAACTTTGAAATCCTAATCTAATGACATGAAAGATATATGAAATTTGATTTTGTGAAAAGAAATTTGAAATTGCTTTGATGAAATATGTGAAAAGAGATTTGAAAACCCTAATTCTAAATGCATGAAAGAAATTGGAAATTAATTTTTGTGTGAAAAGGAATTTGAAATTGCTTTGATGAACTACAAAAAGAAATTTGAAAACCCTAATTCTAAATGCATGAAAGAAATTGGAAATTTATTTTTGTGTAAATAGGATTTTGAAATTGCTTTGATGAAATATGCGAAAAGAGATTTGAGAAAACCCTAATTCTAAATGTGATTTTTAAAATGGAATTTTGAAATGTGCTTTGAGAGAAAATTGATGGAATAACACAAAAGGGAAATGGAAAAACTATTTGACATGTGATTTGTAAAATAAAATGAGAATGTTCTTGAAATAAAGTAAACTAAAATTTTTGATCTACACACAGGTTTTTGAAAAGGAATTTGAAAGACCTATCTAATGCAAGAAAGATGACTTTGAAAATTGACGATTCACAAAAGATTGACACAAAATGGAAACCTATTCTAATAATTTGAACAAAAATAAATGCAGCTCTGATTCAAGTAAATAAAGGGGAAATATAAAACAAACTAAACTAAATGATCTTAAAATGATGGATGCATTGAAAAGGAATTTCACACAATGACATGATGCATGTGTTAATGAAACTTTTCTTGCAAATAAATGATAGAAACATGGAGGTCTAAGAAAAATACTTGGTTCCTTTTTCTTCATATGTACTTTTTTGTACCTCTATTTTAGGCCTCTACAATTTTAAGGTCTTTTGAAGTAGTTATGTTGAATTTGCACGGCAGCATGCAAATTGGATTTGAATTCATAGGTTGAGTGGTGAATCAGGTTTAGGAGTTTGGAACTCCTATCTCGATGACCTAAGAGGCTTGTCAGGGTTTATAGAGTATTTTTTCTATCTGGAATGGTACCTATAATAGCACAAAAACTATAAAATTGTGTTAGATTTGTAGAAAATACTAATTTAGCACAACTCTTTGTGGGGGTCCCACCGGACATGCCAAAATGAAGTTGCCAAAAGATGTCATATGATCAAACAAAATACATAAACACATATAATACTCAATGTTGTTTTTTATTCATTCAAAATATTAATGGGTTACAAAAGTGATTCTCCCAATTTTCTTCATAAATATCAAAAATTCCGATGACATCTTCTGAAACTCCTCAATGAAGGTGGGCTTTTGTGTACATGGGCCACCGATAGTTTTTTGATATCCTAAACCTATCTTTGAGGACTGAAAAATATGGTTAGATGGTTTGGGGGCCTGACTTAGTAAAGCCCCATAATGATAAAAAAACAAAATTACATGAAAGAAAACTATACTAAAACATGATAAAAAAAACTACATAAAACACTGTAAAAACATGAAATAAAGGATACCTACTAAATTTTTTGAGGTGGACTTGCTACACGGTCAATTCATAGGGTAGCCTATGATTTAGAACCTAGATTCATAGGGTAGGGGTGAATTGGACTTTTTCTAACTATGGGACCAAACTTTCTATCCGAATGGATGCCTAAAGTTGTCCTTTACTGCATTTACGGTGTGGAATTATCAGATGTGATTCTAGATCAATTTTGGTAGAGTTTCTATATGGTTATTGAAAGGGAGAGAGATATAAAATGGGAGGAGGAACCCTCTATTTATAGGAGAGGCTGAGGTAAGGATAGGGGACCAGATAAACCAACCCTTAGAGTTACTCCATGTTGGAGTTAAATTAGGGTTTGAAGAGGTGTCCACATGTCCTAGAAAAATATATCTTCCTCACACATGTGTGATGAAGAGTTAAGGTTAGATAGGGTTAGCTAGGTCCTAGGTTAGGTTAGGGTTTAGTTAGGTCTTTTGGAAATATCATAACTAATATCATGGTGCACACATGTGTGGGAGTGTGCTTAGGGCTAATTTGGCTTAGAACCCTAATTAAACTCACTTAAGGGAAAAAGTGCATTTAAGTGAAAGTCAATGATGAATTAGAATGTTAATTAACCTAATTAGGATTTTAAGTGGGGAATGGTCCCATGGGGTCCTAATTAGGTGTAGGAAAGGGCTTATATGGCCTTAGGGGGCTAGTAGGTGGATTCCTAATGGGTAAGAGGCATATTGGGTGTGTTTTACGTAGTTTTTAAGGTTTAGGAGCCTATAGATGATTTAGGTATCCTAGAAATGACTCAAGTGGTCTACAGTGGCCTAAACTGGTCTATGATGTTCTACGATGGCCTATGATGACCTACAAGTATCTAGACATGATTATGTGTAACTTTTGGGTGTCTACAGATGAATCTAAAATAGATGAATGGCCAGAGTCTGCACAATAGGAACATATTTTCAAACTGGTGAATAATATCACCTAGATCAAATCTTGCTTGTATGAACTAATTTTGAAAATCAAGAACATCTCCTATGATAGGGTTTCTAAGTTGAAGTTCATTTATCAACAATTCATATAATCACCATACCCTAACAATGAAAGTTGGGAATAGGCTTGCAAAGCTTACAATGAAATTGCTAAAATGTTGCAAGACCAAGGTAGAGAAAATAAAAACCAAGTAGAGGAAAGCAATGATGAAGGATATGGAGGAGAAATAGAGGAAAAATTTGGAGGAGATACAAAAAAAAGACATATGGAGAAGCCGACGAATAAGTAGAAAGAGAAAATCCCCTGATGATCAAAGGGCTAAATAAAGGAAGAGCTAAAAACCATCCCTGCCTTCTAAAGCCTCCATCCATATTTTTCCATTCACTCATATCCTTTCACTCTTATTTTTCATTTATCCATTGCCCCCTATTTATCCTTTTTTTCTACTTTTTTCTGGACTGTTCACCCAATGGATAAAGGCCCTTATTTTTGAAAATTTTGCAAGCAAAATACTCCGGGAGGTGCCAATATGTAGGTCAAAATGACTACATCAAGAGAAATAAGGTGATGAACCTCTAAATTTTTTTTGAAGTTTTGCATGAGGATGAATTTGGGTGTGGCAGCGTGACATGCCCCGATGCGACGATTAAAAGAATCCTGAAAAGCTCTAAGTCTAGAATAAGGTGTAACAACATGACATACCTCCACGTCTTGATCCATATGAAGGAAATTTTTTTTTGCAAAATTGTGATATGTTCCTATGTCATTATCATAGAAGATGAATAATGCTCAAGATGAATAATTGATGCAACATCGTGACTTGTCTCTATGTCACGGTCATGAAGGCCTATAAGGCTTAAAGGTAAAAAATCCTCGTGAAATTATGACATGTTCCTATATCACGATTGCTAAATACTAGATAAGATCACTAATTGAAAAGTATCAAGATATTGCAACATATTCTTATGTCACGACTGCTAAAGCTCTAGAAGCACATAAGGTAAACTAATGGTGCAACATCATGACATGTTCCCATGTCATGGTCGTAAAGGCTTGAAAGGCTTCAAGGAAAGAAAAGGGTGCAACATAATTACATGTTCCCACATCATGATAATAAAGGTTTGGAAGGCTTGAGGATGTAGAATGGGATGCAACATCGTGATAGATCCCAGTATTGCAACCACCAAAGGTTATAGGGAATAGGGGATATAATCTTCTATAAAGGTTTTAGTCTACCATCACCATTATAAATCAATGGTGATAGGTGTTTTCAAGAATGGAGAACAGACCAGATTTCAAGATCATCCCCACTACTTCTCCACATCAATGAATCATTTAATAAGTTTTCATGAATCAAGCATGCTGCCCCATTTTGGGTCAATGATGTTGCATGGTGATCTACCAACATGGTCATCTAGTGTTTTGTTGTAATGGTTTTTAAATAAAAACTATTTTTTTATTTTGAATATTGAATCATAAGAGTATTATAAATAAGAGAAATGGCCTCTTATGAAGGGGTTGGCTCTTAGGTGTTTACAAGTTGCATGTATGAAGAGTTTTGGAGAAAGCAATACAATTGAGATCTTTGTTTGGCCTCTAGTTCAACATCTTGCAGAATATGTATGTATGAGTGGATGAATATTTTTGCTTTAGCTAGATGAATGTGCATGACATTAATTTTTCTTTTTGGATTTTTGTGCATGTTTGCTTCTCTAGTTCTAGAACTTATAATCTACTAAGTTGAATGTTTATAAAATTACACTGCATATGATTAAATTTTTTTGGTCTATTAGGAGGTTTTAATGGTTGTTTTTTTCATAACCTTTGTGCACTTCCTATTATTGCTTAATATATAACATCTAAAGTTCTAGCTATAGCTACATTTATTACTTTTTACACCCTTACTCCCTCATTGTATATTTTAGCTAGTTAGAACCTTACAGGAGCTAGCCTTCTTTGGATATGGACCTGGTTAAGCTTTGCAACTTGCCTGGTCATTCAATGTTGGTCAAGTCTTGGGTATACATTTCACCATAGGAATATTTTGGACCAATAGGATCCATCAATATAGATTCATTATAAAAATAATAGGAAGTGGTCCAAAAAGATCAAATGGAAGGACCTCATCAAATATTACATATCTACAAATAATAACATACCTCTTTACAAGATCATATAGGCTATAAGCCTTGGATGTGTCAAAGTACCCCTATGGCTCTTAATGTTTACCTTATTTTGAGTATATTTTAGGATATGGGTCCTTGTAGTGTATCTAAAGATAGACACATTAGGCTTATTAGCTATCAACCTTTCAAGAGGAGTCATATCCTTAACTACTTGATTTAAGGATTGATTGATAATATGAGCTACACAAGTTACTGCTTTACCCCAAGACTTGGGATCCATCTACTTGGCATGTAATATACATATGGTCATCTCCATGAAAATAATACTCTTCCTTAGCCACCACATTCTATTCTAGTGTATAGTTAATATTCCTCTATAAAGAAATGCCATTTAAAAAAGAAATTACCAAAAGTATGACTAACATGATTCTTTCCATCTATTGACAAGTAGTTGATATTCTTCTCAAACTAATTCTCCATAAAATCCTTAAAGTAATTGAACTTACCAAAGTTTTCAGATTTTGTATAAATGATGTACAACCATACACACCTAGGGAAACAATAAAAAACATGTGAAAGTAGTTATTCTTGAGAAGATATGGTACACCCATGGAATAAAAAATGGCATTATAAATGAGGTTTAAGGTTTGTAAAGTATGCTTAGTAGTCCTTTTTGAGAAGGAAATTTGATGATGCTTCCTTAAGATACACCCATAATAAACACCATTAATAGGAGAAATAAGTAGAAGACCAAATTACAATTGAATCCAACTCATTACCTCAAGGATTAATTGCCATTGTGTCCAATTCTATGATGACATAACTTGCTCATACCATCTTCCATTACAACTATAGTCATAAATTATTTTTTCTTGGGAGAAAAAAAGAATATAGATGTTTACCAAGATTATACATCTAATTAGGTTCATCATAATATCCTGAGGCAATTATATTGAAACTATTAACAATATGGTTAATCACCCATTGGTACATCTAAATATTAACCTTTATAAGTGATTATATTGATAAAAATAATATTGGAACCAACATCTAAAACATGGTGAAATTTATCAAATTAAAAGGAATAAACTATCACATAATTGTATTTAAACACCTATATAGATGAATCCATCACAAAAACCACATCATCTGTAGAATATCATCCGCCATAGTCATGCAAAATATGATGATGCACATTCATGTGCTAGATCATCCCTAAATATATAATACAATCTTAAAAAAATAGATGTCAAATGTACTGAATGAACAACTACATGTGACTATGAGGTTTCACCATCATGATCATCCTCAACCTAGATAAAGAAGAGAAAAAAACTACCATCCCACTTTTGGATTATCTCTTCAATCTTCTTCGTCTACAATTTGTATCTTTTCTTCTTACAAAATATATGAAACATCTTCATGAAAAAAATGTAGGATTTCTTTTCTTCTTGGTTTGATGTCTTTGAAAAAATTATTTGAAGACATCATCAAGATATGGGGTTGGAATCATAGAAAAGTATACTCAAAACATCTCGAATACAATGACAATCATCTTATATGCTTAAAAAAATTGTTGAAGATAACTTTGAGAAGATCAAGATTACTTTGCACTAATTTATCCTTTATAAATATGAATTTATTCTTGTATTTTCTTGAAAAAACTAATATACTCATCAATGGTCTCAAAACTATCTATTTCCAAAGTGGAAAGATCAAACTCCAATATACTAATATGTGTAAAGTCAATATAGTCACATATTTGTTGAAATTTCTCTAGTAGCTTCTTTGGATTTAAAGTGCTACTAATGTGATTATCATAGATATTATCAATATAAAGAGTAATCACAATGTGAACATCCTCTTTCTTATCCTTGTATATTTTCTTTTTCTCATCATAATCAGTGTCTTGAGGATCCTATTTCATAAATATGGGAAGTTCCTTACTCTATAGGAGAGTTTTATTCTTGATTTTTTAAGGTGAAATAATTAGGTTCATTGAACATGGGTACATGTTGATCCATAGAATAATTATCAAAATTTGGTTTCTTTCATGTAGTTGTAACTATAAACAACACTTCCAATGCAAAAAATTCAAAAAATAATATGGTTTGCAAAAGCAATGGGCGTAAAAAACTTTCATATGCAAATGTTATCGTCCCTAAAATTTTGACCCAAAAATTAAAAATTGCTACAAAAACCATCCAAATCATACAAAAAATTAGAAGCATATTTGGTGAAAATATGATTCCTTGTGTCATTGAGTTGACAATCAAGCAAATCCCAACTATGTACTAACTAGTCTACCAACTAGATCATATTTTAGAAAATAAACTATCACCAAGTGTTACTAAACTAGACAAGGGGTGCCACTAGGACACTAAATATGTAGACCATTAGAATATGTAATAACAAACCACAAGCTACTATCTATCCATTTTTAGAGATGCAAAATGATACTTGTGTGCCATTTTTACTACTAACTATTTTAAGGTAAGTATAGATTGAATGATAAGTCATAGAGATTTGATTCAAATTTATCATCTTTGTATACAATAGAATGTTTGAAAGTCATGTAATAATTTTCATGTTGGTTGTACCTACCATGTTAGATAATAAACTAAGTGAAATATATATGAAATAAAACTAAGGGATTCAAACCAAGACTTCACCAAGGTACCAAGTCTTACCACACTTTCACTAGACAAGAGGCCAATGACGTGCTAAAAATAAAATTCCTCCTCTAAAAAAAAATGCATCTGTAATGTAACAAATACTTTTCTTAATTCAAAAATATAAGGTGAGATTTGAACTCGTGCCTACATGGAGAATAAAATTTAAACCCATAAACATAATTACAATATATCATGTAGCATTGTAATAACAGGGTGTGGAAAACATGTTCCACAAATATTTATGCTAGCTAGAGGAGGGACTCTATGTGTGCACCATGATCTTGCTAAGTCCAGGTTGGAATGTCAATAATCTGATCTTATTGACCAAGGTCTATATTTTCTATATATCTGTGGGTGATCTTGATATAATCCTACATGATATACAATGTAAACCTAAAATAATTCTCTATGCAAGACTATGAGCATTTTGAAGAACAAAAGCTTATACTGAGAGGGGAAGGTGAACATTATAAGACCACTTTTTACTTTTATTTACTCAAACAATATTATCCAATATATCAATGGCAATATCAACAGTAATAATCAAAGCAATGCACAAATGACCACACAAAATAGAGACACCAATTTAACGTAAATATATTGGTAATCCTTCCCTATTATGATGTTTATGGACCTCTATCCAAAGGAGACACCAATCCCCTAATCAAGTTCATGGATATCTATCCAGAGGATACACCAATATTATAAGATGATTTGTGGAACTATATCCACAAGAGAAATCCTCATATGCTCTGGATGGTGATCCTCTAGAATATTATTGTCTCCACTACACTAGCTTGTGGATCTCTCTCCATTGAAGACTCTATCCTCAATCAGAAGATATATGTCCTCACTACCCTAGCTAATGGATATCTATCCACTAGAGACTACTATCCTCTGCTCTATCACCTCCAAAGCTTACTCTCAGCTATGTCTCAAATTTATACTAAATGCAATCCTTTTGTATAGCACATATTTGCTTACTCTTTGTCTCTGATCTGCACTAAATACAATCCTTTGGTCTAGCATAAATCTACTCTATCTCTGTCTCTAATATGCACTAAACATAGTCCTTCAATTTAGCACAAATATTCTTAATCTTTATCTCTGGTCTGGCATAAAGCTATCCTCAAATATACACCAAACTCTATCCTCAAATCTATCCTTAAGCCTTAACACAAAGCTTGATCTAATCACAAATCAACTTTGCTAGATCTACCCCAAGCCTTAACAAAAAGCTTGAACAAATCAATCAATAAACTTTGCTCTCAAGTCTTCATAAATATTTGCCTTAAATCTGTATTGTAAGCTTCCACAAATCCTCACACTAATCTATCCACAAGTCTTCACCAAGACTTACCTCAAATATGATCAATAGGTTCTCACTAGAACTTGTACAATATGCTCAACAAGTCTTCACCAAGACTTACCTCAAATATGCATTGTAAGCTTCAACAAAAGCTTACTCAAATATGTCCTTAAGCTTTCACAAAAGCTTCCTCAACTCAACTCAATCTATCACAAAAAACCTCTTCAATTACACAAACAAGTTTCACACAAAATCTTGTTTTAATCTCATAGAAACATATAGAGAATGGTTAGAGACTCAATATGTTTCACTCTCACAACAATGCTCAATCACTTTCAAACTCTCTTGTTTAACCACAGAAACATATAGAGAATGGTTAGAGACTCAATATGCTTCACACTCACAACAATGCTCAATCACTTTCAATCTCTCTTTCTCAAATTAGTAAAGAACAATTTGTTTCACATAACTTGAACTATCACTCCAACACTTTCAATCAACCATGCTCAATAAACTCCACTCAACAAATAACTCAATAAAACAAATCTTGCTTACAAATACTAAGCAAATGTTTCACAATGCTTTCAATAAATCTCACTTTGGAACTCAGCATTGACTCAAGATGATTCTAAATTCACATAACAATGATACTCATGATATTTCATAAAACTTTAGTTCAATATAGTTCTCAACTTTACATAACAATGATACTCAAGCCCTAATCATGCATATGAAATCTTACTCCAATATTTCCAACAATGTGTATCAAACAATCTCATATAACAATGATACTCATGTTCTTTCACAAGCCCTAAACATGCACATGAAGGCTCACTCAATATTTCCAACAATGCTTATCAAACAAGGTTTTTAGCATCAAATTTCACTCAAAAAAACCTTTAACAATCAATATTGGTGATCTCAAAACCAAACTCAACAATGCTTATCAAACAATCCTTTTCACTCCAACTTAGCATTCACAACATCCAACCCAACAATATTTCACTCACAAGGAAGATGTACCCATACCTTTTTCTTAATGGAGAATTGAAATCAAAATCGGTCTTAATTACAATTACCCTCTTTGACTATCTCAATGGTTAGATATCAAAAATCTATCCTCAATATTTTCTTTAAAAATATTTCACCATGCCAAAATATTAAATCTCAACTATTCCTTATTTCTCCTTTCAAAATAATTTTCACAATATGACTTTATTTCAACATACAACATATAATACTCTTGGCATACCTTATTACTCCTTTTTATAAACTTTGACCACCAAAAATTAATCACAATATTAAATCTTTACTCACCCTTTTATCTCCCTCTAAAGCGCATATACCCCTTTTAATTTTCCCACTAAGCAATTTCAACTTAATAAAAACTTAACAAAAATTAAAAATTAATTTCCATTCTTCACAAATTTCGGATGTAACTTTAACCTTAGCAAATTGAGCGCATGCCTTTTTTTCTTTCCTCCTTAGCAAAAATGCTCACGGTGGGTTTTAAACTCCCCACCTATCCTCTCCAAGTGCCTTAGCACCTAGACGTCCATCGCTTGGGCTACATGCCCTCATGTAAAAGGTAAGGTGCACACCTTCCTTTTGTCCTTCAACCAATAGAGAAAATTGAAAAACCTTTTGCCCTACAAAACCATGATCACATGGATCAAACCCATGACCTATCACCTACGAACGTCTTAGTGCAGCCCTTGGCTGCCAAATGTGCTAACCAGTGCTTAGTGATGTGAACAACACTCCACTCAGATTTTTTCCTTGGTCTTCCTCCTTAAACTTTAAAGCACATGCAATTTTCCTTTTTCAAACCTTGACGCTTGATTCTCTTGGGCATTTGATTATTCGCATGGATAATTTCTTAAGGTGGAACTTACTGCCTTTTATATGCAATGTTATTTTTCCAAACACGTCAACAGGTTATTCGAATTTTTAAATTTGAATTATATATTTTTTAACTTAGGCCCTTAAAGTATTATTATTTAATTTTAAATTTTAACCTTAGGGTTAAAATATTTAAAATTAAATAATTAAACCTTATATCACAAAATTTGTCATATGGGTTTTTTGGAAATTTAAAATGCGTCAACTCCTTGGCATTTATTTTTCATAAACCCAACCTATATCCTTAAATATTATAATATTAAACCTGCTTCTTTGCCTTTTTTGCAAAAACCACCGAAGAATATTTTTTTTTATAAGTAAGCTTTTTATATCAAACGGGTTTTTCAGGTTGACCCAAAACCTTGTACAAAATCAGCATGTAGCTGAGCACAGAGAAAATATACTGACTAAGGATCCTTAATACTTTGTGACAATAGTCCTGAAACGTCAGGCAACAAAAATGTTGAGAGATATTTCGCTTCTCCCATAAAATCTGCATGGGAGAAGCGAAATTAGGTCCATGAACAAAATGACACCGTCACCGGGCCTTCAAAACCGCCCACCACAAAAAGGAAAGGGTCTAAAACTTGCTTAATCCTCCTCATCTTTGTCCTCAATCTGGTCGTCGTCCTTGTCATTTTTTGGGTCCTCGACCTTTGTGTTGACTTGATCATGGGCATTTGCTCTGGTAGCCTTCATTGAAGAAAACCTTGGATAAGGCATCGAGGACCTCCTACATTTTTTGGGCCATGGATGCCAGGGTGGTTAGAACAAAAGGTTTGAGGACCAAAACGTTGGGTTCATGACCCTCAGCCTTAGGGTCTAAGATAACAGTTGTGGAACTTCCCTACCCAAGCTTTGTCCTTAGTCTTGCAGAGGATTGTTTGGATCCCTCTGCTTCCTCAATATTTAGTTTTCTCCTCGCTCCTCTACCAGTGATTGACACCTCTAACTCACACTTCTTACCAGAGGACCCAGAGTGGGGCTTGCGTATCTTGTGCCTGGATCTGGGGGTCTCAGCAGGGGGAAAAGCAGGGGGTTCAGGTTGGGGAGAGGTGGCGAGGGAAAATTTATAAATCACCTTGAACAGGCTCTAGTGCATAGGCATTGATGTGCCTTTCTTACTACAACAAGAATTTATGGTGTAGTTCATTGAATTCAAGAGAAATTACGGGATGCTAATGGGATTGATGTCATGGAAGAAGTTTATGAAGGCATAGTGGAAGCTTAGAAGAACCTTGCTGGGATCCTCTGCTGTAATGAATTCCATGACATTTTTCATTACAGAGTTCCACGGGGTAGGGAGGTCCATCCTTGTCAAGTCATTCTTCGCCTCCTTAGAGATCTTGAGGTTATCCTTAAACTTGTGCAATTCGACTTCCTAGTTATGCTTTTGCCTATGGATGGAGCGTCCCATCACCATCTACCTAGTTAGGGTTGCTAGAAGGTTAATATCAACTGAAATCTCATGCCCGTGGATAACCACTCTGCCCTCATCCTAGGATTCCATAAACTCAGCAATAATGCTGTCGTCTAGACCAGCAAACATGTAAAATAATTGTGTGAACTTCCTATCAGTAAGGATGGCTTACGCAGCTGGCTCCATGACCACCATACTTGGCTCAATGTACGTCATCGTAATCTCACCTCTGGGATCCTCTAAAACTTGTCTAGCAGCTTGAAGTTAATGCTTGCTCTCGAAAGAAGAAAGGAGGGAAGAGTGGTGATGGCGAGAGAGGACTTTCCATATTAAATGAAAAGGGTCATTAAGGTGAGTGCCAGATTTGATGGCAAGCCAACGCATACCTGCCACTTGGGTGCCATGTTGCATGGCTGATCTGGCATAGGAATTAGGAGCATTAACGTTATCCTTCTGGGAAAGATACGAGCTATTCTTGGTGGTCATCATGGTCGTTCGAGGGATCATGTGTCTCACTATGGTGGGTGGGCCTTCCCAGGCCCCAACTCCACACAATACATAATTAACAGATTTATCATGAGACACAACCCACCAGAGAATGTCAATCCTCGGGAAACTGTCCAGCGGAGGCTTGAGGAGCCACTGCCACTTCTTTCTAGTCATGTGGTTATCCGAGGAGGATGCCTTGGAAATATTGATATGTTGATACGAGTAATCCTGATGCCGTATGGCCGAATTTATTGAAATTGCTACTTTTGAGAGCTAATTTGGATTAGCGTTCCACATCATACTTCGCATCATTGCTCTCCCTGGAAGATACCATCCACATCTGTTGAGAGGTCATGCATCCATGTGGTCAAACCAGCCACATCAACACCTATGTTTTCTAGTTTTTCTGCCACCTTGTTGGCCTCTTTGAAGATGTGTTGAGCCATGTTGTCACCTTTGTTGGTTAAGAGGTTCCTTGCTTCCTTAATGCAAGCCTCAAACTTCCATAGAGGATCCTTATCATTGTTGAGGAGATTGATGATAAGTTGGGAATCTCCTTCCATAATTAACTAGCCTTGGACATCCTTAGCTAGGAGAAGACCACACCAAACAACTCTAGCTTCAGCATCATTGTTGGTTGTGGTGCCCAAGGCCTCAGTGAAATCCAAGACAAGGTCATCCTGATGATTCTTGATGGTCTCGCCTACCCCTGCTCTGCCAGGATTGCCCTTGGTGGCACCATCAAAGTTTAACTTTAGGCATTCAACTAGGGGAGATACAACCAACCTCACACCTTGGATTAGTCTTCCTGAGGCCATCTTGGCAAGGCAGACTCAGGGAATGGGCCAGGAGATTTTTGTCTGGGGGAGTCGAGTAGGGATCATCAGTGCAAGATAGGGCATTCTCCTTAGCAAATGCAATAATTTTATTAGTGATGGATCCTGGGTCCCTAGTTGCCTCATTGAAAATCCTTAGGTTCCTTTCAAGGCAAACTTGCCACAATAAATGGTGGAAAATGATCTTCCAAAAGAATTTTAATCTGGAAATGAAAAATGGTTTGGGCCATTGCAGGAGGTACTCATTGGGGACTCGGGTCTGACCCAAGTTATGTTGAAAGATTGGAAGAGGCCATTAAGGATTGTGGTGGCAAAGGGGCATTTGATGAAGAATATTAATGAAACTTGAACATCAACCTTACCAACAAAACTCATACATGAATACCTAGATGACAATAAAGTTGGTCATCATCTTCTTAACATCAATGACAACAAAAATTGCTCATATTTCCAAAAATCTCCCCCTTTGTCATTGATGGCAACCCATTTTAATTTTACCAATTCCTTTACCTCTTTCTGTTCTGCCCCCCTGAGAAACTGCTCCCCCTAACTGAATGCTCTTTCCCTAACTCCCCTTTGCCATTAATGGAAAAGTGCCACCTTTGGGGCTTGGGGCTAAGAATGATACTCTTAGCGTAGCCCCTCCCCCACCTCCTCTTGAGGTGGTCAATTTTGGGGTGGGAGTATCTCTACTCCCAGCATACATTAATTTTTTCCTTTGTCCACCTTCTTTATCAATTGATCCTTCTGATTCCTTTGATTGTTCTAGTTTCTGCTTGTCTTTGGAAGTTATGATCTACACCACCTTATTATATGCCCATAATTATTACACTTATAACACTTAATATTGTAGTTCCTTGGTGGTACAAATGTCTTGGGGTTTCTCTTGGTGAAACCATATCCATTCATGTCATGAACCCTACAATTTACTGCGTTCTGACCAAACTGATTACAAGAGTAGAAATACCCTTGAAAAAGATGTTTGCTTTTGAAATTTCCATATTCCTATCTTCCATGTGTCCTGAAATGTGTATCCTTGTGCCTAAACATATGACATGAGAAGCATAATCCATTGAAACTATTTTGCCTTGACCCCATTGGTATTTTAGTCTCTTTTACCCTGTGTTATTTCTTGTTCCATATGTTCCTCATTTGTGCATTGTTCCTTCTCATATTGAACTTTCTATTGTCCAAATCTTCCTTAGAAGACTCACTTTCTCTTACACTCTCTTATTCTGAATCTTCTTCTTCTTTGGAGCTTGATATCGACTCCTCTCCTTGTTCCTTTTGTACCTATTCAAAACTAAGTCATGTTTTATTTGATGAAGATATTTGTACCTTGATAATCTATCCAAGTTGTTTGAGCTTCTACCAAACCTATGTAGCTTATCTTTAGACTATTTTAATTCCTTCCTTAGTGAAGCTACCTCATGCTCTAATCTTTCACATTCTAAAACCTTAACCTCTAGCCTTTCTTTAAACTTCCTTGTCTTGGCTATTGAGTTGGTTAGATATTATATAAACTTTCCTTTCTCTTCATCACATTATTGAATTTGAAGCTTGAGTTTTAAGTTCTACTTTCTTACCTTCCTTAATGCATCAAGGGCAAAAATAAGCTCACCCTCAAGATCAAATTCTCCTTTCTCTAATTCTTCCTCTATTTTTTTGCCTTTGGGATCATCTTCATTCCTTTCTGATTTGTCTTCACTAGAAGCACCTTCTTCTCTTATTGCCATAAGAAGACTTTCTTTTGCTGGACCTTCACTAGCATCTTCATACTCATATTCACTAAAACTGAATCCATTCCTTGTACAACTATCTTCAAGATGA